>JAWNOR010000112.1:2095000-2777500 GCA_035045885.1 Drosophila borealis
CTAGATAGTATGAGCTCGGGAAGATGGGGTTTTTACACAATTTCATCTGCAACAGTGGAAAACGGATGGAAAACTTTTTTATGAAACTCTTTTTTAAATATTCAATGAAAATGAGGGTCCAACTGCAACTGAAGGTTTTGTTCGGTCACCTTTAGTTATTTTAAAGAATCTAATAAAAATAAATAATGAATTAGTGTTTCAGTGAATTTGAAGAATCCATTCCTAAAGAGGGAAATCATATTTAAACAGATTTTTACTGTGCAGGTATATTTTGTATCGTTAAAAAATACCATTTTGCAATTGCCGCATACTTTTCTGACATAATATCGTTGACATTTTATATTTGAAAATCAATACTTTTTGAACGGAATCGTTTTTATACGAATTTTTAAAATTTTTGGTATTTTTTTCAAAGGTATAATTATCAGGAATGAGGGTAATTTCAGGTTGTTCTGGATTTTTTAATTGTTGCGACATTTAATTATATATTTGTTTTATTTTTAAGATCTACATTGTTGCCTTTCCATGAAAAGTGATTAAACCAGCCATGTTACTGAGATACGTTTTGAACGGACGTCCTTATTGAAATCTAGGTACGTGCTCATGGAGAAATATATACTTATAAAATATATATTTTAATACCTTCATACATAAATAGCACATAGAGTAAAATAAAATGTGTGTAGTTTCATAACTTTGGCATTTCCTTCCAAATTCTTGTTGAACAAAATGCACAACGAGTTTTGTTTTTTTCATATGCAATACAGAGTTAACGGCAAGGCAACAGGGCGGATAAGCAAAATCATAAGCAGCAATATAAGCGGCCAGAGGAAGCAACAGTTACACGAGAAGAGCGATAAGAGTAGCAGTCAAACACGATTGCGATAAGAAAGAGAGGTAGACAGCAGAACGGACGGCATTATCGAGAGCAAGCGTAAGTCAGAGAGACGGAGCGATTATTTGGAGTATTCGAGGCGAAAAGTTGTGAGAGAGCGCGTGCGAGCGCTATCATGACGCAATAGCCAATCCAATGAATGAAATAGCAACAAACACAATAGTTGGGAGCACAGCAAGTACATACATATGTCGCCGACGCCTGCAGAGATTGTAGTAGCGACATCAGCGCCGCTAAGAGAGCACGATGGCAATGGCTACAAAACGGCCAGAGCGGCGGCGGCGGCAGCGACGCCATCAACAGCGTTAGCGCTAACCAAAGGCAGTAGCACTGGCGAGGTTTCGCTTTCTGCTGCTGAAGCAGCGCAGCCATCGTCGCTGTCACCAGAGATCGGCTCCACGAGAGTGGGCAGCGAAGTGCTGATAATGACGCCAGAGCAAATAGCCGAAGCTTACGAAAACGCTGTGCGAGAAGAAGAGCATAAGAGAGCCAAAGCCGAAGAGAGTAAAGCGCGATTCACTCTGCCCGGAATGCGAAAAAAGGCCGTAGCCTTTCGTGACAGACTCTTGCTGATAGTCGGCAAATTTTTGAAATTCATTTTACATTTAGACATGCATGGGGGCAACACCGGCAACAATATCAACTTCGTGGAGGGGCTGATAGACTTTTTGGCCGGCTCGCTGGGTGAGTCCAGACTCAGCGACAATGCGTGTTTACGCTTTGTACATGTATATGTATGTGTATAGGTCTGTATGTATTTAATTCGCACGTGTTTCTCGCCCTTCACACACGCAGGCGGCGCCGCTCAAGTCTATGTTTCCCAGCCGTTGGACACCGTCAAAGTGAAGCTACAAACATTTCCCGAAACCTACAAGGGCATGTTTGATTGCTTTTTTAGCACCTACCGCAGGGATGGCGTCATGCGGGGCCTGTATGCTGGCTCCGTGCCGGCGGTCTTTGCGAATGTGGCCGAAAATTCAGTGCTCTTTGCCGCCTACGGTGGCTGCCAGAAGTTTGTCTCCTATGTGGTTGGCAAGGAGCTGGCTAGCGAGCTGACCACCACGCAGAACGCATGCGCCGGCTCTCTGGCCGCCTGCTTCTCCACATTGACCCTCTGTCCCACTGAGCTGATCAAGTGCAAGCTGCAGGCCCTGCGCGAGATGAAACACTTTGTGGAGCCCACCCAAACGGCCGACCTTCGCACGCCATGGACGTTAACACGTTACATCTGGCGCACCGAAGGTGAGTTGTGGATTTTTTGTTTCTGTTCATTTTTCTTTTTTTTTTTATTATTTTGGAAGCTTCTTGATTAGATTATGTGCATATCTCGGTGTTATTATTCTCCGTTTCTTCATAATTCATATTTAATCGCGAACGCTGTAGATACGCTGCACAAAAGCAATCAGCTGCGTGTTTACTTGATCGCTGTTGGCGTTGCCAGACTAATCCAAATATTTCAAATAGCTCGGTTTCGTTTACTAGTTTGGCTTTTGATTGATTAAATTTGAAATAGCAAAAATTTGACATAAAACATATGTATGTCCAGGTCATTGTGTCTTTGATGTGCGCTTTCTTTTTGTAGAAGCCAAATCCCAAAATTTTAATATCCTCTGCCCATGCTCTCAGAAATTAGATCTGCTTGATAAGGTAAATTGCATTAAAATCCAGTTCATTTTGAATAGAAATAGCTCCTTGTAACTGAAATTCATAATATAGAATTTTAAAACTGCCTCCAATTTTAAATAAAAATAATAACACTTGCAAAAATTAGAATATTCCAAATTTTAATCAGCTCCGAACTAGTGTATTTTGTACTGAGTACTTCGAATATGTTGTTAAAACTGATCTGTTTTTAAAGATCTGTCAATTTGTTGATACCCTTGAATCATACATTCGTATAGAGCATATATGTACATACATTTTCATTGAAGCAAATTTCCTATAAATTTATTCACTTGATTTGATCAATGAAATGATTCGACAGCATGCTGAATCGGCTCAAGTGAAGACCTTACATATATGTATGTATGTATATCATATAGGGCCACATCTATTTGCCCATATATGTTATGAACTTTATTACGTAAAGAGTATAAAAATTCCCAGAATTTGTTGCGTTTTCTGTCTTCACATAATTATTGCTATATTTTACAAATCACATTTGTTCACATTTCTTTTTTCATAGTTTTTGCTGTAGAGTTCTTGAGATTTAATCGTAAATACGCACATAAATATGACGATTATGAATTAAAGCGTCGTAACAGGACTGATTATAATCTTAAACAAGTACAAATTTGTAGAACTGATAAAAACAATTTTTTGTTACTTTAAATTAATAACTTCAAATACACTTAATACATTATAATAGCATATTGATATATTGTGTTTAAGCATGGATAAGTGGAACTTCTGAAAATGTTTTTTGCATCTTTTATGGATAGTGATAGTTTCTATATACAAGTGATGTTTGGCTCTTATCAGTCAAGTGGAAATTTTACAGAATCTTTTTTGATTGATTGACAACAGAATGGAGCACAGTATACGCTGGCGGGTTAACAAAATCTTGTTGTGGTGCATTTGCGACGGCCTCGCATATTGCCAAGGGGATCGGTTTTCAAAATTGTTGTGATTGTTCGTTTTCATTCGCGCCTGGCACTCCAGCTACTGATAAGCAGCGTCACGACCAGGGTTACTCCACATAGGGGTTACTTGTAGTGTAGTGTAGTGTAGTGTAGTCTATTAATAGAGCACTGGCCTCACGTGCGACTCGCTGTTATTTTCCATGCACCGTCACGTACTTGGGAATCACATCATATAAATCAGTATATGCCCACGTTCTCCCTCTCTCTTTTTCTAAGCATGGTTTTGATGTCTCTCTCTCTCCCTCTTTCTTACAGGCATACGCGGGTTTTATCGTGGATTGGGCTCCACATTTATACGCGAGATGCCCGGCTATTTCTTCTTTTTTGGCAGCTACGAGGGCACACGCGAGCTGTTGCGCGGGTGAGTAAAAATTGTCGTATACGTGAATGCGTAAATTAAAATTTACATTTATACATGACAGTAAGGACCAGACAAAGGACGAAATTGGACCGTTTAGAACGATGGTTGCCGGGGCCATTGGCGGTGTCTGTCTGTGGACATCAACATTCCCAGCAGATGTCATAAAGAGTCGCATTCAGGTGAAGAACCTCAATGAGGGCATGTTTAGTGTCGGTGCGGAAATTGTTCGACGAGAGGGCGTATTGGCCTTATATCGTGGACTGTTGCCATCAGTTCTACGCACCATTCCGGCCACGGCCACCCTGTTCGTTGTCTACGAGTATACCAAGAAGGCTCTCCATGGGGCGATGTGACTGTGACCTGTGACAGTTGAGACAGGCGTGGGCGTGACCGCGGGCGGTTACAACAAATAAGCTCACGTTGCCAGTGCTCCATTATAAACGATTTCTAATTCTGTTGCCTTCGTTATTATTATTATTATTATTATTATTATCGCTATAATTACTAATATGATTAGTATGGTATTGCTGAGCTCATCCACATCCTGCCCAGCTCCATTCGTCGCTGCTGTCATTCAGATACTGGCCGCCTGGCGGAAACGACGCTTTAAAAAGTCCTGCCGGTCCGCGGCCGTTTCCAGTTCGCGCCACTCATGCCAATAGATCTGCAAATAGATGTACAAAGTAGTTGAAAATAGTTTGGCATTCGATATGTTGATGGGAAGCAACTGCCCTGAAGCGTATATACGTAAACAATTTTTTTTTATGACAATAAAAATGATTCAAGACAAGACCTACGCTTGAAAATTTATTAAATAATTTAATTTAATGTATTCTACTGCAACCAGAAAAACAAGGATTATTATTTGCCTAACATATAGCATTTTGTCTGATATCTGGCCTTTTTACCCATTTTACCATTTACCTCCTTTCATAAACACCCGATTTATTTTCCACACAGTTCCTTTACCAATTGTACGAGTTTAGTTTAGATGCTTAAAATAAAAAATCCCACATTGTTCATTCAAGAATTTCACGAATCTTTCCTATGGAAGTGATTCGATTTTGACAGACTTGAGACTGTATGACTTGTTAACATAGAATCAGTCATGGTCGGATATGGTTCGAAATCGGAATTTCAATTTATCTTTTACACTGCACCGGACCTACAACCAGCCGCACTGAAACCTGAACCCAAGCATTTTTAAATAAATATCAAATTTAGCCCAAACCTTCTATATGAAGCTGTGATAGTTGGTCTGACTCAGTTTTGTTTTTGGATATCGATTTTTCTCGATCGATCATGGAAACAAGACCCGCGCGGGAACTAGAACGACCAACGTTCAAGTGCCTTGCTCTTATAGAGTTTTGAGTTCGAAGCGTTCATGCTGATCAAAAGTATATATGCTCTATGAGGTTTGAAATGTATCCTTGAATTTGTTACACACTTAACGAGTCGAGGATAGAAATTAAACGTAAATTAAATGCATTTGTATAAACCCTTATGTGCCACTTACCACGACAGGCTTGTGTCCCAGCTGCTGCAGTTGTCGCAGTTTCATGGCAAACTGTCCCGTGTAGCGATCCTTCCCGCGTATGACATTATTCCAGCCGGCAACTGTAATGATCAGAGTGTCCATGTGTGCTGCTTCCCGGGGGCCGAGCAGGTGCTGCCGCGTAAGCAGGACGCCGCTGTAGTCCTCCGGACAGCTGGCATCTAGGGACACAGCGCGCTGCTGTTGTCGATCGTAGCATACAACCAGATCGCAGCGATCGTAGTGGGGCAGTATATGCTTCAGGCCGACTGTGGTGCGCAGCAGACTGCCCACAGCATCGCGAATCTCCAGGAGAATGCGATCTGTGCTGTTGAGCTTGAATTGGGTTTTCGCGCGATCCGGTATATACTGTGTGTACAATTTGCCCATCTGATGACGTTGCCGCTCGGTGAGCCGTGGCCCGTCGTAGCCAGAGCCCAGCAACTGAGCAAAGCTGTCCAGGTGGAAGTATTCGCGGCCGGGCAGGCCGCTTCGATAGGCATGGCGCAGGAAGCGCGGCTCCAGGGCAACGCTCAGCTGTTCGACATCGTAAATGCCGCGCATACTGAGAAATTGTAGGCAGTTGGAGTAGCAACGTGGATAGCGCACGATCTCGTCGATGCGACTGCGCAGCATGTCCGGAAAACGCTTCACCAGGCGTTCCTCGACGCCGCTGGCGGTGTTCAGATTGAACAGTGCGGTGACCAGACAAATGCGCTCCAAATCCTTGAGTCGTGTTGCATCAAGTTCGCGCTCAAAGCGCAGCAGAATGCGTTCCACAAGTTCATCATTGCAGGTCTGCAGCTCGCAGCCAAGCAGCGCCATGTGCAGGCAGGACATCAGCGAGACGCGCTCCACCTGCGGCTGGAGCGCTACCAAAAGCTTACCCAGTGCTTCCGCCTGCGGCAACTTGCTGCTGTAGCGCAACACTTTGAGAAGCGCGACCAGTGTAATGTCCTCGACGCTATCCAGCTGCGCTTCCAGGCGCGTGTAGAGCTGCTGCAGCAGCTCGGGATTGCGTATGGGCGTCTGTGTTTTGAAGAAGCCCATAGCCATGATTCCCAGCTCCTGGAGCGTCATTTGGTGTACGCACTGCGCCAGATTTTGTTCAAAGTCGAACATCTCGAACACCGGCCGACGCAGCAGGTTGCACAGAAACATGGACTGCACCAGCTGAGCTGGCGGCATTTTTCGTATCTTGCGACCAAGCTTGCGCAGAGCTTGCCACACAAATTCACCAATCCGCGCCAGCCCCAGCTGGTACCAGGCATCGCTGACCAGCAGCAACTGTGCACTAGACCAGCGCTCGATGCGGCGGCAGCACTCGATGTCCAAGGTATTCCACAGCTCCATGTAGTTGGCCACCTTCGTGGAGGCCGGCGTCGGCAACTGTTGCAGGCCGCGCAGCACACCCAGCAGCTGCTCGTCGCTAAATTTATGTAGCTCGTCGCATAAAACGCCTATAAAATCTGTAAAACGTTCCTCACTGATCTGTGTGGCCGTGTGCGCGCAGTGCTGTATCAGCGCCAGCAAATCCGCGTACAATTCATCCGGTTGCGCATTCTTTTCAGGTTCCAGCACATGCTGAGGCGCGGCAAAATCAGCTGTTCCTGTTTTTGGGCAATCACTGGAGCGTACAAGCTGATACGGTTTCAAGGATTCCGAGAGTATACTGTGTGCATACTGATTCTCGAAATCGACAAAAACTTTTGCAGGCAGCGCTGGCAAGGTGCGTATGTGACGATGCAACAACAGGCGGGGCGGACTCCGTGCCATGACCAAGCCACGCAGCATACATCTTGTTGATGTCAATATCATTTCAGTTACAGTTTAATTCATAAATTCAGGATTTTTAAAAATTTCGGCGTTATGTCAGGACAGTAACCAAAACCAACGCGCAACAGAGACATCAGCTGTTATCAGAGTTGCCATACAATCATGGGGCTTGAGGTTGCAATACTCCTTATCGATACTTCAACGACGCTTGCTATCGGTGGCGCATTTTCGATAATTTCAAAATGTACTCAATAATTATCCTGTAATATAATATAATATAATAACAATAATAATAAAATATAATTAACATTAATAATTAATTTGTTCACATTTATATTTATTTATTTTAAACAAAAAGTATACCAATGCCGACCAACCTTAAATATGACGAAAGTAGAAGGATATCTTATTAAGTTTTCCCCAATTCGAATTCTTGCAACTTACAACAATCTACCGGAACCTTAAGAAAGATATCTTAATTTTTGGCAATAATATTTAACAAGTCAATTTCAGTATCGTAACCCGTAAAAAGCTTGACGCCGCAAATTTTAAAGATATTTTCTTATGAAGAAATCTCGCTTTTGTTGCCTATAATCCATACAAATGTAAATGCTTATCAATATTAATTTTTAAAACTTTATATATAAGAATGAATAATTGTTTGTTGTTTTTGTTCTTTTCATTATTGATGTATACGTAATACATAAATTTAATAGCTGACCATGAATAATATCTTTGTTATGTGTTGATGCTTTCCATGGAAACCAGTTTTTCGTTATTCGATAATTTCTTTTTGAATTATTTATCTGGGCCGGGTTTCATGCATATGTATAAATGACGTATACGCCAGATAAGCCCAATTATCAAATACAAGCAATGATACAAATATCTTAAACATGAAGAAAATAACAAGAATTTATAATTATGCTCAAAGAGTAGTTGGTTCGTTCAGCAGATGAAATATAATAAAAGTTGCAAAACTTTGCAAATGTTTTTTTTTTTTGTAATTTCCGTTTACATATATATAAAACAAAAACTAATTGGTGCACTAACTTGAAATGTTTATGTATTGATGTATAAGATGAAATATTAACGGATATACCAAAAATATACTTGTAAATAATGCAAAATATATTATATTATATATTTTCATCGGACATAACCTTTAACGCCGTTTATTCATGATTGCGTGGAACTTCTTAAAAAAAATATTGTATGCCTACTATTGCATTGTGTTTCCAAAGATTGCAGTTTGTTTTAAGAAATTGCACAAAATGTACATATATACATGCCTATGTATACTACATGCATATGCATATGTACATACATATGTATAGAGAGTGTTTAATGAGATGGCATAATGTTAATGATGATGATGATACCTTGGCAACTTTCTCAGTGCTCGTATTTTTCCATTTGCATAACAGTTAAATGTTTTGTTTTAATAAAATATTGAATGAAACTTAGCAAAATTAAAATACTCTAGAAATGATCCCAGCTTGGTTATACAAAGGAATGTGTCCAATTAGAATACACATATTTTCCAACCAGAAATAACACTGCTTCAAACGAGACTCCATTGATGCTTCTAAAGTTTCGATATCGAATTCGTATCCAAAGACACTTTCATCTTGAACTTTCGTTTAACAAAATGCATGGCACCAAATGTTTTTGTTGCTGCTGCCGCTTTTTGCTGGCGGCTAGAAAAAATCGGTATGCGGCCGGCTGCGGCACATTTCATTTCAATAATAATGAAAACAAAAGTTGAAAAACAAACGAAGAAAAAATAAAAACAAAATAAAAAATCAACCGCTAGCTGCGCGCAAACGAGATCGTGGGGCAGAGGCAAAGGCAAAGGCAAAGACGCAACGCACGCATCAAAAATGTGAGCGGGGGGATCAGATGTTTGGGAGAGTGAGACGATTACGAAAATATGCTGCCCCAACTCCCCGCGCCGCTATGCTCGTAATGACATCGACAGTTTACAGTTGCTTCCCAATACCCTAACCTATTATGACATGCGGATTTTAAGGTTATGTTAGCATCTCAACTGAAATACATTTCAAACAAATATTATATTATATTTTATTATAAAAAAGAAAGTTCTTTTTAGTATTTGAATTAACATAAATAAGATATAAAATAAATAAATAATATATGTCGTAATTAATTATGCAATAATGTCTAATTAAGTCCTTTGTTTTAAAAATCTCTAGTCGAACATGCTCATTTGGTAAATGCATTTATTTTGTCGAAAATTGATTCGACTGGATATATTGATGTGTTTTGACACAAGTTAGGGTAGCACAAGGGCGACCCGCCGAAGTTGTTATCAATTTTCCCGTTTGAGCTGCGCAGTCTCTGATGGTATATAAATTATGACAAAAGAAAGACTTCGGTTTAAACCAATTTTGGCAATGCGCGCGGCCATCAAGTGACAGCGCGAGATCAGAGCAGAAGAACCAGAAACCAATATCGAGCCAAGCATACCACACCGAAGGCAGATACCCAAGCGCAGTCGTGTATTCCGTGATGGTACCGAAAGTGATTCGAGCTTTGCTGCTGGCGCTGCTGCTGCCGGCGATCGCGACGGCCTTTGGCAACGAATATGTGCACATTAAGGTGCATGTGCCCAAGGATCAGGCGCCGAGTATTGCCATTGATGCGGAGCAGGGACCGCAGCACAAGGTCATCCATCACTTTCACCACCATGCGGCGCCGCATCAAAGATTGCGCGCACGCCCACCGCCGAAGCCCAAGACAAGCCCGCTGCTGGAGAGCGTCATCTTGTCCGATCTGGACAAGCCGCTGCACATGAGCGAGCACGCGGACTATCTGAACCATGCGAAGGAGCTGGCCGAGCATCTCAGCGAAACATATGTGATTAAGAAGCCACCACTGCCTCCGAAGAAGAAGGTGAACACCTACACGATCATCGAGGAGAAGCACCGGCCGAACAGTTACGACTACGAGCCTCAACCAGAGCACGGCGTGGACACGTATCGGGTGCAGCATCATCATCACAAGCACCAGCACGCGCATCATCAGCTCGCCGACGACAATGACGACGATGTGGGCTATCACTATCCCGGCCCAGTGCACCACCATCGCCACAAAGGCTCCTCCTCATTGTACCATGGCGGCGGCTATGCGGAGCCAGCGCCGGTGGAAGAGCCCATGGATTTAGATCAGGGCTATAGCTATTCGCCGCCCCCCTATGTCCACGCCCGACCGCCTGCCCATACGCTGGAAGTGCCCGAAGAGTCATCTCTGGACAGCCCGTATCCATATGACTTTGGCAGCAGACGCGCCACAAGCAGCAGTAGCAGCAGTTTCCGTCCATCACCGCAGCTGAGCACACAGCCAGATGCCTACGCAGACGAGATTGATTCTTATGCTGCACCGATCCAGTCGCGTCGCCGTCGTCCCAGCCCCGTCGGGTGGCCCAGCCACGGCGGATTTAACAGCGCTGCCGCCGAAACATTTGATGTCGCGGACAGCTACAATGCTGGACCCGGCAGCACCGGATATCAGTATACCGGGCCCTACCTGTAGTCGTGATTCTTTAATCTTGCTTTAAGGTTTATTTATTGGATTTTTTTTTCATAGTCTTAGTCTAAGATTAAAACTCAAAGTTCCACAAATCAGAAAGTGTTCTTATACTCTGTTCACAAAGTGTAAGGTGTATATTGATTGGTGCCGTTCAATATGATCAATACAAAGTGCCACGCCCCTTTAGGGGGAAGGTTACTACCCATGAGTTCCTCTAAAGATCAAACCAAAATATAATAACTCAGTTTACAGGTAATTAACATAAACCATAACCACAATGGTACTCACTAACATGTACAACCTTCTTCTATATATATATATATATATATATATATATATATATATTATACTAGCGGGTATAACCCGGCCTTGCCCGTGGAACGTATGTTAAAAATCAACGTTCTCAAAAAGCATTGAAAATTAATTTGAAACTCATCGGACGGTAAACAAACAATTTTCATAGAAACGTTTTCCGCCAATTTACCAATGTTGCGAGTGGAATTTCCCAAATCGCTGAAACACGTATTCATTATGTTCTTATGTAGAGCTTTGAAAATAAGTTTGAAGCAAATCGGACACAACTTAAAACTTCGCACAAAAAATCTTTGAGTCGCATTCTACCCGAAAAAGTTTGGATTCTGCGAAAATTGTGAAACACGTCTCAAATGATTTTTCTTATAGATCTTTGGAAACGAATTTGAACACAAAAAGTCATCCACCAAATTTTTAACCTCCATTTCCACCAAGGAGGAACGGATTTTCCTAAAAGTGTGAAACACCCCTCAAATGAATTTGAACAAAGATCTTTGAAAATAAGTTTGAGTCCGATCCGATGGTAAACAAAAAAGTTACATACAAACGTTTTTCGCGATTTTTCCACACTTGCGGGTGGAATTTCCCGAAACCCCGTCTTAACCTGCACCTACATCACATAAGGTAGCTACAGTGAAAATTTCAGCTTCCTAGCTCTTGCGGTTTGGGCTGGGCGTTGATCACCAATCAGTCAGTCAGTCAATCAGTCAGGACAAACAGTTATATATATAGAGATAGACTGTAATCGGGAAACACGCCTGTGCTTCTTTACTTTGGCACACACTGTGTGAAAGTTATTCTTAAAAAGCATCGGTGTTTATTGTCCGATCTTTAAACAATTTTCAGGGCTTGAAGTTTTTCCAATTTTGCTGGCGATGCATGAGGTATAAATATCTGTTTTCACCATAAGTAGAAGTACAACCAAGATTGATGTATCAGGCTCTTCTCATTTTTACCTTGTCCCAAATAAACTCGTTCTGCGTATTGTATAGAAGAGCGCCATACTCGAACCGAACTGTTCTTCTTAATTATGAATAATTTATTTATTATATATATTATATTATTATATTATATATTATATTTGATATGTTATATATGATGTGGAATCCAAATACATTTTTAATTGTTAGCCTTTGTCTTTCTATTGACTTTCTTATGAGCATGTTGGATATATGACTTTCTATATTCCCAAAGTTGATCAGCTTTGTCGACAAATGAAATAGTAAGTTAATAATTTTTCCTCGAGTGCTTCAATTGCAGAATTCGATCTAGATTTTTATTTGAATTTAGTTGAGGGAGTCTCCAATTGTAGTCCGATCTTCGAATGCTTCTCAGTGAATAAGATTATGAGTAAAATAATAGGATAAAATATATTAAGCCGCTTAAGCTAGGTTGATGGATAAAGAAAAAAACACTAATGAAGCAAGATCGGTTAACACCATACCTCTGTGTACTTTCCTTTCGGATGTGTTTCACTCTTTCAGTCAAATCAACGCCTTCTGGGTGGAAAATTTGTTTGTTTCTATTTTAATTTACGATCTATCTCTTCGATAATAAGTAAATGATGTGGTGTAGATATTTGCATGTGGTTTTTGTGTGTATTGGCACTGGTCTCACCACTCTTTAGGCGGTCTAAAAGGCAGGTCGAGTGGGTGGTGGGGGTGCAGGTTGTTGTCGAGAAGGTTTTTTGCAAGGTGGTTGCAGTGGTTGTGCAGTCGGTCCTCGTGCTTCAGGCTTATTCGTTTCTCTTTATCGGTGACGGGAGGGACTTTGAGGTCATTGTGTATGTTCTGGGTGGAAAATGGGGGAAATTTTTCAAGTTTCGAGCAATCGGCTTCAAATATATTTTCAAAATTCTACACAAGGACTTTATAAATATGTATTAATTTAAGCGATATCGGGAATTACACCCCCAACTGTGGATAGTTGGCGGAAACGGTTCCGACTCTTGGTTCTTCATGCGATTAATTTCCGACTTATTTATTCACTTGTAAATTTTTGTTTGAGGCGAGAAATTCTGTGTGGAGCAACTAAAATTTAAAGCAAACAAAAACTTGGGCCGTGCAAGGCCGGGGAATACCCGATAGTAACTATAAAATTAGCGATACCTATACCCATAAATAAACAATGTGGGAATCGACGCCCATCATCAAAGTGCAGTGAGGCATGGGGTCATTTTGTCCTTGTGCGCCACGTTCCGTTGCAGATGGGCAACTGCGATTGGATCGTCGATGGGGACCGAGTTCTGATGGCGGAATTGAGGTCAAACGACGATGGGCTACCATATTGACAGGGTGCTGCAGTTTCACCTGCGCTTCTATCAGCTGCTCGGTCTGCACGGGCTGCCGCTGCCCGGCGACGCGCATCCAAGCCGGAAGGCGAAGCTATTGCAACTCTGGGCCGGCTGCCTGCTGACAGGATTTAGTACAATTGTATTCGTGTGCGTGACCAGCGACGATGCCTATCTTTACCATGGCGACGCCTTTAGCTGCTTCAACGACGGCATGAAGTACGGATTTGCCGAAATGGCCGTAATGAGTATCTACGGGGAGTCACTGCCCTGACATCGGGTCCATCTGGCGCGCTTCTGGCAACTGTATGGATCGCGAACGCCGCCAGCTGGCACGCTGCGGCAGCAACTGGTGCAGCATCGGCGCTACCTCATCTTGTTGTACGGCCCACTATTGTTGGAGCTGGTGCTGCTGAGCCTGTTCGTTGCCGAACAGGATATCTCCCATCACATTCTGCTCTTTTGGAGCACCTTTCAGCCGTTTGTGTTTGTGGTGCATCTGCGCAACACGCAGTTTTTGCTGCACCTGGAGCTGCTGCGCCAACAGCTGGTGCAATTGGAATGCGAGCTGGGGCTGCTCGTCGAGTACTCGAGCTTTGCCAGCGGTGCAGCCAGCTTCACTGGATTCGACGACTACCTAAGGCGGCGAATGCGCGAGAAGCAGCTAATGTACGAGCGCATCTACGAGCTGTGTGTCAGCTTTAGCAGGGCATTCAGCTATTCCGTGCTCACCGTGCTGCTCATGATCTATATACGCATCACAGTCGATTGTTATTTCTTGTACTACACCATCTACATGAACATCGACAATATTGGTAAGTTGTTCACCTCTCTCTGTCGCTCGTTCTATCTCTTTCTCTGTCTTATCCGCTCTTACTTGAGATTTCACAGACTATTATATGCTGGTGCCCGCTGTCATGCAGATACCCGCCTTCCTCTACGCCTCACAGAGCTGCATGCAAATGGTGCCCCGGATTGCCTACCAGCTCCACAATATTCTGACCACCTCCTCGGCACTTTCCCTTCAGGTGCGCAACTAGTCCAATTAGTCGGAGACCGCATCTCAATTGTCATTTGCTCTTACAGATCCAAAACTTTTCGTTACAAATTCTACACGAACCGGTGCGCATTGATTGTCTGGGCATAATTGTTTTAGACAGTCATCTGCTAACACGGGTAAGTGGAACACCAGCCAGAAGCTAGCGACTAGTACGTCTAATCTCAATGCAACCACTTTAGATTGCGTGCGCCGTTTGCACTTATATGATCTTTACCGTACAACTGATGCCCAAGTTGAGTGGATCCTATATATAGTCAGGCGATTAAAGAACAGGAGTAGAGCAAGAGTGGCATTTTCCAATATATGTTATATTAAAGCTTTATGTATGTATCGTATATTCAATAAAATTATTTCATTAATGCCTTAAAACGAGTCGGTTAAGCATCGATCTGGTTGTTGGCTATGTGGGGGAGTGTGGGATTGCGCGAAGCAACGTTTTTTTATTTACACGTGCGTTTAGGTTGGACGGGCACTTTTTTTTATCGAGGAGCGGGGCGGACTACTAACTAAACATCATTCAACCCATCCCAACCAAATACCCGTTTTGCAACAGCTGGCGGGAGTTGGAATTCGTCTTGCTTAAAGTACGATTGCAGTTAAGTGCGTATCTTATACATATGTATATATAAATACCAATATACCATATATATATATATATATATATATATATAAATCCTAATCGTAGGTATATATACATATATATGTATGCATGGGTCTGTGTCTATCTGTGTAGCGCTATTAAGCGATCTAATCGTATTCATGGCTTGATTCCCGTTTTGCAATCAGATTCTCGCGCTCATCATCGTTGCCCTCGATAATGGTGATGGTGTTGGAATGGGCCGAGCGATTTAGCGGCTTAACGCGATGCACCGACGCGGTGAGGCCAGATTCGGTGACAACCTCCACCTCGTCGTCCTCATCGTCATCGGGCACTGTGAAGTATGGATGCGATGAGACTGGGCGGAACTTGTAGCCCGTGAGCACAAAGAAAACATATGTGGCCATTTCGCGGAACATCTCGTCCAGCCAGGCATATTGAAAGACGACCGTCATCTGTAGCAAGTCCACAATGATGCGCGTAAAGTAAATGTAGCAGACGATCATAATATAAAACTGGCGGAAAAGCTTAAGCTTGCGAAGGTTAATTGCCGCCTTTCCGTCTGTCGCGGACGCCTCGTGCAGATGGCGTATGGACCACACGATTGGCAACAGTATGGCGCCGCAGCATAGCATGTCCACACAGAAGAAAATGTTGTGCCAGGTGCGGAACTCGGCGTCGCTTTGATCCGATTCGTCCGTTATAATTTGCGCCACATTGGCCAGAACCTAAGCACAGATTAGAAACATTATATATTCATCGAATGTTTTACAAGGGCAACACAATTGCTCGCCAACCTGCAGCGGAATGACAATCATGAAGATCTTCTTGTCCTTGTCGGAGAGTATATGTTTGATAAATGTCCAGCCGGTGCCAATGAGCACAATAGTTATAAACAGCACGGCACCCTTCAGTAGATGCGCTATGTAGTAGAGTATCGCCCAGGTTTCCACATGCTCACCACGTTTCTCAATGAAATGATAATTGATTGAATGGAACATAAGAGACAGCGACTTTAGGAAAACGAGAACGGCCATAAGGTAATGTATCTTGTAGACAGTGTGCCTGTAAAATAATTAAACAGTATGAATACTATGAAGTCCGTTTGTCCAATGCGCACCCACTTGCTCTTCTTCAGGATGAACACCCAGAATAATCCAGACAAAAAGAATAACAGACTCATCATAAAGTACAAGGCGGGCAACGGCATTTCACCCGCCGATAAGTAATTGCCATTATTGTTTTCCTCAATGTCCACCTGAAATCGCACAAATTAGCTACTTAATTTGGACTGCCCTGTCACAAACTCAACTTACATTAAAAGACAGCATCTTGGGGTTAAAATAGTTGGGACAGGCGTGAAAGTATAAATTGTACAATCCCTCATCGTGCTGTGTGGCCACAAACATTGAAAACGTAAAGTTGTAGTAGTTGGTGCCCTCGACTGTATGCTTGATGAGCGGCAGCGTGAAATTCTTGCACAGCTCTTCCTGCGATTGCCTGTAGGAGTTGAATTCATAAAAGTTAGACCCAGAGCCCCGAGAACTGTCCACCGGAAGCGCTGGTTCCAGTTCGGCATCATCGAGCTTCTTATTGTTGTTGCTGCTAGACGAGGTGGATGATGCGGCGACACCTGCACCAGCGTCGCCAATAGCTTTGGCACCGGCCTCAACTTCTGCTTCATTGCTGACACTGAGCACACCACTCGCCTTGGCGGCATTGAGGGCAGCTGGTGGAGCTGCTACAACTGATGGAGCACTTGCTATGTTCACTTTTGGTTGCACAGATACCTTTTTTGGTTCCTTAACTGCAGACTCTTTCTGCTCATTTACGGCAGGTTCTACCTTTGGCGCTGCGTTAATTTTGCCAGCCACAATGGGCGACGATAGCTTCGGCTGTTCGGCATTCGGCTTAGCTTCAGCTGCATCCAACTCTGGTTGCATAGGTTCCTCGACCGAATGATCATCCATGTCATCAACTGCTTCGTCCGAATCAACGGGCATCACAGCGCGACGGCGACGCTGCTGCATGAACAGCGCAGTGTCGCTGACCTTTGCGACATGCGAGTTGCGCTTGCGACGGTACATCACATCCTTGTAGATATGCTTGTTTTCCCATTCCGGTGAGCACTGCACACGTACTCTGGATAAAAAAAAAAAAGCTATTAATAAGCGCCCACTCGACAGTCGATGAGAAGAACCTTACTTGAGCTCCTTCAGATCCAGCACAAAAAACAGAATCGGGCCACTTTTTTGGTTGGACGGCAGCTCCTCTAGTATGCACTTATTTTGATGCGAGTCCAAGTACGGATTTAGTTGATCAATGCTCGTCTTGTCCAACGACAGGCCAAACTGCAATGACCAATAACATATAAATACTTATTATAACTATGCGAAAGCAAGCAATTCCATTATGCGCACCAAATCGGTCGACTGCTCATCGTCAACTGTTAGCTGACTCAGCTGCACGTCCAAATGTCCGTTTGTGTAGAAGCCAAAGGTGCTCAACGCAATATACGGGCGCATATCATTCTGGAAGAACACAAAGGCATCTATATATTTAACTACACCAAACATACTTATGTATGTATGTGCACACGCAAATGAGAGCCCGGATCAGGATCGGAATCACCAAATGCGATGCCGGCTCCAATTACTTACGCGAACTTCCAAATGATGTTTACGCGAGAAAACGGCATTTGGTGCAATGAGCAGGGCTGCGATTATTGTGACAAATATTGATTTAATATTTAATATGTGCGCTGGCGTTAACGCACGCATTTTTCCTGCTCTTGTTTATTTTGCCTGTGCCTGTCGCCTGTGTGGCACTTTTTGCATGTATCGAAATCGATATGGATATGCCAATGCAGTTGGAAACTAATGTGACTACGATTTTAATTAATTAATGTTCGATTTGCTGCGCTTGCGTTGCTGTTGCAATTATAATTATTCACACTTAAACGATATCTTTTGCTTTTTGTTTGTCGTCTTGTTGCACGCAATAAAATTCGTAGTTAGTACATCAGTGCTGCTAGCGATGGGTAAAAAATAGATATCGATTCATCGATTTTACTTTTGGAGGGCCATTTTTCCAAATTCAAATTTGAATTTATCCAATACGATGTATCGTTAATTAATTGTAGAAATTTTCTCAAAGGAAGTATAAATTTAACACAATTTGAAATAAACGTGATATTTCAAATTCAAACGAAATTTTTCAAATTTGAATGCCAAGCGATCGACTAACAATACGATTATAAATTGTAGGTCTAATTTTAAATTAAAACTGACTTTACGTTTGTAAGAGTTTTTCATATTAGGAACCGTTCACTCATCAGTAATCAGAATCAGGCAAACCCAATTAGAATAAATATTGGTAAGCGTCCGACAGATAGAAAACAAGCAAGAGAAGGTGTAATTAGCCACAAACACTTTATATACTTTATCACTACCCCTACTTTATCTACCCCGCAAATAAAAACTGTTTATATTGAAGTGCAATGCATATATGTATTTCATTTTCGTTGAATTTAAAAAGGCTACGTGATAGAGACAAACACAGAAAAGCACTATTTTCGATTCAGCTAAAAATAATTGAGATAATTCAGTTAAATATGCAACTTTATTCCATATAACCAATGTGAGGCTCCGTTGAGGACGTGGCGAGCTCACGGCGCGAGTGCAGGCCATGTTCACGGAGTCGGGGCTTGAACTTGCCAACACCCAGCGTAATAGTGGCTGGTGTCTTTTTGCCTCGAAATGTGGCTGCCTCAAATGAGGGCGGTGGCGTCAGTTTGGACGGCTTTTTAGATTTCATTACCTTATCCTCAGTATTACGCTGGGCATCGAGCCAGGCAATTTTGGTGGGCTCATTGACGTCCATCGGCTTGACCTGCGTAACCAATGCCAATGAATTTTGCTTTTTTTGATAGTACATCACCTCAAAAGCCAGCGTAATCATAGCCATAATGAGGCCAAGCAGGGTGGCTATGAAAACGCCACCCAAACTCTCCAGAGTAATACCCTCCTGATCCTCGGAAAGGGGACAGTTGCGTACATTCGATATATTCCAGTATTTTGCCTTGAGCTGTTCAAAGAAGCGTTCCTTCTGTAGCTCCAAAATCGCATAGCTTAGCTCATCCTGCCACCAAATGTAGAAAGAAAAAAAAAAGTATTATCAACAAAAAAAAAAAGCAAGAACAATAATACTCACGCCCAAATGGCTACCCTGCTGGGTGGCGACGGCATAGGGTTGCTCGGCGAACACTTCGCCAACCTCCGTTAGATTGCAGTTCCTGGTGACCTCGTACTTGATCTCCGCGGAGTCGTGTATGAACGCATAGTCCGCGTTGGTGTGCGCGTCCACTTTTTCAAAACCTTCGGTCGCATTCTGAACCGGCTTCGAGCTATTAATGGCTAGCAGTATGTGCCCATACTGTTCCTTAATGGGATAGTCCCAAATTCGGAACTTGCGAAAGTCGCGGGATGCATTCAGGGCCAGCTCTTTCCACAGACGATATAAGGTATCTTCGGCGAATTTCATGTTCATGAAAAAGTGATGCGTGTCCGAATCCTTGACAACGGTGTAATTAATGCGTGATTGTCGCGCCAGCTGCTCGAGCGACTGCACCGGCGTCTGCATGCGCTCGACAGTAAGAAACGCAGCCAAGTTTGCCGTAAACGTGGCCAGCATGAGCACTACAAATAGCCAATAGGCGGCAACCAGGAGGCGTCCGGAGATCGCCTTGGGCGCCTCGCCGCCACCTTGCGGCGTGAACGAGGTTAGGGCAAACCAAAAGCTCTCGCGAAGCGTAAACTCCCGACACTCGTACGGATAGGCATCGCGATTGTTGCGCGAACTGTACGGCGAATACTTGTCCATGAACCAAATCATCAGTGCCGTGCCCACCAGGGCGGCAACAATGCTCAGCCAGACCTCCAGGCGCAGCACCGTCATGAACTTGAAGAGCGAGGTGCGTCGCATCGGCTTGCGCATTACAATGGATATGCCAGTCTGCTCGTAGTAGGGCGGCAAAAAGTCAACCACTTCCTCGCGCTCCGAGTACATCTTGAGTGCAGCGATGGCAAAGTCTGTCTCGCCGCTGACCAGGTCGCCTATGACGCCATCCCACTCGCCCAGCTCATTGCGTTCGCCCATGTGTCCCTGCTTGGGTGCCACGATTTCGAAGCCAAAGTTCAGCTTCTCTGCTAGCCGCTCCATAAAATCGATGCAATAGCCCTCCCAGATAGGATCACCGTTCCTGGTTCGCAGCAGCTCGCCGGTGTCCGGGTTGCGGCGATAATAGCTCCAGGGCAGGCTCTCGGCGGTGCCAATTCGAAAGAAGCGCCGGCTTGGGCTAATTGTCTCGTTGAGCAGTCGCAGCTCGCCAGCTCCCCAAACGGCCAGGTCCGTCTTGGCCTCATGTTCGCTGGAATAGTAGCCAATCGAAATATTGGCCACAAAGCTCAAATTGGGCACTGGCTCCTCTTCGGCCAACTCTGCCAGGGTCTCGCTCTTATATGGCTCCTCGCTGCTCGGCATATAGCCCACAAAGTTGCTCCAGTGCACATTCTCCATCCAAAGGCTGTTGGCGGTCTCCGCACTGGTTACCTCGGCGCTGGCATTGCAATCCAGGTAAACAGGCTGTGGAAACGACGGGCTCACCTGCGCTGCATAGATAAGACTCCGCAGCACATCCAGCAACAGGCCGCGGTGCAGCTGGAAAGATTTCTCAGATTTATATCCAACATGTCTAAGCTTCGAAGCGCAAATGGATAAAAAGGTAAATTGGTTATGTGCAAATGTGTGACAGACAGACAGAAGGAAGCCTCTCTGATCCCTCGACAGACTGAGTCGATCTAGACATCTCAGTCGCATCTCTGGAACATTAAGAGCTTCCATGGAAGTCAAAGGTTGTAGGAGCGGCTTCCGAAATGTACATTCAATTTGGAACCCGACTAGAGAAAAGGGACCTGAGCGCTCCAGGCAAGGCAAGGTAGGTCCTCTCGGATCATGCAGTCACATCTCGGGCTTACCGTAAATCCGCTTCCACAGTAAAGATCTCGCATCTGCATTGAACGGCAGATGGCGCGTGCGTTCAAAGTAAACCGTGTCGCAAACTCCACCTGTCGCTTGTACTTGAAAACGCGATCCCTGGTGTCCAGAAAAACCAAGTGCCACTCGGTGGGTCGTTGGAATAGCTTGCCCATATCCACCTGCAACGATATGCAGCACACACTCTCAAACTGATTACAACAGGATGCGGTCCTGCCCAACAATACTTACGCGCTCGAAGAGACCATTCATGGCGGCGCCACGGGCGAACATTGCATAGTAGGTGGGAGGTGGTCGCAGCGAATGGATACGCGTGACAAAATCCTCCGACTGCGTGTCGCTGGCATCCAGGATGAGAGTGCGAAACGGATAGCCAGCCATTAGCTGTTTCATGGCCTCCATCGAGTCGCGAGCACTTTGAAAGATCATGGCCACATTATTCGCACGCTTCTGCCGCATAAAATCGCCAAACATGTCCAAAAAGGGACGCATTACCCGCTCCAGGCGCACATACGCAATGCCATTCAAGCGCGCCAGCTCGTAGCCCTCTGACCAGTGGCTGTAGCTAAGATCCACGATCACCGAGCTGCCCACACTGCTCAGAATCTCACAAACTGTGCGGGCCCAAAAAAAAAGAATTTAGCTTGTCTTTGCAAATGCCGGCTACTTACAGCTGTCCATGTCCTGCTGCTCGTCGTTGCGCGTGAGCTGCACCACCGAATCGGTAACGGTCACATCTAGCTGCAGTGCATCCAGTTCCTTTAGGACAATCGCAATATCCGCTTCAAACTCTGCTCGCTGCACTGGCTCGATCCAAAAGGCTGACAAGAGATGAAAACGCATAGAATTGAATTCCCTACCGCATGACCTCCCATACAATCGCACATACTTATCTTAAGCTCCCCAGCGCTGGCCAGGCTTAGGCTTCGGCTTAGGCTCATGCCAATGCCCAGGCACAGCCAGAGCCTTAGTATGTCCAACCGATCCATCCTGACCATTAGCTGCGAGTGCTGCCCGTAAATTGGTCACAGACTGCGTCAGAGTCCACGCCAATTGACATGTAGCCCGTCCACGTGCCTCATTTAATTGCGCTTAATTTGTGCCCATCGATTGGACGTCCGTCAAGGCATTATGCATTTTAAAGCAGCTCTTCCATAGCTGTTGTCCCATTTGTCAAATCAAAAATCTCATTAAATTTGAATGCTGTCACCGACGGATGACCCCACAAGGACCTGCTCACTGGGCGTATTATGCAATATACCAGTCAGAAATTGCAAATCGCTAATCTATTCAAGGCAAGGATTACCGACTTGGCGATACCCTGTATCTACCCATAACTTTTTTATTTTCGATTCTGAGTTTTTTTTATTTTTCAATTTTGAAGAAAGATGGAAAATTAATTAATTAATTATATTCTTAATCTGATCTAAAACTCTTGATCCAAACTAAAACTCTTACCACTAACACGGGGACCTGGAAAATTCGACCTGCAGGTTGGGGAAACTGCTTTCAAAGTTTGAAAAGTATGAAAAACATCTGGAACAACAAAGCCATATAATTGTGCTTTGCAAACATGACGTCATGAGCCTGTGGCTTAAGTGCCCGAGCGTCGGACTAGCAAGCGAGCAGTCGCCGGTTCAACTCCTGCATACTTTAGGCTGATCTCTGTTGAATTTTGTGCCTTTATTAGTTATTATTAACATATAAAATTGCAATAAGAAACATAAGTGGGGAATACCAATATTATTTACAATTTTCCTTTGGTTTCGAAGTTTTTTTTATCAATGCTGTATTTCTTTTTAATGAATTTTTGGCAGCCTCAAAATACTGAGCACGAAGCTTCGGGTTGAGAAAGTAAAATATTTTTTAAAATTTATATATAAAAAAATGTTTTTAATGCATCAAAACGTAAGCATTTTATATTGTGCCCTTCGGCGAAATTATTGATGTGTGGGAAAAGCAATATGTGCAATTAGAGCAGTTTTGAGTTTCCTAGCTAACGTTTAGTTCCTTAATTGGGCCTTAACAGGGGCAAAGGGGACGTTGAATGCGTAAGGACCGCCCGATGCGAAGAACTGGCATTTAATTTCATTGCATCAAAATTGCAAATGCTAGTATTTAAATATACTATGAGATCATTAATATTGGTTTTTGTAAATGAAGCGTTGCTTTAAATATTGTCCATGCATTTGGCAATACTCAAAAATTGCTGGCGAACAAGGAAACATTTTTTTTATTATAAATGTCTTGTTTTTATTTAAATCCTATACTTTATATAAAAACAACGTGATGTTGCAGCTGTAGTAAATATAGGATCTTTTAGGAGATAATGGCGGATGCAAGTTTTAGACGGGTTTACAGGCGCGGCTAGAAACAAATATATATCCGATATTTAAATTTCCGGAGTTTCAAACACAAAAACCAATACCTGGTTAGCCAGACACAATATACATAGATATATTAACCAAATAGTACTATGCACATTGTTTCCGCCTCCTTCACAGTCTCCTGCTTAATTACCTCCACCATATAGCGATAGGCAAGCCTATAAAACGTTTGACTCCTATTTTGCACACATTGCACAACAAATTTCAGATACCCAACCAAATGGTTTGGGCTGTGAGTGGATCAGCTGCCTGATTGATCAGGCCAGTTTTAAATAATAACTATTTTAACTACACAGCATTCAGTTTTATGCCTGGAATTAAGGACCTGAATCATAATAATAACATAGTAAACGGGGCTTGTTTTCCATTATAGAATTATTACTGGACCCCGCACTACATTGTAAGACTGACAAATTAACGAAAAGAACACAATCTCCAAATATAATTTAAATGATTCATTTATACAATGTCTCGCTTTGATGAATCTGTAAATATATATTCGCCCGACGGGCATTTGTTGCAAGTCGAATACGCTCAAGAGGCGGTGCGCAAAGGCTCCACAGTGGTAAGTGCACCTTTTTGCGGCATATACATATATTCTAGATCAGTGTCGGCCGAGTCGATATAGCCATGTCCGTCTGCTCCAATTGAAATATACCTCAAGCCCGCATTATGTCTGCAAGGCCTCCTTGTTGCTTTTTATCGCTCATTCTATTGCTTTCTTCCGCTGTGCCGCACAGGTGGGACTTCGGACCAAGGAATGCGTTGTGCTGGGCGTGGAGAAAAGAGCCATTGATTCCCTACAGATCGAGCGTACGTCGCGTAAGATTAAAAAAATAGATCAACATATGGCAATGACCTTTGCGGGTCTCACGGCCGATGCTCGCGTATTGGTGAGTCGCGCCCAGGTCGAGGCCCAGAGCCACCGCTTGAACTTCGATCGGCCAGCATCTGTGGAGTATATTACACGGTGGGTGGGCTTAA
The DNA here is from genome assembly GCA_035045885.1 of Drosophila borealis. NCBI lineage: Eukaryota > Metazoa > Arthropoda > Insecta > Diptera > Drosophilidae > Drosophila > Drosophila borealis. The sequence continues at coordinate 2,119,446 of JAWNOR010000112.1, forward strand.
CCAAGATTAACCAAGGCTGATCCTCGAAACTAATGTATCCGCAGATATCTGGCCAGACTGAAACAGACGTATACGCAGAGCGTTGCACGACGTCCGTTTGGCGTCTCCTGTCTGATAGGTGGCTTCGATGAAGATGGCAGGCCGCGTCTATTCCAGACCGATCCCTCGGGCATCTACTACGAATGGTCGGCCAATACGACGGGCCGCCTGGGGCAAACGGTGAACGAGTACTTGGAGAAGAACACAGCTGTCATTTCCAGGGCCCCGGACGCAGCCTCAGCCATGAAGCACGTGGTGCGTGCCTTGTTCACGGCCACATCGCTGGATGCCAGCTTCTATGAACTGGCTGTGCTCAGATACCGGCAGCCAATGGAGATGGTCAAACCGGAAACGTTGGAATATCTGGTGGGGGTCATTAAGCAGGAGACTGTGGAGGAGGCGGTTAAGCAAAGGCGCCGTAACGCGCTTTGACGTGCAGCTACGTGTATAGTACTATTTGGTTATATATATTTCGTCTGGCTAACCAGGTACATTTGCACACTTATTGATTGTTTTTGTGTTTGAAACTTTATATATGTAATATTAAAATTTCGGATATATTTGTGTATAACAGCGAGCTTATCATCTAAAACGTGGCAGGTAGATTTCTCATTATCTCCTAAAATGTCCTTTATTTATTACATAACTAACGGTGCATTAGTGTTTAATGCATCTCTTTCGTATAAATAAAAATACTCAAGCATGTATTGTTTTTAGGAAATTTATAATACAAAAAACTGTTTTCTTATTCGCCACCAATTTCGAATATTGCCAAATGCAAGGGCAACATTAAAAGCGTGGCTTTATATACAAAAAAAAATATGTTAATGATTTCATAATATATTTATATATCAGAGCTGCTTAACTAGTATAGCTGATAATTTATTAACCTTAAGCTTTAACCAACATACGTACCGCACAATACGTGTTAACTACATACATCTAAGTAATTATTAATCAAGATCGTTTACATTTTTCTGAGTTTTAACGTAAATGAATAAATGAAAACAAATAAAATTATATTTATATATGCAAGTGTATAAAGAAAACCAATGGGGGTCTGTAATTTCACGTAGAAACTTATATTACTCATGTGCCATGCAAATGCGAGAGTATCGATTCAATATCCTCGATCTGGACGCCGGCATCATGCCCCTCCAATTGCTGCTCCTCGCTAGTGTTGCCCTTTAATGGTGTATTGCTGCGTTAAGAATTGGAAAGAACATAAGAAATATAAAGTAAAACAGTCCAGATATAGAAACCTTACGGCAAATCGTATTCGTAAGAACGAGAAAGTAAAGCGTGCGACTTCTGTGTGGCACACTTGCCATCTCGCTTTACTCGATGATACGAATTAACATTATGAGAAACTACTTCTAAGCGCAGAGAAATCTTACAAAAATTGTATTTTAGAGAAAAACTAGGAAAAATTGAGTATCATGGGATACAAATAATGTAAGCCTTTTGGCCTGAATAGCTGGTAGCGTTGTTTTAAGACGGGTTAAAATTGGTTGGGTTAAGGTTTTGTCCTACTCTTTTATAGATTGATATATGTATAATTTAGATTTTTTTTGTGCAAACTATAAACTGCGCTTTTCTAGCAAGTAAGAATGATAGAGTGAATAATTTAAAACGTAGCTGTTATTCTTGACATGAACCAAAACAGAAGGTGGTATTGTCCATGTATGTATATAGTATACAAAATGGCAATGGATTTAAATCCGGTATCGATTATCGATTAGATATAAATTCAGGTTATCCTTTAACTTACATGGAGGCCACTTCGGAATCGTTATCATCGCGCTCTTCACTCTGTGGGTTTCTGGCCAGCGGCGTTGATGCCGCCATGGGCTTTTCTTGGGCCTGGTCCTGGTTGGTGCCGCTGGTGAAGCGTATGATCCGTTTTTTAGGTATGTTGCGTATGCATTTGGCATTCGCATTGTCCTCTGTGCTGGGCTGTGCCTGGTGGAGCAGCTGTGGACTCGTAATGCGCACAGTGTGCATTTCGCTGTCCACCATGATGCGCATTTGAAAATTTGTAAAGTAGGCGGGCGGCTGGCGGGGCACGGGCTGGGCCGGCTTGCTGCCGCTGTCAGCAAAAGCGAAACAGAACGTGTTGGCCACATGACTGGCGCTCGTGTACATGTCCAATTCGTACTCGCCACTGGCAACTGGGGCTGGCGACTGCGCCTGCGGCGGCAGCTGTTCCGGCGATAGCTGCGTTGTCTGCGCCTCGGCGAGCGTGGCCAATGTAGGCGTTGCAGTCTCTATGCGCGCCTCTGCACGCTTCTTGGCCGGTTTCTTTGTTACCTTGGTACTGGTCGATGCCTTAACTGGTTTGGTTGCCTCGCTGCTGCCAGGCTGTGGCTCTTCAGGCGCGGGCGCTGCAGGAAAGAGAATATTTAGTCGCCTTTGCCAAATGAGGATCAGCTACTTACTCTTATTGTCAATGAGACGCGAGGAGCGTCGCATGCTGCAGCGCGACGGCTCCGTATTGGGAGGCTTCTTGGGTCGGCCGCGTCGCTGGCCAGTGCTTGTGGAAGGCGCCGGCTTAGCCGCGATTTGAACTGTGGCACGTGCAGTCTTTGGCTGTTGCTGCTGTTTCTTGGCGCTTAGGTTCAGTGCAATGAGCAGCGCCGGATCGAGATTGCTGCTGGACGGCTCTTGCGGCTCCGAGATGGCTTTAACTGGTTCACTGGAGGCTGCCTTGGCCTTGACTGGTTTACATGGTGCTGGTTCATTCTTAACCGATTCAGTTGCTGTCGCTGAAACTGTTGCTTTTTTCTCAGGCTTCGTTGTTTGTGATTCCTTTTTAGGCGATTTATTTGCATGAATGGGATTGGGATTCGTCAGCTTGGCTGTATCGCGCATGGTTGTTAGCTTCTTGTTCGGTTTCTTGGGACGCCCCTTTGGCGCCGTCTGCTGCTTAACCTTCGCCTTGACACGTTCACGCACCTTGGCTAGATCCAACATACGCTGCTCGATGGATTCAACTTGCTGGCTGACCTCGTTAGCGATCTTAGGAGTCGGCGTGGCCTTCGTGACGGCTGGCACAGCTGCTGGCGGAGCAGGCGGGGCCATTTCCCCACTAGTGTCCGCATCCGCAGCGGCAGTTGCAGCAGCATCTTTACTGGGCGTCAGCCAATTGCGCAACGGATAACGCACCTCACCATCCTGGCTAACTAGCTGGGCTGCCTCGCTGTCAATGGCCAAGGGTGGTGCATCAAGTGAGCCAGCGGCAGCAGCTGCTTTTACCCATTCCTCATCCTCGGTGCTGCTTATATCAGAGAGATTTTCCAATTCCAACAGCTTTATGGTGCACGCAGGCAGCACTGCGTTCGTCACCTGAGTGGTGTATGCTGATCCGGCGGGTGTGTTGCTACTGCTGTGGCTGCAGCTGCCGCTGCTGGATGAGCTGGAGCTGCTTGAGGAGGTTGAGCTGCCGCTGGAGCTGCTGCTGGAGTGATCCACGACCGCATCGGGCAGACCGCCCACCAACTTGTAGTGTGGCGTCTCCACCAACTGCAGCTCCGCATTGCCAGACAGGGCTGCAGCGTCGGCGCTATCCACTGCCTCGCTGCCAAAAGAGCGCACGCGACGCAACACCATGGGCTCGACGGGCACCCGCTCAGCGTATAGCTCAATGCACGTGGTGCTCTGCTTGACTACCTGTTCTACGTGATCCCTTGTCGGCGTTGGCTGCAGTGCGCACTGCGCATTTGTGTCGGTATGCTCGGCCTCATCTGGGCGGTAATAGGAACTGCCAGAGGAGTAGTCCGTTTTGGCCGCACTGCTGTGTGGCGTGCCCAGCGCATGGCCAAAGGGAGTGGTCAGGCGCATACCTGGCGTAATGGCCGTCAACATGGGCGTGTCTAGTATGCTCTTTGTATCGCTGCCAAACAGAAATGACGCAGATGGCAGCAATTTTGCGTAGGGCGTATTCAATGTCGGCATTAGCGCTGGGCCGGGTGTTGGCGGCACGTCGTCCGCTTCCGACAACGTCACCTTGAACGGCGTCTCTAGAAGAACTTCTATATTGCCTATGCGATCCGCTGGCTTATCTTTGGTCTCCGCCTTGACGGGCGCTGGCTCAGGCTGTTGCATCTGCTGCCGGACCTGCTCCTCCCGCTGCTGCTTTTCCGGCTGCCGTTGCTGCACATGCTCAGGCTGCTCAGGCTTCATAATTTCCCTAGTTGCCTCAGCTTCCATGATCTTCTTTGACTCCTTGGCTACCTTGCGTTTCTTGGACTCTTTCGGCGTCTGGCTGACAGCCTTAGGCTTTTTTGGTGCTTTTTGCGGCGTTGTTATCTTTATAATAAAATCACCCTCGGCGCTGTTCATCTGCTGCTGCTGCTGCTTCAGCTTTTGTTTCTTCTTCTTCGAGCTGAGCAGCGGTGACTTCAGTTTCTTTTGTTTTGGCGCTAGGGGCGTCGCTGGCGCCAGTGTTTTCTTCTTTTTGGCCACGGGCCGATTGCGCCGCACTTTGCTCTGGAACACGTCCAGGCGCTTGGCATTGATTTCACGTAAACGTTGCTCCAAATCAGTGCTAGAGCTATTCATCTGGCGCTGCCAGGCGGCCAGCAGATCCTCTTTCTCGCTGCTTACCTTGGGCTTTTCTGCACCGGGCACAACTGCCTCCTCTGTTGGCGTCGTTTGATTCTCCTTGCTGTCATCCAATGAGACTGATGCACTCTTCTCCGCCTGCTGTTGCTTGTTGCCGCTTTCAGCGTTACCCTCGTCCTGTGACTGCGCCTCCGGAATGACGCGCTTACAGGCTGCTTTGGCCGCTGTTCGACGCTTTTGCTTGCGCTTGGGCGTCGCCACCATAGACGGCGCCACGGCTGCCACTGGGGTAGCCGACTTGGCCGTCTGTTTTGATTGCTTGGATGCAGTGACTGCCTTGATCACCGTCTGATTGCTGTTCTCCTCCATGGCAAAGAGTGGCGGCACGCAGCCGTTACTCTCATTGCCGCTGACATCGGCAGCTGTAGCTACTGCTGCTTCTGCTGCTGATGTTACTGCAGCGGCAGCGGCTGCTGCTGCAGCTGAAGATGAAGCCGTGACTGCAGCTGCTGGGACGCAGGAACTGCTGCCGAAATTTGGCAGAATCTCGACATTCTTTATAATGACTGGCTTCTCCGGCTGTAAGTCTGTTTGTTTCTCTGGCTCTTTGGCCTGTTTTTCTTTGCGTGCCTTTAGCTCCGCCCGCCGCTGCGCCTGCTGTGACTGCGTCTGCTGCCTTTGTTGAAGACGGCGGGTGGATAGAGGCGTGCTCTGGCTATGTGTGACCCCCTTAGGCGAGAAATTGAGCGTGCGCACGTGTGAGGTGCGTTTGCGGGGCGTGGATAGACTACGAAAGGCCTTCACATTCACAATGCCCGACGTGGAAGGGGTAACGCGCTCCAGTACCAGACGCGATGAGTCCAGCGAAGCAGGCACAGCACTGGCGTTCAACACTTTGCTGGCAGAACGCTCGACCAGCACCGTACTCGCAGTCACTGGCTTTGGCTGCTCCGCAATAAGCTGAGCCGGTGGCTCCACCGAAGGCGACTCCACTGGCGTCGGCGGCTGCTTCACGGCGCTGTTTATGATTATCGAATTGGGCGGCAGCTGATTGGCGGTAACTGTAATGGGCTCTGGCAGCGGTATCTCAATGTGGGAGACATCCGTGTTGGCAAACGCATCGGAGCGCAGCTGCTGCGCCAGCCACTCGTTGTTCACCAGAAACGGCAAATGCGAGATCAGCCCCTCGTTGGACAGAAACATGGGAAATGTTAGCTGGCCATTAATGGCGTCGACGCACACCTGACCGCCGGCAACAGCAGCGACACCGGCAACTGCATCAGCATCCGATAGAGCTGAACCGCCGTCGGCGTAATTAATGAGATTCTCACTGCCAAAGCTCAGGTTAGCCGATGGCTGCTGCTGCTTCTGCGCGCTCTCGTTCGAGTTAAGCACTATGAGCTTGGATATACTGAAATTGGGATCAATTAGAGTGCCAATTGAATTGTTCGCATTGAGCTGTATGATGGCATTGCCATTGTTGCCATTCACCACATTAACTTCTCCGTTGGCGTTAACAGCCGCCGCCGAATTCGCGGAGGAGACGGCTGCGCGAATTATAAGCGGCGTCTGTGGTGGTGCTGGCTCCGTTGCTGCTGCTGCCGTTGCAAGTGTTCCTGACATGGGCTCCTCCGATTGCGCCTCCATGCTAACCACCTCCTGAATGATGCGATCAAATGATGGATCTTTCTCGGTTGCCTCTAGTATATTCCTGACCAGACCATCTAGCACCGCCTCCGAGTTCACCGACTCTGCCGAAGGGGCATGCACCGTCAGCGACTGCAGCGCCACGTTGATATTGGTCAGTAGCTTGGCCTGAAATTCGCTGTTGGTCATGATGGCGTTTGTTAATGCCTGTAAATATACAGATGCTTGTGTGATTACCAGCACAATTCATTTAAGCTCACTCAAAATAGTGATTATCAACACAAAATATTTCGAATAGGAATCATACCATTGTGCAATTTACTACATAGAAATCTATACGGGCTCTTGCCAGTTCTTATACCTTTGTAGTTGTCAGCCAATTAGTCCAATTAGGAACGATCGGATAACTGTATCATATGGCTAACAGAAGACCGATTGGTCAATAATAACGTTCATACATGTATATTTGTTCTTTTTTTTTTTTTAATATTTAGACAATTATGAGTGTTATCTTGCTCCCGATATTTAAGCCGAATATTTTAAGCATGGAATAACATTATAGGAATTTTTGTAGGATTGTGAAACCAGTTATTTCCAATAATCACAAAAAGCACTATATTCTATTACATGCTTACCGGCATAGTTTGCGGCGTTGGCATCACTCGTTCTGCCTCGACACTGGTGCTCGTACGAGGGGTAGAATTGTTTTTGGGCCCATGTCCATGAAAATGCAGCGCATCGTCCGAATGCTCGCTGGTAAAATCGGTGCCAGTGCTGCTGTCCAGCGAATCTTTTTCCTCTGTATGGTCGCTCACGTTACGAGAGCTCCGCCCGACACTGCAGTACAAGTGCGGATCCAGCAGACGCCGACGCTTGCAGGCGGCATGCTTCGATGGCGATGGTGAAGCCGAGTTCGCGTGTTCCTCATCCCTGTCGAAACAATCAATAAATACTAGTTGGAAAAACGTACCTTGGGCGGTGATAGATTACTTACATGCGTCGCCTCTTGCGTTGCTTATTTGAACTCGCATTTTGCATAGTGGCGCTGTCTTTACTGCAGGTGAAAGTTGACTTGTCCACCTTTAGTAGCTCACCTACGCGCTCGGACAGCTTGAGCTGCTGCAGGCGCTGGCGCGCGTCGGTTGGCAACTTCTGCACCGCAGTGGCCACTGAAAAAGGAACTCAGTTTAGTGGCGTCTGGATTATTGTGTCTAAGGCTGCTTACCCGTGCTCGTGATTTTGACGTGCTCACGTATGATCTCTTCCAGACCGTCATTGAGAAAGTTGTGAGGCTGCAGGCCCTGTCGTAAAGCAATAAACTCCTGATGTAGATGCGGCGATGTGCGGCACAGCGTTAACGCCGCCCGTTTTAGATTGTTATTTACGAAATAGCCTGGAAACGCAGAAATTGTAAGGCATTAAAGGCACCGAACGACGTGGGACTACCAGACTCACCCAAAATTAGACGCGCGATGTCAGAATGCAGCACAATTGATTCCATTTTTCTTGATTAAGGAATACTTTATTTAGTTGTTTGTCCAATTAAAGTTGCTGCAACTATAATCGCACATATTAACAAAACAAAACAAACAACAAAAAATGCTTGTTTGCGTTGCTTTGCGTTTTGCTGCCGCTTCTTGTTGTCTGTTGCTAATTTTTCGTCTTCGCCGATCCCAATTTCGATGCCGATAATGTTGATAAACTATGTTGGGTATTGCTTCGTCGCCTTGAGTCCACTCTATCACTCTCTACTAAATCGCACTGTTGTTTGCACGTTAACCAAGTTTAATCGGGTATTTATATATAAGGCGGTTTATTTTTATTTTGCAATTATCGTCGCGCACTGTACAACATACCTAAACAATAGCATCTGTTTACCGCCAAAATGTTAAGCTGCAGAGCTGCAACATACAATATCGATTATTGCTTTGCAACTATCGATACGGGAACCAGTATTTTTATAGCATTATGGATCGAATATAACATAGCTATGATATTATTTTGCTTAAAATGCATCAACATCTTCGTTGTCATAAGTCGGATTAAGCTGTAAACTAAAAGTTGCTTACATCTTGACTTACCCCGAAGAATAAACAATTTCTATGACAAGTTACATTGTACGATATTAGGGGTTTACTGTCAATCAGCTTATCGATGTATGCACAGCTTAGGAATTGAAGAATTAATCGATCTGGCAACGCTCTTATTATATTTAACTGTGCCTAAAAGGATTTTAATTAGTACAAATGGCTGCTAAAGCAGTTGTCTCCGAAAAAAGTGATGGACAAGAGCCTGACAAACCTATATCTACTGATGCGGAAATCAATCAGCCGGAAACGGCTGCCGCCAGCATAGAAGTCGGAACGGCTCCACCGCCGGCAAAAAGTGATAGAGGTGGAGGACGTAAGCGTAAGCGCCACCTTTTTAATGCCATTCGCACTCAAATGGAGTTTTACTTTGGTGATGCGAATCTCAGCAAGGATCGCTTTCTGCGTCGCTACGTGGAGCAGGATCCATGTAAGAGAGTATATATACAAACCTCTTTTTTAACTATTACATCTATTGTTGTTACTGTTTTTAGACGTCCCGCTAGACATATTTCTAACATTCAACAAAATCAAGACGCTCACACAAGATGTGCAGCAAATATCCACGTCACTGTCCAATTCGCAGATGCTTGAATTGGACGAGACCGGTCTAAAAGTCCGTCGCAAGACTGCGCTCCCAGAGCATAGAGACGTCAACGATAAGACCCTATACGTGGAGGCGCTGCCGTCGACTGCAACACACGATTGGCTCAAAGAGGTCTTCAGTCGCTATGGCCCGGTCACGTACGTGTCGCTGCCACATTACCCGGGCACGCGAAAGATTAAGGAATTTGCATTCATCGAATTTGAAAAGAGCAGTTCCGTGGAAAAGGCTCTTAAAGCATTTGCTCAAGTCCAGGGCGTTCTGTCGGTAGAGCACACAGAACCTGGCGACTTGGCCAGCATACGATCGTTTCAGCAGCAACAACAGCAAAAGGCAAACAGTGGCGCGGACGGGTATGAGGGTACAACAGAAACAAATGCTGGACCCAACAAACAGACAAAAAAGCGCGAAGGCGATAAAGAGGGTGTCCAGGAGGCCGTGGTAGCCAAGCGGGCCAAACTTGAGTCGCTGCAGGAGCAAAGTGAAGCATCTGCCGCCGAGACCACCGACGCAGACGAAGACAACACGCAGCCAAGTGACAGTGACAATAACAATGAGGACAAGGAGGTTTCCAGAAAACAAAAGCGTCACCGAAAGCAAAAAAAGAAGATGGTCGCGGACAAGCTCAAGCCGAACATTGAACCCAGCGCCTTAGAGCTAAAGATACTGCCCAAGAGCAGCTGGTGCAGCCTGCGCAACAAGTACCTTAATCTGCAGCGTCGCCTAATTAGCGAGGCCAAGAGCAAGCTCTGGCGCAACTCTCAGGCTCAGCATCCGTCCGACAAGTGCACATCCATGCAGTTGCAGTTGCAGGCGCAGCAACAGCAACTGGTCGAGTCAAAGGGTTGCTGTAACAGCGGCGCTAGCAGCGGACACGAGGAAACTGAGCCCCTCGGCGATGCCGGGGACGTGGCGGAAGTGCCAGTGCCACCCAAGCGTCGGAAGCGCAACAAAAACGCTGGCGTACATAAAATGAATATGAATTTCTACGGTGCTGGCGGCAACGAGGCGGACGATACCAAACCGGCGGTGAAGGCGGAAGATGCGGCACAGGAGCGCTCACCGCTTTTCAAATACGAGCCAGGTCTGATTGTAGAGTGCGCGCTCCACGAGCCCTGCGTCAACGTGAAAGACTTTAAGGCGGACATGCGCCAGTACACGGACATTAAGTACGTGGACATCAAAGAGGGCGATCAGGTGGCTCATCTGCGCATGGTTACGCCTAGTGCCGCCGAGGAGCTGGCTCGTAAACTCACCTGCGCCGAAATGCAGTTCAAAGTACTGCGTGGCCAGCCAGAGACTCAATACTGGCGCAAAATCGAACAGGATCGCGAGGCCAAACTGTCCAAAAAGGTACGTGTGCAACAGAAACGCGGGCGCGAAAAGGTTGCCAAGCTCTTGGCCAAGCACATTAAGTTTGACGATGCAGATGATGAAGTGATCAACGACCCGGCCTCCAGCATCAGCATCCCATCCGATGTCTAATTTTGATTTTAACACAAACAATGTACAAAGAACTGAAATAACCTATCTACATATGTCTGTATGCATATAAAAATTAAAAGAAAAGAAAATATGTATGTACATTATTAAAATACAGCTGAATGCTTGTCGATTAAAAGTTTTTCCAAATATGTACAAGACGGATGCTAAAAACATCCAATTTTCCAAAGGCCATACTATACAGAAATTTGTTTTTGAGTGCGTTTTTCGATGTCGCAGTAGCCTAATCCAACTCCCGTTAGTTCACTTAGCTCCAAGCCGAGGCCCTGATGGTTGTAATGTGTCATTGTACAAGTACACGGAATCTATCTGCATAAAGTTGGACAGGCGCAGACCAGAAGCGAAATTTCCACTTTCCTGCGTCTTTCGCAGAAGTCGTTATAAGGGGCTAAGCAAAAGTCCAGTAACGGCTCAGACTACTGATGCACAGCTGGGACTATCTAGCCATCATAACTTTGGGGAGCATTTCTTACAGCGAATCGACCAAGCGTGTCGGGGCGACCCTGCATGCAGTATCTGTGAGTACCCGCAGCTCTTATTGTCTTCGGATTAAGAGATTGCAACTGGATCATTGCAGAGGAGGGAATCGGTAGTTCCCTCTCTTGCCAGTTCATCTGTTCTCGCTACCACCGATGTCCCTGTGGTCTGAGATGTAGGATGTAGGTTATATGTAGATATATTTATTTACATTTACTCATAGACAGTCTCCTCTTATATATAACATGCTTTTGAACAATGCTTTGTACCTATCCTAATTGGCTATTTAAAATGTTGAGCACATTTAATCTTACCTAGATGCGTTGTTCACATATATGTATACATAAATAGCTTAACTAGACCGTATTTCGTAAATTAGCCTAAAATATTTATCTAAATAACAACTCAGTTAGTTTTAAGCTTAAAATTATTTTTTATAAAGTTTACATTTACTTTTTATCTTATTTAGCTAGGTTATTCGTCAGTTGTCTTCTTCTCTGTATTATGAATATACAATCTTTTCTTCATGCCTTGCAAAAATGACAAAAAGTTGTACTTATATGATACGCATCATAGGTAATCAAATGCAGAACCCATTCCGACTGTCCACTGCATATAAGCATTGACAAAACGGGCTCTCTAGCCGGATTAAATGTAGAGCGAACCGTCGGCGGGGCCTAAATAATGCATGGATATGAGCAGAACATCTATAATTGTCCAGACGCCGAGGCCACCAAAACTGAACAGTTTGCCAATGCCTTCCTGCCAGTGGCCCAGATAGAAGCGGTCGGCACCAAAGCCACCCAGTGTAAGGCTGATAATCAGCGCGGTGCTCCAGCGATAACCCTGCGTCCAGTTGCAGCGTAAATTGCGGGTAAACGAACGACTGCCCAGGCAGAGTACATCCTGGTGCACAGTGCAGTTGGTGCGATAGTATTTATCTGCTGCAGAATTGCAATTGGCGTGCTGCTCGCAGTTCTGCTGCCACATCTCCGTTTGGTAGCAATAGCGACAGTTCATTGTACGCTGAAACGAACGCTCCCCCTGGCACTGCACATTGCTGGCCGCCTCGCAGGTGATGTTAATATCACGGCCGTACAGGCAGTTAAAATTATAGCTGCAGCGTATGCATGGGAATTGTAGCCGTTCGCATGGCATCTCCTTGTCCAGCGGGCACAGCATATTCGTGGTGCTATTGCCGTTGGTGTTGTCCCCAGCCGATGATGATTTGCTACCTATGTTGCCCAGTGCAGGCACAAATACCTCATTGTCGTTGTTATTATTGATGCCCGCATTGCTGTTGTCCTTGCGCTGATCACTCTTAACATCCGTTAGATCCATTTGGTTGCCTCCACTGGCGGTTTCGCTATTTTTTATGCCGGTCAGCACAAATATGATGATCAGTACTATTGCCGAACGCATATTGACAACGATGCATTCTCGCTGTTGTCTCATTGTTGCGAAATGGATACTGCAATGGAATATCTCTAGGGCGAAGTTTCTCGGCGGATGCAGTTGTTTTGTTTGTGATAGCGATAGCAGCCATCCACCGATAGGCAGCATAATCGATGGCACATGAAAATGCATCGATACATTGTGGGCGACATACGACAAATAAAGCATATTTGTTTATTTTGCAATACTTTTTTTTTATTTTTGTAGATCAGTATAGTTTGAAAATATCGGCACTTTTTCAAAGGAACACATATATTATTTGTCACGTTGCCGCACTACTATCGCTATTCAAAACTATATATATCGATATATCGATAAGACATAAACAGCCCAAATTTCTTTTAAAAAACGGGTAATTGTCCCATGTTTTGGTTGTATATTTACAATTACTTTCAAAATGTCTTACCCCGGCAAAAAAGACAAGCACTCTTTTCATGTGGACGTGCGTCTGCATAGGTTCGGTGGAACCTTCTCCGGTGCTTTTCCAGAGTTTAGCCGCCCTGAGCCTATTGGATTCTACAGCGTCAACGAGGCACGGGAGTTCCAGGACAACGCCAACAATTCGTGCTTCTTGCGCCTGCCGCAACCCGGTGATATGCCGCTGGATCTCAATGCTGGCATTGAGAATGTGCAACGCAAGGGCGTTGACCCCGATTACCATGATATTTACCAGATCTGCCAGTATATCTATAACCATCAGGAGCTCTTGCGTACGTCGTCTACTGGGCGTCTTGAGCTGCCTGCTGATTTCGTTACGTTACGCGGCATTCTGCGCCAAATAATGAGCACGCCATACGAAAGAAATCGCGACTATCGCCTTGTGGCAACGCGTTTTAACGGCACCATTTACATATCCAAAGTCGAGACCAAGGAGCAGCGCATCGAACGCGAACAAATGACACGCAATCAACTGGACTTGTGCTCGTGGGGCTTCAAGTTCGAGCAGTACTGCACAACACCGATACCAAACACTGCCCCTATAACAAACGAGCCAGTAAATGAGTCCAAAGAGTTTGCCTGCATCTATCGCAGCAAACTAAATGGACTTCGCCTCATGTACGGCGCCGAGATGGACTGCATTAGGAGCAACGTTTCTATGTATGTTTAAACAGTAGTAATATTTCAAATCCGAAAATTATTTGCTTATCTCTTATAGAGATTTGAACGACCCAGCTCAGCTGCGTTTAGCTGAGTTTGTGGAGCTTAAGACTACCGCCCACAACATGACAAAGAAACAGCAGCGCAGCTTTGACAATTACAAGAGCCTCAACTGGTGGAGCCAGTCGTTTTTGGTTGGCATTGGCACTATTATAGCGGGCTTGCGCGATAATAATGGGCTGGTTCATGAAATTAAAGAATATAGCGTGCGCGAACTACACCGCCACAAGCCTTGGAGCCCAGCTGCCATGGCCACATTCCTGTCAGACTTTCTGCACGAGCTCAGATCAATAATGCAGCGAATTAACGACTCGCACGCAATTGTGATGATTGACTATAGCGCGGATCGAAATAAGATTTTCTACTCTGTGCTGCGGGACGCGAATGTAAAGCCAGTATTACCCGAGTGGTATCGGCGAATGATGCGCGGCAGCGCCCAATCCTAAACGGCAGCCAGATTAGTGTTTAGTTTTTAGTGTAAAAGTATATAAGTTGTTATATATTTACTTAAATTTTAACTTTTAAACCTTAATTATTGATGGTTTATTTTAGGTCGCTAGTTTCCAGCAGCGGTACAAAACTGTTGACGTCTGCTGACGTTTTGCCTGCATACATCGGAAACTCTGGGCTGGTGGGCTGTGAGTTAGCGGCTCGGCGTCTGTCGGTGGCATTGGGCCCGACCATATGCGCGCCAGAACAACCGTTGCTTTCGCGCTTCTCGATGACACAGTCAAAGAAGCGCGACAGCTTTACCGCATCGGTAGTGCCGGCAGCTAAACTGCGTGTGTCCCGACAGTTAAGCCAAATTTCTTCGGCTCCGCATTTGTCCGCTGCAAGGCGAAACACAGTTACACAGATTGAATGTGGATAACTGTCAATACTGACCTATACCGCCGGCTTTCTTTACAGCTGTTTTAGGTTGACGCTTTTCATCGATCAGATCCAGCTTGGTGCCCATTACCAGTATTGGTATTTGTGTGGAACCTAAGAACTCCTCCAAATCAAATCGCATATGGGCATCGGTGCCATAGACTGGCGATGGCGATGGCGGCAACGAGGCACTGCGACATTTGTACGTATCCTTGCCCTCTTTGTTGACAATCTCGTAGAGCCAGTCGAGCAGCTGCTCCTGCGATTTGCCATTCGTCAGATCGTGTACTAATATAACGCCGTGTATGCCACTGTAGAAGACGCTGCGCGTATTTTTGTGACTGAGTGAGCCACCAATGTCAAACAACTCAATAAAATAGGGGCACTGACGTGCAGTTCCCTCCTTGAACTCGTGAATTTTGACCTGTATGTTGCAGCCGACCGTCCAGCCCGGTCGTATCAACGACTCATTGTGTGCAATTAAATGCGTTAAGCAGGTTTTACCTACACCTAAAAGAAATTTAGTCATGAAATATTCAAAAAGCTGCGTCATATTCAACAGTTACCCGAATCACCAACTACGACAATGCGCACGCGATTATTCATTATCAAGTTGTCGTGGCATCAGCTTAACACAATCAAATTATTGTGGCATTGCGGTTTGTTTTGGCTGTGCCTAGGGACGTTCGTGCAATCGAATAAATCGATATAAATGTCATATGAAATGTCGACAAACTCGACAATTATCGATAATTTATATATATTTCGATACATTATTGCAACAGGTTGTTGTGCCGCCCTGTCAAATGCTCGCTCAGTTCATAATATCATTTTGACGCTGTATATACGACACGGTAGACGTACATACGTACGAGTTGATACTTAAAGTAATTATAAATACATACGCCTAATTAAGTCCGACAATAGACACTTGTTTCGGTTTTCTTTTTAAGTTGCCAGCTAATTTAAAGTGCTTGCTAATTGTGCTGTTAATTGAAAAGACGAGCTATAAAACTCGTAGATTTTTTATCTCGAGCATAAAGATACACATAGATACATATGTATCTGTATTTACACATGTATATACATAATACATTCTTATGTATACTGAAAATAAGACATACATATGTGTAAGACGTTTTGCGACAATTGAAACTTTCATTTATTTAGTGTACTTTTAATTATATGCGTACATCCATAGATGATGATGCATGTGTGTGTGTGAATGAATGCGATAATATGCAACATGCACCCATCTGTTGATTTCGTGCCCTTGCATTAAGGAAATAAATTCTCCAAAGTGAATAGTAGAGAAGGAAGTGCAGTTGCATTGGCCACTTGAAAAACTTCGGCTTTACATGTACTCGTTACACAGATATCCGAATGTGATGCGTATGTATCTTTGAAACATGTAGGTGGGCTGTAAGATGAATCATCAGAGGGGAGTACACAATATATGTACATATATAAGTAATCTATAACTTGACATTAGCATCATCATCACAAATTCCAAGTATTCAAGTCTTGGATTCTTTGCTCATATCCGTTCTGGCTTTTTTTTTGCAATGCGCAATTAAGCGAACAGATAACCTGATAACCTGACACGACCTTATATGCTTCCTACGCATGTCAGCGTATGACGCAAATGCACAAGTGAACCAGCAAAAAGGGACCCTCTTAGCTTCAGACAACGTGGCTACGCAACGTGACTCATTATAAGCTAGACTCGTAGGGTCGGGTTCTTGGAAAATGGCAGTCGTTGTGAAATAAAGATAGATACGCATATACATCATAGATACATATGTATGTATTTATGTATGTAACTTCGCGTATGTAGGTATATGGCATGGTAGTTGCTATGCTGTCCGACTCGGAGCTAATTACATTAATATGTATAGTTAATATTAATGGGTGCCTTACACGAATGACTGCGAATATTATGGACTATTTATTAACTGTGACCTTAAATTTATATTTGCTTGTATGCATAGGTGTCACACCTAAATAGATAAATAAACAAATTCAGATAAACAAAAACAATCAATGTGCTCAACTATGGCATACCCTACAACTACTCAGATATCTTTCATCTGTTTAGTTACCTGCATATACAGTGAAATAGCTTAGAAGGCTAAATTTATTATTAATTAAAATTATTTATGTATTTACATTAAAATATTTCATTCGCTTCTTCCTTTTTACAGTATTGAATCTCACAGGAATATCCTAACCCAGTAATCTCATTAAAAAAACGAATATGTATCCATACGTAAGTAGAATTTTTTTAAACTTTATTTTACACCAGCATTATGGGCTTTTCCAGCAACGACGCACATTCTTTTTTAGTATCACAATTTTTATTTAAATAGTTGTCAAACGTACGCTTCTTAGATACAAACATACATACATATGTACATATTAACAAACAAACATTGTTTTTGACGTCGCTCGTTTTTTTTTCTTTTCTTAAAATCCAATTATTTTTTTTTGTAGCCTAGCAAAATTTATTTCATTTTGTTAGCACTTTCTTATATTTTATTACAAGAATTATTTACTATTCACTTTTATGTGTAAATATTCTGATTAGCTTTCAATGCGTTAAAATAAAATCAGTGAGTTAACGGTAAATATATATCAGATGAATGTCATGGTGGACCTATTCTTGGAAATGTTCATATACAGATACATAAAAGACCCTTCCATTTCGCTGTAAATATATTACACGTTTTCCATGTAAAAAAAAACTGTGATTCATAAGAAATTTTCGCATGATTTATGATTTTTAATTATAAATTATTATGTTCAAATTGTGATAGCTTGGACACATGACCATTGTGGCCATGTTTTGTTAGGAGGACACTTTGATTACTTCGCTGAATGTTGACGCATGTTCAGTCTAACCGACGCACAATGAATGTGTATTTTGACTTTTATAGGGTTCCGGAATGCCACAATCATCACATCCTTCTACTAATGAGCAACCTAATGTGCCGTTTGGAGTTGGTTGGGTCACTGCACCAGTGCAGCAGAACGTCACGCATTCCTCACCATACCCACCGCCCACCGCACAACCTTATCAGCAGCAAGAGTTCCAACAATATCCAAATCAGCATGGCGGTGGCGCAACCTATCCAATGCATGCGTCTTATCCATCCACATCAACATCATACCCTCTTAATGTAAATGTATCTTCGCCACCATATCCAACCAATAGAGTTGACAATGTGGCGCCCCATCAGGGCCTACAATATCAGCAGTATAGCCAAAGCCATTTTAATCAGCATCCAAATGCATCCTATCCAGTTGACCGTGGATATACACCAGCCATGACAGCATCCTATGGATATGAGTCTCCTAGCCACCATGTTCACGGGCATGGTTATGGCTATGGTCAGGACCAATTTTATGGGTATGGGCATGGGTATGGTCATGAGCACGTGCCGAACTCCCTCAATCAACACTGTACGGCCTACGAAGAGGTTTGTCTATAACTCTATGTTCCTTCATGTCCCAATTCTCAGAAAATATCATAAAAAGTTTCGGATTAATTAAATATGAATTATTGTTCTGATATCCTTCTAAAAAAAAAAGTGCACCTTATCTGCTCAAATGATATTAATTAACTGATTTGTAGTTTTGGGCAAAATTTATAAGCTGTTGTTACCAAGGCTGCAAACTCAACAAAAATGTTCGGTGGTTCCGTTCACGGTTCGAACCAATGCTTTGCCTTGTGGTTCGGATCGTGAAACAGATTCCGATTATGATTCCAGATATTGGGGGCTCTAACTCGGCTCTCATTTTTCTTTTTTACAATTTACAAAAGAATAATTCAATTTATTATAAATTAAATGTGCGAATGTGTTCACAGAACTGATAACCGAACAAAATAATCAAAAACATTTTCGAGTATACAAATAAAAAAAAAGTTTTGAACCAAAACATCTTTATAGTAATAAGGTTCAACGTTCCGTTCATGATAAATATGAATCTAGCAATCCGAGTCCGATCCGGTTTGGCCCAAAACCGGTTTGCAGTCTTTGTTTTTACACAGTGCTTCCGATTGCAAAGCTTTTACTTGCTTCGTTCTAGTCACGTGCCGTCATGTGCGTAGCCCAGGAAATGCCCACATCTAGAATGATGAATAATACATACATATGTATTTATATAGCAACGCACTTGTACATATGTAAATGCGTAAGGTATAAGAATGACTTTGTCTTTGTGCTTTTTTTTCAGGGAACTCCCACATTGTTCCCGGCTCAAGTGTTTGACCCGGTTAAGGATGCTCACGATTTGCGCAAAGCGATGAAAGGCTTCGGCACAGATGAAGATAAACTTATTGAGATCATTTGCCGTCGCAGCAACGAGCAGCGCCAGGAAATCCAACGTCAGTACAAAACTCACTTCGGCAAGGATCTAATTGAAGATATCAAGTCGGAGACAAGTGCCAACTTTCAAAAGCTGTTGGTTGGTCTCTTGCGTCCAATTGTCGATTACTACTGTGCCGAGCTTAATGATGCCATGGCCGGATTGGGCACCGACGAAGAGGTGCTCATTGAAATTCTATGCACGCTATCCAATTTAGAAATTCATACCATCAAAAATCAGTACTTGCGCTGTAAGTCTCACATGATTCAACAGATATCCTTATCTACATGCATGCTTATATATACTTACACTTATACTCTATTTATATTTTAGTATACGGCGCACATTTGGAGTCGGAGCTAAAGTCGGAGACCTCCGGCAATTTTAAGCGTCTGCTTATTTCACTATGCACCGCGGCGCGGGATGAAAGCGGTCGTGTCGATCCCAACAAGGCCAAAGAGGATGCCAGGGAGCTGCTTAAGGCTGGTGAGCTGCGCGTCGGCACCGATGAGAGCATGTTTAATATGATACTGTGCCAAAGAAACTATCAGCAACTTAAACTTGTGGGTTATGACAACAACATCCCGGCTTAATCAATATTATTTACACATGCATTTGAACTTTTCAGATATTCCAAGAGTACGAGAACATGACTGGTCACTCGTTCGAGAAGGCGCTCAAAAAGGAGTTCTCTGGCGATATTATGGAGGGTCTAATTGCCATCTACAAGTGTGTCACTAACAAGGCCGACTACTTTGCCTCGCGCTTGCACAAATCCATGGCTGGCATTGGCACCAACGACAAACAATTGATTCGCGTCATCATAACACGCTGTGAGGTAAATAGGGTGTACAATATATATATATATAGATATTTTTGCATATTGTAAAGCAAATTTATTTTAATTCATCTTGCAGATTGATTTGGCAGACATTAAGGTGGCTTTCGAGCGTTTGTATGGCAAATCGTTAAAGAGCTGGATTAAGGTTAGCATATACGCATAATATAAATTCAACTTTTGTATCAGAGCATTAAACCTTTTTTTATTTATTTATAATTTTTAGGGCGACACTTCTGGGCATTACAAACACGCTCTGTATGCTTTGGTCGGGGAACAGCGCTCATCTTAAACTTATGCATAATTCAAAATAACTGTTTTACATGTTGTGTATTCTACTTTTTATGTATTATGTATGTAGTTGACTATGAAGTAACTATTTTTATTTAAATAAGTAAAAATTCAATTCTACAACGCTTGGAATTGTGTATTCAAACATCCCAACGTTAAAATTTCTGTCTAAAGTGTGCCTCGACAAAAAAACAAAACCCTAGAGCTTATGCATTTACATTTACATTGAAGGCGCAATTATTTATTTCAAAGTTGTTGTCTATGATTATATATCGAAACTTGTTCAATTTTTGCTCTTTATATATTATCAATGTAATGGATTGGAATATGGTCTCGACTCCCTACGTCTGACCTAGTTGACACTGTTCGAATTTTAAATATACCTATATGTATTGATGTATTTTATTAAAGGTTCAATGCCTTTAAATGACTGCTGCTTTCAATTTTTGGGATGGGGGCAGGTGTTTTGCCTGAACTTTGGCTTTAATTCGACAACATGTTAATAATTGAAAAAATTAAAACAGACGCATATTGGAATTTATCTATACGCTAAGTAATTGGAATGCTTCATTAAGCAAACTGGAATAACGTATGCACGATCTGCAAACATTTATCAATAGTTCTTAGCATCCGGCCGAGGCTTTTTAAAACAAGTTATTGCTTAGCTGCTCATGAGTTCTTTGGCTTGAGTCTTGGTATATACACAACAGCCAAGGACATCATTTCAGGACTCGCACCTCGACAAAGAGTGAGTCGTTGCGTAGATAGTTGCGACTGGTTATAACCTTGTGCGGAATATGGAAGTACTGGTTGCTCTGTATATAATCATCGCTCTTCTTTCGCACATTGATGGTCTTTACATAGTCCTGTGCCTCCAGCGCAATTCCACTTTGATCCCGTATGATAATCTCGGCCTGCAGGCGACATGGCCAGGTGAGAAGTGGATCATATTCGCCAGATAGCACATTCAGACAGGCGATCAAGTTGCGCCCCTTCCAAGTGCCTTTGCCATTCAAATATATGTCCAGCTGCAAGCATTATATTAATGTGAATTACCTTTGTTAATCTGTTTGTTTTTAATACTTACACGCAAGGCGTATCCAAATGCCTTGTTGGAGAACATGGCGCTGTGCAAGATTGTATCATACTGCTTGGCCTCCTCCAATTTCTTGGAATAATCCTTGATGCGCCAAATCAAATGGCCTGTAATCGAACAATATTGTTATATCTGTACATTTTGTTATTTAAAATTTATATTCGCATCTTTATCTATATTGAGTTTTTCAGCGTATTTATCTATAGGTTGAGTAAAAGGATAAGGCTTTAGAAAATTCCATCCAGTGCAAAAAAGTCCTATAAAACTGTTGCCATTATTTAATTTTTCATTCAATGTAGATCGCCCTGGGTAGAAGAGTGTCCACGGTTGTGAGAGCGAAGGTCAATTTCTTGTCGGTCCCAAAAAATCTTTTTCAATGCAGGGGGCCGACTAGGAATAACTCTATACTGGCGAGTTTTTCTCACCCATTTTCCACCCCCTTGATTAAATATGCAGGAATGTCTGAAAGTTGTATGTTGCTTACCTCTTATATTCTGAACACTGGCGATGCGTTGCTGCATTGCCAGCTGGTTCTCGATGTCCGCGATGCTCTGCATTGTTTGGTGGAGCGCCTTGTCCAGATCTTGGACCAGGTTCTGCAGCCTATCGCAGCGCTCCTCAGTTTCACACACGATGCTCTTCACATTTTTGACTTCGCAGTCCAAAGTGGCTTGCTTCGAAGTGGAAAAATCACTGGTTCCCAATTTGGTTTTGATGTCCTCATTGATCTCCTGCAGAAACTGCTCAATCTGCACAAACTTATCTCTAACGTGTGCACAATTAAAACAACACTTATTATGCTTATTTACAAGTTAATTGCTTACCGATTTAATCTTTCATTTTCGAAAACAATTTCCTCCAGTTTCATAATATTATCATTCAGCTGATTCTGATGGAAACTCACCTCCGAAGACAATTGATTAATATGCTGTTGCAAATCGTTCATTTTCATTTCCACCTGCTCCTTTAGGGACTATATAAGAAATATACATATGCGATATGCTCCAAGAACGTAAATTTGATTTAATTTCTGGCTTTACCTGCGTTATGTTGCAGCAATATTGAAAGTCCGCTTGGTTTTGTTCCGCGGAAAAGGCACGCTGTGCCCTCTCCTCCTCGAGCTGTTGGCGCAGCTCGGTGAGGCTGTCGTCCGTATCTTTGGTCCAATCCTCGACCACTTGATTGTGTTTGCGTATGTTGCCCACGTCCGTGATGAGATGCAAGCGCTGTCGTATTTCCTCATTCAGCACGGAACGTATTGTGGTAATGTCCTGCTCCAATACCTGAACACGATGATCGGCATGCTGGTCCAAACGCTCCATGCTGGCGCTCATGCGCTGCAGCTGCTGCTTGCTGCGCGGACACTCCTTCAGATGCGAGCGCATGCGGATTCGTGGTATGAAGACATTGCAGCTGTTCGGGCACTCCTCGAGCACCTGGCCACAGTGTATGAGGTGTTCCTGCATAGTCATAAGTTAAGAGCTATTGAAAACCCACTTTTAACAATTCGATCAGCACAAAAAACCACACACCGTAAAAGTTTGGGCGTCGAACCACTCATTGCAAAACAGGCATGATGATTTCTCATACTTGATTATAGTCGTCGATTTGGGGTGCTGCTGGTTCGATGGGTCGCCAGCAGAGTTATTAAGTGACATCATCTAAAAGATTTCGCCACAACCAATTTGTCAACTATCCGCGCTCTTTACACAAAAAACCCAAATTTGCCGTTACGTGAACCGTCTCTAAACATACTAAATTCAGCAAAAAAGAAAAACATGATATATGTATATGTATATGTATATAAATAGGTGATTAAGAATTGCCGTCGACACAGTCATACACACACACACACACACACACCACAATATCTACCCGAGCGTTCCAATACGCAGATAAAGATACGAGTTTACACATGTGTTGCATGCACGCATTACTGTGCTGTGGAAGGCTCCCTGATAAAGCCCAACTGGCTGGAGCTTAAACACACTCATAATAAGTTAACTTAATTCAATGAAAGCCACTAAACCGACGTGCCCTTGCATCGCTCACCAGTTACTGTGCTCCAGTTGGATCCAAAGCCGAACGATTTGTCTCCGACTCGAATGAACTAGGAACAGGTCCCACACTGTAATACTCACACACACACGCACTTGTACACGGGGAGTACGAGATATCATTATCAATGGAAATAGCTGTACAATCAAATATTTTGGCATTGCAACAGTTAGCAGTATCACAACAAAGGCAGCACCATAAAGATAACATTAAAACCGGGCTGGGTCAATGCGAAACACAATCACCCTGCACGAGTTGGGGTACAAAAATTGTAATGCAACCAAAACATGTATGCTCTAATTGGCTACAATCTTAGTCCAGAAACCAATTGTCATTTTGTACAGCTTCAATTTGATTGCTGACGTTATTGTTACGTTTACCAGGCGGCTTATCCTGCATTTAATTTTTAGAAATGTATATACGCGTGTGGCAGCACACCATCGGGTTTTGTTATCAGACCCCTAACCACCTTATTTCCCTTGCGGTGTTATCAATTGCTTTTTGTGGTGATGTTGTCACAGTTGCAGGCACAGTTGACAAGAGGCAAAACAGAAAGTTTTTGTAAACTAACATGAGCTTTGACAGCAACTTAGAAAAACAAAGTTCATTCCCACAACACTTTTGAACCATCCAACGAAAGCAATTAAAGATTTTGCTGTACAAACACTTTTTTGACAAACGTTTTTTTACATTAATGTTAAATTCAACACTTTGTCAACTAAAAAACCGTTGTCTCAATGAATCATCATCAAATTGAAATAAGCTAAAAAGCTACCTGTTAAAATTGTAAGCATCCCAGTACTTTTTTAAAAAATGATTTGACTAAACTCTCTACACTCTATACTCTATACTCTACATAGTATGTATACGTTATTTCTGATCGACAAAAATATACCGTATAAGGGCGCCAGTTTATATGCTTCTGAGTTGAAACCACAATTACTAGTGCGTACGCTAGTACCAGCGTATTACAGGGCGTTCTTATCGTGACTATGAGCCGCATAAGTAAATATGTGCATACAAATATAGACTATTCATGTATCTAAATTAATTTCTAGTACCGCCCCTGATTGGCTTAAAGAGATTCTCATTATCTTTTTTTTCATATGTGTCGGCTAGCTAGTCGAATTTTTCAGTGTGAAAAATAGTTCTAGATAACTAATAAAACAGCATAACGCCTATTTTAACAAACAATAGATCTTTCTTATAAACAACAAAAAAAAAATTATATGTACATAGGTATAAGACAAAATAAATAAATAAACCGTATAAAAATTATGGGCTAATACTAAGTATTATAAATAGGTCGACTCGAACTTCTTGCGCATTTCACGTTTTCGCTGTTTACCGGGAAAAATGCTGAAGCCCTTGATTTTCAAAGCCCTCTTCAGCATTCGCAATGTGAAATCAGGCAATAGACAGGCCACAATCGTCAAAAGGATGTACAGCCAGACTGGCAGGGAGGCCAAGAGATTGTTGTATGCCCAGTAAATATCCGTATCGTAGTCCCTGTGTATTAAGATCTAGATATAGATTTCAGCACCAGAATAAATGAGCATGAAAACTTACAAATTGATGACGTTGTAGATGACGGTCGTAACCATAAATGCAAGTATCGATATTACTATCGTCGCAATATACCAATAGGAAAGATACATGGACTCCAGCCAGAGCTTCAGGTTCACTATGATCACCACGCCCCAGATGAGCAGCGTGCCAAAGCAGGAAAAGGCCGCCGTCTGGCCCCCATTCAGTATGACATTGTTGAAGGAGAAGACGCAGTAAGCGAAATAGAAGATTATCAACGCATGGTAAACCGCAAATAGTGTCCACAATAGGAAGTAGGGCCAGTGAAGTTGCTTATTATCCGTGTTTTTCCTATACAGTTTCGGAGTTCTGCATGGGCGAAAAGAGATTAATTGGTTTGATGAAAAGAAAAAGAAACAACCTGGAATTTTGTAGTCCCTAGCCCTGCAACCCACCGTCCAGCTGCGTTTGATATATCCAGCACCATTCTATCCCTACTTCCCTTATTCTTCTTGTTCCCTAAGTCCTACTCAATTTATGGGTAAGCCATTTTTGAGGGCTCGAAAATGGCATACGAGATCGAAGGGTTCTACATTTAGAAGTTTTTAAGGGGAATGGAACGCATTCAAAAAGTTAAATATATTTAATCTAAAAGTTAAATATATTTAATCTGTATATGCTATATGAGAAACTTCATACCTAGTTTGGTGTATGTAGCTCTTTTTCTCTTTTCCTTAAGTTTATTATGTTTACAAACTAGTAAGGGGTATTACCCGGCTATGCTTGGGCAAAGTGTTTATCTTAAAGCTTGTGCATTGCTTGTCAGCCATTTTCCGACCGTGGAAATATTTAAATGTTGCTATAACACCCTTCATCCTTAGTTTTCACCCAGCATGGTGGATTTTCCGAAATGGACTATCACGATTCCTTTTATAACTTACATAAATATATTAAAATGAGTTTTAAGTGAATTGGTCGCAGTTTCCCGATTTAAATTAGATAGTTTATTGAAAATCGTTTTAGCACATATTGTCAGTATTTTCCACGTAGAGCTTTAAAAACCTTCATATTTCTTCAAGCTAATCGACCGGGAATGAAACGGACTGGATTTTTAAAAGCTTAAACTTTTAAAAACACGTTGAATTAAGTTTTAAATCGAGTCAGGCCAACTTAACTTTCCAACGGTAGTTTTAGGGAAAAGCTATTATATAGCCCTTACCAATTGGCGGAAAGGAGACTATGATTTTTGAGGCTCGTGATAAATATGCTAAATAAGTAAGAGGCTCTAGTCGGGAGCTCCCGACTAGAGGATACCCTGAACCCTCTTCTACCAACACAAGATGAACCTCGTGTTACGATTAGTTTGCTTAAGCAGCAGTTATAAAAGTAAGGATATTTATATATATATATATATATATATATATAGCAAACTAATCGTAACACGAGGTTCATCTAATCAAGAAGCTACTTTCCGATTTTGGTGTCTCCAGCTCGTATAATATACGAGATTTGCTCAAAGAACAGCACTTCGATATCGATTTTTATCGATTGCTTGGAAACGGGGAAAGTTATCGGGTATCGAAAACAATCTCGTACTGCGCGGACACTAGTAGGGCCTACGTTCCAAATATCATGTCTGTAGCTCTTATCGGCTCTGAGATCCTTGCGTTCATACATACGGACAGACAGACGGTATGGCTAGATCGACTCGGCTATTGATGCTGATCAAGAATATATACACTTTATGGGGTCGGAGATGCTTCCTTCTGCCTGTTACATATATTTGCACAAATATTTGCACAATTGTACCCCTTTTACACATTTTTAATGGGTTCAGGGTATAAAAAGGTTTTAGTGCGAGAAAAGTTGCAGGATAACTATATCAAGTCAAGCTGATCAGCGCAATCTTCGATCTTCCTAAAATAGGTATCCAATTACTAAAAGGTGGTACTTACTGCATAAGGGTCTCCTCGGTGTAGGGTTTCTCGGTTAGAGATATGAAGAGAATGGGCAGCGACGTGTAGATTACATTGTAGAGGGTCAGGAACAGAGAATCGTAGACAGAGGATGAGGAGAAGAGCGTGTGGAATTGGAATAGAAACATGATGCCCATGAACACGATGTTCTTGTAGAAGAAGTAGAGCACCAGGAACGATAGACGCACGCTGTGGTAATGGCCATGGACCAGGAGCAAACGCTTCAGCATGCAAAATTTGGCAAAGGCAAAGTCGGCACAGCGCGCCGCCTGACGGCCCTCGCGTCCCATAATACCGATGCCGACATGTGCCTCCTGGATCATGGACACATCGTTGGCACCATCACCAATGGAGGCTGTGTTATAGTTCTCATTGGACGACTTGATGAGCGCCACCACCTCGCTCTTCTGCAGGGGACTGAGCCGACAGCAGAGCACGGCCGTGCACTTAACGGCAACATCGCGAAACTCCTTGGGTGCTTCGGCGAGGGCGACGGCCAGGCTCTTGCCATCGATGAGCAGCGCGCATTCCTGACCGATCCCAAACACAATTTCGCGCTCGAGCACATTCAAGTGGATGAGCAGATCGTCGCGGCTCTTGCACTCGAGTATAATATACTTCTTGGCATCGGGTGGTATGTGGCCACAGGACAGAGCAATGTTCAGTGCCGTTTCCACCTTGTCACCAGTGAGCACCCAAATCTTGATGCCAGCTGCTTGCAGGGATACTAGCGTGTCGGCCACGTCATCCTGTAGCGCATCCTCCACCGCTGTGGCGCCCAGCAAATCCAGATCTGGAAAGGAATAGCGAATGGCGAATAGAGCGATTGGCATTACAAAAGGATATCGTCCACTCACCGCTTTCAATCTTTGAATAGCATTCCTCGCAAAGTTGCTTTCGATTTTCCAGTGAGCTGTTCGCCTGGGCCAAGGAACTGATGAATTCCTGATACTCCGTTTCAGAGATCTCCCGCCTGGCTATGGCCAGGGTGCGGAGACCCAAGCGAGCAAAGTCGCTGATGTGGTTATCCGTTTTGGAGACCATCATCGCCGAGCTGTTTGCGCATAGTGGAAATACATAACTCTCGGCACCTTTGGTGTAGATCCACTTCTTGCCAGCCTCATCGCGAACAATCACGCTCATACGCTTGCGATCGGAGGTAAACTCCAGGACGTGCAGGCGATAGAAGCAATCCTCCTTGGGCTTGTTGCTGTTGATGGGTCGTTTGTAGTCCAGATGCGGCGGCACAATGCGCACGCGCAGCACTTCGCCATCATCGCCAATATAGACAAAGCCCAAATTGGCGCACGCCTCCACAAGCGCCTTCTCGTCCGGGCTGGAGGCCTGGTAGTCCAGCGAACTGAGGAATAAGCAAATGGACATCATGTCATGTCATGTCATGCACTCGCAACTGGGGCCAGCGGGAGCAGCTAATAGTTACCACAATGTTTGCTGGATTTCATTCTTTCGACGCTGGGATTCGGCACGTATGAGTATCGTTGGCTGGCGTGTGAATGTGGGCGCTGCATAGGACTCACGCGATGTGGTGCTGGCGGTGCGAAAGAGTCCACCCACTGGTGGCGTCATATTCCCAACGGGATTGGACAGATACGCATTGGGCGCGCCATATGAGTGGGCACGTCTGTGGCCCAAGGCGGCCGCACTGTTCGCCTCGCCAAACTGGGGCAGATCCCGCTCCGAGGTAGAACGTTGGAATTGCAGCGATATGGGCCGCACCATGTGTGGACTTTGCATCGGACTGCCGACCATCGAGTGGCCATTCTGCTCAGTCGTGTTGCCCGCCGTCGCTTCACCGCCGACGCCCGCACTGTGCACCTTATTGGATCTGGCAAAGTTGGGGCTACGCTTGACCACCTGAGGCCGCTTGCGTCGCTCCACCTGGTAGCTGTCATCGCCAATCAGCAGGGGATTCACATCAGATGAGCTCACCGGGGCGTTAACACCATTCGGATGCACCGATATGGAAGTGTCGATCATGTGGCTCACATTAAGCTCGCTGTGCTGACTAGAATTGTGACTCTCCTCGGTGATGTCCGTTATGGAGTACATTTCAGGTGGCCCGGACTTGTTGCTATCATTCTTATTGGTCACCTGCTCGTCTGCAGGCGTGCTCGTTGCCACCTGCACCGTATGGCAAATGGCCAGCGCTTGGAAGAACACCTTCTGGTCAATCTGTTGGCGAAATTCGAGTTAAACAACATATCAAACATTCTCGATTCCTAAGAAACACCCAAATTGAAAAGAATTTTCCGATATTCGATCATTTTCAATTCTCTGTATTTAATTTATTTCCTAAATTTTGCGGAAAAATTCAGATTCACATTGTAGAAAATACTCTTTGCATAATTAATTAATTGGTAAGAATGCGCGTATTAAGGTAAAGTAAGCCATATATCAAATACTAGCGGGTATAACCCGGCCTTGCCCGTGGCACGTATGTTATAAAATCAATGTTCTCAAACAAATTTGAAATGATTTTGAAACTGATCGGACGGTAAACAAATAACTTTCATACAACTGTTTTCCGCCAATTTACCACTGTTGCGGGTGGAATTTTCCAAATCGCTGAAATACGTATTTATTAAGTTCTTATGTAGAGCTTTGAAAATAAGTTTGAAGCAAATCGGACACAACTTAAAACTTCGCCGAAAAAATCTTTAAATCGCTTTCCCCCCGAAGAAGTTTGAATTCTGCGAAAAGTGTGAAACACGTATCAAATGATTTTTCTTATAGATTTCTGGAAATGAATTTGAGCGCGAAACGTCACCCACCAAATCTTTGACCTCCATTTCGACCATGGAGGAACGGATTTTCCTAAAAGTGTGAAACACCCCTCAAATGAATTTGAACAAAGATCTTTGAAAATAAGTGTGGGGCCGATCGGATGGTAAACAAAAAACTTTCATACAACCGTTTTCCGCCAATTTACCACTGATGCGGGTGGAATTTTCCAAATCGCTGAAATACGTATTTATTAACTTCTTATGTAGAGCTTTGAAAATAAGTTTGAAGCAAATCGGACACAACTTAAAACTTCGCCCAACAAATCTTTAAATCGCATTCCCCCGAAGAAGTTTGAATTCTGCGAAAAGTGTGAAACACGTATCAAATGATTTTTCTTATAGACCTCTGGAAATGAATTTGAGCGCGAAACGTCACCCACCAAATCTTTGACCTCCATTTCCACCAAGGAGGAACGGATTTTCCTAAAAGTGTGATACAGCCCTCAAATGAATTTGAACAAAGATCTTTGAAAATAAGTTTGAGGCCGATCGGATGGTAAACAAAAAAGTTACATACAAAAGTTTTTCGCGATTATTCCACACTTGCGGGTGGAATTTCCCGAAAGCCCGTCTTAACGTGCACCTACATCACATAAGGTAGCTACAGTGAAAATTTCAGCTTCCTAGCTCTTACGGTTTGGGCTGTGCGTTGATCACCAATCAGTCAGTCAGTCAGTCAGGACAAACAGTTATATATATAGAGATTGTATCGATTATTTATGTATATAACCCCGAAGCAAACATCTTCGACACCTTAATATACTTTAAATACTTAATCAGTATGAACAGTCGCGTCGATAAAGCTATGTCCGTCTATCGGTATATTCGTCTGTCTGTTTAGGGATATCAGGATGTCAAGAACCGGCCTGGTGATATCCCTATATCCTATAGCTGCCATTGTGGTCGGTCAAAAATGAAGTATTCATAAGAACAATTTTTGTGGTTCTTGGTCTATATTTATCAAATTTGGCCTTTACTATATTCACTATATGATCAGCATTTGAGTACTACATTATATAGTTCTAGAGACACAATCGATTTTTCGATTCTCGAGATATCTTAACAATTCTTTTAACTCAACTGCAAGGTCATAGGTCACACGTGTACAAGGGTATTTAATTTTTCGTCATTCTTGTTATAGGGTAATTTGTAATTTCTCCATAATTTTAATAAAACAATATGAATGTTGGCTTACGCTGAATTTGTTGATGTCAATTAGTGCTTTGGTCTCCTCATCTTCCAGCCGAGTCTTCTTATAGGTATACTTGTGGCCAGCAATCGAGCACTGCTGGAAGTTCATTTCGTTCTTGGTGAGTGTGCCCGTCTTGTCTGAGAAGAGTATGTTGATCTGTCCGAGCTCCTCGTTCAAGTTCGATGTGTTCACAATGCACTGTTGATCGGTCTCCTTCTCATAGAGCTCCGTATCCCATTCCATGAAGAAGCCGCCAATGACGCGCTGCAGCTCAATGGTCACATACAGCGAAATGGGTATCAAGTAGTTGAACAGTATTAGAAAGGACAGATAGTCCTGCAGAAACTGTTTCACACTATACCCATCCGCTGCGGGTCCCAGATAGGTCAGCTTTGGTATCACAAACAGCTCATTGTAACTGCACGAAAAGTCATTATAGATTAACAGATTAACATTAACATAAAAGGTTTCAAGCTTCTTTTATTTCCTAAATAATCGTGGTATTGTGGCTTTATTAAAAGAAAGTCTACTGAATCCAAGGTTTCTCTTATAAGCTCGATATTCTACTTTAATTATTTTAACTTCTCTTAACTCTGTATCTGGCGCGGAAACATAAAAATATAAGTATATTAGAATTTTAGATTCAAGATACTTTATACTTTTCTGGCCACTGAGAATCGTTAAAATACTATTATATTATATATATATATATTTAGGCTGGTTGTGTACTCACCGTTTTAGGAAATAGAGCAAGGTAACTATGGCTATTAAAGCTATAAGTATAAATATTAAAAATCTGTTCACATAGGTTTCACTGGAGGCGCTCTTGTTGCGGGTCAGTCGACTGTTCAGCTGCAGCTTGGTGGTCATTCCGGTGTAGATGGCACATCCGATGACACACTCCGTGTTCTTGACACGCGATCCACGGAGCAGCACATTCTCGGCAGAGAGGGGCAGGACGCGTCCCTCGCCGCCGGCCAGCTCGATTTTGCCATTAAAACTATATAGATCGGTGCCAGCACTTTCGCACTCGATAACGCCCAGCTTATGCATCTCCTCGATCGGCACAGTCGGCAGCTCTCTGGGCACCATCAAGGTCTTCAGATTCGACTCGCCATCCAAATTGGCCGTTGTGATAAAGCATTTGCCATGCGGATCGGTTGAGCGCAGCAATACTAAATCGCAGGGCACATCGCAGTCGCGCTCCACAACGATCAGATCACCCGGGGCCACATTCTGTGACTGTATTATAGCCTCAGCGCCATTCTTTATGATGGTAACTGCAGGGCATGGGGTAAGAAGATCAGTCTCGAGTCTCGAATATGGACACACACCTGCCCCAATTTTGAATACCTACCCGGTGAGCGGTTAACCACATTATCAGTTCTAAAGCGCAGGATGTCTTCATAGCCTTGTTTCGCGGCTGTAACAGCGATTACGAATACTAGAGGCAACAGTGACGTCATCGGCGAAACAGGACTGTCTGTAGGTAATGTGCATATACAATATTACATACAATATATATTGTGCATATGTTGCAAATTCTGCGATTCGATCTTACCAATTAATAGCGATATTATAGTCATAACTAGGAAATAAAAATTAGCTATGCGGCGAAACTGTTCCAATAGATTCTGCGGCAGAAATGTGAGCAATGTGTATTTCGTGGACTTAATGCGATTTTGATTCGATGGCTTTTTCTTTTTAACATCCTCAGAGCCCCCAATTTGTATTTGTAGCCAGTCATTTATTGTACTAACTCTGGAACCCTAAAACAACAAGAAATAGTATCAAATTTGGCAAATATTTATAGATATGTAATTTATTATTATTAACTGTAGAACACAAATAGGAAATAAGTATATACATTTAAAATATTTTGTTTTAATAGCTTGAGTAGTTACATATATTAAGTATATCGTGTTATTAGTATTCAATAATTCGTATTGTTACCATCAAGGCTGCAGGTCGCGCTTAAACCGAACCAGCTCGATGGTTCAAAGACATTTGTATGCATGTTGACATGCTGCTATCCAGTTAAATGTATAGTTGACATACATACATACACACTGTATAAGTATAGCACATACATAACAAAGGACAATTCTCCAATTTTCCCGAATTTCACTCCTAGATGAAAGCCAAAAAGGTTTTGAAGCGAATTCATGTTGTTATATGTACATTATTGTATGTATTTAGAAAGTAAAGATCCAATTTGTTTTCAGTTTTAGGGCTAGAGTCACAAAAAATATTTGGGAAAATCGAAACTATATATGGAATATTTGTCTATATCTCAAAATATATTATATTTGGACTGTAGACGAACTTTGGCAAAATCGAAACTATATATGGAATATTTGTATATATCTCAAAATATATTATATTTGGACTGTAGACGAACTTTGGCAATCTTTGGTTTTCATTCATTCTAAAACCTTTGATGAGATTTGTACATCTTAGGAGGGTTTCTCAAACTGGATAGAGGATACCCTATAGTGAAAAATTATCAACCTATATATTATAAATTCACTGGTTAATATGGACATCGTCATAGACAAGACTGCATCCATCTACTAATATCCTGGCCTTTAATCCAAATCCTCGTTGTCTGGATCACTCAGACAACTCATCTACCTAGGACTGCACTATTTTCTATAATTTAAATGCAAAACACAAAAAAAAATAAAAATTTCTTGTTGAGAGATTTCGACAATAAAAGAAATAAATATTTTACCTAAAATTAATTTCTATAAACTGAAGTTTATATATCATGCTTTATAGATTCTCTCGACTTGAACAGTTAAAAGTATTTTATATCAGAGTTAATTAACATTAACGAATTGTTATTGCAAGAAATGTATTTGGTTTGTTGTCGATATCAGCCGGATTTCAAAGCTTGGTTTTTTGTCAAGATATCTTAAGTAAACTTGCTATTTACGACAAATGAGCAAAATCGGACTACTATATTATATAGTTTTTCAGAAAGAGTCCGTCAAAAGCGTGGACATTTTTTCTGCTTTTAAGGCGTATTACGTAATATGTACTGCCTGCAACAGACAGCCGGACCCATGCGAACTTTCATGACGATAGTTTGACAACTGAGAAAAAGTAATTATACAGCTTTGTCTCAAATATGTTTGATTCTCCGGACTCAACTCCGGACCCAACTCTGTTGGGAGTCTTTCTCATATTGAGTCTTCCATCGTAAGCTATTCCGCAAGTAGATAGTCTTAGCCCGTAGTCTAAGTTTATATTTGCTTTTGTACTTTGCGAGTTCGTGCCGACCGTATATGTATGACTGCGCCCCTCGTCCGGTTGGGCGGGAGCTCGAATGCAATGCGTTGCAATGGGATTCGCGCGAAAAAACTATTTAGCATAGAAATAAGCGGACGTACTTGGCTCTATCTTTATAGATATACATGTATATACATATATATATATACTTTATTCAGTCGCAGATGTCTTCGTCTATTCCGATCACAAAACTATGATACCATCAACAAGTGTATAAAAAATAATTTATCAAGTTGCATTTGTGACTTCTTCTTCTATTAAATTATTGCTTAAGGCTAAGTTTGAATTTGCGCAAATAAACAGTTTCTGTCTATAATTTAAGATTGGCTTGCCATAACTTTTGTCAATGTATTTCGATACTGATATACTAAGAATATATAGCTTGGAATTCTATAGAAATTGTTATTAGTTACAAGTTTGGACGGTTATATTAGTTCTACAGACATTCTTTGTGTATTTGTTTAAAGTAAAGCACTGCCTGACAATCTTTTAATTTCAACAGCATTGCGCTTGCTTGAAGGTTAATAGGGTTAATCAATACACATAAATATGTACAAATGTGTGTACAAGCATCCATGGTCTTTTTCTCGATTTTAATTTGTAAACGTGTTGTGTGGTGAACTGTGTTAGTTTTGGGACAGATATGTAAATATGTATATGTGACGCACCTTGCGCTGCTTCCAAACAAATGTTTCCTTCAGATAATACTGCGGCTCCTGGTCAGCCCAATTTGGTGTATGATATGTAACCGTATGATTAATGCGTCGAAATCCGCTTAGATAGTCATGGCCAAAGAAATTCATTGTCTAACACCTGGCTGACATTCATTAACAGATCAACCGTCTTTATCATATACAAGTTGTGCATGTGCATCTTCTCTATAGGGGCTCTGTACTCAGTGGCGAGAGAGAGAGAGAGAGAGAGAGAGAGAGGGGGAGAGAGAGAGAGAGAAGGCAGGCAAACCGATTGCTAAATAAGATCAGATTGTATCAAAATCTGTACGATCTTAACATTTTTTTTTACATCCGAGCGATTCATATTTTTGGGCGAACACCTGATGATTTTCGCTTAACTTAATTGTTTATTTTCTTTTTAGTTATTATTACACTTGTTGTTGTTGTTGTTTTTAATGGGCTTTGTTATAGATTTCTTACATCTGCATACAAGGCACGTGTGACCGTAGGCTTGTATGACTGTATCTGTTTTTTTTTCTGTTTTTTTTTCTGTTTTTTTCTCCACACATTAAAGCTATAACCTTAAAACGATGTTAAGTGGGTAATTTTAACACTTCAATTGAACAGTTCAGTACGTATGCACATGTGTTTATCTTTATCTATATCTATATAGATACATATATATATATATATATATATATATATATATATATATATATATATATATATATATGTATGTATATATTGTTGTTATTATGTGTGTATGTGAGTGCGTGGTATTTGTTTTTCACATTTACATGACTTTTAGCTAGATATCCAAGATTTCAATATGTATTTTTACACGGGCATGACGTCGGCATCACGTTATGACACGGAAGAACTCAAGAAACTCATATGTATGTTGTTTGTGTCCAATGTATTTTGAATGCTTCTCCACTTGATATATATGTTTGTATGTATATACACCGAAATACGCATCATAGATTTCATTGTACATCTCGTTTGCCCTCAACTGACGTCGTCACGATAAATCAGTCAAAATTGTTGCAGTACATCGATTGGCAATCATCAGGCTGTTGTAGTCGCAGCGCGCTTCTAAGGATCCCATGTTTCGGAAAAGAATACACACGTGCATATACTATATACATATAGATTTGGTACATGTACATAAGTATTTTAAATGGAAACGAAATAAAACTGATAGCTGCCCTGCCCGCCGCGATGTGCGCAACTTAAAAGACGTTCTCACACTGACAATTAGATCTGCATTGGCACTGGCATTCGCATACCCCGGCCGATACCCATACCCATACCCATACCCACACACCCATATCACATCCATACCCGTGCCCATAGCCATAGCCATAGCCATAGCCATTGTCATTCCCAGCTTCCAGCTCGCACAGCTCGTACAGCTCACGAGCCAATATTCGTAAAAAGCTCAAACTTATTGGCGAGCTACCGAGTATTCGGGACGCCAAAGACCTAGTGCTCGTGTTCTCTAGTTATGAGTTCAAAGTGCATGCTTAATTTACCAGTTCGTCAAATTCGTCGATATTTGATTGAATTTGAATTGAAATATTTAAATATATGCGCGACTACGGGCAAGTGTACAGTTTTGTGCATGCGTTTTGGAGAAACTATGTCCAAAGAACACGTTAAAGAAATGATAATGACAAATGTTTAATTGCAATTAAATAACTATTGCAAATTTTAAACAAGCCTAACAAATAAGAATTATTCAATAAGATAGAATTATACTAAGAGGCTGAAGTTCTTACTTTAGTTACTTTATATGACAGGCTCTCGGAAAATTCCACCCACAAGTGTGAAAAATCGCGGAAACGTTTCTATGCAACTTTATTGCTTACGCATTGTTCGGCCTAGAATTCATTTGAGAGATGTTTCACTCTTATCACAAATTTCATCCCTTCTTGGTGGAGAGAGACGAATATGATTGCCAAGTTTTTGGTTCAAGCTCATTTTCAAGAAGCTTTATAAAAAAATACTCTGAGCCGCCCTTCCTGGATAAAATGTGGGCGTCATATAGGAACGATCGGTCGAAAATTAAGTTGTTGTACGGAAAATTTGTTTGTTTTTGACGAGATCTTGACCAAACTCGGTATTTATTTATTTTACTAGGCTCACCATATAAATTTAAAATCCTATTAAGATTGGACCACTATATCGTATAGCTGCCATAGGAACGATCTGTCGAAAATTAAGTTGTTGTATATAAATTTCTTTGTTTTTTACGATATCTTTACCAAACTCGGCATTTTTTTGTTTTATTATGCTCCTCATATATATGCAAAATCCTATTAAGATCGGACCACTTAATCATATAGCTGCCATAGAAACGATCGGTCGAAAATTAAGTTGTTGTATATAAATTTGTTTGTTTTTTACGATATCTTTACCAAACTCGGCATTTATTTGTTTTATTATGCTCCTCATATATATGCAAAATCCTATTAAGATCGGACCACTATATCATATAGCTGCCATAGGAACGATCGGTCGAAAATTAAGTTGTTGTATGGAAATTTGTTTGTTTTTCACGATATCTTTACCAAACTCGGTACTTATTAGTTTTACTACGCTCCCCATATATATGCAAAATTCTATTAAGATCGGACAACTATATCATATAGCTGCCATAGGAACGATCGGTCGAAAATTAAGTTGTTGTATGGAAAATTTGTTTGTTTTTGACGAGATCTTTACCAAACTCGGCATTTATTTATTTTATTATGCTCCTCATATATATGCAAAATCCTATTAAGATCGGAACACTTAATCATATAGTTGCCATAGGAACGATCGGTCTAAAATTAATTTTTTGTATGGAAAATTTGTATGTTTTTCAAGATATCTTGACCAAACTCGGTACTTATTAGTTTTACTACGCTCCCCATATATATGCAAAATTCTATTAAGATCGGACAACTATATCATATAGCTGCCATAGGAACGATCGGTCGAAAATTAAGTTGTTGTATGGAAAATTTGTTTGTTTTTGACGAGATCTTGACCAAACTCGGTATTTATTAGTTTTACTACGCTCCCCATATATATGCAAAATTCTATTAAGATCGGACAACTATATCATATAGCTGCCATAGGAACGATCGGTCGAAAATTAAGTTGTTGTATGGAAAATTTGTTTGTTTTTGACGAGATCTTTACCAAACTCGGCATTTATTTATTTTATTATGCTCCTCATATATATGCAAAATCCTATTAAGATCGGAACACTTAATCATATAGTTGCCATAGGAACGATCGGTCTAAAATTAATTTTTTGTATGGAAAATTTGTATGTTTTTCAAGATATCTTGACCAAACTCGGTACTTATTAGTTTTACTACGCTCCCCATATATATGCAAAATTCTATTAAGATCGGACAACTATATCATATAGCTGCCATAGGAACGATCGGTCGAAAATTAAGTTGTTGTATGGAAAATTTGTTTGTTTTTGACGAGATCTTGACCAAACTCGGTATTTATTTATTTTACTAGGCTCACCATATAAATTTAAAATCCTATTAAGATTGGACCACTATATCGTATAGCTGCCATAGGAACGATCTGTCGAAAATTAAGTTGTTGTATATAAATTTCTTTGTTTTTTACGATATCTTTACCAAACTCGGCATTTTTTTGTTTTATTATGCTCCTCATATATATGCAAAATCCTATTAAGATCGGACCACTTAATCATATAGCTGACATAGAAACGATCGGTCTAAAATTAAGTTTTTATATGGAAAATTTTTATGTTTTTCGAGATATCTTGACAAAACTCGGTACTTATTAGTTTTACTACGCTCCCCATATATATGCAAATTCATATTAAAATCGGACAACTATATCATATAGCTGCCATAGAAACGATCGGTCGAAAATTAAGTTGTATGGAAATTTGTTTGTTTTCACGATATTTTTACCAAACTCGGCATTTATTTGTTTTATTATGCTCCACATATATATGCAAAATCCTATTAAGATCGGACCACTAAATCATATAGCTGCCATAGGAACGATCAGTCGAAAATTAAGTTGTATGGAAAACTTTTTTGCTTTTCAAGACATCTTAACCATACACGGCATTAACTTTTTTCCCTGTGCTTCTTATACATGAACATTATGTAAAGGTTGGGTCTGCAAGGGTATTAAGTCTTCGGCTAGTCGAAGATAACCCATCACGTTTTATTTAAAAAATATATTTATTTATTTAAAGAAGAAAACAGTAATTAATTTTTTATAAGGTTTCAAGAACATATGGAAAATGGGCTGATTAATGCACAGAGCGAAGCTTCCTTTATTCACTACAGCTGCATTTTGGGACGAAAGTGAGCACTAAGCCGGGGTTTGGGCAAATTCGGTCCCCATATCGAGGGAACCTGTGGTCAAAATTTTTACTAAAAGCATAAGAAATATATAAAACAAGGCAGTAATACAATTGTGTATGGTTAACGTGACGTCCTAAGACTGACAGACATATATATGTTTGTCGAAACCGGCCGGATCGGACTATTATATCAAAGAAACGATCAATCGAAGAGCAGGTTTTTGCATGGACAACTTTTTTGCATTTCAAGATATCTTCACAAAACCCGGCTTTTATTAGTTAAACTATGATGCTTACATATGAGCTTATATATTTAATCAATATCGCACTTCTATATTTTATAGCCCTAGAGGAAGATTTTGTCGAAAAATGAGTGTTTGTATGTAAAATTATTGTTTTTTCAAGATATTTTTACCAAACTCAGCATTTCCGAGCTTCTTTGTTCTCATATATCGGCAAGGCCAAGGCAGAAAAGATATATCTGCCTTTACGAGATACCAGCTGAAATTATTCGGCCTTGTCCGGCCTTGTCCTTTTCTTAAAATTCAAACTATTAGTTTTTACTCATTTTTCAGTTACTAAGATACAATTTCCACAAGTTAGTGAAATACGTTCATAGTTAAAAAAAAAGTCAGACTTAAATGAAGTACAAATGAGCTAAATTTAAGTGTTCACGATTCCTAAATATATATCGAATTACAGAAAATTAGCATAAGAAATATTTAACCAAGTACAAAAAACAATATAAATTAACTATTTAATAGGAATGAGTATGTAAAATCTTTATATAAGTTTGTAACAATGGAACCCAATGGAATGAAAACATTTTGTTTGCGTATAACTTTTTACTTTCATATTTTTCTATATGTAATTTCAATCATTGAAAATGTTTGTTATAACTTTAATCAAAATAAAAACTTTTAAGCTGTACCACCCACTTATTTTACATATACATATATACATATCGCTTTAGATTTACATAAGTTTAGAAATATTATTTTGAGTCAATTATTCAGTTACATTCATTATGACATGCTGTATTTTGTGAAAAAATGCATTATCCATATCTTGTATACTCTTCAAATTAAATTTCATTTCCATTATGGCAGTCTTCAAGTAAATTAACGACATCTATGTGTATCTCTATATATATAACTGTTTGTCTTGACTGACTGACTGACTGACTGACTGACTGGCTGATTGGTGATCAACGCACAGCCCAAACCGTAAGAGCTAGGAAGCTGAAATTTTCACTGTAGCTACCTTATGTGATGTAGGTGCACGTTAAGACGGGGTTTCGGGAAATTCCACCCGCAAGTGTGGAAAAATCGCGAAAAACATTTGTATGTAACTTTTTTGTTTACCATCCGATCAGCCTCAAACTTATTTTCAAAGATCTTTGTTCAAATTCATTTGAGGGGTGTTTCACACTTTTAGGAAAATCCGTTCCTCCTTGGTGGAAATGGAGGTCAAAGATTTGGTGGGTGAAGTTTCGCGCTCAAATTCATTTCCAGAGATCTATAAGAAAAATCATTTGATACGTGTTTCCCACTTTTCGCAGAATTCAAACTTCTTCGGGGGGAATGCGATTTAAAGATTTTTTGGGCGAAGTTGTAAGTTGTGTCCGATTTGCTTCAAACTTATTTTCAAAGCTCTACATAAGAACTTAATAAATACGTATTTCAGCGATTTGGAAAATTCCACCCGCAACAGTGGTAAATTGGTGGAAAAAGGTTGTATGAACGTTTTTTGTTTACCGTCCGATCAGTTTCAAAATCATTTCAAATTTGTTTGAGAACATTGATTTTATAACATACGTGCCACGGACAAGGCTGATTTATACCCGCTAGTATAATATATACATATATATATATTAGGAATATTTATTAATTGGTTTGATTTGTTTTGTATTTGAGCAACTAAAATAAACTGCAAAATTAGTAAAAGTGTACTATATTATTGTATAGTATACTAGTGTTATATCGGATAGTATAGCTCAGTAAAGACTAATTTAGTTAGGTGTACAGATTTATATATGTATATATAGATATATTTATATATATATATATACATATATATATATATATATATATATATATATATATATATATATATATATACATATATATATATAACTATACAGACTTTTATTGCTATCATTGCCCACACTAAAAGCCCAATAAATCATACTTTTTGTTTTATTTATCTTTAATTGTTACTTATTTTAAAAATTAATATATATCTTTTTATCTGGCAACCTGTAGTTTGATTATGAAGTTCTTTTAAAAAATATATATGTTGTAATAGTTTTAATTGAATCTCATGCTGAAGTCGTCCAGCATAGTTAAGCCCAAGAGCTTACTCTAAGCTCTAATCGCGAATGCTCGACTAGCAAGCATTTTAGCTTCCTTCTATATATACACAGACACACACACGTGTAAATTCCAATGTTCACATTTAAAAATGAGTTTTTTCCTATTTTTTGGGGAATAAGGGAAGGTATCTGAAAAGCATCTAGTTCTACAATGTTTGAGCTATGCTTAAAAACCACTTCTCAAAATCGATTTGAATCGATATTATGCAAATGATACATGTGCTTTCAAGTCTTTCGTTCCGATCAAGAATCTATATAATTTGTGGAATCGGAGGTGTTTCCTTCGGCTTATCACATATAAGTATATGCACATTAACATTATACACTTTTAACCATATTTAATGGGTATAAAATTAATAAGCAAATACTTTATAATAGAAATAATGTAAGTATAACCAATTTCAAATTTTGTTGGCGGGCTAGGTCAAACCCTAACGGGCCATAGTGATAACAAGTACATAAGATATGTCAAATCCATTAGTTAGAGCTTATGTTAAGCACGTTCCAAAAAAGTACCTAAACTCAAGAGGGCGAATGTATTTAAGTACATGGGTATTTGGATGTGTCATAGTCATATCAACGCGCACTTTTAGTGGCAGATAATACGCAGATAATAATTATGGAGCTAGATAGAGATTTCACACCTCCTGATATCGCCACTTTTCACCTACTTTTGACGTCAGCACGGAAATCAAATGCAAATCAAATATAAACAGGATAATAAGGAGCAGAGGGCATTAAGTAGGCACAAGAATTAGTTTACTTAAAATTTAGTTTAAATTAGAAAGAAAAAGAACACTTAATTCTTTGATTGTTATCGTTGTGATGATAAAAAAAATACATATGTATATAGAACTCACCCGCTTGGCAAGAATTTTGGAAAACATCTTATCCATATTTTCCAAGTCCAGTCAAAGTCTAATATGATTGGTGATATTTGCTCTAATTGTTTAGGTACAATGTGGCTCGGAGTCGCAACAATCGCATACTACCGAACCAGCTTGTATATAAGTATCTCCAAAAAGCTGCGTCTACCTCGAATTGGTCCGAGTGCTTATCGGTAGTGCCTTTAGGAACCAATACCCGAATACAACCGGTCACCGTTAATATCAACTGCCAATCGATCTAGTAGGTACGAGGCAGGTGCCTATATGCGATTATAGGAGTATGTATTCTATAAAGAGCACATAGTACATTCCGGTTAAGAGCGCCGCCGACTTGATTCCGGTACGATTGAGCGAAACACACGAAGGGGAAGCGATTGATACCAATGATAACAGGGTGTGCGTTTTTCATCAGTCTAAACTAAAAGTGACAGTTATTTGTTTTGTTTTCTTTTATTTGTGGCGTTTCCCGAGTTCACTCTGGAAGCACTTCAAGATAAAATTGAAACTGTGCAACTTTTAGCGACTTGTAACAGGTAATAGACCAGTACGCACCCTACTACGAATCCGCACTAATCTAGCATAGCCGATTGTGGCGTGCTCCAAAACTGTTCGCGCTCTGCGCAACAGTTGTTCTCTTTTGGGTCAGTCGGGGCGCTCTTGACAAGAGGCTTTCCCATATCAGCAGCACACACACAAACGCCGTCAAGCCTGATAAGATTATAACAGTATTTTACTGCCTCAGCTGACTAATACAGTTGAAGGCACTTGCACAAGAACGTTAGTTCCACGAATTGATCAACAAGTATGCCCAATCATATGCCGCATTCCGATTTATGCTCTAGACCGACCCTCCTCCAGTAATCATTAATGATGTAGCTTGAAGTGCCCGGGATAGGTTAGTGCACGTCATGGTGTCCATATGTAAATGGGTACAGCAGCACCTTCTATTGTACCTTTAAATAGGTGCATCAGAACCGAAATGTTCTCTTAAGTTCGTATAGTCTGAATTTCACAACTGGAAGAGCTCATGACGAGAGTTTATCGGGAATATCTGTTTGCAAAAAAGTCTTTTATGATGCTCAT
Organism: Drosophila borealis; assembly: GCA_035045885.1. Classification (NCBI taxonomy): domain Eukaryota; kingdom Metazoa; phylum Arthropoda; class Insecta; order Diptera; family Drosophilidae; genus Drosophila; species Drosophila borealis. The sequence goes on from JAWNOR010000112.1 coordinate 2,162,668, forward strand.
TAACTTTCAAGGCGTTAACCTTAAGTTAAGCATAGCATACTTTATGGAGAATACAAAAAAAAAATAAAATACATCTTGAGGGCCAGGGAAATAGTACAATAAGTGTTATAGATTTAATTGGGGAACAAGCAAAATGTAATCTAATCAGGAACCATACAACTTTGTTAATGCTGCTACTGGATATCGGGTTAATTAATTTATCAATTGATCATAATTGCATTTATCAATTTTTATTCTATATTCATCTTTCGAAAAGTTAATGATTCATTTATACAAACTGGGAAAATGCACAGGCCTAGTTATTTACGTGTAAAGCCGTATATGATTGATTAGTATGGACAAAAAGGCGGTGACATGGGCCATGCATATGATAGTTATCCGATTTTCTAAAAAATATATGGTACATACAATATGTTATATTGTTGAAATGCCGTCAACCCATCAAGACTAAATCTATATATTCTTGATACCACGAGTTGAGTTGTGTTTGCGTTTTAATATAGGTATGTACATATATATTAATGGAACTTTGCATAGATCTTGCATATCCACCAATGATTGAAGTAATTCCGAACAACACGTATTTTATAAATGTGTTTGCCAAAATAACAAAGCATTATGCAGTTTTTTTTTTCTTATAAATTATCAATTAAAATGTATTATAAAAAGAATTCAAGTAAACACATGTGTTTAAGCAAAGTTTAAATTCCACAATTCTATTTTTCACCAAACAAAAAAGAAAACGTTGTTTTCAATTTTTCACTTGTCAGTCTCCGTCGCAATCGCCATAAAGTAAGATTTATAAAGATTTCACAACAAATGCCTTTAGTCCGCACTCACTCTGCATATTCAGATATATCCCAATAAACGGCTGAATTGCGCATTTGCATGTATATACGCATAAATACCCTTTACATACATATGTACTACACTCGTAATTGTTAGCAATATGTAAACATACCATTTTTGTTGTTGACAATGCGGTTTATAGACCCGAAGTGTATTGTCTAATTGGGAGTGAGCTAAGTATGTCGTACTCCGTTCCTTAAAGTGTATGCAAATTAAATACGAGTATTAAAAACAAACAAAATATATATTCAAATGCACGAGTATACACAGGAAGGAGAAGCCTTCTACGCGCAAACTGATCTATCGGCAAACTGTCGAAGAATTGTTGATAGCGATAGTACTCACAATGATATGTGCCTTACACATATGCCTGAACGAACATACGAATGGGCTTACCAAAACCCACACACACACACACACATATATATTTATTCCTATAGTATATATATAATTATATATATATGCATTAACAAATGTTTGCAAATAAATTGCTGTACACAAATTTATTGTGTCGAGGCAACTTCATTCTCTGGATCATCAATCTAAGAGAGCGCAGACATACTAACATACGCATTAACATATAGTATATGCATGCATGTCGAAGAAACTTTTATAGATAACATTCGAGATTCAGGCAGTAACCTCACCCGCCCCCGACCTCCGCCCCCTCCTCCACGCCCTTCCAGGGAGGCACTCCCAAATAGCGTACACTTTTATTCCTAACGGTCTTCTCTTTTAACCAGCGACTGTCGCCAGCTTTTTTTTTCGAACCAAACCGAAGAGATAAAGTCGATAACAGTATCTTATCTTAAAGCATTGAATCACATACAGGCGTACACACACAAACACACACATACATACATGCGAACACACCAAAGCCCGTACACCCCATAGACTTGACTCACGGCCATGGGTACACTGGTCTGATACTTTTGTGAGCCCGGCCGACGGGTTAAATATTTTCTGTTAGCTCACACGTAACCCGCGCATTGACTGACGCTCCAAGAATCGCAATATATAACAAAGTATTAATATATATATATGTATGTATGTACATATATATACATACATATGTACATATTACAGCAACACCCATAGCGTTAGTCCAGGGCCTTATCTGACCAATAAGTTTGCGTAAAATATCGGTCTATACTCTGTTTGAGATGTGACTAAATCAAAATAAATAAAGTTTGCAGTTCATTAATATTCTTGTTAATATTGTTTACTACAAAAAACCTAAATATACACATAACTGAGTGTTTTATTAGTGCAAACAATCCACATAATTGCTTATTTTTAAACCACATATGTGACAAATAAATATAAAAAACACATTACTTACGAAAAGATAGCCCAAGTCAGACCTAAAATTGTCTTATACATTTCCCTAACGCATTCCAAGAAAAGATAATACGTCCATTTAGTAGTGCACAATAAATAAAGATGCTGATGAATATATTTGAAGCCTTTAAAGAACTTTGATAAATGCAAATTTGATGTACTTCACATTTTATGCCCTGTGCCCTTTGAAAATGGGTAGAAACGCGTACAATGGTTTTATGTAACAGGCAGAAGAAAACATCTCCGACTCCGTAAAATGTATACTAATCAACACTAACAACGCGTCGATCCACGAGCTAAAGAAGGAAATTTGGAACGTACCTGTTCCTTTTCCATGCGTAGAACATATTTGTTTAAGGTTACACAAAATCGTTAGAAATCGATCTTTATATAAGGATTTATGATCTACCCCAATTTAGATCATATCAGCTGAAAATACCAAATGTGTAACACAGATCTATAATATTTCACTCAAATCTTCGATTTCACTCAATGAATAAATTATAAAACCCTTTGCCCACAGATTTTTAATAACATTGCTCGAAATCAACATTTTTAGAGCTTAGTTTTAAAACAAAAATTGCATTACGTTTTTACCTGATCTAACAAATTGAAAATATTTCTGAATGAAACTCGCAAAGAAACTCATCTTTGGATAGAACTAGAGCACAGTAAAAAGGGTATAATGTATTTGTGTAAATGTATGTTACAGGCAGAAGGAAGCGTCTCCGACCCCATAAAGTATATACATATATTCTTGATCAGCATCAAAAGCCGAGTCAACCTAGCCATGTCCGTCTGTCTGTCCGTCCGTCTGTCCTTATGTATGAACTCAGGGATCTCAGAACCTATAGGACCAAGAGACTTGAAATTTTGAACATAGAGTTTGTTTCGAAAAAAACTCGATATCGAAATCCTTTTTTTTTAGCAAATTGGGTAAATATTAAGAGCTAGAGTCACCAAACTTGACATGTAGCTTCTAGTTTAAACTCATTTCATATTCTTTCTAATTCGTCGGGCTAATGATCAGAATTTAACAATTAGTTTAAATTCTTAAGCTGCGCAATACTCTGTTCGCAGTATGATTTAGAATCTGGCTACTTTTAAAACTATAACATATAGATTTTAAAATACGATCTATGAGAATTCAACAAATAAAATTAGATGGGAGCTGTCTTTGGTACATAGGACAGACAGCCTTGCCTTTAGAAAAAAGATCCATTTTAATTAGCAGACAGTTAAATATCATGTAAATTTACTTGCCATAAATTAATAAACAATATTTAATATATGTTTAAGGTGAACGACCAGTTGAAAAATCCAGCCGGATGAGTCAGCGATATTATCAAATGTTGGGCACTTAGTCAGCGCCGCCGTCAAAGGGTGTGTATCTTACCAATGCATAAGTCAGCTCATTAGAGGCTTAATATATCAGTCGAGCATGGAACCCATTGACAAAGCTTGCAAACTAGCTTTTATAGATGATATGGGCATTACCTATATCGCATTGACATGGCGCTGAAGATGGATTGCGGAGCGAACAAAAGCTCCGAAATAAAATGATTGGCCGCAAATAAAAGAAACAATGTTCAAATTAAATCTTGAATTGCTCAAGTTTAAGTCAATGACCACTTGGGTGCTTAAGTTTATACACATGGATGTACTTACATATATGGGAAGTACTTGCTATACCCTTGTACAGGGTATTATAATTTTCTAACGAAGTGTGTATTCTAGATCAGTATGAGCAGCCGAGTCGATGTCCGTATGTATGTTTCTATGCGAAATATTTTTTTTGTTGGCCAGGTCGGACGGATCGGTGCACTATATCATAAAGCTGCCATTGGAGCAATCGGCCAATAATAAAGTACTTCGCGAAATTTGTCATAAGCATATTGCTTCTCAAATATGGGCAAAATCTTATTCTAAATCTGTCTGTATAGAAAGCTTTATAGAAAGGTAAATAAATGCGACATGTGTGTTTCCTATACGAATCGGTCTTAAGCAAAAATCTTTGAAGGGTATTTAATCATCGGCGCGCCGAAGATTGCCGCTCTCGCTCTCTTGTTCTAAGACAAATAGTCTCATATTATACTACTAAACAAGTGTATAAATGTATTTACCTATAAATGGGAAACAGCCCAAACAGAGTTAATAAATTTACCTTGAGTATGCCTATTGACAAGCTATAATCTAATCTATGGCTAATGTTAATCTACAAAAGCGACAACGGGTACGTTGTTATAATGCAAGTATTCGCATGTAAATGCTATAATTGTTGTATTTTGAATCTGTGCTTAATATTTCTTGTGGCTCTTAAAAACTTAAAAGTAACGCATCTTTTTTGTCCAGCAGGCTGTCCGACTGTCTGATTACACGATTGTCCGACGCGAACTAACTGAAAGGCCACCAGGTAATTGTTCCAAGTGGGGGTTCGTATCACAAAGAAACGAAAAAAAAAAAAGAAAACGTTATGGATTTCGATTAAACAGGAAAATGTATGCCGAATTTCAGTCGGTATTTAGCATGGAAATATAACGCTCGTGTTCTGCCTATAATCCATAAAAGTAAAAAGTCGAACGTATAGAATTCAGGAAACACTTTCACATCTCACAATGAAGAGCTCCAGTGCTAAAGAAAAAGAACCCCTACGCATATCGATTGGTAATGCCGATCTGCGAAAGAACCCGCCACTCAACCGGGTCACAACGACCAAGTACACCTGGCTGACCTTTATCCCGCTGAACTTTTACGAGCAGTTTCGACGGGCCGTATACTTTTACTTCCTGCTGATCACGATTGTATCATTTTTCGTTAGTATGTCAGACCAATCGTGCATCTGCGAAATGATCATAAAAATATATATTTTAATTAACACGCAGATGACACGATATCTCCCTTAACATCACTGCTGCCCCTGCTCTTCGTCATGATTGTGACCGCACTGAAGGAGGGCCTGGAGGATTATTCCCGGTCGAAAAATGATAAAATTGTGAACACAACTAAAGGTTTGCCAAGTTAATGCCCCAATTTCTAAAGGATTTACATTTAACTACGATTTCTTCTCATTCGTCAGTTACCGTTATACGCAATGGCAAGGAACATCGAATTGATTCAGAATTCATAGTGCCGGGAGATCTTGTGGTAGCAACTAGGGCCAGCTATGTGCCGTGCGACATGATATTACTTCACTCGTCGGGATCAGAGAACATGTGCTTTGTGAACACGACCAACTTGGATGGCGAGACCAATTTGAAACCGATATTCGGACCACCCAACTACACTTACGATCTGGCCGAGCACAGTCGGCGCTTCGGTTGCATCGTTTGCGAATCATCGACGCCGGATCTCTACAGCTTCAATGGACGCCTCGAAGCGGAAGTCACAGCCGAGGCAGAGGTCAGCCCGGAGCCAATACCACTGGGAATCGAGAACCTGTTATTGCGTGGTGTGCGCATCAGGGGCCAGGAGCGAGTGGTGGGCTGTGCCATTTACACGGGCATGTCCACAAAACTCCAGCTAAACAGCCGGTATACGGGCAACAAATCGGCGTCCAGTGAAAAATACATTAATAAATTCATCATTGCGCTCATTGTGGGAATGGTAGTTGTTGTCTTTATACTCTACCTGATCGAACGGTAATTATACACAGAGATTCAGAAACTCAACTAAGATCCGGTCTATCATGTTCTTTGCAAAGTTCATGTTAATTGATCCTCCTGTCAAAAAAACTATAAACCTATAGGCGGACGGAATGTCAACTATGTGGCAACCCCGAGAGTAAGTTTTGACAGAAATATAGTCCAACTATTATTTTAATTATCAGGATTAGATTTGACAACATGTTAAAGTAGCTGATAACTTTGACAAGTTAAATTTTTAGCTATAAACGTACTTTCAATGCTTTATATTATGTGAATTTAGCCCGGGCATAACCGGGTAATACCACCTAGAATATGTCTATTTTTTCCGTCTTTGCATTACTTTCAGGCAAAAGGCGGCCAACGTTTATCCGGCTATACACTACTTGGGACCGCCCCCAGACTACAATGCGATTTTACAAATCTTTGAGGACTTTTTATCATTTCTGATTTTGTTTAACTACATGGTGCCGATTTCAATGTATATGAATATTGAATTGTATCGTGTTTTTGGTGCTCTATTTATGAGATCCGATCTGAGTTTGTACGATGAAGAGACCGATGAACCCTGTGGAGTAAATGCATCCAACTTGAATGAAGACTTAGGCCAAATCAACATTCTGTTTTCGGACAAAACTGGAACACTAACCAAAAATCAAATGATCTTCCTTAAATGCTACGTTGGGGGACGCAACTACCATTTACAAAACACCCAATTGTACAGCCCCGATACAGATGAAAGCCACGAGCTGGACACAATGGATGTAAGTAGTCTTGAATCCTGATCCTATGTCCAATCTAATGCCGATCTGTTGCAATTCTCAGGCCGAGGTGATGAACTTTTTCGAGGCCTTGTCCTTGTGCCATACAGTGGAGGTTATGGCAAGCTGTGATGAAAAATCCGCCGAAGGTCAATCGGAGTACGATAATCTGATAGCGACTGACATTTGTGACAGATACCAGGCATCTAGTCCAGATGAAAAGGCCATACTTGAGGGCTGCGCCAAATTGGGTCTCATTTTTAAAGGTACCGACAATAATAGGATGCACCTCAGCCGTATCTTTGGAGGCCGAATTGCTGGCGACTTACAATACGAACGCCTGCACGTACTCGAGTTTAGCTCGGAGAGAAAACGCATGAGCGTTATCGTTCGGGATGAGAGCGGTCAGATCTGGCTTTATAGCAAGGGCGCTGAAGCTACTATTCTGCCACGCTGCAAGGAAACATCTCCGACTGCTCAGACGGATGTGCAAATAACGGAATATGCCAAGGAGGGTCTACGTACCCTCGCTGTTGCAAGCCGAACCCTAACTGAAGAGGAATATGCCACATTTCTTGCATCATGCAAAAATGCCAATATTCAACTCAGCGATCGAAAGGAACTCATCGAAGAGTGTTACGAGAGCATTGAAGTTGGTAAGATCTAATAATCTACATCATTTTTAAAATTTTGGTATAAATTCTGCTCAGTAAAAATATATATACATATGTATATACAAAATATAATTATTTGCTATGAAATTTCGGTGCAGCATAAATTAAGTTCAGATTTAGATATATTTTCAAATGAAATTCAATACATCGAATATTATTTTAAAGTATATTAAATAACAGACAAATATAATAAATTCAGAGTTTTAATTTGATTTTTAATAAACTCTATCAAAATATAATTACATATATTAATTCTTTGGAAAGATGTTGAATCGATTATTATATATTTAGACAACATTTCTAAACAGTGATTATAAGCGATATATAACTTGAGTTTATGAGAAACATTTAAAAAAAATAATAATACATTTTCAACTGATAGTTAGTACACAAGAAGTCTAATGGATTGTCATTCCAGAGCTTGACCTGCTGGGTGCTACGGCTTTGGAGGACGCACTCCAGGACGATGTGGACAAAACGCTTATTGCATTACAGGAAGCTGGCTTAAAGATATGGATACTAACGGGCGACAAGGTGGAAACTGCATTATCCATTGGCATGGCCTGCAAGCACATACCGCAAGTAGCTGAAGTACATTTTCTTATCAACATTACCGAGCCGGAAGAGCTTCGAAAGCGCTTGGATCAGCTCGAACTTGGCATCGCAACAAATACATCGACTCCCACTTGCCTGGTAATCGATGGTATTACTGTGTCCGCGCTTTTAGGCCAGTTGCCCGATCAATTTGCCGAAGTGGCACTCAAATGCAAGGCTGTGCTCTGCTGTCGCCTGAGTCCACTTCAAAAGAGCGAAATAGTTATGCTCATTAAGAAGTCGGGCAAACATATCACAGCAGCCATCGGTGATGGTGCCAATGATGTGTCCATGATCCAGGAGGCGCACATTGGCATCGGCATTTCCGGTGTGGAGGGCAAACAGGCAGCCCGTAGCGCTGATTATTCCATTGCCAAATTTAATATGCTGCAACGCCTGTTGCTGGTCCATGGCCATTATAATACCGAACGACTGGCATTTATGGTGCTCTTCTACTGCTATAAAAACATTATTATAACTGGATGCATGGCGCTCTTTCAAGTATATGACTTATATTCGGCTACATCTGTCTATAACGAGCTGTACCTATGGCTGTTCGATATTATTTACATATCTTTCAGTTTCACGTATCTGGCCATGTCCGACAAGCATTATAGTGAGAACACCTTGTTAAGGTGAGCTTAGACAACTTAATAAGGATAACATATATTTTTAAAAAAATATAATTCTGATTTCAGATTCCCAACCCTATACAAAGCAATTTCGCACAATAAGCTAAGCTCATGGAAAACATTTACGATATGGATTTTAAATGGTATCGTTCAGACTTTCATTATATTTTACTTTGCGTATGCCGTGCTCAATGAAAATAATGTCGTCTTCAATAAGGGACAAACTGCAGATTTTTCAACATTTGGAACTATGCTCATAATGGTACTCGTGATTGTGGGAAACCTGAAGGTACTCTTAGTTTCACACTACATGAGTTATCTCAACTTTGCCTTTATTATTGCATCAATATTTGCATTTATGCTTAGCACTTACCTTTACAATTTGGACAGTAGCAGTACTCTCTACCACGTATACAATATGTTCTTGAGCTCGCTTCCCATGTGGCTCTATATTATTATATGTACAGTGGCATGTTTGCTTCCCGACTTTGTAATGAAAGCTGTTAACGATATGTTTTTAGACCCACCAGAGCCGAAAGAAATCAGTAAATCCTAGATCGTAACTGTCTGAAAAGAAAACTCCCCTGATATTTTTATTATTCTTCATATATTATTGCACAATAAATATATTATTTTAGTCATTAATAAACCAAATCGTTTATGCTAATATAACATGAGTAAAATGAATGGAAATAATTTGTATTTCACTTTTAAATCAAACCGACTGTTAATAACAAATATTTCGATCAATCGAAGCAACTGCTTTTCGATACTTCTCGATAGCCAAGTGCCAGGGCTGCAGACATTTCAATAAGTACAGCTGTGCAATGAAAAATAAATGCCAATTATTAGCTTGCTTGGTTGGCAGTCCGCTAAGGGATGCAAACGCTTATCGGTTATTCAGAATTGGCCACATCGTATCGAATGTTTTATCAAGATATTATTATAAATGCAGCTGATTGATTGAATGTATTTTTGTTCTTGCATTTTTCTCTAAGTTAAGAAACAGAAAAACTCAGCATATACCCTAAGAAGCAGTTGCTTGGAAATTATCGAATGTTTCTCTGTAGTTATCGATAATGACAATGCATCGATATTTTTGTTAACATGCCAAATGCAAATAAAATATAATAATAATAAGATAAAAAGTTTTTAATTAGTGAATATAGTGTAAAAATGGAAGTGGAATACGATGATTCCGGCTGGCAGGGCCGTACAAAACAACAGTCGACTACCGAGGTAAACATCAAGTTTGACGTTTATGTCAACGCCAAGCCAACCAATCAAAACAAAAAACTTGTTTATTCTTATACACTTGTTTCTAAATAAAGGAACTTCACGAAGATAATCCACAAAAAACGATACAAGAATGTTTAGAAAAATTTCTAACGCCCGACTACATAATGGAGCCTGGGATTTTTACACAGCTCAAACGCTACTTCCAATCCGGCGGGTCTCCAGAAGAAGTGATTTCAATGTTATCTGAAAACTATAAAGCGGTGGCCCAGATGGCAAATCTGCTGGCCGAGTGGTTAATTCTAGCCGGTGTGAAGGTAACAGAGGTCCAGGCGATGGTAGAGAACCATTTAAAGGAAATGATTCTAAAGTCGTTTGATCCGAAAAAAGCGGATACAATATTCACCGAGGAGGGTGAGACGCCGGACTGGCTAACAGAAATGATCGATCATTATACGTGGCGATCTTTAATATATCGACTAGCTGAAGAATATCCGGATTGTCTGATGCTCAACTTTACAATTAAGTTGATATCAGATGCCGGATTCCAAAGTGAAATCACGTCTATCTCTACGGCCGCCCAACAAATTGAAGTGTTTTCCCGCGTTCTCAAAACATCAATTGTTAAATTTCTGAATAATCCCGATGATGTGCACGGCGCCATTCAGGAGTGTGCCCGGATGGTGTGCCACGGCCAGCACACGTACGTCTACTCGCAGGTGTTGATACAAGTGCTCAGTCAGGAACAGAAAGGTGGCTTCAATATGAAGCGGTTATCCCAGGAAATCATCAAATACGCCTTACAAAAGTACATTTGATTCACTTATACTTGCCACCTTCCTAGTTACTACTACTAATTTTGTTCTCTTTGTTTCCTTTAATTTGATTCAGCAATCAGAATGTGACGCCTATAACAATGGCTCTGAATGGCTCGGCGGTATATCCGCAGGCGTGTCAGGCGCTTACCTCGATGTTAACCCGCAATACCCTAAACCCAGCTGATATAACCGTTCTGTTTCGTAACTATTCGGGCTCTGACCCGCCACCGATAGACCTCATACGGAATCCACAGTTTTTGGAGCTATTGGTTGATGCGCTTTTTCGTTCTGGTGTCAAAATCAATCCGGAACATAAGCCCAAATACGTTTTCCTGCTGGCGTATGCGTCGTCTGTTATTGACCACCCCGCAAAGAAGAGGCCCTTGACCGAAAGAACACTAAATAAAGACGAACTGAAGAGCACCATCCAGGCAATTGAAAAGGCGCACGCTATTTGCAATGTAGACCAGGGCTCCACTGAGCTTATAGCCGAGCTGCAGACTCTCTACAATTGCATAAAGTAAGCATATTAATCGTAATACTGACCATATGTAGCTTATTCTCGCGATTTTTTGTCCGTATAGGTATCCAGTTGTCGGTGTTGGGGTAATCCGATGGATAGAAAATGTTGTAATGGAGCCATCCTACTTTAAACTATCTACGGACAGCTGCCCCACGCATTTGGCAGTGCTCGATGAAGTAGCTGGGGTGCATCCAACATTGCAGCAGCAAATACTTTTTTTACTTATCCGTTTATTCGAATCCAAGCAAGATGAATTGGAGATACTTGTGCAACTTGAAATGAAAAAGATGATTCTAGATCGTATGGTTAATCTGCTGACACGCGGCTGCGTTGTCCCAGTGCTGCGATACATCAAGCAATGCTGTGCAATCGAGGACACGGACATTTCGTTGATTCGGTACTTTGTTACCGAAGTGCTTGAAACAATAACACATCCCTACTCGGCAGAATTTGTGCAACTCTTTCTGCCGATGGTTGAAAATGAGGAGATCACTGGCACAATGCGCGGCGAGGGCGACAATGATCCCGTCTCGGAATTCATTGGTATGCCTCCAAGATACAAAGACGCATTTTTGATGAATCTTAACCACATTTTACCTCTTGTTTCAGTTCACTGTAAGGCGCATTATACCACTGTATAGAAGACAATTTTTTAGCGATTTAAGTACAAAATTTTTTTACTATAAGCCCACATTCATGTATGTAAATCAGTAAAAGTCCAGTTTTCAATTTTCATATTTTTATTATACAGATGATATTTGTTGTTGTCTTACTCTTCGCACTTCCCTCGATTTCGTCCCCTCTCACTCGGATCGATATTTGTATAGTATATGTAGAAGGGGAAAAAACGTTTGACAAATTCAAATCACATAGATTTATTGCAACCAATGATCATTAGTATCTCATGCAGGGGCGTTCAATTGTATGAACGCGTGTTTACATATAAATATACACTAAATAGTCCGATTATTGTATATATACTCGTCTGTGATGAACTCTTTAAAAGTATGACTTCCTTGGATATACTCCCAAACAAATGTAATATTTAACAAAATTTCATTTTTCAAAAAATGACTTAAATATTTACATCTAGGAGGTTTGAAAAAAAAAATAGAACATGCCACGCCTATGACTTTTAGATACTTTGTTTACAAATATGAATTAGCTTCGACATGCCGAAGACTGTGCTACAAAACCTCAGCAATTGCCCAGATTTCATTATACTGCAGACACAAATCGTACATTTATTAGTCGTCGTCCTATTCTGAGTTTTTCAGTCGTCATTAGAAACAAAAAAAATTAGGTTTACGTAGTTTGATAGTCCCTAAATATACTACAAATTTAAAAACAAAACTAAAAATATAAATGGAAAATCAGAGTCAAAGATAAGCAGACACACCCACTTGTTGCTTATCATTGAATTTGATTTTGTACATCGAATCTTGTACAAATACAGATATCAGTACATATTTTACTGATGGGTCAATTTAATAATGTTCGTTCGATATTAATAAATTGTAGCTTTGGTTGGCAGCGTTTAAAAATTTTGAGCTAATTTACAAATGGTTCAATTGCTTTTCTTAACGTCTTTACTATCGCCATCCTTGGCCTGGCCACGTCCCAAAATCTTGGCCAAACTATCCCAAATACCACCAAAGAAGATTGCACAGCACAGATTTTCCAATGGAAGGAAGGGATCATGAATGCCCAACAAGATGGATGACAACTTAAAGTACACCAAGAATATAACAATGCCAAAGTAAACTAAGGCGTGTGGCGCTGAGATCCAATCGGTCTTTTTGTCCAGCACGAAGATAATGGAGGCTAGCAACGATGCTTTCGTATAGCTGAAACAAACCAAAGCATTCGATCATAAAAAAGGGGAGAGAGATAAATTAAAAGCTTACAATGATGGCTGCATGAATTCCATTGCCGTCGGTGTCCACGCGCCTCTAATGAGGCGCTCGATCAACTTAGTGAAACCAGCGCCGTTGCCCTTCAGAGTGCCGATTATGATCATGATTATCCACGCGTTTGGATACAATTTGGCAGCATGTCCGACGCCATCATACACTTTCTTTGCACGGTATATTTCCTTCATGGCACTGGCGACAATTTTCACTGGCAGAAATTTAGCCACCTTGTATCCAATATCAAAGGGTGTATAAAATACTATATACCTGCAAAAGCAATTTTCCAATGCTAATTTATGCATTCACACCATATATAATAGTGTTGAGACTAACCACACAGCTGTGCCCACAAGGAGCTGTCCGGTGTTCTTCAATGGAGCCAATATGGGCTCCCCCAGTAATCCATTGGCCACCATGCCGCCCGCGAATATCACCAGCATTGTGGATAGCCAACAAGCCAGTGGATGCTTCCTGGAGAAGGCCTGAGCGTTGGCGCCTAAATCCTCGCGCACGGCCAGCGCGGCAAGTAAACTGTGCGCGATATCAAAGAACGGAAACATTTTTAGCTTGATGACCTGATTGGCCACATCCAAAAACGCTTCCGGGTCCATGATCACAGCTGATCTTGTATCCTGCCTTCACGGATGATATTCTGAAAGTGCAAATTGTGCAATAATATAATAGCAGTTGAGGTTTTGAGTGCAATCTGAATGCGTATGCCCTAAGTGTACATAGCTCGTGGAGTACTCAAATTCCTAAAATGGGGACATTCTCTAAAAAATGCAAATATAATTACATAGACACGAATAATAGTATTTATTATTTGTTGGCTTTCAAATGGTTTTTTTTTTATCACTACTGCAATAATTATTGTACTTTTTGGTTTTACAAACGTTATATAATTATAGACAAATTTAAGCAATAACTTGCAAAATTTGTACAAAAATAATTTTTGAATTGGCATGAAACATTTGCGGCAAAAATGATGCCTATGTAAGCAGATATACAACCATATGTATATTATCTAAATATGTGTACATACACATATATCAAATGCACTTGTTCTGATTTCTTACACTTTTTTATTGCAGATTCAATTGAAGCTCTTTGAACCCGCAGTCGTACCGAGATGTAGAAGTTGTCGAATTGTATGTTAATGTCGAAAAACATAAAAACAAATTCTAAGTCTAAATAAAAATGTCACTGCTTTGCCAGAGCTCCAAAAATAAATTTCGCTGATGAATCGGCGAGGGCTGTAAGAGGCGCGCGCACCGGGTCCGTGCCTGCCCGTGCGTCCGTCCACCCATCCCCCCGCTCATCCGTTTCAACGTATTTTCTTGTTTGTGTGCACATGTACACACCGCTAGCTGGCGCCGACTATTTTTGAGCGGCGAAAGTTTGGAGCGATGTACATATACATATACATATAAATATCTTCGTAACTACAGGAAGCATAAAATATTTCCTTCTACTGTCCACTCGCTTTTCCGGTTGTATCTCCTTTGGCAGATAATTGTATAAACAATTTGTTATTTCCCAAAACTTGCAGGCAATATTCGCACTGTGCATAAAACTATTTGACTATATATATATATAAAACTATATATATATAAATATATGCAAAAGATACATATACAGCAAGAATAATATAAATAATCTAACAAATTACCTACGTCTACACGCGAACAACGGATTGCTGAGTGCAGCACGAGCACGGGGAGACTGGGCTCGAAGCTGGCCCGTATATTACATGCTCATGTCGTTTCGATAATTCTACGTTGCTCTCAGGAATATGTTATATATTTAGAATCCGTGAGTTTTTGTTCAGAGAAACAAACCACATATTCACATGCATGTGTGCGTAAGTGGCTGATTAGACGGCTAAGAGGACTGTGTCTCATAATTGGAAGTTTCGGTCTACAACTCTTAATGAATGCAAATGTACGTGTAAGCAAAAAGGTGCATGCAAAAATATATATTAATACATATGAATGCATTTCTTTTTTGCATACATATACTTCTTGTGACACGCAAAGGAGATGCTTTCGCCCGGCTCACTCAATAATTACTTATATTATTTTTCAAATCGCAGACAGTGGTCACATTGTTTCTTAGCTACTTCTTATGCTTATCATAAGGCCGATAAGAATTGAATTTACTTCGGGAAATCGATAAGTGTTGCGCTGGACTTAATCGATACATCGATGTCTTAAATATCAAAATTGTTAATGTTTTTTGACATCACTAACTTACTGTATTTTTTTGTGTTTTTACAAATTCTAATTAAAACTTTCAATACTTCAGCGAACTCCTTTTTACCAAATCCGTCCAAACAAGACAGAATCTCGGCTTAATTTGTAAACAAATCCACAAACGCTTCACAGAAACATTTTAAGTAACCAATATATTTACATATATATATGCATACATATGCATATTGTTTGCACAAAAACTGGTGCACATATAACATTGCCTTTAACAATAATATAAAGGCCTCACGACGAAGAGGTAAGTGCAATATACAGTTCATTTGCCATCGCTACTCGTGTTTACAAAAAAGTATCAAAAGCAAGTTTTGCTTCATTATATTGTTAATTTGCACCAAACAAACATATGTATGTGCGTATGTTTGTATAAAAAGCCATTGACCATGCACGCTCACACAACCCACACGCACGCACGCACAGACACATACGCACTTTTTGTGAATCTCGGCTTATTTGGTAAAACTGATTTGCACAATTTAAAGGTCGCAGCATTTACAAGGGAATTTAGGTGAAGGATAACGTAACGTAATACGGTTATAATCTGGGATAAAACCCGCAAATTCTGGCATTAAGTAATTTATGCACATAAAGCACATTGAAGCTATCGTATTTGTCAATAACTAAACGTCAACAGTGGCAGATATCGTATCACGCACATATATGCATGAATGTATGTGTGTGCTTGCACTAACAATATCAACAATTGCGAAAATAGAGAGTTGTAATCACATTACAAAAGCTAAGTGGGAATTGTATCGTACAAAAATATCTAATTGCTTGGATCGTCGGCTTTCAAGTTGCCAAAGGAGCAAGGAGCACGGGCCTAATTTGAATGTACACGCGTGCATGTGAATATTCATTTGTCTGTGTGTTGTTTGAATGTATGTAATGTTTGAAACGGGGCGTTGATTTTCAGATGGCTTCCAATTCATCTAAGAAAAACAAAACGTCTGGTTTGCGCATATTGTGGATACCAGGACGAAAAAGCCATCCGAAAGGTCGATTGAGTTCTACAAACAAACACATCTCGTATTCGCCCACCCAAAAGAAAAGCGAGGTGTGGAGCTTGGGCGGCAGCAGGGCCCAAAGTGAACTAATTGACTTGTGAGTATATTGTAAAATACATATTAAAAACAGCTAACATACCAGTTACTTACTATATAAATCAAAAATATGAGCGACCGCAACATTAAGCACATTCTGTTTACAATCATATATGTAAGCTAACATATAAAAAACATCAGCAGGCCAAGCCAAACTTCAATGTTTTAACTGTGTTTTTGTTGTTGTTATTTTTTTTTTGTAGTATATACCAAAAGAAAAGATATATAATATTTACAAATATTCGTAGCTTCGATGCTGGGGTGAATTGATCATTTATATATAGATATTTGTTATGATTATCACATTGTATTCTTTTAGGCCCTCACCGGAAATCAACGGTGCTTCGACATCATCATTGGCTCTATTGGGCGCCATGTCCTCAACGCTTGTGAAGAGTGTAAAAGGCGATTCCCTGAATCGTAATAACATAACACCAGATGATGCTACGGCAGTCTCAGAATGCGCCACGCTGCCAACAACTCCAGTTGCCGCAATATCTCCAAATTTAAATAGTCCACTCTCGGAGCTGGCTCCGTCGACACCCTCAACAACAGCAATGGCATCCCCGATTGTTGTGACAACAGTTGAAATTCTTGATTTAGTAAGTCTGAGAGGCATACATATTAGCTAATTCTGACCTCTGATCTTAACAACAGCACAATATTTTAAACCCTGATGATTTGCCGAAGGTGCCATCAATCGGCGAAACAGATTTGTCCACATCGGCTGTCGTATTAAATAGCTCAGCAGGAACAACAGCTTCGATAACCACTAACTCATCTCCATTAGCAAACCGCAAAGCCCACAACCAGGCAGCGGCCAACAACAGCTCGCCACATAAGAGCAGATACAGGAACCACAACAACAATCAGGTCCATTGAATTAAGATCGCGGTGTAACAATAAGACTATAACTTTTGTTCTTTCTTTAAGCAGGATGACATAAACTCCATCGAAAGTATTTCCAGTTTCAATAGAAACCAGGTAAACACAAATTTCGAATGGATAGATGAAATGGTGCAGCAGCGCAACTGTAGTGAACTGATGCACAAAAACAAACGTAAAAAATCAAAAAAAATGATAGATGCCAAGGAATTGGATCAATTGGATGGCCGCAAAATCAAGGAAAAGCAAGGAATGGCACCTTACGAGGACAATGACGAAAAGGTGGTTAAATGTCTCTATTATTCTCTCATGTGCTGCGACTGTACAATATCATAGATATAGATATAGTAATAAAGATTAAAACAAAAAGCGCATATGCACGTACATATGCCAGTGTATGTAGCTTATAAATGTATGCATTTAAAAACAACCTGCTCAAATATTTTGTATGTATGTATGAACTTGTACATTTTTATACAGAACAGATGATAATTTGCTTAAAAGTCTGTGCATACGTACAAATGCATTGTTCGAAATAACCGTGACCAAGTATTCCATTTAATATTAATATTCAACATTTGAAAATGCAACGAATTTATGCAGCATACACAATTTGAACATAGCCAATATCGAAATATACTTATAAAATTGAAGTTTTTGAATAGATTTACCCAGACATGCAACAGATATGTATTATATGGCTATTTGATATTTTTATATACACATGTATATTTTCCTGTAAATAAAGTGAAAGAATGTTTTTTCTATTGATACTTTAAATTAATATTCAAAATAAAGTGAATATCATAAGGAATTGTCACTCATTTGCATTTGCATTTACATACTTTAACATCATACTCTACATACTTATACATATGTACATGTATATACCCAACCAAGTTCCTTTCAAAACGGCTCCTGTTGCACAGGATAAGTACAAAAAAAAGAGAAAAAAAACATATTTTTGTTCAACTTGACATAACATTTTTCATAAAAATTTAATACAAACATTAAATTTACAAATATATATATATAAAAACAATTCACAATCACATATAAATTTTTATCATTTCGGATGTTAAATATTTCGATTCGCTATATTCCTCAAGTAAGGTTAAAATTTACTAGTCCAGAGCAAGAAATTCAGGATCAAAGTTGTTGCTGTTGCTGTTGTTGAAATTGTTGCTATTGGTGCATTCACATTCAATTTATCAATGAATCAGCTTTGAACAATCTTACTATTCAATCGGCTAGTGGTTGCCTGATTCATATACATGGGACTTCTACATTCGGTGTTTGTGTTTGCATTGCGTTGGATATCGAATTTTGATTTATTCACACCAGCACCTTTACAATGAAACTCGACCGCATCAATATCATTTGTACTTTTAATAAAAAATTCGTTTCCATTCATTGGACCATTGGGTTCGTAGACGACCTTCTTAATAGCCCTAGCGTGGACATCCAAATCATCATCCGTATTATCTTCCGTATCGTCACCGTCGTCACCCACATTGAATATAAATCTAGCTTCATTGCTCGGATCGCTCTTCCGACCACCCGATCTGCTTATTATTTTCCTGTACCGAACCGAATTCCTCGATACATGATTACTATTGCGCTGCAAGTGAGTAAAGAACATGGTAGGAGTCAGGTTTGGTTGTACAAAGAGAGATAGGGGAAAAGAAAATTGTTTACCTGTAGAACGGCAAATATAATAGAGAATATCGTAATGATTAACAAACAGATGGCAACCGCAATTGCAGTGATTGCAGTCAGTGGTGAGTCGAGACGCAAGGGAAATGAGCCACTGTTGCCCTCGTCGGTAATTGCTGCTCGATCCATGTTTCTAAAAATACTGTCGGATCCCACCACAGTGCGTCGCTTGCCAGCTGTTGAGACAGTTTTACATTCACCTGAAATGCAAATGTAAGTCCAGCTGTTAAAGCAAATGAAACACATTTTATTAATAATGTTTACCTGTGTCCTTGTCGCAATGACAACAGTTCTCAGATCCAGTTTCATTGTCGCCAGCGCTTTTATTCTGACAGCAGGGCACACATTGGCTATTCAATTGATCCAAATGAAGCGGAGGAGCGCATGCCTTACACGAGTACTGGCCGGGGCCAAAGCACGACCGGCAAGAATCGTGGCAGCTCTTGCACGTCTGTGTTGTTGTATCATAGTACTGAGAGCTCAGGCATTCCATGCAAAGGCCGCCATCGAGCATAAAGTGTGTGGGGCACGATGAGCATGCCAGTGGACCAGCACCTAAAATATACAAGCATTTTCGATTATAATTCGTCCTTATACATGAACATGGCACAACCAACCGTTGCAGGTCTTGCAATAGTGATGACATTTCTGACAGCCGAAATCTGATTTGTAAAATCCTTCGGGGCATTCCGGATGGCATTCGCCTGCTGCCAACTGCCAGCCAGCCGGACAATGCACGCACTGATTACGACGCGGTCCGCTGCACGTGTGGCAACTGAGATAACACTTGGCACAGATACCGCGATCGCTGTAGTAGCTGCATTTAAGATGGATTACATGTGGTAAATGTTTCATTCATTATGTTGTATATTGTGCCACTTACCCATCGGCGCACGTTGTGCGACACTCGCCGTTCTGCAGTTCGAGACCCTTAGAACAGTTGCTGCAATTGGTGCGGGATACGCACTGGGTACAGGTATGTAAACATGGCGTACATACGCCCGTTTCCATGTAGAAACCATCTTGGCAGCCACTAACGCAACTGCTCTGCTCTAGCAAGCGATTCTGATGACAAGACAGACAATTGGAAGACATTGGTCCGTTGCAGGTCTCGCACGAGTCATGACATGGCTTGCATTTTAACTCACTTTGGCTATAGTACTCCGCTGCATTAAACAAGGAACAAAAACGGGGTAAGAAACAACTTTACATACTAGTCGAAAAACATTAAACCTACATTCAAAGCAGCTTTCACTGCCGGTTACAATACATTTGTCCTTCTTATTGAGCGTCCAGTTAGGTAGACATTCCGTGCAGATGCCATTGCTACTGCACGACTTGCAGCCCTCATGGCAAGGCAGGCACTCCAAGCGCTTTTTATCGGCATAGAAACCATCGGGGCAGTTGTTTAGGCATTTGTTCTGCCAGGCATAGCGGCTGGGGCGGCAAGTAATGCAATTATTTTCGGAAGCTCCGTTGCATGTGGCGCACGAGGAGTGACAGTAGGTGCATCTGCAAGTGATGCAAGAACAAAACAAAATATATATCATAATGTCCAACAGTCGAGACATGCAGATCTTACTTGTTCTCCTCCGTTTCGTATGTGTCCAAGGGACAAGCTGAATAACATTTGTTCTCATGCATAACGAGATGATGATCACAGCTAGTGCAGTACTCGGGACGGTCCTGACACGATACACAGTTCGGCTCACATGGCACACAAGTCCTATTCTTCACATCTATAAAGGAAGCAACAATATTAGCAATGTCAGCGGTATTCAATGCAGAAGCTGCTGCCGCTCATACCCACCTTCAAAGTAACCGTCGGGACAAACTTGCAGACAAACGGCGAGATCAGTAACATGCAAGTGTGCTGGCGCGCATGTGAGGCAGCTGTCCGGTCCAGCTCCTGCGCACGTTTCGCAGGAATCATGGCATGGCCAGCATATGCCCACTTGATTTGGAAAAGATCGCGGCGGACAACGACTAACGCAGGTGCTGCAAATGCAAATGTTAAACAATATTAAGCAATAAGTGGGGGATAAGAAAAAGCTACAGTCTGTATGCCGAAAATTCAATACCCTATCAGACTTTTTGTGCTGGTGGATAGCCTGGTTTAGAGCTAGGATGCTAAGCATTTGCAAAAATCCATCCAAAAATATATAACATTGATGGAAAAGTAAGTATAAATCTTTTTTAAACTTCACTAGTTTAAATATACATGTCTTCAACTGAGGAGCACCCTCTGCGACTTACATAAGGTCAGACGGACTTGATTAGATCAACTTGACTGTTTGGGCTGATCAAGAATTTATATATACGTCTTCAACTTTAAATGTTAATCAATCCAATTAAAAAGAGATCTGCAATTATAATAAGGCCAGGCTGACAGTTTTACTTACTTATCCAAACGATAATGGCTGCATGCCACACACTGTGTGGGTCCACGGCCGTAGCAGCCAAGGGAATCGCACTCGGCATCACAAGAATATAGTATGAGCTTGTTATCTCCATTGGGCAGTGCGTTCGATATCTGAGCAGCTGTTGCGGTCGACACATTGTGTCCGTCTAACGTTGCCGTTGCCACCTCTGGACTGGAACCGGCGCTACTGAATATGTTTTGGTAGTTGAGATAGCTGGCAAAATTGTCCGTGTTGAAGTTGCCACCTTCGTTGGCCGGCTGGCCGATATTGGAGGCCGATGAGAATATAAATGGATTGTTCGCAATTGGACTGTTGCGTAGTTGCGTATTCAGCAGCTCTGATTTGAGTCGCATAGGTTGCGTCGAGGTGCCATAGAAGATCAGCTGCCATTTGGATAGAATGCCTGGCTGATTGACGCGACGACGACCGCCGTTGATCACCTGCAGTGTCCAACGACCCTCGGCCTTTTCGCCCCAGTAGTGTACACTGAGGAACGGCCAATCATCGAAGTTGGATTTAACAATGTCACGCGGCCGCTCGAAAAGCAACGTACTCGTTGTGCCCATGGGCGAGGTGAGCAAAATACGCAGATTGCCGCGCGGAAAGAAACGTAATGTGATACGGCACTGGACATGTTCCAAATAGCGCACCTCATTAATGGTGCCAGCGCAGCCATTTACGTCCATGTGCGTCGCTAGAGTGTAGCCGTAGGCACCCTCGATTTTACGGTCCTCGTTGTTCTCCCGTGATTTGCATATGTGCTGCGGCGGCACCGAATTCCACTGTTCAGCAAGGGCAACCATAGCACCCGCATCCATCAAACCGTAACCAAACTTATGGCTATACTTGCGCTTTACACCGTTTAGCGTCCAGCCGCTCTCCTTTTCGAGTGGCCCCGGTCGCGATGTGTACACCACCAAATATTGCATATCGCGCCATGTTATACCCGGATTGGCCTCAAGCGCCAGGGCGCATATACCGGCCGCTAGCGGCGCTGATGCCGATGTGCCAGTGTGCTCCACCGTGCAAATGTGGTCGGGTCGCAGGCGTCCGTCCATGTCTACCGTGGCCACGCTCTTGTCATGTCCTGGCGTTCCCGAACTGTACGTTGTGGCCAGCGTGGAGGAACATTCTTCCAAATACCAGGGCTTGAAGCTGCAATATAAAATGTGTACAAGCCAATTATACGCATAGCCATTCCAGCTCGTATGATGAATCCCTTACCCAGCTTGCGTGGCGCTCGATATGGAAAGCGTGAATATGGAATTGGTGTAACCATCGCAGTTACACGAGTCGGTATAACGGCCACCGTTGCCAGAGGCCCACACAAAAATGGAGCCCTTGCCTTGACGGCCACTGGTTACGCCATAGATAAAGGCACGACGTGCTAATGGACCGGGTCCATCGACCGTGGAGCCGTCATCCTCTGGGCCCCAAGATGCACTATATATGTCGATATGTGATGGATTCAAACTCAAAGCCTGTGCCTCCACCACATCATTGACTTTACCATCCAACATGCGAACACCTGCAAACCAAGATTTTAATGTATCCATGTACATACATATTACATCGACGATGTGCGATTCAGAATGTAAAATTACGTATGTACAAGAACTCTGCCAGTTCTCTTACGACTAAGAGCATTGAAGAACACAACTATAACTTAACTATACCCATTATAATATGGTTACGAAATATGTTCCTGGTCAGCCGAGTCGATAAAGCGATGTCCGCCTGTTGGTTTCTATGCGAACTAGTATTTCAGCTTTAAAGACATCTTCACGAATCTTGCTTTCGACCGTATTTTTTTTTAACAGGTATCATATGTGTTTTTCAGAGCTGGCCTCATCGGACCACTCTTTATCGATTGGTAAATATAAGGCTCATGTTAAGGAACTCTTTTGTTTTTTAAGATATTTTAACCAAACTAGGCTGTTTCGGGAAACACTATTCCGCCATCATTCTACGGCACCTTATCGACAGCGGACTAAAAGACAACGGCTCTTTCGTTTTATTATTATTATTATGGCTATTATGTCTGTTTTTGTTTATATGATTAGGTAAGTTGCAAACTATCAACCAAACTTTAGAATAGAACTGGCTACTATGCCTAAGCCTGGAAAGGATTAGGTACCTCCACAACTGTGTCGTTTAGATCATCTGCATAATTTGACCACATTTGAGATTCTACATAAGCCAGTCCCAGCCATCCTATTTATAGACTATATTCCCCATATTCCTGACCGTACTCGTGCTGTCTGTGGTAATACCAATTGTTGCCAAGTATGCTTACCACCAATGCTGGCATTATATGCCACACCCACTCCGCAGTAGTTGTTAAAGGCAACCGCAGCCACTTCTCCAGCGCATCTTGTGCCGTGCTTATTGTCACCGTTGTCCTGCGGCGTTGGATCTGAATCGTTGCCATTAATATCAAAGGAAGCATCTGGATCCTAAGAGTTTGATTTAAATTATAAAATAAATTATAATTGTTTAAGTTGACATTTTGCACATACATAATTTTGAGCTAGGTCCGGGTGGTTGGTTTGAATTCCGTCATCTAGAATGGACACGACGACACCTTTGCCAGTATAGCCCTTCTGCCAGGCAGGACCAATATTCATGTCAAGGCCATCCTTAGCTCCGCCATTCTATAAAAGAATTCATCATTAAAATACATATATAGTAACTTTTAGCTTATTGTTTTCAGAGTGGTTTTCAATTGGTCAAGTGAAGGACTCAATGATCAATGGATGCGTTTCCTGATTGATCTCGCCTTGGAAAAGACAATGTGTGTATGTGTGTGTAATGCATATGTTCACATCGAATCCCATGCGCTAAATAGAATGCATTTGATCAACATTTTAGTTGGACGAAGATTTTCTTTATAAAGTAGTGAAAGTGTCATTAAGTTTCAAGCAAATGACATTGCATTTTTGCATTGGCACATTGACTACTATTCCAAAATGATTCACTTGCAGTCGAGGTGGCCACACCTGGTACAAATGTACCAAACTGGTTCTTCATTTATTTAACAGGACACTGGACCTTTTTATCTACAAAATGGTCAATTTTATGCCCTGAACCCATTGGGATTGGATAAAAGGGTTAAAATGATTTTGTGATACAGGCAGTACGGGACATTTCTGACTCTTCTTCTTGCTCAACACCAAAAGCCGTCCGTCTTTCCGTATATATGAACTTGTCGTTCTCGGAGACCATTACTGGAGATAAATATATTCATTGCAAGTCCTCCTTCTGCCCGCGCAGATCTAGTTTGCTTTAACTCATCGATAAATTTCCCCGTTTCCATGAAATCTATAAGAATCGGTACCTTGTTTTTTTGAGCAAATCTCGGATCTTATAAGAGTTAGCGACACAAATTTGGTGCGTTGTCTCTCGTAGGTATATACATTTCTGGAATATTTTACTATTTGGATGCAACCCACCCCCGAAGATCTACCCCTGTTGAACACTTTATAAAGATCGGACAACGCTTGTAGAAAAACAAGCTAGAAATAAGTTCGTAAAGGTAACTTGGCGCGGGTTTATTTTTCTCTGGTTTTCAGTAGAATTTACTTTGATTTTAAATAAATTGTTATGCAAATAGGGTTTGAGGTTGTAGGTTTTTGCCAAATGCTTTTTTCTAAAATAAGAATTATGCTTTTCGTTTTTTTGATCGAATTTTTAGCATTTTCTGGAAATCTTTTGTACAACACATGTTTGAATTTTTTTCAAGTGCAAACAGTACTGGGTAGCCGCACATAGGATATCGATGCTGCACATACAGATAAGATGAAAGACGGCATGATTACATACTTTACTCACCAAATACCACTGTTCCTTAAACAACGGATCGGAGAATATCAGGTGCGAGGTGACGTCGCGGTACTCAAGGCGCGGCGAATGGGTTCCCACCAGCGATGATGTTAGCACAGGGTCTGGGGAATATGAAAAATGCGTATTCGTATGCGGATCGATAAGGTAGTCATTAGTCTGGCGCAAAATATTGTACGGACTGTAGGTGGGTATGTCTTGATAGGGGCCATCCCGTTTTCGGCGGATCTTCTCGTGTTGCTGCTGCAGCCATTTAACCTGAAAAGCAAAGCAAACGTCAATCAAGAGGGTCATTAACCAAACATTGAAGGTCAGACACCATAAATCAAGGTGGCCGCTGGCTATCCACTCACCTCGAACTCCGACTTTAAGGCACTGTGATGTTTGCGACTCGAACGAAGCGAACGCTTTGACACACGATGATGCTGAAACAGATAATAGTCGTCAAGGGCGCCAATCTGTGAAAGATAATGTTAACAATGATGAGTGCAAATGCATGTACAACAACTTCATACCAATTAATTATATTGATGTGAATGTTCTTTTTTTTTCAACCCTTGCAGAGGATATTATAATATTGCCACGAAACAACAACGAAAATGAAATGTGTGCAGAGAAGTCTCCCACTATTAGGACTATCTAGATTACTAAGTATAAACGTACTTGAGTCTAAGTCGGACAGATCGAGCAAATATATCATATAGCTTCCATAGGGACAAACAGTTGGTTGGGATTTTGTTTGGTTTTCAAAATAAGTGAGCCAAAATAAGTGACTCCCTATATGATTAACAACGGACTTCTAAAACATATATTTTCGATATTAACTATCCCCAAAAAGTAAAGCCTTCGCATGTTAACTAAAATACACTGTTGTGGGTCTTTGTCAAGAAATATTTCACACATTGCATGTGTCTGCAAGGGTATTTAATCTTCGGCTTACCGAATTGAACGGTTTCGTTCTTTTTTGATTTATTATTATTATTTTGTTGTTTTTGTTATTGTTCATGTACCTGTCCCTTATTGGTGAAGCCGTACTTGCCAGCTATGCTATCTGCCACATATTTGCCAGCAGGTATATGCACGGCAAACTCATTTGTATAGATGGGATCGTCGGGTATGCTATACGCACCAAATATTTCAATATCGTCTAAATGATGCTTCTCAGTCTGTTCAACGTTCTTCTCCGTTTGCTTCTTCGCACTGGCTTTAGTGTTGTGTTTGTTGTTGTTGGCGTTGTTGTTGTTGTTATTGTTGTTGTGAGTATTACTAGCCTCGGAGTCAGTCTCAGCGATGATCAGGGCTGGGTGTTTACTTTTACGATTCCCAGTTAGTTCTGTTTTACTGTATTGTTGATATTTCGAGTAGTTGTTGATTGGGGAGAATTCACTGGCGCTCTCGTTAATACGGAGTATTCCAGCAGAATGTTGAGTTTTGCTTACGTTTTCGATATTGTTATTATTATAATAATTATTATTAGAATTATTTGTAATATTATTATGAAAAGCAGCACTAGTATTTCTTAGACTTAAAATCGCTAAAACTAATACAAAATATATACAGCTTGTTGCCATTCGATTACATTTGCTTAAGTAGATTCTTCTATTGAGTTTTGCATATGGATGGCATCTGCTGGCCGTCCCTTTGCCCGGCTTAACTGTTGGCGTTGACAATTTGCAGCAGGTGATGATAGACGATAGATTTGGGAATGTTGATCTCGATGTTACTGATGATGTATCTGATTCTGCTTCTGCTTCTGTTTCTGGCAGCAGGTTGTTGTTGTCGTTGGCGCAATCAGTACACGTACGTTCCACAATAAATGGTAATTCGACGGTTCTTTTGCCAATGCCTATATCATGCATATTTAACTCTGTTCGGCTCTGCTTTTATTTGTATTTGTATGGAGACAGCTACTCGAATCTCCTGCAGGGCCTTCCTATTCTGTGTGTAGGTGTGTGTGTGTGTCTGTCCTCCAGATATCATGTATCTTCATAGGTATAACTGCGTTTTTGGATTATCTGCATTAATCAATAGAAATATTATTAGTCATCATGCGTCTGCTTGTTGCATTTTCCATTTAAAGTTAAACGAGCGCACCTTCAACTGACCCCCACCCCCTGATTGAAGATCTTTTTACCGCTTTTAGTTGTTAAAAAAAAATAAACAACAAAACCAATATCAGTCGCCGGAAACGTGATTCACGCTCCAACACACACAAGCAAACAGTTTTACATAGAGTATCATGGCTTTTGGCCTCTTAGATTTGATATGCCGAGAACACTTTTTATTTATGTATTTAATTCATCTTAAAGCAGCATTCGTAAACGTTTTTGTGTCAATCAATTTAGAATATAATTACAACCAACAATATACATGTATTAAGAACATATTCAATTCCATTAAGTGATTCCCCAGCTCGTGATCTGTAAATGTATACAGATAAATAACACATACATATGTACGTATACACATATATGTACATGATGTGCACATATGATACATACATACATACATATAAGTGGTGCTTCCCAATTGAAAGCCGTATGTAAACAAGATAAAAAATATTCGAATACGACTTTAACTATTCCGACGTATTATTATATTTACATATATCATTCTTTGTTTGTTTTTCCACCATTTTACAGATAAAATTCCCACTTAATGCAATGATGATCATTTTGTATTATTCTTCTTTTATGAAGAAAAAGAGTCTAGTTAAATCCAGGTGCATTACGTACATATTAATGTATATACGATTATGCACGTCGAGGCGTGTAATACGTGCTTGATTTATTTCAATTTTAATAAAAAATACGTTTTTTTATTATTGATTATTTGATTTTGTGGGGTGTCAACATTATGTTTTATACATAAAAAACGCATGCATATATGTACATGCAGGCACGTCTTAGTGTACATATATACATATTTTATACATGCGTTTTGATGTATAGCACTTGAAACAAGTACTTTATGCATACATACATACATACAAACAATTATGGGAATAAACCATATTACATATTGATTCCGATTCCGGTTTCTATTTCACTGTGCCATTCGTTTATACAACAACAAATCACGAATATATACATGAGTATGTATGCATGTGCTAATAGTTCACATACATGCTTATGTATTTGTTTTCTTTTATTATAAATTCACACACGTTCATTTTTGCCAGCACTTAATCACTGATTTTTTTTTACTGACATATGAACAGTAAAATATATCGCACTAAAAAATACAAAAAATTAAATGAAGTTGCAAAAGCATTATGGATACATATGTAAGAGTGGGTGAGTAGTGGTGCACAGTGTGTACATACAAACATAAACGAACAACTCCTAATTATATGTACATATGTATGTAAGCGCGTAATAGTTGGCACTGCATTTGGCTGTATGTATGTATGCAAATGTATTTGCACCATTAAGTATATACACATTTATGTATGTATAGCATACATCGCTTTTTCACAGACATCCGCTTGTGCATACAAAAACAATGTAGCATAGTTGCATTTATACATATCATATATGTATGTTTTATGTTGCAGTCACTTTGTTAAATGTCTTTTTATTTAACCAAAAGTAGTTTGTCGACACCACTGAAGGAGAACGTGCTTACCATGAGGAACTAACCGAACGGAACGGAGCGGACCGACCGAACGAACAAACGACGCAACCTCGACTGCGCTCCAGCTTAAACTGAACTTTATTTTGAAGTTAATACATATGTACATCGATACGTTCATGAGTATGAAACGTACCCACATACATACATTCGTATAACGTTGACTATCTCTGCTCACTCGACTTGAGCTAGTGGTAGTACGTAAGTACGTAAATATGTATGTATGTACGGATGTTCGTGCGTTAATACTCATGAAAGCACAGCTTTGAGCTTTCAAAACAAAATAAAATGCAAAACATAACACGCAACCGTGCTGTAACAAAATCCAAACTAATTAGTATTACGTATGTACATATTTTTCAATACATGTACACTTATAGGTATATATGAATGTATGAAGGTATATACTAACAAATTTAAGACATGTTTCGTATGCAGCTCAAAGCCAACTTACCTATACACATGCATATGAAGATGTGCACACATATACGTATGCGTATGCCTCTATCTCTCTCAGCGCTGACATTCAAAAAGTTAGCGTCTGCAAAGCAAGGTTTTTTTTACTGCCCAAACAAGATACACGTTAGCGAATTGTGTTTTTTGTTTGCCAAATGTACACAAATAAATATTAATAACTTTAAACACTTCATTATTTATGGATGTACATTGAACAATCGTAAATAAATTAACATTTAACATTTGTGGGTGTATGCATGCAGTTTTGAGGTGGCGGTGCACAGGGTGACACAAAATTCATAGCTTGTCCTTGTTCCAAAGTGGTTCATCCTGTGCCCAGCTGATTTTATGTTACGCATCCGATTGTTATCGAATGAATGCTATGAGTTGACCCATTGCGGGTGATACTGATAAGACACCCATGTTATGCATATTTGGCACATTATTTATATAATATATGTATGGAAACCATCTTTATTTGTTGTTTCATTTTGTTACCTGCTGCCGTTAATATCAGTCACGGCCAAAGCGCGCACGCCCGCAAAACCAGGCGTAAATAGATACATATGTATGCGCTCAGAGAGCATCTCGTTTCACACTCATTCTCCCCTACGAGCATCGAACGATGAAACTAAAGAGAAAAAAAAAACAATTAAAGCGGTAGTGCGGTTTTAACTAAGCACAGCACAGCACACCATCGCAATCGCAAAAAAGTATATGTATATATATATATATATATATATGTATGTTTTTTATGCATATGGATGTGTATGTACGTATTACATGTGTAGGGGAGAGTAATGCAGATAGTTCAGCGTGATCGAATTGCGTCACATTTGCGTTCAGTTTGAGTTTCCTTTTGTGGCCAGCATCCATTGACGGCGCCGGTAGCAATTGAAATACGGCTTTGTTTATGGGGTCTGTGTGCCAGTTTCATCAATCCGCTTCCGTCGTCTTGAAATTCGCAACTTGGTGTGGGGTATCTTATGGGTTTGGGTTCCTGAAAAGCGTGGCACGAGTAGAAAACCATTTATTGCAACACAAGAAAATAAACGGCTTTCAGTTTCATTTGGTATATCAGAGTTTTATTTTCAATGTTTAAAGGATTCAATAATTTTCTGTTTGCATCAGCAAACATGAAACTTAAAATGTCCACTAAGGCACGGCGGTTCCGGTTTGTACGACCATCCTGGCTCGTCTTGGCTATCCTCGCCACCAACCCAAGCGACCTGCCATCGTTTTTCAGTTCCTGTAAACATAAAAATCAATTAATCGAAAGTGCTCACCCAACTAGAATATCAGCTCAACACGACTGCGGCAGAATCAGCAGTCTGTTGAACGGTTTTCAGCTAAAACTAAACAATGTATGTCAGTAGAATCAGCTAATTCCAAGAATCTTAGTATAATACAAATAGAAAATCGCGCACAAATAATTGGCGATGTTCTGGGTAAGCAGAACTGCATATTTTTCGAAATCCTTGGATACTTTTCATAGAGGACAGATCGTGTGTTCCTAACCAGTGGTGGTTGAAGAGGATAGTGGAGGGAAGATAGTATCAATTAGAAAGTCACTTAAGACAGAGATAAAAAAAACAGAAGAAAAAACGTCTACGGAAAACCGCTTTTTATCATTGGCCATTCTTTTCATAAAGCAATGTCTAGATCGGTGTTTCCATTTCAAGCCATTCTTTATGGTTTCCATCCAAAGTATGCTATAAATTATAATTAAAGTTGAATGCGTGTGGACTGTTTTACCATAACGATTTCAAAAGGAAGCGCATGGAGAATATATTGAGAATAATATATTTCCACTTTCCAAAGACAATTAAAAAACCATGGAGAGCATCTGCCAGTAAATACAATCGAGTTTTAACAATATGTAGAGCATATTCGAAGGGTTCCAAAAGACCTTTTTTAAAAACCCAGTTGTTTGCGTATAGCTCAGATGTTTGGAGGTGCATACTCAATATTCACATAAGTATATTTGTGCGGTAAATAGCGATTAGTTTTGGAATTATACAAATCTGGGATAGACGGATCAGTCGCCATGATGGGTTATAATACTTGCTTTGGATATATCGTAATAGTTTGTGTTGATGAAGAAGATAAGGATGCCAAATTCCGAATCCGCTCGAAATTCATACGTGTTTAATTGTTTGTAGTTCCGAAATCCAGGATTTACAAATAGATGATCACACTTTGAAGTTCTCAATATAAATCAATAGTAATTGATACTTTTAGTATATAATGCACGAATTCTAATTTCAAAATTGATTATATTTTAACGTTTTCCCCATCGTAATCCATTATTGAGAAATTGTACAGGAGTCAGCTTAAAAACCAAGATATTTTTACGATATCTCTTCGATAAAGTGACAAAATGTCTATTTTGTTTTCAATATGCTGCATAATTCACAAGTAGAGACGAAATCAAGTACGCAACTGTAATTCAAATTAGGTAGGTTATAAATAAATACATATATGGAGGTTACCAAAAATAGATACCTGCATACATTTTATACGCATGCAAATATATGGAAAGTCACTTGGGAAGCTGGAGAAATTTATGCGTGATAGCTTTTATAAACACATCAATGTTATCGCAGGTAATTGTATTCACTACCCCAAGCAAATGTTTGTATTAAGTAGAAATTCTATTGCGATTTTCTGTTGCGAGCTCACATTGTTCGTGTTTGCAATAACAAATACTTGGGACTAGAACTGCAATATTTTAATTATCGTATTATTCCGCTGAAAGCGTAGTGTGCGAGTTACGCGACAAACATCTGCAAAAAGAAAACTACGTTTTGAACTAGAAAGAAATTCAGATATTCGGCATGCCGATAATGAAATACCCTTGCAGACTCCAAATAAATTTGATGTGGAAAGACGAGTTGAAAGGCTTTTATACATTTTTTTTTAATAATTTTTGGATATAAAACGAACAATTTTTTGGAGGATTTTCACTCCAAGAAAAAAAACTTGTCTGTTATTTAAGCCGATTTTCCAATCTTTAAGATATGAAGATGTATAATGTAGTTTTTGATAAAGGTGCAACAAACCTATTTTCAAAGGTTTGGTCCACAGATCGAACCAATTCCTTCGGTTGGGTTCCACATCTATAAGGCAGTTTGCTTCAGGCTTGGATTCGGCTCTGCTTTATTCAACTAATGCGGCTTGAAGTTCATTTCATGGTAAACCAAAAAAATTGGTATTCCGTATTTAAACCGAATCAATTTTAAATACTCATCAGAATTCACCCATACTCGTCTGTTCTGTACTTTGTAGAGTACTTCTCACACTCCCTTTGGCACTCGAACTTGATCGTATGCGCGTTTCTTTTTTCGAGTGTTTATAATGTTAAGTACAGTATTCAAATACTGAGATTAAACAGACAACAGAAATAAATGCATGTTCTTTATATGGATGCTTGTGCGTAAATACATATTCTTAAGGGGTTCCAAATACTTAGATACGAAGACTTTCTGCAAGGGTAAGCACAAATGAATTCATTCAAACGTTTCTAGACACACATGAACACGCATATACACACGGTTCACATAATATCTCAGAACTCCCGGTTTAGCCCCGTGTTAATTTGTGGCACATCATAAGAGTTGCGAACCGTACATACCTTTTGCTAGTCGGCTATATTGACTCCAAGTAATATTTTTTCTTTTTGGTGGACTGTGTACACCCCTTCTCTGTTGAAGCGAACGCTTGTACAGTTGCACATCATAGTTATAGAGAGCTTTAATGCCCAGTTCTCTGTTGGAATACTTGCTCCGAACTTTATCGTAAAAAAGAAACTTACATTGTTGCATATTCGTAATTTCCCACCAAAAGCTATTTGCCCGATAAGCCATAGATAATATATTCCCATTATTTTCTTGACCCCTTCAATGCCCAAGTCCTTATTTTCATAGCTCTTATATATAGAATATCATGAACAGGAAAACCTTTGAACTGTATAATCAATAAATCACGCCGATATTCCCAACAATAAATCGTTCCAAAAAGACGATGGCCTTGCTGCTGCCACAGAAAATAGATAAAAATCTTAAGTATATTTAAATTGACGACTGATCTTGACGATTTGATCTGTTAAAAATAAGCTGCAATTATTAATATTTCAGCTAATAAACAATTATTGAAATATTCAAAGTCCGCTTGGATTTTGTCGCTAATTTGTATTTCATATGAGATTCTTCCAACCGTTTTCACATTGTTTGGTATATAGAGTGTTTTTTAAGTCTGTTAAAAGTACCATTATTAGGGTGACTTTTCGTGTCGATTTGGAAAATTTCCCAAATCAATTTAGTCTTTTCGAAACACCCCCAAGAAAATATACATAAAGCATGTATCAACATAATAATTCCGATTATGTAATCATTTACTTATTGTCTTTAAGTAATTGGACCGTAAATTGCTGCGATTTAATAATATGAAATACATATATGTAATAAAGTGAAACAGGCCTTTGGCAAAAAAAATAGACGAAACATAATTGTTATAAAGATCAAATCCATATTAAAATAAGCCAGAACAAACAAAAAATGGAGCCCCAGCCAACTCAAGTTTAAATATCTTCAGATCGTACAGATTATATATATATATATATATATATATATATATATATATATATATATATATATATATATATATATATATATATATATATATATATACATATATATATATATATATATATATATATATATACATGTGTGTGTCCATAAAGATTCCCCTCTCCGCTCAAGCCCAAGCTTTGCGAGTCCCGTACCATACTCACCATAATTGATTGATGTACATAACATTGGAGAAGATTAGATTATCTTTGTATATATACATCGCATACATACATACTTATATTTTAGATAAATATGATCAAGACATGGATGCATTTTAAGAATAATACAAAGAGAAAAAATATACTAAAGAAATTATGTTTTACATATAGAAGCTACTAAAAATGATTCATATTTAAATGTTAGATTCTATGTACTGGTTAAATTTCACTTGTCGCCCGGATAAAAAAAGTATTTTATTCTTGCTTTCCATTCATGGCGGCGTTTTGTCTTGCACTCGGTTTTACTTTTATGTATGATTCTTTATTAAAAGGACTTGACGATGACATATTTGACAAATAATTAAATCAAATCATAAAAGTTTTGGGTGCAGCAGTTGATTATAGATTGTATTAGATTATGTATGTTCCATAAGTTTTCTTGTTTTGTATTCTCTCTTTTTGTTTTGTAATGTTTTGCAATGAATTTTCACTAAAATAAGTGAAATGTGTCGAGTGTACTACGTAAATCAATGCAATCTGTCGATTTACGTATTATCCATACTGGTCCATGCATTATATCGGCTGTCTAAAAACGACGTCGTCCCCATGGAACATTATTTCCGCCATTATTTCCACGTTGATTGCCGCCTTGGTTCATATTGTTAACCCCAAATTCAAAAGCAGCGAAGGAGTCCTATTCGAGCAAGGAAAGTACAATTGTTCAATTGAGTTGTTACTGTTTTTGACTGAGTAGAGGAACCCAATTTCAAACCAAAAATTAATAATAATGCATAATTAAAAAATATAACACGGCCCCACCCTTGTTAACCCCGCCCGCAATTGCCATATGGCACGCTCTCAGATACATCCTGACGCAACCACAAATTTGCGTGCCACACGCAAATATCGGGCTGCTAAGAAGGATAACCATGTTGCGACATGTTAAAGCCATTTAAAAATCCTCCCCCTTACATATATAAAGATAATGCTGAATATGTGATTTCCATGCTTCAAAGCTGGGCATCATTATTAGAAAAAAATTAAAACAATTTGACTTTAGCGAGTCACGCACAGAAAAAAAAATATATATATCTATATGCGTGTGTATGTATATATACACATATCACATATTTAATAACTGAATGAGATAATGCTAAATACTAAGTTCTACATGTGCTATTGTTGCGAAAGATTACTCTGAAGACCATTGCTAGTCTGCCACTCGAGGCATATATATGAGATATATAAGTCAAGCCCCCATATTTCAATTCCCGCCCTGACCAAAAAAATTACCCTTTTAATTTTCTATCTACATGAGAGAGAACAGTCATTGAAATTATATAACCATAAATGAGAGGCGGCGCAATGTAACGATTATGATATGTTAATAGGCGCACATCTGGTTCATATTGAAGTCGACTATATGCCATATGCTATATAGCAGCTCAATACTACGTCCTGTACGTTTACATACCTGCTGCTGGTTGTTTGCACCGGGCCCGGCATTGTTGCCAGCCATGGACGAGTTGTTATTACCTGGATGCAAATACGATAAATGATTACATTTTTAAATGCGTCAAGTTAAGTCAAGGATTTACCTCTGAACACTTCGAACGGGGAGTTGCTATTGCCCCCGAAGTTATCAAAGTTTGAATTGCCGCCGCCGCCGACACCACCGCCACCACCACCGCCGCCGCCGCCACCGCTGTTGCCACCGCCGAAGCCTTCCTGTTGATCAAGCAGCGAGTTTAGCTGTTGGGCCTGCATGAATAATGTGTTCTCCTGCTGACGACGACGCATATCCTCCTCCTGGCGCACCATACGGCTCTGCATTTCGGTCTGGTGACGACGCATGGTTTCCTCCTCGCGCTTGCGCATCTCCTCGGCCTGTTTCTCGCGCATTTCCCATTCCAATTTCTTGCGCTCATTATCAGATTCGCGTTTTCTTAATTCTAGAAGAGTATTCGAGTATTAGCTGCCGAGTTAAGTGCTGGCTAAAGATTAAGGATATGATGAAACCAGTAACCAGGAACCATCCCGAACGCCTTGCCGCGACCCATAAAACATTCTATTTTAAATATCATGTATACAGAATTATATACATGGGTAAATTTACAATTTGTTAAGATAATGAAGGATTCATGTGGGAAT
The DNA here is from genome assembly GCA_035045885.1 of Drosophila borealis. NCBI lineage: Eukaryota > Metazoa > Arthropoda > Insecta > Diptera > Drosophilidae > Drosophila > Drosophila borealis. Next base: position 2,198,913 of record JAWNOR010000112.1, read on the forward strand.
GTTATATCTAGCATACAGTCATCATCTTCGTCATTTGATATACATATACCCACAAATGCTTTCTACAATAACAAAACGCTTCAGATATATTAAATTTTTTTAATATTTTAGAATCCACCCACCCAGACATACAAGGCTAGAATAGCCATGTTATATATATGCCTACTAAATATAACAATCATTTCTTCTATTGTTTAGATTATAAATTATATACAGTATAATTATTATACTGCACTAATTCTGTTCCGAACAGATAAATCTATTAAGCACATGCCATAAGCACTGGCCATTTCAGCAAAACCACAAGAAAACACGAGAATCTACTTTTAAGTCCACCAGCAACAACTTGCACATATGAACGATTCTTCATCTAATATATTGGCAGTTCCAGAAAGTCTATTATGACCAAAATTCAACACGTTATTTCGTTTATAACCAAGGAAAATATACTCAAATTACTTTAACTTAGCTGTCAATGCTCAGCCGAATTTGCAACTCTTTTAAGGGTTTTCAATCTAAATTGCTGGTTAACAGACATCTAATGTGAGTTTCGCATACAAATGCAAAAAGGTAGAAAATATATAGATCAACTGACGGTAATTATGATGCTCAATATATTCTTAGATAAAAAATGTTGTGAACAAAATTTGAAATAAATTAACGCAAAAAAAAAAAAACCATAAAGTTACGTGTGTCCCGTAACGTTCATAATAGCTAACATAAAAAAAATTACATTAAGAATCTTGGCGTCAAGTTAGAGACTTTCGTTTTTATAAATCTAGACGCAAACCACTCCGATGTATAATCCGTAACGGGTTACTATTAATGTGCTAAAAGTTTTTTTTTACATTAAACAGGGAAATATTTTGGTAACATGCTTTTTAAAAATCATCGCTTAATTTTGTTTTCTATTGTTCATATTAAAAACGCACGACTATATGCGTGGCCCTGGAATTGCCCATATATAAACTTATAAAATATTTAAAAATATATGTATTATGCTTAAATGTGGTGGCTACATCACATTTGACATTGCAAGAACGCAAGATATGTAAACACAAATTGAAGGTAAGCATCTTGATTGTAATTACAAAAGATAACAATAATAGTTCAAATGATTTACATATCGACAGACTCAAATGACACCCATTCATTAATTGTCAGAATCGATATAGCATTTAAATTTATTAAAACTCGAAATATTGCTGTCTAGCAAATAATAGAAACGGTAAAAGCTGAGAAACTATCGGTAAGAATTCGCACGATAGTTCATTGTTGCACTACACAGCTTGGGTATATTCACAGAATGTAAACATAAAAATGTCAAAAAGTAGCGATCAATAAAAATCGATTTATCGATAATCGATATATTTAGATAGTTTTTGTCTAAGCAAGTGTTTTTAGTTTGTTTTACAACTTTATCACATCAATTATAAATCTAAAAAGCTTCAACCAATTAAGAATTTGGTTGCGCTTTGTGAGTAGAGTTTAAAGTAGAGATTAATTGAGGAAGAGGAACGAAACGGACTTATTCCGTTATTTTCGTTTCTCGTTGATTTGAAGGTTGATCCATTTGGGAAGGGTACCACACTTTGATAGAGATTGTGTAAAAACTTCGGCTAGCCAGAAGTTGAATATGTATTTGATTTAGATACTCGTATTACCCTGTTATACTAACCTTGACGCAAAAGCTCTGTTTCTTGCTCATAGCGAGCATACTCCATCTGAGCATCAAGTTTTTCTTCTTCCATTTTGAGCTCACGCTTGAGAGCATCTTGCTTGCTTTTGAATAGATCATGCAACTGTTTCCATCTGGAGCCGTACTCGTGCTCAAATGAATTTAGATCGGCGAAACGGGGCCCAACGCTGCGCTCCTGATTGAACTCTTGCAGCTTCTTATTGAGGGCCTTCTCGGGCAATCCGTCGTTGTCATCGTTAACATCCATCGGCTCCACCAAGCACGGACGCAACGAGGCCGTTAAAAAGAAGCATTTCTCATTGCACAAGCGCAGACAGGCGCTGGCCGATGACTTTTTGGCAAACTCAACGGTCCCCTCGCCCAAATGCTTGCCACGATCGTCGACTGTAATACTGGCCCGCTCAATGGGCCCAAATATTTCAAAGGACTTGTAGAGTAGCTCGTTGGACACGAACGGTGTCAGATTGCTAACACGCAAGATGGTTGCGTTGGGGGCGAAACGGACGCGAAGCTGGCGACCCTTGCGCATTGAACCGTCTAAGGCGCGCTTGGCCTTTTCGGCATTAATATGATAGTCAACCTTAAGGAATGTAAAGTTCTTTTCAAGATTGGAAAATATCTCGCCTATTTCGCCGTACGGCTTAAACATTTCCCGCAACTCCTCATCGGTAATGTCATTGGTCAAATTGCCAACATAGAGACGATTGCGTCCAGAGAACTTAGTCTCCTGGGCGACTTCGATCGGTGGTAGCTCATGTGTGGGACCACTAATGCTGCGTAACCGTTGGGCTATAAAGAAGTCATCGCCGCGCTGCGAATTATTACCGCCGCCAGAGTTTTGTCCTCCGCCGCCACCACCACGCGATCCGCGATTCCTATCGCGTCCTCCTCCACCTCCGCCGCCACCGCCGCCGCCGCCACCACCACCACCACCTCCACCACCACCGCCGCCGCGAGCCCTAAATGCCTGATTTTGAGCATGCGCATGAGCTTGAGCTTGAGCCTGGGCCTGAGCTTGGGCCTGAGCATGAGCTTGAGCCTGGGCATGAGCTTGGGCCTGCGCTTGAAGTTGTGCCTGGGCTTGGGCAGCTGAATTTGAATTGGATTGATTTGCATTGTTAGCTTCGTTAGATTTGTCATTGAGATTTCCTCCGTCCGCTTTTGGTGCATCTGTTGTGGACTTTTGCTATATATGTGTGTATTATATATATTCATGTGAGTATATAAAGAAAGAAATAAATGTGATTTACACTACGCAATTGTTTAACTACAGTTCTCTTTAACAACAAACAAGCCAAGTTATTGGCAAACAAGTTCGCTAATGTTTTAAAAAGCACTTGGCTGCAGCAGTTTATCTATTATAATTTATGTATGCCTAAGTGCGTGAAACAGCATATATATAAAAACACTTACATATCTAGAGATATTTATGGTTTAAATAGTTTCCTCGTAACCCAACCAACAGAATTACAGTTTAGAGAAATACCATACATGTAGTATGTTTATGCTTAGCACTGTTACCAGCTTTTGATGTTCAAACAAAATATAAAAAAGGGATATCTAGCAAAAAAAAAAAAAACAATTTCTACAGGACAAATTAATTTGGTGACTAACACCTGCTAATCTGGTTAAAATTTATTATTTCAAAGTCTTTCAACTCAATAAGCTGAAGTTCTAATAGATTAATATATACTTGTCGAATTTGCAAAAATAACCCATGAATCCGACTTATTTTGATCATAAATTTGTCGCAAGGTTTTAAGCCGTGCCGTTGCTATCAACTGCCGCTTTAAAAAGTATCTGAATCAAATGTAAAAAATGGCTGAAAAAAGCTAATTAGCTTTTTCGCGCAAAATTAAATGAGGTTCCTCGCACTTGCCATTGACGTGCCAAGAAAATAGGTAAAAATTTTAACTGCTTCCGGCTAACCTCCGTAAATAGCCTAATTTAGCTAGAAAAATGCTGAATTGGCAACACTGGAGCAGCCGTACTTTGAGAATTCTGGCAACATTACAATTATAAAACAACTGTTTAAAGTTAATTGTACGCAACGAAATAATAGAATATTAAATAACTTTTATTTCCATCGCATTTAAAATATTTATCTTAAGCGGCTGTCGCAAGACTCGCCACATTTTCTAGACTGGAGTTCACTGAATAAACAAGAGTATTTCGAATATGCAAATATCACCAGAAAATATTCGCAAACATCAGCATTTCGCTTTGCAGATAAGCGGAAAAAGGGCAAACACACTTATGTATGTTTGCACACACACATATAAGTTGGTTGCAACATGAGGCACAAATGTACCAAAGCTGGTATTCAATTAATTAATGAAACTTTTTTTTTCACAAATCGTAATTTCTCTTTCTTGTGTTCAATAAAATGTTGAGCAAGTATTTTTCTATTTGCTTTTATTTTTAAGAACATTTGGTGGATGTGTAAGAAAGATTTAACAAACCAGAAATTAAATTTGTTCAAATAATTTACATTTAAATACGTTTTTCGTATATGTAGTATGTACATGTTTACAATTTTTTTTTCGAATACGATACAATTGCAATTTTTGGTGCAAGATTCCTTATCAGATGGCAATCGTGTGCAAACACTTTGCTTACCATACCGTTATATTTAAAGTTTTTCCCCGTTTTACGGAACCCCCATACACAAAAAGCCCATGAACATACTTGCAGAACATAGCGCTTTTTAAAGAACAGTTAGATCAAACACGAGGATGGACCAAGTCATTGAAACGGTTTCAGTTTGCTTAACAAACTGTGACAAAAGATAATAATAAAAAGGTTAATGACATATGTACATACAAACATATAAATGTGTATGTGCGAACCACATATGCATTTATTTATATATTAAAACGCCCACCCTTAATTCACACAATGGTTGTTAACAAAATTCTCAATATGGTTACCATCGATTTGCCGGTTGTATAAAAAAAACACACAAGCAAATAATGCGGCAAGCTAGCGAGACAACACAAGCTGCTTTAACTTAAATGCCATTGGTGCGAACGAGATGAATGATATAACACGAACATACTGTACGACGCAAACATATACACGCGTACTAGTGTACATAGGTTGGTGTATGCATGTGTATGTTATACGTATGCCATGTGAATTGTGCAGAACACTCTTGTAGAACGCCAAACACAAAGAAATACACAACTATCTCTTGCTTTGTAAATTAAATTTGAATGCAAGATCTCATCTCATCAACCAAGAAATATACAAGTATATATGTACATCTGTATGCGTGTATGCATACCTTAATATTGTACAAAAAAAAAAAAGAAGAGAATCCCAAATTGAAGGAACAATTCTTATGTTAATATGTATCCATATACATAGCTTTCAGCGAATATAAGTAATACAGTAACATATCGTTCCCAATGACTTTTGCCACGTTTTTGTATTTAAATTTCACACAGCATCTTAGCATAGCCTTAGGCCGCCATTGTAATTGTATATGCTAGTACTTTTCGAGTGTACACACCACGCGCACAAACATATGTACATACATACAGACACTAGTCTGAAGTTTTTTGTTTTTGTACAACATGCAAAAACACGATCATCTAGGCCGTTTAATAAACTGGTATTAGAAAATTGCCGCCGGCAGTAATCAATCGAATTTAATGCAATTTCATTATTCTTTTATTACACATTGTGTATGTATGAATAACTTGTGTTCATATGTACTTACGTTTTGATTCTGATTTTGAAAATTCGACCTATTTTGATTGCCGCCACGATTGCGGTTGCGATTTCCACCTCCGCCAAATCCACCCTTGTTCGCAAAATTTTTATTTTGATTTTGGCCACCTCCGCCGCCGCCGACACCTCCACCGCCACCACCTCCGCCAACGCTACCACCGCCGCCATTCTGATTGCTCGGGCCAAAACGTTGCCGTTTTTCTGCTGGGCCGCCGTCTGAGGCACCTTCATTTTGCTTCTGTGGGCCGTGTTTGCCGATATTTTTATTCGGTTGATTATTAGCTCTTGCTTGGCGCTGTGGCAGCGGTGTTGAATTGCCAGAATTGTCCATTTTTGCAGAATTTTCCATCACGAGATTGAGGAAAAATTATTTAAAAAAAAATCAATTACACAACCGTCCAGCTCCGTACAGAAACTGAAGCGTAATGAAATGACAATGATTGTGGGAACGAAACAGTTCTATATCTGTCAGGGTTGCTATGGTCGCTTCGATCTATCGATATATAACAGTCATGTGAAAACACTTGCGATATTATTCCCTTAGCGCGTTGAAACCGATAGTTAAATAAAACAATTAAAAAAATAAACGTTAAATATATTTTGATTGACCATGACCATAACTTAATCCAGTTATATATAAATATATTTAAATAACTTGCCCTCGAAACCGCTTTTGTCTCGAGACTAAAAGATTAATAGCATATATTTATATTTTTCTTAAAATAGGTCTCTAGGCTCTGAAACAGAAAGTTCCCTAATGGAATTAGGACTAAGGAGTAAAAACAACCCACATAGGAATTGAACTAATTTAAAGAAACTACAGATAAAATTGGTGAACAAGGTATATTTATTTAGTTTAAACTCGGAGTTTATATACAAAAATTATTATTTTTGAATTTCGATGAATAAAATATAATGGTTTTTGAAGTGGGATGTCCAGCACTCTTAGGCAATCTATATACAAATAAAAACAAAACACGTAAATTAATAGGTGTGTACTTTTAATAATAGTTTTACTTACCAATTTCATAGAATCCCTTTTTAATGTATTTAAGAAACATTTCTATTGGAAAATTTAAAAGCTTGCGTCGAAAACATTCCAGAATTGCCAATGTAGCGCAAGTGAGCGCCTTCAACTGTAATCATACAAACATATTAGTTTGCCATTTAAAAAATAAATAATTAACTTACCGTTGCAAACACAACATAGTAGACAAGAGTGGTCGGAAACAAGAACAATATTGCAGAAAAAAATATTGTTGCAAGGTATAGCTGGCGATTCATATAGTTATGAGCTTCGATTCTATCTAAAAATAAAAAACGTATCATAAATGTTTATCAAAATAAAAATGCCTTTTTTAATGGCCCTACTTCTTAAGATATTATAGCGATTGCCTCGTACCACTTGCCATAATACCGTCAGCCCTTTTACTTCCACGTTATTCAATCTGAAAAAAGTAATTTGGTAAAATGATATTTAAATAGCGTATTCTTAAACTTTGATTAGCTCTTACACTTTGGTGTAAACGTAAAAACAATGAGCATGTAAGCCAACAATTGATATTAAATCGGCAAGCAATGCTATTTGATATGTAAATCCTAAGCACCCAAATGCACCGATGGCAAGGAAAACCTGCCGTACAATTGGTTCGATCAAATCTGAAACAAATTGAAAAATAATAAGGTTTGAGGAATAATAAATTACAATTGATAATTATTGCATACCCAAGAAGGTGGACCACAGTTCAATGTGATATTTAAAGCAATCAAGAAAAAAATTATTCAAATGTATGTTAAGCTTAAGGCCGATTGGACTACCTTCCAAAACCTTCAATAGACTATATAACTGGTGTATAATAATCTGAAAATAAAAGATGATATTACAGTTACAGCAGTGTGTCGTCAATAAAAACGTAGAGCTTACGTGGGAGATCTGAATTAGGAAATCACCTGGATGAGAAACAAGCGTAAACAATACCAACATCAAAATAATACCCAATGCTCGATCTATCATAATATTCGACAATCTGGAACTGAAAATAAAATATATCAATAAATAAATTAATTACTATAAATTAAAAAAATGTTTACCAAATCTTACCCCGTTGTATAGATCGATTGCCATTCCTTATAGTGTCTATAAATTACTGTGTGGGTTATTATACTATTTATAAATTTGTTTCGAACAACATATTGAAACATTTGCATTGGAATATTTGCAAGCAAGCATAATGACTGACTTCCATAGAACCACAAATCATTCGATTTGCGGAACGTGTCTGGATTTGGTTGGACCAACTGGGCCAGCATATAGAAATCACACTCATCATTAATTTGATTCTCCCTTGTCCAGTGGGCGATGGTGTTGTTTTCTTTGACAACTAAACTACGTACTGTTTGTTTATCGTAAAGTATTAGTTTTATTTGGTTAAGATTTTCGGGCGTAATTCCAGTAAACATAAGCGAGACGTTCGGCGTATCACTGCTGTAAGTGAAGCATAAAACCATATCATGTGAACGGCAATAGTTGCTGTCCGCATAGGAGTCGCTGCACAGGATTGATCCCAAGAAACGCATTTTGTTTGTGTCCAAGTCCAGTTTATTGTTGTCAGCATCTACCACATAATAAACTACGACATTGTCCTCGCTAATGTGTAGTTGCCCATATAAATTGCAGGCCCGCTTTAGATAGAAGTATTCAGTTGGTAAAAATATCTTTATGCTCATAGTTTTTAATAAAACCGGCAATAATTGACCTCATAATACGAAACAAAACAAAATATATATAAGTTTATATATAATATAAATATTTCGATAACAACTTACCATCATGCCATCGATATCTCTTAATATGCCGTGCAACCCTGATGCATGTTTGTGTTTCAATTCACAATTTCATAGTTTTTCACGTGTTCTGTTTTATATCGTTTCGCAGATATTTATTGACATACACATTCGCATTTTAAAGGGATACATATTTCATCGGCTTTTGTTTTATAGTTAAAATTTTTTTTTCGTGTCAAAATATATTTGTGCAAATATTATAATGGGATATGATGGTAAGTTGCAATATTTAAGCGCCTTACCCATGCCTTAAAAATACATATGTGTTTCAATGTGCTTAAGTTCGGGCATCGGCTAATTTACACATGCATGTACATACGTACATAAGTTTACATAAATAGAATAGGCGAATGTACTAACGATTGCAAATTTAGACTGCACATGTGTACTTGGTAAAACATGATAAATGCTGTTTATTTGAAAGTTTTCAAATCATTTAACTATTTATCGTTATTTTGCATACTCACCGGCAGACATATTGGGCGCTACATACATACGTACGCATGGATGTACATACATATGTGTATTTGTTGAATTTTCATTTATGTTATCCCTTCAATATGCCGTGCGAGTAACGATCAGGTATGCGCATGTATGTGTGCGTAATTAATGCGACATATTGCATACTTTTTTCCCACCAAAATAAACGCATTGCGTATGACGATGAGGCAGTTTTCACTATGTATAAATATGTATGTACATGTGTGTGCGTGTGCGTCTGTGTGAAACTGTATTTATGTATGCGTGTACGTGTGCAAGCCCCGTGAGTATACAACACACTATTTAAATTTGCTTATGTTTTCATAGATATGGATGTTGAGCTAAAGTACATGGAATTAAAGTCGGTGATAGGAACATCAATATGCTTATGAGTGTATGTAAATAGTTGTAGGAGCGTGTACAGTAGCTACAAGAATTAGGCACCCACTACGAAAAACAAAAAATGCAAATAATGAGTGCCGACTAGTGCTAATAATTGTGAATATTACTTTTATTTGCTAATGAGCTTTATAACAAAGCTTGCTAAGTTAAAATTGAAATTAACCTTTTCATGGAAATCAACTGAGTAACCAATTAATATATCAGTCTTGAACCATTAACTGTAGAAGTAAAACCCAAGCGTGTATCATTTCAAATATATTTTAAGTACTGCAATTCGACATTTTATAACTTTACTACTTTAAACTTTATAATGGTCAGAACCTAAACATCCATTCAAAATTAAACAATAAAGCAGAAAAGATCGAGGGGAGAGATAAACAAGTTTCAGAGTCTACATACATATCTTACGACTGTACAACTTTAAAGCTAAGTATATATTAAAAATCTATATATGGATAAAATGGTTTGTCCTGGCTGACAGAATCGTAACAGTTTAATCAAAACTTTGTCTTAAATAACCGCTGTCGGCTGGTGACGAATGGGGATTCATGGTAGAATCGGAAAATTTTAGTTTTCCAACAGAAAACTTATCTAAAATTTAAAGATAAGAACTTGGCCCGGGTAACGCCGGTCAGCTAGTTAAATATATGTATATAGTTTATATACACGTTAATTAACACTTCAAACTTGAAGGCATTTGCTCAGACTTTAAGCATGTATACAAACATATTTGGTATTTAAAATACATACATAGTATGATTACGATACATTATTGCAAATAGATGTAGAAATTATTGGAATATAATGTATATATATATGTTTTACATTAACAGATCGTGACCGTGACCGCGACAGGCGCCGCCATCGATCCCGATCTCGTGATCGGCATCGTGACCGCTCTAGGGATCGTCGCCATCACCGGAACTCGCGCCGCAAGCCGTCATTGTATTGGGATGTGCCGCCACCTGGATTTGAGCACATAACACCAATGCAGTACAAAGCGATGCAAGCGTCGGGGCAAATCCCGGCCAGCGTAGTGCCAGATACGCCGCAAACAGCTGTGCCCGTGGTGGGGTCAACTATAACGCGTCAGGCGCGTCGCTTGTATGTGGGCAACATTCCGTTCGGTGTCACTGAGGAGGAAATGATGGAGTTTTTCAATCAACAAATGCATTTAGTTGGTTTAGCACAAGCCGCCGGCAGTCCAGTGCTGGCATGTCAAATTAATTTGGACAAGAACTTTGCTTTTCTCGAGTTCAGATCTATAGATGAGACCACTCAGGCCATGGCGTTTGATGGGATCAATTTAAAAGGACAAGACCTCAAAATAAGGCGCCCACATGATTACCAGCCAATGCCCGGCATCACGGATACGCCGGCAGTCAAGCCCGCTGTTGGTAAGTTGACCAGCAAAATCAATTGGTTGTCGTCTCAGAACACAGAAATAACACAATCCTCTATTTAATAGTGTCAAGTGGAGTTATCTCAACAGTGGTGCCCGATTCACCACACAAAATATTTATAGGAGGTCTCCCCAATTATTTAAACGACGAACAGGTAAGCGAAGAAAGCTTAAAAGCGGATTATAAAGAAATTGGAGCAAGAAATATAAGAGAATTCAATGAAGCATCCATAACATTTATTAATGCATTCGAATATATGTATATAGACTTACATGCTGTAATATATAAATGGAAATATCTAAAATGTAAAACAAATTTGATTTGCATATGATATACTAAACAATACTACCTAGGGTTTGCCGATGAAATTTCAGCTCATATTAGCCGACTTTACCGGTCCAAATAATTGTGTTAAACTTGATTTTGAAGCCGATCGGACAATAGTTGAACCCATATAACCGTGGATCGCCCTATCCAGCGGGTAATGAGTTTTAACCCGATCGGATGAAAAAAAAACCAGAAAATAGTTTACGAGCAATATTTAGTTAATAATTTATTTAATCAATTAATAACAAAAAGTTTAAACTCTTATGAATTAAGCTCCTAGGTCTTACAGTTTGCCGCATGCGTTATTATGCACTGAATTTAGATATACACAGTAGACGGATACTTAAATATTTATAAATAGTATCGAAATACCAAATTTACTAGCTAAAATATTCTAAATTTCCGAAAGCACAGTCCTCGGTTTATGAGTTGTTAAGGTGATGAAAATTCGCAGCTGTCGATACAATATTTCCCTAGGCTAAAAAAACTAATACAGTACAATGATTATTTCAAATTCAATTTGTAGAAAATGTTTATATATATTAAAAATTGTAAATATTTTATTGCATTCATCGTATAATATAAAGCAAATATGCCATACAATGGTAGCGCTTTCTGTTCTAAATTAATTTAAAGTGTTTTTAAATATAAAATCAGTAACAATTAGTAAAAGAAACGCGTTGGCATGTGACTTAGCTCTCAGGCAAACATACCATCCCTGCAGACCTAATGGACAAGAAAGTCCAATTGATAAGGAGTTCCGCAACAAGCAACACTGCAAAGATCAAAAAGGGTTACCAATCGTGGGGCAGCCTGCCTGGCAGCTTTTAAGACAGTACTACGGCTCTAGCATTGAAAGAATCAACGACTTCCTATCCTTGGACACGAAAGAACAACCCGAAACTCGTGGACACATTGCAACGAACAAAAAAAAACTTGGGTTGCTTATAAGCACTCACTTTAAATGACTTTCAGGTGACCATACGCCCTATACAGTTACGGTGCCTTTTATCGACCTGTTTGAAATCAACATCAGATGGGCAATAAACAGCTTCAAGCCCTACAAACCGGGTGCAGACAAAATAATCCCAGCCAAATACTGCTGCCAAATACAATCAGAGAGCTGAAAGATATCATCCATAAAGTCTTTTCAACTGGAGTAATCCCAGAAACGTGGCTTGAGGCTAATGTGGTTTTTAAGCAGGTAAATCCTTTCACAATACCCTCAAAGATTGTTGATTGATTAGTCTGTCGTCTTTCATTCTGAAGATGATGGGCTCCATTGGAAAAGTACCATTCTGCCTTCTTACTTCTCAAACTCACAGCACGCCTATAGGAAAGCCTGGCCCACCGAATCAGCTTTACATGCTGTCATTTCAATAATAGATAAATCTTTTCTGCAGAAGGAATTCACCCTAAACGCCCTTCTTGACATAGAAGGAGCCTTCAAGAAGGTCACCCCCCATACAATCACCAGCGCAATTGCGAGCCTGGAGGTCGACCCCCGGGTCGTGAACCTTATCGATGAGTTGCTGATACGCAGGACCGTCAAGGCTTCACTGGGATCGTCGACTACTTCCAGGTTTGTGAGTCGAGGCACTCCACCAAGTGGTATCCTCTCTCCTCTCTTAGGATCGTAGCGGTCAACTTACTGCTGCGCTCAATGGAATGCGGACGATGTTGCTGTCGCACTCTCGGGAAAAAATCCACCAACTCTGTGTACAAACATAACAGATGGCCTCCTTCATTCACTATCAACAGTCTACGTTTCGCATGCACTTCTGCCAAATGGACTCGCATATTTCTTGTCATTCCCTCAGCTACAGACTACGGTCGCATTCAATGGCAACTCGCACCCCTTTTCTTAATTTCCATAGAATGGAGTTAAATTTTTGAATGAATTAAGCAGTAGCAAATTATTTAGATTTCCGGATGACTAAAATGTCTTCTAAGCGCAGGTGAATGCATTCTGCATCTGAATATATTCTTCCGCAGAAGATCGATGAGATAATGGAAGGACACATGTTGAGCACAATGGAAAACTATATTTCGTTATCTTGGAATCTATTTCTTCTTAAAACTGTCAGTAAAGACCCGAATGCATTTAAAACGGCATCAACGTTTCGGGTTGGAAGTGCCATATCATAAAATCATTTGGGCCCAAAATATGGGCCACTACCGCATCTCAAGGGACCAATATGGTCTATGTGAGACGAGGGTGAATTGCTCTCGGCTGCCGCGTTAATCTAACTAAACAAAGAGGGTGTCATGAGTTTATCTATTTTGTACCTCTAAAACTGTGGCAGATTAGCTCTCCCCTAGTTGGAAAAAGTATTAACATTGAACAGATATAATCGAATAAATATATTTTAGCGATAAAAATAAAAATGTACATGGACAGCAAAACAAATATACAGTTTTGCAGTTTGTGCACAGTGTATAAAGTCTCCTTTTGGTAAAAGCTCTTCTTAATTAGTCTTTCCAAATAATATGTGACTAAGCTCTTAAACAATAATTACATATCAATTTATTGCATTGCAGGTGAAAGAATTGTTGCTATCATTTGGTAAGCTAAGAGCGTTCAATCTTGTTAAGGACGCAGCAACCGGCTTGAGTAAAGGATATGCCTTTTGTGAATACGTTGATCTGAGCATTACTGATCAGGTAAGTTATATATCTTTCTCATGAATCAGATGTAAATATAATATCTCCTTTTTTCTATTCTAAAAGTCAATTGCTGGATTGAATGGCATGCAGTTGGGAGACAAGAAACTTATCGTTCAGCGTGCCAGTGTGGGCGCCAAGAATGCTCAGAATGCCGCTAATACCAGCCAGTCGGTTATGTTGCAAGTGCCAGGCTTATCGACAGTGGTGACATCTGGTCCGCCCACTGAGGTGCTTTGCTTATTGAACATGGTCACTCCCGATGAGCTGCGCGATGAGGAGGAATATGAGGATATATTGGAGGATATTAAGGAGGAGTGCACGAAATATGGCGTCGTTCGCAGCGTTGAGATACCGCGTCCGATTGAGGGCGTGGAAGTTCCTGGTTGCGGCAAAGTGTTTGTCGAATTTAACTCGGTTCTCGATTGTCAAAAGGCTCAACAGGCATTGACTGGCCGAAAGTTCAGCGATCGCGTTGTTGTTACATCATACTTTGATCCTGACAAATATCATAGACGCGAATTTTAGATAAAGTTTCTACGTATTTCACACATTCACCAATTTGTCCAATAAAAAGAAAAATCAAACAACAAAAAAATCACATAATAAAATAATAATTCATGACTTTTATCCAACATACAATTATTTTCTTCCTGCACAAACCCATCGATCTACTATCTATTAAAAACAGCAACAAATTTAAGCTACGTGAAGCCCACTATTTATGAAGTTGCAAGCCAATTTTCGAGTGTCTCGTATAACAGTGTACAAATTGAAGATTAACAACAATATTGAATATCACTTACGCCGTAAAAACTTTATTTGGCATTGACGAATAAAACAGTATAATTTATGTATATATACAAATGTGGATAAATCATTCATAACAGTATTAACATACAATTTCTAATTTGTATATAAATATATATATGCGAAAAAATAACTTAAAACAAAAAAATGAAGCAAAATTAGTTTAGAAATGTGCAAATCGCGTTATGATGAATACATTAATAAATGCTGTGTGCTTAAATCTCATGGAATTCGCCCGATAGTGCTGCTACGTTTGTACTATGAAATTGACGATTTCATTACCACCACGCCACTCTTTTTTTTTTTTTGGTGGCATCACAATATTTAAATGTCATTAAGTTGGCTGCGGCTCATGTAACATGCGATATCTGCGTTTATAATATGGATCTTATGACAAGCCCAATTATGTAAACACTAAATCTTTTGAATTTCATGAATCCAATCTAAAATTGCTTTCCATCAATTTGATTTGCACGAGAAAGTTGGCAATGGGATTGTGATAGTCTAATGAAATGGTGAATTGGCGTTGATTGCTTTACTTCACATAAATTTTGCGAATTTTATGGTTTTAAATTAAGCGTTAGTGAAAACTGTGGCATAAACATATCAAGTGCATTGTTTTTGAACTCACAGAATGAATTGTTAGAATTGTTTTAATAGAATTTAACTAGGTTGCGTTTCACCAATTCATAAAATGACATATACTTTAATTACTGCGTATATACGCCCGACGTGCACTGTAAAAATTCTGCTTCGTAAACGTAACTGACCTAAGTCAAGAAAAAGCATAATACTGATTAGTAAAACAATTTTTAAAATGAACACATCTCACTTATAGATTATATATATGTATATGTAATTATTTTGGTACTGCCCGGAAAATGTACATATTTATTTTATTTTAACACATTTACAAATATTCTAAATTGTCGACTTGGAAAAAAACGGCTGGAATACTGATATGCTTTTCCCCTTTTATCACTTAGCTATAAAGAGATATCCTTCAGATAATTAACAGGCGTATCTATTTCAAGTTAGGCTACAAATAATTTTTAAACCGAAAAGTTTGGAAACTGGAATTCAATTTCGCATGTATTATGAGCCGAGCCTTAAATCGGATTATCTTTGACCCAGAAAACTATTTATTTGAATTATGGAACATGATATTGTATAATTTGTTATCGCCCTAAGACTTGTTTAAGTACTTTGAATATGAAAAATTAACTAATACCGGATAAAAGAATTGTGTAGAATTGAATTGTTCTATTTAAAATTGTTAAAAATTTAGCGAACCAATGTTCGAACCAAAACCTGGGCGAGGCATTGATTCGAACCGGTTTGCAGCGTATCAGTCACAATTTGCTAGCTAATCCCTTCGGCCCTAGTTTCTTACATCTTACATCTTTTGCACTTAGAAAGTAATAAATTTTAAGCAATTCTTCCTGGAATAGCATGTATATATGTATATATAATATAAATATATATTAAGAATATTAAGCAGCACTTTCTAGTATTTTGGCGTATAAACGTAACCGTAGTCAACTTTTGTATGCAAATCGAATTCATGAATTGGCGTTAGCTACGTTTTCATGAAATTGTCTAGCATAAATATAATTTAAACGCAGCATATCGCGTGTGCACTCGAATTCATGAAATGCACACTTTTGAAAACCAGATTTCGCGAAGTGTTCATGGCATAAACACACACACGCTTCGTAAAGGAATGCGAAAATCATTTGTCACAAATACAGATTGTAAAAATCTTTCACGTGCAGAATGTAGTTTTGTTAAGTAATGCTAGCTGCGATATATGTATGTATATGTAGTTAATATGTGGTTAGTTAAGATATGTATATGTGGTTAGTTAAGATGTGTTGTTTTGTGATATGTATGTGTATGCATTGTGTTTAAAAATACTTGAATTCGGGCTGTGTTATTGCACTAAGTAGATTCCCGATTTGAAATCTCTATATTGACTAAAAGCGAGGACAACTCCAGCTCCTCGCTGAACTTATTGCGCAGGATCACGCTGCGATAGCCTTGGCGCACACAGGTCAATGGATAGCAGGCCTGGGCTATGAAATGCGTTTCGGCAAACATATCCTCGTCCTGGACCTCAAAGCGCAGCAGCGCAAACTGCGGATTGTGCACTGTAAACTCGAAGGATTCGTTCCAAATGGGATTGAATCCGTTCTCATTGACTTTGCTGCGGTATTTGACGCCGCTGTCAAAGCTGGCGCCAACGATTTCCACAACAATTTGCGGATTATTCGATTTGCCACCACGGAATAGATGACGAGCTGCAATGATGCGTACGTTAACCTTCGTTTCGATGAGGCCGTCAGACAAGGGATTGTTGGGATTGAAATTCTCGGACTTCATAAACGCTGGCTTCAGTATGTAGCCACATTGGCCATTATTTCGAAATTTGGCCTGATTGAGCTGCATGGCCTTGTCGCCAGTTTGATAATTCAGTGCAATCATTTGGGAGCCAATGTTCCAAAAGGGCACCGGATTAAAGTTGGATGAGTCCAAGCGTTGACCCTTTGGGTATACACGACTAATTTGATTGCGATGATACGACAAGAAAAGCGGCATATTTTGTTGTATAAACTGCTTTTCGGCCTTTGTTTCGGGAAAGCTGGACATTTCTTGGAATATCCAAGAGTGATCCCGGAACGGTACACTGCGAAAATAGATAATCAAATCGGACATCTCCTTGGCCACGCGTGCAGTGCGCTCCTTTTTACGTCGTTCTGTGGCCAATTGACTAGCAATTAGTGCTGCGTCCTGTATGGATTTGATCCACTCGTAAGCCGTCTCCTGGTTGTCAAATCCAATTATAAATGGATTTTGCATCGTTGGCGTTTGGATCTGCAGCTTTATTATGATTCCAGGCTCGTTTGACTCGAAAAGAGACGCCACTGCGCCATAGATCTCAATTGAATCGGTGCGCCCATCGTTGCCCTCCTCATTGACCGAATTGTAATCTTCAGTTGCGGAATCAATGACCTTTAAAAAATAGAAAAGAGAACGTTTATTTATTGAATCAAGAGTTTAGAATATGGACTCTGTATTGAAAATATATAATCAATAAGAAGAATTGGTTACCTTGACATAGTTAGCCGGCAGATGTTGTTGTATCATGCCACCGTAATCACCTTTCCACCACATGGAGTTGTTCCTCTGCACATTAGTTATGATCGCGTGCTTTGGAAAGGAGAGTTCGTCTGGCTTGTCGGCCTTATAACTATATAGGGCCTTGCATGTGACATAGTCCTCCAGATTAGAGCCCATATAATTGGACGCACCACAGCTATCGTTATTGCTATGCTCACCGTGCAATTGGGCATTCTCTATAAGGCTCTGTCGCAGAAGCTCCTGGGAAACCGGATGGACGAGTTTTACGTTCCGATATAACGGATTCCTCATATAATAGTGTATTAGCGACACTAAGGACTCAAACTGCATCGTGTCAATGGCATACAGGCGACCCTCCTGCATTATCCGACAGTGTTTGATTTTGCGATTAATCGTGAAGGATATGACAAACGCATTGACGCTTTGCACCGATGGCCGCACCAGAAACGATCCAATGTCCAGCTTTAACAGACCCTGCTCAGCCTGCTCCTTTGTGGTATTTGGATGAAACCAATCCTGACTCTCGTGCTTCTTTGGTTGTGGTACTGGCTCCTTGAGGATAATGGAAAACTCTGAGCTACGCAGCATATTCTTGCGGTAGTACACAATCAAAGAGTACAACGAATCAAATACAAAGTTCTCAACCAGATAATACTTAATCGAGCCATTCTCGTGTTTCAGCTTAATACGACAATGATTGGGCCGATTGCGCCGCCAGAAGGACAAGCTATAATCCCCCACAAACGTGGCCGACTCGCGCACCAAGAATGTGCCATCGCCAAGATGTTTGTAGGTTTCCAACAATTGATCCGCCTCTTGTCTTCCACCTAATAAAAATAACGCATCAGACACATAAAGAAGCAAAAAGAGATAATAATGTAGGAAGAAAACCTTTTGGAATCATGTAATGTTATAATAATATCAAATTTGAATGTAGTTCGATGCGGATAAGCTTTTAACTTGGGAGCATATTTATACCCTGAACATATGTGTAAAAGGGACAAATTGTTTTCGTGGAAATGAATAAGCACACGGAAGGACACATTCTCGGCCCCCCGTATTGTTTATGTGTAAGTATCTTTAGAAAGAAGCTAGATTATTTGATGTAAAGCTGGTTAGCGGTTGATTTGGTTGAGATCATTTTAAACTAAAAAGAAGTTCATGGAAGAAATGAAGACGATGTCATCGACTAATAATTCATTTAACAGCTTCATATCAAATGCTTCTCTGATACGGCATGGCCTAACAAGTTTAATAGCGCTAGCTACAAAACTGCTCGGAGTCCGGAGATTTGATAGATTAAATAATTGAAACATCGAAACACTTACCCTCTAACTTGCCATGAAACCAATTTTCACCAAAATGCAGCTCATCATTGGCCGATGTATCCTTCTGCTTTTGCTGCATATTGCTGTTCAGCGTACAGGACGACAGTCCGAAATCATCATCTTCTGAATTGCCGTTGCGGCTTTCGCTGATTTCTGATGTGTAGATAAGCTCCTGTTGGGTGAGCACAAACTGATAGAGGTTCCACGACTTATCGACTGGGTCCTTAAAGAACAGCAGGCCTTTCTTTAAGATTTTCTGCAAATTGTCGCTATCATCCGTCGCACCACCCAGGGAAGACCGGTGACTAAATGAAGCGATCGTTCCATTATTAACACCAACCGCAGGTAAATTAATTGCACTAACATTTTCATCGAATTGCGGCAACTTTTTGTGCTTTAGAATTATCTTGCGACGCAGCTGATTGGGCGACGGCAAATGCAGTTCATTTCGATCGCAGGGCTGTGTGAGCAGCATATCTCCAAAGACCTGGAACAGAAGATATAAATATATCATTTACGATTCGAATATGAATATCTGATAAGCCCACCTCAATCAGCGCATGTGCCATATTTCGCTGCTGCTCCAAGGAGCAGTTCTGTTCGATGGATAGAATTACTGGATACTCGGACGTAGTGAACGCATGATCTTTAATGGTCTTGATGACGTCCATAAACTTAATCTTTGAGGTCATGGTGTGACCATGGAATATGTACGGCAGATTGTCAGGTCCATTCCAGCAGTCTAGCTCGATGCAGCGGCACCCCATGCGCAGGGCACGTGCATAGGCCTCGCAAGATGATTCGCTTGAGAACTGGTCACCCGTTAGATATGTGTTGTGGGATGAGGCTATCCAGTAGGAGGACAACGGCTGGTTCATGTCCATGAAGACGGCATCGAATCTTGTGTCCCACAGATCATTTTGCTTGGAAAAGAGATAATCGACAAACTCGGAGATGGTTAAATATGGCTCCTGCACATCGCGTTCAACGTCCTGCACAAAGTCGCGCATAAAACTAGATATGCTATTCAGTTCCAATGCATTCAAATCGTGCTGTTCAGTTTCCAGGAAACGTTTAAACTCAATGGGCCTCACTATTTTTTTGTCCTCCGAGTAAGTGAACTCTGTACTACCAAGGATATTCACGAAATTAACGGGCAGCAAGAGTTTCTGATACAGACGCGAGAAATCGTCGAATTTCAGATCATGCTTGCGTTTTATATCGTCTGTAAAGCACTCCATAAATTTACTGGTGCTCATTTTGCAGCTAACGTTGCCCAAGAATGTTTTGAAATCCTTGATGGTCACTTGGGAGCTCTGGTCGGATTTGGTCAGGTGCGAGTTAACATTCTCGAATGAATAGTATTCACGCCGCAGCCAGCGATCGATTTGTAGTGGATACGGTGAGTGAATGGTGTCCTTAACCATATACCTTAATCCCCGTACCCAGTTATCTGCTTCGATCTCCGAGAGCGCGACCACAGAGAAGCTCTTCAGCTTGAAACTGTTGCCGTACATAATGACAAAACATTTGCTGCTCTCAAAACGCTGGCAGTCATCGGCATGGAGTCGGAACTCCTTTGAGTTCTTACCCACGCGAATTTCGCGTATCTCCCGCAACTGGATCGTTCCCTCGTATTCGGTGCGTGTGTGTGCAGCGACAGTGGACCATAACAGCTGACGGGTTTCTCTGATAAGCATGAGGTGTCGCCGATCGGGGCGTCGTTGTTTTCCATATAGTTTCGTTACAATTGTTCCGCGTTCTAGCATGCAAATTGTCTGCTCCATTTCCCCCAGTAGGGGTGTATTCATTGCACTAAAGCAACTCATCGTTTTTTAATTTTTTATTTATATTTTTAATTATTACAAAATTATGAAAACATGCATAAGTCGGAATCTCTTCTACAATATGTTGTATGTATGTATGTTAATGTATTTTTGCGTTGGCTCTTTAAGGTTTGAAGAGCATTGAACGTATTGTGCTATGATTCATTGACGTTTTATTAATTCGATTTGGCAGGTAATTAGTTAATGGAAATTTATTTTGTTATTGATTACAATTGCACTTGTTGAATGTTGGACTCTTTAAAAGAATTATTGCTTGTGCAGGAAAACTATCGATAATACCGTTATCGATGTTAGTAACGTAAGCAACTTAGCATGCAGGTGCATTACGTTTACATTGCGTGTATATAACAGTAACATATTTTGCCTTTTAGCCTTTTTTTTCAAAAGTGTTGGCCGGAATATACTCTGTTGATATTTTGTATATTTATTTTTGTATTCCATATTACTGATTTTTTTTTTTGTTTCTGTAAAAATTATTATAATGTTTTGTTTTGGCTTGAAGTGGTTCGCAATTTTGAAACTAAGTTGCAAATATCTGTGCAGACTGAACGTTACATTGGATGCCAATGTGTCCATTTGGAAACGTTTTAATGAAAGTGTGTATTACTTCATAGATACAAAAAATTATGAAGAATTTTAAATTCCAACAAAAAATAGAAAAAATATTATCATAATAAAATTTATATTCCGTTTGCAATTCATTAAATCTACTTTGGCTTTTTTGTGTTGATCTGTCGTCTTTAGAAATCGATAGTTGACAGCACTGATAAGTCAGAAAAAAAAGAGCAGAGAGCTAACAGAACTGTTAAATCAACGTTTTCTATATTTAACATAGCTGTGTAAAGTTGGTACACAGTGCTCTCTCAATTTTACTCATTAATAGTACATTCAAGCATAACAGGGGGCTGACATAAAAACTACTTTACGCTCCAAAAGATGAAAAAGTGAAAATCCATAGGCATTTTTAAATAAAAAATAGGTGAGACAAGCGCGCGCGGGCCATTCACTCGTCGCTAGCAGCGTGGCGTACAAATTATGCTAAAAAGCATCAACGCTGCCTTCAAATATGCAGAAAATAAATCCAACAACGCCAGCGCCAGCAGGAACATCGCTAGCGACAACAGCACTAGATAGCGTCGCGACAATTTCAAGTGCGACGCCAGCTTCAGCATCCGGATCCAATGCAAGGAGCAAGAGCAGCGAACGTGGCAACTCCAGTGGTCCAGCGGTGAGTTTAAGTGTGTGTTGTGTGTAGAAAAGCTCCACCTGCTAGCGCGCGCGTGTGTGCGTGTGTGTGCGCGCGAATGTGTGCCATGCTATTAGTTTTTTCCAATTGCAGGTCACAGGCTTGGCTTTAATTTTTCTTTCGACAATCAATTTCGGCCTTAGCCATTATATAACTCAATGACAGCGCACGCTTATTGACCTTACCCTGCGCCCCGCTTACACCCACGCACCACACTGCCCCCACCGCAGACGTCACGAGCTGGGCAATTGTTATTGCTAGCCCAGTTCCGTTTTGTTCATTTTGTTTTCGCTATTGTAATTTTCCGCCGTCAGGTTGTTCAGTAAACGTGCTAATACCCCCGCCGCCAGACCCTACGCGCCCGCCCGTTCGCATTAAACGCTGCTGCGCATGCCACCCACTTGGGCACACATTGACCTCCTTCCGCCCCCGCTTCACGTGCGTGTTGCGTCTTCCTGCTTTCCTTTGTTTTGTACATAAAAACCTTATGACTTTGTGTGGCATTCGTCAATATCCATGTTGTTTACCATTTGCTTTTAACCATTTTGCATTAACCTGCTGCTGCTTCTTCCTCTTCTTCATCTGCTGCATCTTGTTTTTCGCTAACCATCTGTGTAGCAAAATGTCCTTGTGTGCGTTTTGCGCCCATTGCACGCCGCTCGCCTGTGTGCCTCGCCTCGCCCTCAGCCGCTCATGCAGTCCCCTTTGCCATCCCTCTAGGACTTGAGCGCTTGCCTGTTTGCTATCGGTTGTTAATTGCTGCCTTTTTTATTATTATCATTACAATAGGTTACAATTAGTAATTTGTTGTGTTCTGATTCAATTCAAAATCGAAAACATTCAATTTAATTTCGCACGCCTCGAATACTTTTGCTTCGTGCTAAATAATTTGGTCAGAGCCTGAGGCAATGCCAGTTCCGTGCTGATTACGTCAGGGCTATCTTACGTTTCACACACACACACACACACACAAACACACACTGACGCAGACACAGGCACACACAGGTCTTGGCTCATGGTTGACTATTTTTGGCATTAATCCTTTTTGGAGGAGCGCGTGCTGCGGCTCTGAAGGCTGATAAAATGCCATTAGACAGTTTTTGTCCTTTTGCTGTCGTTCTAATTATAGTTATCCACTTGCATTTTATTCAATTCAATTATTCAATTAAGTCGATTAAAAGCTTAATTGAATAATTGAATTCCCAAAATATGCGACTTATAAAACACAATGCAAACTTGAAAGTTTTATATTGATTTCTTAAAGCTTTAATTAATTACATATATTAGTTGACACTTTTTTATTGGATGCAATAGCTCTTACACTGAATCTAAGATCAAATAGGGCTGATCTGAAATTAAGTATAATTAATACTTAATTCAAGTATTAGCGTGCTTTGGGTGCAATACATCATGATGATGGGATCATATACATATGAAGAATGTTCTATTACTAAAACAGTTCCATTTCACTTGACTAAATTCAATAATTTTTCAAGTTTATAATAAATTAATTGTCCTCAAGTTTGTCGTTAGAGTTTGTATTTTGCTTTCGATCTTTATCTAAGTTTTTATCAAAAGTCTTTTCCTTATCTGTAATTAAAATTGAAAACAGTTTTTAATTAAGTTCTTAATTTTGTTTAATAACCTATAAAAGAAAACTAAGCGACAACATTCGCTATGTGTCTTAACTGTTTTTCCTTTGCCTGTTTAAATATGATATTTTTTGCGGAACCTGCAAAATATACATATAAGACCATTTTCCATATTTAGACTATACTTGTATAAAAATCTTTCCAAACAGTCATGGCATTACATTCTCCAAAAATACATTTTTGTTTAAACAATTGCAACTATTTTGCTGTAATGTATACATACACGTATGTATATGTAAATATTTATATTATCCATGATGTACGCGTACGTATACTACGAGCTTTTTTGAAAAATATATTGTTTTTAGCTTGTATCGTTCTCCTTACTTTTGTAAACAAATTTCTCTTCGTTGGGCGGACGTTTTTCTGCCCGGAAGCGGGCACTTAATTCGAGCTCATAAACAACTTTTATATAGAAAAAAAAAGAGACGAAAATTTGGTTTAAAAATAAAATGGCAAGATACTTTAAAACAATCGACTATTCACGTTTTTTTCAGGCAAATCAGAAAAGTATTCAGGGATTCAATTAAACTTATCATTGAATTAAGAAAAAGCGGTTATCTTCGGAAGAAGCCTAAGATTAAATACTCTTTTAAACATATAGCTTACATCTTTGCATACATGAGGAGGAAAGTAAAGCTCGTAACGCAGAATGCATTTTTGAATAAATTTATCCTTTTTTTTTCTCAAATGATTATATAGAGGTCCAGATCGGCCGATTCCGACTGGCCTATGATATATAAACGGACGTATGCAAAGTTTCATGTATATACTGATCGAGAATATATACTTTACGAAGTTGGGAATGTCTTCTATACGTTATATTGCTATTGCTGTTTGTGGAACTTACTGACTTAATCATGAGCAGACATTTTCAAAGATTTATAATTTATAAAAACACTTATTAAACCACTTAAATTTATATTTTAATTTTCATTTAATTATATTTAAACGTGCATCAAAAAAGAAAATCGTTTAATATTTATTTATGATTTTCATATAAACATATATTTATTTTTCTTTTATTATTTTATTATAGAGCTTTTTGTTGTTGTGCACCTAACCACAAACTCATCATGAAAATGTTTTCCAGGGTTTTAGCTAGGTAAGCGCCAATTCGTCAAAGGATGTTTACCTCATATTTCAAATCCCTGAATATCTTATGTATCTCTTCTAAAACTTCGCTTGATTCTCGCTTTCACAGTACGCCGCCTCAAAGCAACAACAACAGCAACCACAACAGGAAGAAACAACATCGAGCTGCAAGCAACAGGAACTGCAGCATGAGCAACCGATTGCCATACATTACCTGGCCAGCTTTCATGAGATCTGCGTGGTTACGGCCCTGCTGCCACTAGTAACGCTCTTCACATGCTTTGTGACCGCCTACATATTCCAGTACGACGATGTACACGAGACACATTGCCGGGTATGTGCATCTGTAGCGTAACATATTTAAGCAATCAATTTGCTAATATTCCAAATTTGTTATTTGTGCAGGTTTACAACATAATACCCTCGATAAGTGCAATTACTGGCGTTAGTCCGCAGCGTTATTTTTGGCGCGCCAGCATTGCGCTGCACATCGGGCCGCGCATACCCATTGCCTTTGTCTACAAGAACTATTATCGCGCCCAGCTGGCGCGGCTTGCCCCGTCTCTGGTGCCGAAGACAAGCTGGCTAATCTCATTAATTTTGGTGCTAAACTGCATTGAGATTGCGGCGTTGGGTGGAGTGACCTATATATCGAATCGCGAGAATTATCGTAAGCTAAACAACATTTTTTTCAGCCAGTTTAGTTCACTGTTAACCTATTAATGACCACTATTGAATTTACAGCCGTTCATGAGAGGATCTTTATTACATTTATGGTTTGCTCGCTGTGCTACATGCTGGCTACCATTCATCTAAATGATATATTGAATGCACGCAAAACTCTAAGCGCACAACAAATTCAGTCCATCAAATGGAAGAAAATACTCTTTGTTGTCTCCATACTGAGCACCATTGGTCTCTTGGTCTTCTTTGCCAAACACCGTTTCTATTGCCATGATTTGGGTAAGCCAATTACAAAGCTATAGCTACAAGTTGGGCACGTGAATGAGTCGCTATTGATCAGCCAATGTAATAGAACTTACACGAAACGAATATCAATTTTCCATTACCTGCTTAATTTTAAAGACAATTATTACCTGTATCCCTCTCTCGCTCTGTCGCGTGAGTTCTATTCAGATTGAATTCGATTCGATATTAGTTTTGCCTTATGTTGCATCCGTAATTCTGGGTTTTTTTTAATGTCACGCGCCCAACTCTAAGTTTTAACTCTTCTAAAAACAGTCATAATAATGTATCTTTATCTTTTACAGCATTCAGTTGGTTTGCATTCTTTGAATATTTGATTGCCATTGCCAATATGCTGTTCCATTTTACCATTATCTGGGACTTTCCATCTCAGTTCATGCTTATTGTGCAGGGACCGCGTGAGAATCTGACGCAGTATTTGGCCGCTAAGCCGAAATCTAACTAAGCCCATACTTTTTAATTTTTGTTATTTATAAATAGTACACACACACTAACACAGACACAGAATCGTAATAGCATACATATATAGAATGTTTTGCACCTATATAGAATGCAACTCTGACGAAACGTGCAACTCAATTAAACTTATTTTCTTGTGTCATTAATTCAAAACCAGCGCTTCCATAACCAAATGAAATGAATATGAAAATTCAATTTTTTATATTGTTTCTTAAAGTTCCAATTTGTCAGTTAATTAAACCCGATTAACGATTAATACGGCATTATGTTAACTATACGTACAAAATCCAAAAGTTCCACATTATCACCATAAGTAAATTAAACATGTTGAAATAAACAGTATTGTGCGACATAAATCAACCAAGTTATTTAAGGAAACTTTATCGAATTCCACAAAAACGTCATCCAAATAAAGCATGTGAACCTGTAGGCTGCTCATCTGTTTAAAGATCTTTCATAAAAAAGTCTAAATCTGTTATTGAATAATTTTGGCATAAGTCTAATACAAGCATAGGTGTGCAGCTAAGGGACGGGACATATGTATCAACTAATTATAGATCAATTTCGTAAACACGTTATGCTGTTCATCTTTTGAACGAGTTTCATTTTATATAAATATATATTGCGTATTATATTTGTTTCAATACGTAAATTCTAAGATAGTATACGATAACGAAATATATATAATTCTTAAAATCGAAACAAGTTTGATCTATTAACATACCAAATTTGGTGTCTCTAGCTTTAATATTAAGGGGTTAATGAGCAAACGGATATGGCTTAATCGGGATGTGTAGCTAAATGCTGAATAGAGTTCTTTTGCAACCCTTTGAACACAGGTATTCAACCGTTTTGCCCTAATAGATAAACTTATATTGGTCTAGATGAAATTTTTAAGTCAAAATGTTCTTAATTTTTTTTGTGCTCAATACAGAAATATAAAGTATATGTCCCTATTTATATTCAAGATAATGTGTACCTATGTGGTGTATATACCTGTATAACATGCCTACGTATATATGTATGTACTTGAACCTACCCAATAGTCGGTTAACTTAGGTATTTTATTCTAAATTAACTAGTAGTTTCCATATAACGCATCAATTTTGGCCGTTGCTGTTCTTTGATGATCTCATGTCAATTGTCATAGAAGGCGTAACTCATTTGTTAAGCATAGGGTTAAAAACAATATTTGGAACTACAGTCTATATATACATATACACATCTATATATATACACATGTACATCAATACATAACACGTTAGCGGTACATATCGTTTATACATTCGAAATATTAAAAGAAAAAAAACAAAAGAGAAAACTACAAATACAAAGTTGTATTGGCGGGCCTATGGTTTATGTAGCGCTCTCCGACTCACCAGTTATAACAGGAGTATTACACACTTATTCTAAAACCAGAAAAAAATTCAGACAATAGCCATTTAAGCTGAGACAAGCAACGAACATCATTAAATAAATTACGAAAACAAATAAAATAATATTAATAGTATAAGCCACAATAAGCCGCTACTGGATATAAATCTTGTAAACAACTAACGAAATGTAGTAAACAAATAGAAAAATTGAACAATTGTACTTAGGAAATTACACCAAACAAATACAAGATCAACAACAATAACAACAAAAACAATAGCGTACATACATATGTAGCTTGTACGATGAAATGAAAGATACAAAGAATATGATACGTCAGCTGGCAAAAAAAAATCTGATTTGAGCGTTTTTCAAATGTTTGTGTTGTTAGCAATTGATTTGATTTTGAATTCTGTATTTGAAATAACAATATCTATATATGTAGCTAACCAAATTATTAACAATTAGGGTTATACAATGTATATTTTATAGGTGCATTTTTTTTCTTCAAATATTTAGCTGAATATTGAATCGAAAGTTCAAATTGAAAATTACGTAATAACTTTGTACTATACACAGCAAGGAATATTTTTATTGAAATTAATGTATATATGTGCATTTTCGCCTGGAGAGGTAAAAGTGTAAGTAAGGCATTCAGAAAATAAAAAAATTGTTTATGTTTTTCCTATTGATAAAGTAAGAAAACAATTGTTATAATGCAACACAACAGAAACAAATGAACAAAGAAAATTAAAAAACCAAAACACACACAGTGTAAAGCGAATTCCATATACCTGTATCCTGTAATGTACTCCTAATTTAAAGCATGTATATTGGTAGTATTGTTGCCAACTTGCACTAACGAACATTTATATTTCTCCATGCAGAATTATTAATGTTGAAAACTTGACATAAATTGATATGTTTTCCATATTATTGTACCTTATCAACTTCTCATTCGAGTGCCTCTTATCTGTTCCAACTGCTATATAGATATGTTTTATGATATTACAAAACAAACGATAATATGTACTTGATACTTTTTAGAGTGCAACTTTTTACCTTTGCATAACTTTTTAGACACACAACGTAAGTAATTTAAGAAACAATATATGTCAACCAAACTTGTAAAACTTTGTAGCTTCCTAATTTGAATAAAGATTAATACATATAAATATCAATTTGGTTTACCTGTCTTCTGAACTATACCAGGATACAAAAGCCCCTCAATGGCCTTTTTTTGGTATGTAGATTGTCACAAGCTATAAACTATTTAAGATTACAAAAAATCAATCATTTTATCTTGATTATAATCTCTTTTATAATCAACTCCCAAATAAAGACATAAATTGGAAGCACTTAAGAGATTTTTAATTTTGTATTGTTAATTATTTACAATTTGTTTTTAAATGTACAAACCCTTAAAAACATAAAAATATGCATACACGAATATAATACTTGCACATATATAAGGTAAAAGAATCTGAACAACAAATGTTGCATTATAAAATATTGCTAAAAGAATTCACAATTCACTCGGTATGAGTTACAATTTGTTCGAAAAGCTAAAAATATATATATAGGTATTTATATATAAATATGTATATATATATTCAAATTTTTGTGATTTTAAGTTAAGAGTAATCTGCTTAAATAATACAGGCCGAATATATGTACAGATATTATATGCATGCTTGTAGTATATTAAAGAGCACTACCTGGGCTTGGTTGCGCGGGTGTTTGTGTGTGTGTGTGTGTGTGTGTGTGTGTAGCGCGTACGATCTGGTGAGAGCGAGGAGGCTTACAAATTAAATTCAGTACGAATCAGCTACGGCCAAAGTTTGTGTATGTTAATATATGCATGTATGCTAGTGCCTAAAGCTAATCACCTAAGAATAGGTGTACATATATAAATATATATATATATATATATATATATATATATATATATATACGTGTGTGTTTTGTGTGATAACATTGCAAGCAATGCTTATTATTGTTTTTAGTTATTGTATATGTGCGGCGATGCATTGCATATCTCCCTCCCTATATCTCCCTTTCTCTCTCTTTCTCTAATCAGGCAAATCAATGCTAATAAATGGCACCACCGGCTTCATTATATCATTCTTGGCGGATTTCTTGCTCTTCTTGTCGTGCTTGCTAAACTCGTGCAGCGGCTCTGTGACAGCCATGTTGCTTGTTGATGAGGATGCATCCAGCGGCACTGATTGACCCGCATTGCTTTGCGTTTCCGCGTGATAGCTAATGTTCCCGTACTCTTGTAGAAACGGCATGGCCGAGAGCAGAAACTGGCTAAACGATTTACGTATGCCAAACCACCACATGTTGCCGCCCTTCGCGGTAAAGCTCAAAATAATTAGAGCAAGTATAGAGACCAGCAGCGGGGCGAAGACCACAATGTACGGAAACTTAATCTCCCCATCCAGTTTGTCGCAGATAACCACCTGCATAAGATAGTAATTGAGAATAACGACAATGCAAGTTGATAAGATTGCAATTTACCTGAAAACAGAGCAGCGGCAGGACGGTGCAAATGTTACCAACCGCTGCATTTAGTGCCGCCTTCTTCTGTTGCAACGACACTTCAGGTGTGCGCATCATAATGCCACAGAATATTATATTGTAGAGGACACTGACCAAGCTCAGGCATATGACAATCCACATGGGCACAAACACCACATCCCAGTTCCAGTACACAAACTTGTCCAATTTAAGCGGTAGCGATACAAACTGCAACGCATTAACAGCCAAAAACAGCTCTAGCTCAAAGGAGCGATCATGTTTAACGGCCCACACACAGGCGCCGACACTAACAACAGAGCCGAAGATGAGCGGTATAAAGACCAGCACCCACAGATGACGCTCCGAGGTGAGCTTGTCGCAGGCCAACAACTCAAACATTAACAATATAAGATGCAGCGACAAGGAGATGAGCATCGCCTTGAACTGCGTGTAGGAGTCACCTTCAAGCCGATAGTGGGGATAACGGCACCAGACAATGGCGCCCACTATAGCGCCTAGTATAGCAGTGCATTTCCAAATCCACAACGGCGTAAAAATAGCCCAATACGGCCAATCTGTAATTCGTAATATTTAATTCCGTTTTGGTTTCAAAGTGATTTACTCACCTATGTATCCATCAAGGCGCAGCGCAAATAGCGTAACAAACGTGAATAGGCTGCAGTGTACTATGAATTTACTGAAGTTGACCAATGAAGATGTTTGGGATTGAGTACAAAGTGGGCAGCTGCTAGTTTGCATAGCTTACCAGGGGTTAAAATCCCGAAATAATGATTCCAGATTCATGTTCCCTCAGCCAGAATACAACGCTGGCAACTGCTAATCTGTGCTTGATTTCTCCTGAGATCCAAATCCTGATGCAGACGTCCGCCACTAGTTGCACATTATTGTTGCCGTTGCCCTTTGCAGCTGTCTGATGCTTTCTATCTTGCTGGCGCTCCGAGGGTAGAGTAACGAAGAATTCTTTGTCGAATTTTGTTAGATGTCTTTAAATGTTTTATTTACACACTGCGATACTGTTAGAAAAAGGCATACTAAGTATTTTTGTTGTTTATCTGTCTATCAGAAAGGTATCGAACAGCGACGATTAACCCCGATGACGAGGTATCGATATGATAGAGATGAGTAATAATTTGTCAAATTGAATAGTCAAGTGTTGATAGGCGCCTGTGAAAACTGTGACAATACATACGATATTTTCAAACAGCTCGTACATATGACATTTGTGCGACGTATTCGTTAAAACATCGCTTTTTCCGGTTAATAATCATGAAAAAGCTTAAACGCTTTTGTAAATAAAACAAATCAACCAATTAATAACAAGCAAATATATTTTCAGTAATGGTTACAAGCTAGACAGCTCTAAAGTGCTAGACTCCTGTGTATAGATCGAAATAAAAGCTTTTAATATAAGTAAATCTGGCTATATTATATGGAAGTTGACAATTACAAATAATGTTAGTTATTGTAAAATTTCAATGTGACTCCAACCGAATTGTGATAAGTCGCAGGGTACTCAAATATCGCTCACCTCTAGTTGATGCTCATGCCTGAGAACGAAGTGGACGAAAGCGACTGCTGCGGCAATGGATGCACCAATTGCATTCTTAACAATAAGCCCAAGCCCAGTAGACGTGCCCTGCTGGCGGGCAAGCGAAATGTCATCCTTAGCTATGCCAGATTCAAGCTGCTTAGTAATGAGGTGCACAACGGAGATGCACAAGTTCGAATGCTGCACTTTGGTTACGCAGTGGATGAGGAAGAGAATGACGATAGTATACTGGACATTCCACCGGGGCATCATGTTATGCTACGCGCTGAGCTTACTGGGCATGCTGCGCCGCTGCTGCGTCCCTACTCGCCCTACTGGACAGACTTTGTAACCAAAGAGTTCAAAATTCTGGTCAAGCTGCAACCGGGTGGACCCATGTCCGAATATTTGGCAGCACTGGTGCCGTTGCAAGTGTTAGACTTTCGCGGCCCAATTGGCAACTATGTGCATGATATGAGCGGTGCCAAGTGCATATACATTATAGCGCAGGGCGTGGCCATTGCGCCCACTTTGCCGCTGGTCGCGCAGGTGCTGGACAACGAGGATGACATGAGTCGCATACGGCATCTGATATGCGCACAGAATCTGCAGCATGTTTACTTTCGCGATCGCCTGCTCGAGTTCGCTCAATACTGGAATTATCGCAGCTGCCTCTATCTGGCGCACCAACAGTGCAGCTGCGGCTCAGCTGACTGCAACGAGCTATGTGAGCATCTACAAAAGAAGCTGCGCTACAAAGAGACAGCGCGCACAGTGCGCCTGGATGCTGAGCAACTGGCGTCACATGTAGTGCCCGGCAACGAGGGCGTTTCCATTGCCATTATAGCTGGCTATCCAACTTTTCAGCGGGCTATGCGCGAGCAAGCAGTGAGCGCCTTCGGCTTGTCAGATGAACATGTGTTTTTATTGTAAATTATGTATATGTTTGAATATCTTTATAAGATGCATTTTGTCGCACCCAGCTTGGCTAGTGGCATCCATATTTTATCTATCCAATGTTGAAGTAATTTATCCAATTATATTCTGTTTACAAAGTAAAAGAGTATATGGCTTTTGTCCGACTTGCTGTCCGTCCGCTTGTCCGTATGAATCAAATTTTTCGATTTCTAGAGACATAACATGCCGTGTAAAGAGTCGCCAAATTTGCACATTCGGCAGATTACTGCAAAGAGATGCTGATTTGTCGCCAAGAGTGGGCAGAGTCACAAACCAAATAATTTACACTGTGAACCGAGTATTGCGCAGTTTATTGGTTTCCTACATGAATGAACAAATCGGCAAAGCTCTGAGCTTTAAAATATTGTTATCAAAACGAAGGCTCACCCAAAAGATAAATAAAAATGCCTTATTGTAAATATTACAAGTATCGAAATTTAAGTAGAGGGATTACTTAAAGCAAACTTCTTAATATAACTATATGACTTATTGGATTATTAAACTGGATCACAAGTTTCCCTTTTTACATCCTATTCAGGCTACTATTCCGTTCTAGTTCTGGCAATGGCTACTTCAAAAACTTAAAATTCTTTGTATACAACAAATTTAAGAGAAAGAAGAGAAGGTTGTAAAATTAAATGTATTTTGATATGTCTGAACTTGTTTCTAACGATCTTTCAAAATAGGTTAGATACCGTTCACATAAAAATTATCCTAAAATTTTCCATCCTATTGAAAGGAACTAGTCACCTTCTCCCTTGCCTGTCTGTTGCAAGGAAAGTTTTTGAAAATCAGCCGGAAAGTTTCTACGCGCTTTGTGTTAGATTGGGTTAGGTTATGCGGACCTCTAGATTCGCGGGGTCCGAGCTCGCCCTTCGGTTAGCCCGCTGCGGTGCCTGATACCGTAGACGGTGGAATGGCGTAGGGTCGACTCCACGCGCTTTGTATTTGTTGACAGGTCAACTTGAGCTTTTTATACTGACTTCTGATTGCAAGCGTTAGCTCATCGATGAAAGATAAGCCTCCATAATGAGAGTCAGCTGAGCAATGAGTTGCGGGCAGTGCGATTGATGAGCAATGGGCAGCGGTGGGGGAAGTTTCGAGCTGTTCGCGCTTATCGGTCTTGTGAGCGAGAGCTTTTGCTGGAAACCCCGCAGACTGCCATAGCAGTTGGTATCACAGCCGTCAGTAACGAGCGGTTGGCCGACGCATTGTGTGCATTGTGGAGCGAACATCAACGTCATGGAGCAGCAGCGCAATTCACCCCTCTATTCTAATTACGAGGATTTGCGTGCTTCGGAGCTACCCACTGGCTCCAACGCCCATATGGTTAACATAATGCCAGGTCAACAGCCAGCGGAGCCGGAGCCGGGAGCCCCTCATCCAAATCTCAAACGTAATCCCGTACCGGAGTATCGCGGATTCAAGACATGTGAGCACCACCAAGTAGTTTGGCAATTGGCAAATTATTTGTCAAAAGTAAACAAGATTAGATAAGCAAACTGATTTTCATTCAATTCACATTATATTTAATGTTGTAAATTCCTCGCTTAGGTCCAATATCCATATTAGGCAGACTGCGAAAGTATAAGACTCGCTGTGCTGATAAAGTTGCAGATAATGCTAGTTATCAACTCTTTCTACATGTTTTTAGAGCTACTTTTAGCTAACAATCAAACACTTAAGTTCGGAAAACTTATCTGAATAAGCTTGGGCATGGAATATCTCAAGCTTGGAACTTCATTCGATTGAAGTTAATCTTATTTGAAGTGAAGTGCAAACAAGATAATCAGACTTACTGTACGGTTCCCACGAAAGCCTCCTGAACGTGCGGCTCGCTTCGGTTTTCGGTTTTCGGTTTTAAAACTTGTTTCACCAACCTAAAAGAAATTGTTTACGGTTCGAATCAACCATGTGTCCTTGGGTTATGTTCGTGAGCCTGGCTTCAGACAATTCTCGTTCAAACCTTGGTTTCTCACATATTTTCGAAGTATTAGTGTAATTTATTAAATGAATTTTAATTAATTAATTACATTTTCTAACAAGTCATCTAGTAAATATGTGTGGAAAAATGCATTGTTTGGGGCCGGGCTTCCCTAAAAGATTTGTTTTATTTTGAACCAAACTCTTATTGAATAAACAATTTTAGTTTAGGGAACTTATATCAAAAATTCGATTGAAATTCTGAGATAATAAACAAAATCGCGTTTAGAGTTCAGTTCAAGGTAAATAGAAAAGTTCAGGCCTGGCTTGCAGAGTATTATCTAGCAAATATTTCTAGTTATGAGTCAGCTTCTTAATGGATTCATTGTGTGTACCAACATCATAAACAAGAACAAAAAAACAACTGAAATTTCGTTATCAAGAACTTAGTCATGAAGGGGTTTGCATGGCGGATGCTTTTGATTTGTGATTGCAGCGGAAAACGAGCCGCTTGGCTGCATGGAATGGATTGTCACTCTGCTCTCATTGCTGGTCTTTATTATCACGTGCCCCATTTCCGTATTCATATGCATTAAGGTTGTGGCCGAGTACGAGCGTGCCATTATCTTTCGGCTGGGCCGCCTGAGCGGCGGTGCTCGTGGTCCGGGCATGTTCTTCATATTGCCCTGCATCGATCAGTATCAGAAGGTGGATTTGCGCACGGTGACATTCAATGTGCCGCAGCAGGAGATGCTAACGAAGGACTCGGTGACGGTGACGGTGGACGCGGTTGTCTACTATCGCATTTGTGATCCATTGTATGCGATCGTGCGCGTCGAGGACTACAGCACATCGACGCGCCTCCTGGCTGCCACCACGCTGCGCAATATAGTGGGCACCCGTAATCTCACCGAGCTGCTGACCGAGCGCGAGACTCTGGCACACAATATGCAGTTGACCCTGGACGATGCCACCGAGCCCTGGGGCGTAATGGTTGAGCGTGTCGAAATGTAAGATATGTTTGGATTAATCCAACAGACATTGAGCTGATCGATCTTTCTGATTCCTTGCAGCAAGGATGTGTCGCTGCCCACGTCCATGCAGCGTGCAATGGCCGCCGAAGCGGAAGCCTCACGCGATGCCCGCGCCAAGGTGATTGCAGCCGAAGGCGAAAAGAAGTCAGCAACTGCCCTCAAGGAAGCCTCCGATGTCATATCCTCCAGTCCATCCGCCTTACAGGTGAGTCGCTCCTTCGTTGACTACGATCTGATTGTCATAGCTCTCTTTTGTGTATTAACCACAGCTTCGGTATCTGCAAACGCTGAGCAGCATTTCGGCGGAGAAGAACTCGACGATTGTATTCCCCTTGCCCATGGAGCTCCTGACTCCGTATCTGGCCAAGTATATGCCAACGATGCAACTGCCACCAAAGCCGCAGCTGCCGTCAGATCTGCCGAAGGAACAACAAGCCTCGTATCCTCAGACAATCCTCTAAGCTACACAATCTATGCAATTGTATATAGCTATATTATCTGTATTCATATATCTACATGCAGCTCAAATGTGTGCATGCACGCATATATAATTATTCATATATTTCCCAGTAATACAATTTGTAATAGATTATCTATTTGCCAACCTGTGGCTTTCGCTGCTTTTTTCATGAGCTTTAAGTAAAAGCCAGCATTCGGGAATTTCAACATTTACTCGAATGTATAT
Source organism: Drosophila borealis (assembly GCA_035045885.1). Taxonomy (NCBI): domain Eukaryota; kingdom Metazoa; phylum Arthropoda; class Insecta; order Diptera; family Drosophilidae; genus Drosophila; species Drosophila borealis. The sequence continues at coordinate 2,235,077 of JAWNOR010000112.1, forward strand.
AATTATGTCCGACTAGGAGATACCCTGATACTTGATACCTGATACCCTGGGACAGCTCCCCATGCTCTCGTGATTTTTCAAAAACTGTTTTTTTTTCTCTTTCAATATTGGAGGGAATGGACTGAGGTTTTCAACAAATTTAGGACTTGTGCATACTATACGAGAGTCTATATACCAAAGTTGGGACCACAAGCTCTTAAAACCTATGCTTAAAAGTAGAATCTCGATTATTATCGATTCCCCGAAAACAGAACAAGTTAAAGATGGTTTCTCGTAAAGACCGTAAAGACAGATCAAGTTTTTTTTATTTTTTGGATACCGTCTCCCCATACTGCAAAATCAAATCAATAAAAGTTGCAATAAGAACTACAGCCCCAATGTTAGGGATGTTTTTTTCCTCAAGATCGGTTAAAATCGGCGCGTCTACCCCCATTCGGCAGATACGGGCAAAGCATTATGAGCATTATGAAAATGTTGGGTCTGCAAGGGTATTAAATCTTCGGCGTGCCGAAAATAGCCCTTCTTTCTCGTTTATTTTAGTTTTTACCCTATGAATCAAAGTGTTAGTATAATATTAAGCTCTAACGCGATAGCAAGTAGTTTGTTTAGTTGATTTTGGCGAGCTCAAACATTGATGGGGAATTCCATTTTGAAAATTATTTTATTTAAGCTTGTTGTATCCCTTTACTCATTTAATTTGTAAGTTTAGTTAGACAAAAACATTTCCATCCAACCGATTCAACATGTACCGAAGCGTGAAGTAATAAGTGAAAACAGCGTCATCGTCGCTACGAATTAATTTTATATACCCTGAACCCATTATAAATGGGTAAAAGGGGTATAATGTATTTGTGTAAATGTATGTAACAGGCAGAAGGAAGCAGCTCCGACCCCATAAAGTATTTATATTCTTGATCAGCATCAATAGCCGAGTCGATTTAGCCATGTCCGTCTATCTGTCCGCCCGTCCGTCCGTCCGTATCTATGAACGCAAGGATCTCAGAACCTACGGGAGCTATGAGCTACGAGTATGTTTCCGATAGTCGATAACTTTCCCCGTTTCCAAGTAATCGATAAAAATCGATATCGAAATCGTGTTTTTTAAGAAAAACTTGTCAATTATAAGAGCTAGGAGTCACCAAAGTTGACATTTAGAGTCTAGAATAGTATGTATGGTATATCAGGTTTCTTTCATTTAATAGCTATCGCCACCCCCCCCCCCCCCCCCCCCCGCTAGCACCACATAGCTATAAATCAAGTAAATCAACAAATTCTATTCTTTGTCCTGACTAACTGACTTCCGGAATTCCACTCGCAAGTGTGGAAAAATCGCGGAAAGCGTTTGCCAAAAACTTTTTTGTTTTATCTCCGATCGGTTTCAAACTCATTTTCAAAGACTTTTGTGGGAAGTTTCACATTCTTCGCCCTTTTGAATGGAGCATGCAAAGGTCAAAGGTTGTATGAACAAAAGAGACTTAAATGTGTGTAAATTACGGATTTTAAGTCTTGATTCTCAATTCGATGGACTTGAAACCCGCTTACAAATATCTAGACGTGGAGTTGTAGATAGAAATTGTGGCAATCGGCGTTAAAAATAGCTTATTAAATCCGAGTAACTTAATTCCCGATCGGCTTTATCTTATAAAAGTATGTATAAAGTATGAGTAGGATGAGTATATATAGATAGATAGGGGCCAAGTGGGAAGTCGTTTACTTTGAAAAATCTAAAAGATTCTACTAATTTATTGTTCGAATTAAAGATATTTCTAGTTCAAGTGAGCTCTTTTTTACATTCTCGAACAAAATAGAAATTGCTGATAAAAACACAATCTAGCCAATAGCATTAATCAGTCCTTGGTTATCTGCAAATAGTTCGGGCACACGCAGAACAAAATGGGAAAATGCTTGAATAATAAAACGTTGAAAGTGAAAACAACAAACGGAGCAAGCAATCGTATTTCATATTAACAATAACTACCTTGTTTATGGGGATAGCACATCTAATTCTTATACCCTGTACCCAATGAAAATGGGCAAAAAGGGTATTATGTTTCTGTGCAAATGAATGTAACTGTAACTGAGTTATGTGTTCTTGATCAGAATGAAAAGACGATTCGATGTAGCCATGTCTGCCTGCTTGTCCCTCTGTGCGAACACGACCTTCACGGTAACTGCAAGATCTAGAAATTTCAAATATATAGCATAACATAGAACGAGTTTACGAATATAAGAGCTAGATAGGGAAAACCTGGTGTGTAGGTTCTCGAATAGCTTATATAGTTTAAGCCTGTTCCACTAATATGGTACCTCCGCTCATTCTCACGAAAATTATAAAAATATGCCATATTAATGCTTTGAAAACTTCAAAAAGATCGGACCATAAACACCGATGTTAATTAAGGATGCATTTCCCATGCAGAGTGTGGGGCAAACGGATGAAGAAGAAGAATCACAGCTTAACGCTCGGTTTAGGGTATCTTCTAGCCGGACACACCCCACAAAAGCCCGCCTGCTTGTTATCGACGCTCCTGCAGCCAGGTGTTAGAACGGTTTTCCAACAACTTTGGAAACAATAATCAAATCACAAATGCATATAATTCGATTAGGCGGCAACCTCTCGCGTGCGGGTCAGCACATGCACACGAGTTTCCGTATATAAATGTGGCGCCACATGGGGCAGCTCGAGCATTTGCAGCATGTTGCCGTGGTGGACGTGTCTGGTACTAGTTGCCAGCCAAGGGTTTGCTTCGGGAGTGAACAACGCTGAGGATTGGCCGGGCAACTGTGTGAGTCCTCGTTTGATTGCGCGACATCGCTTGAACGAACAGCTTTATGGGAACTGCACTGAGAGACGCTTCAGGCGGCGTGTGGATGCCACGTTCCGTGGCAAGCCGAAGCCACGCGCCGAACTTTTGGCCAGCAAATTTCTAACGACACACAATTTCGAACAAACAAATTCACTGGTAACGCTGGTCAACAAAATAGCCAAGGAGTATTTGGCCAAATGCCCACCGGTCATCTATTACGACAGGATGGTGGCCAAATCCAAGGGCCAACTATTGGATACGCTCCTCAAGGTGTGTCTGTACTGAGATTGGCTGTGGCAACACTAGAGTGTTACTTATTCTACTTTATAGACCATACCAGTTACATTTTATCATGGCGAGATCAATGAGCGCTACGAGCCGCGGAATCCAAACTTCACCAGACATATTGATAACAACTGCAAGAGCTATATACTGTTCCTATCCGAACCATTAATGGCACGCAAAATTTTGGGTCCCCAAACGGAGAGTCGCGTCGTCTTGGTCTCCAGCTCATCACAGTGGAAGTTGCGCGATTTCTTGAGCTCCGACCTGTCGTCGAATCTTGTCAATCTCTTGGTCATTGGTGAATCTTTGATGGAAATTTCAGAGGGCGTGAGTACTGACTTTGAAAACTACTTAGCATAAATACAGGGTGACCTTTAGTTGTTCACAGTTCACAATAGAAATTATTCAGTAGCATGAACTATAAAACCATCCGAGCAAAAGCTGGCATATGAATTAAGAGACAATTCTTTTATAATTTAGAGTTGATTTCCAAAGATTATATATTAGACTAGCGGGTATAACCCGGCCTTGCCCGTGGCACGTATGTTTTAAAATCAATGTTCTCAAACAAATTTAAAATGATTTTGAAACTGATCGGACGGTAAACAAATAACTTTCATACAAACGCTTTCCGCCAATTTACCACTGTTGCGAGTGGAATTTCCCAAATCGCTGAAACACGTATTCATTACATTCTTATGTAGAGCTTCAAAAATAAGTTTGAAGCAAATCGGACACAACTTAAAACTTCGCCCAAAAAATCTTTAATTCGAAGAAGTTTGAATTCTGCGAAAAGTGTGAAACACGTATCAAATGATTTTTCTTATAGATCTTTGGTATCGAATTTGAGCGCGAAACGTCACCCACCAAATCTTTGACCTCCATTTCCACCAAGGAGGAACGGAGTTTTCGAAAAGTGTGAAACACCCCTTAAATGAATTTGAACAACGATCTTTGAAAATAGGTGTGGGGCCGATCGGATCATAAACAAAAATGTTACATACAAACGTTTTTCGCGATTTTTCCACACTTGCGGGTGGAATTTCCCGAAACCCCGTCTTAACGTGCACCTGCATCACATAAGGTAGCTACAGTGAAAATTTCAGCTTCCTAGCTCTTACGGTTTGGGCTGTGCGTTGATCACCAATCAGTCAGTCAGTCAGTCAGGACAAACAGTTATATATATAGAGATACATTTCTGTAAGTATTGTTGTTGACTTAAACACTATGAATGGGAATTCTCAGAAACCCAAATAAAAATTGCTTGCTGAAGTGGAAATCTCTACGAATATAATTTCTTTAAGTTAGTTAAATATGATTTTTGCTTCTTTTTTTATTATATCACGTTAAGGCAGGGAGATTCCGTGCCTTTTAACCATGCGCTCGGGTTTCACACTATTCGAAAAATTCACACTTACTTGGTGAAAAGCGACGATTGGGTTGGGCAAGCTTCTTTCTCAACTTCCACACGTTTCGGAAAATCCGTCCGCCTGTGTCAAATGTGTGTGTGTGTGTGTGTGTGTGTGTGTGGGGGGGGGGGGGTAAAGATTGCGTGCGCGAAGTTTTTAGCTTCGCTCGATATGCTTCAAATTTATTGTTACTTTAGATATATCATTATTTTGTCGATTAAATTTAAATAAATACTAACGAAAAAATGTGATACACAAGTTATAAAAATAGAAAAACTATACGTTATTGATAAATTTGATAAATTTAAGAAATTCTGTTACAGGAGCGACCCTTTGTGCTATACACGCATAAACTGTATGCGGATGGCTTGGGCTCGAATACTGGAATAGTGTTGACCAGCTGGATCAGAGGCGCCCTGTCGCGACCGCACATTAATCTGTTTCCGGCTAAATTTCAAAATGGTTTTGCCGGACACCGTTTTCAGGTATCGGCCGCAGATCAGCCGCCGTACATCTTTCGGATCAAGTCCCTGGACTCCTCGGGCATGGGCACATTGCGTTGGGATGGCATCGAGATGCGTCTGTTGAATATAATAGCCAAGCGTTTGAATTTCACCGTGGAAGTTACAGAGACGCCCAATCTACTGAATTCGCGCAGCATCGTGGAGAACATTCAATTCCAGATCGCCGAGGGCGGTGTTGACATTGGCATGTCGGGCATTTACATAACGGAGGATCGAATGCGTGCCACAGACATGTCGGTGGGGCATTCGCGGGACTGTGCGGCATTCATAACACTGGCATCCAAGGCCTTGCCCAAGTATCGTGCCATAATGGGGCCCTTTCAGTGGCCCGTGTGGGTGGCACTCATCTGCGTTTATTTGGGTGGCATATTTCCGATTGTATTTACAGATCGCCTGACATTGAGGCATCTGATGGGTAACTGGGGCGAAATTGAGAACATGTTCTGGTACGTTTTCGGCATGTTTACGAACGCCTTCACATTTACCGGCAAATATTCGTGGGGCAATACGGAGAAGACCTCAACGCGTCTTTTGATCGGCTCCTATTGGCTCTTCACCATCATTATAACATCCTGTTACACCGGCTCCATTATAGCATTTGTCACATTGCCAGCCTTCCCGGACACCGTTGACTCCGTCTTGGACTTGCTTGGCCTTTTCTTTCGTGTTTGCACGCTGGGTACGTATCCATCTGGCTGGCGTCCTTTGGTTTCTCAACTGTAATGCCGTCAAACCAACTCTCAGATAATGGTGGCTGGGAGAATTGGTTTCAGAACTCCACACATGAGCCCACGGCGAAGCTATACAAGAAAATGGAGTTTGTTGGCTCCCTGGAGGAAGGTATTGGCAATGTCACGCAGAGTTTTTTCTGGAATTATGCTTTCCTCGGGTCAAGGTCGCGTCTGGAATACCTCGTCCAATCCAACTATTCTACTGAGTAAGCGGAGGCTTTTCATACAATGAACCTGTTGAGATTGGGTTAAAATAGGATTAAATGGTTTCGTTAATATGTATTTTAATGCAGAAGGAGTCTTCTCCGACCCTATTAAGTATATATACATATATATATATATATATATAAATATATATATATATATATAAATATATATATATATATATATATACTCTTGATCAGCATCAGGCTAATTGATCTAGCCATGCCTGTCCGTCTGTCCCTCTGTCAATATGTATGAAAGCGCCGATCTCAAGGGAAATGAGAGCTAGAGTTGAAAAATTTGGGATATAGTACATCTATTTGCTTTTTAGATAGTTCTTCCTATTGCTATCTAGTCTTGGGCATTGGTATTTATACACATTTAGCTGCTATATTTATGACCAGAACATTTTATGAAGATCGGGCTATACGCAACGAAGATATTTGGGCACGTATTTCCCATAGTATGAGGCTCAGAGAAGAACCAAGTGCCAGTCTATAGCTATCTTACTTTTTATAGTTTCCTTTCCATATACATATATTAAAGTCAGGCTCGCCTTAATAACTCGGCGCTGGCGAAATTCGTTCAGTTTTAGAAAAACCTTTTTATAAACCCAACATCAGCATATTTATTAAACCTTCATAGTGCAATTTGTATTTATTTATGGTTGCATTCCTTTACAAGTTTACTAATGATTAACAAATTTGGAACTTGTCAAATATATTTCGCTAATGAGCGCTGGACTAGAGAGGAACATAAGCTATGCATAAATTATAAGTTCTCCACTTTTCGCGGTCAACCAGGAATCTCTCCCGGCGTTCGGCACTGCATCTGAGCGAGGAATGCTTTGCACTCTTTCAAATTGGCTTCCTGTTTCCACTGAATGCTGTGTACAAACGCAAGATTGACTCGTTGATTATGACCGCACAGGAGAGCGGACTGATGATCAAGCTGGGCCACGAGGTCAGCTGGGACATGCAACGTTCGTCGACGGGCCGCTTGCTGCAGGCCAGCGCCAGCTCGGCGCTACGCGAAATCATACAGGAGGAGCGCCAGTTGACCACCGCCGACACGGAGGGCATGTTCCTGCTGATGGGCATTGGCTATTTTATGGGCGCCGTTGCGCTTGTCTCTGAGATTGTTGGCGGCATCACAAACAAGTGCCGTCAGATTATAAATCGTACGCGCAAGTCAGCCTCCAGCACCTGGTCGTCCAGGCACAATTCGGCCGTGGTGCGCACCTCGGCCGAGCAGCAGGTGCACGATGCCCGCAAGGCGGCGCGTCGCCATGCTGCTGAGGATGCGAATCAGCGCATGGGATTCGGCTTGCGGGAGTTAAATCTGACACGTACCACGCTGCGCGAGCTATACAGCTCGAATCGACCGGAAGCCCAGACGCAGCTGGACTCCGATTTGCGCCCATCGGAATTACATGCTGTTGCTTGGAATACAGTGGATGAAGTGCCCCAAGAAGTCTATGAATCTTTGGACGGCCTGGATGAGTTCATAGCACGGCTGGAGTTGGCCGATGAGCACAGCCACGAGTCTAACGAGGATGACGTCGCCGATGTCGTCTTTGGCAGCGAAATCGATGTACAACAAGATGATAATCACATAAATTAAACAAGTTCTCCAAATTATCAACTCACATTTTCTCAGCATTTGTAGTTCTTAAATTAATAAAATTTGAATATGCCCAGGAAAAGTTTAATTATAATCCACAAAAAATAAATAAATAATCGCAACTGTCAATACTAGAAAAATAGCTGCATTTCTTGTTTTAATCGTTTTTTATTACTTTCGTAACGTTCCTTCATTAATCTTTTGATTAACAGACACGTAAAATGTTAACTTAAGTCATAGTTTGTTGCAATAACAATTTAATACAACAAAGTGCACAATTTTCGACCATTTTGATGTTTAACATAGGTTAGATATAAAACATACCTCTGCAATAGAATGGTTTATTTAAGAATCTAAAAAAGATTTTGCATTAATTTGTTCTTTATCGTTGCAGTTGAGACAATCATATCCATAAGGCAGTAATTCTCATATGGAGATATCGTTTTTGACAAAATCCGTGTGCCTTGGTTAAAAAACTGGTTTATATTTAAATTGTTATTTCGGCAATAAGATAGACTAGTTTGCCCATGGAAACGAAATTGAATGTCATAAACTCAAGTTGGGTACTAGATCGGAAAGCTAGAGCAAATGTTCGTAAAGTTCTGGTCTACCGTCGACTCAGTTGTATGGTTAGTAGTACTATAAAGAGTATTTGAGATCGACAACACTCTAGTCTAACTACTACAATAGAAGAAATCGAGGAGTTTATAGTATAAGCTACATATACACAGGCAATTACACATAATAGGCTCGAGAAGGACTCGAGCCACCTTTATTAATTTATTTTGTAGTTTCCATAAATACTTTTCTCGATATTTTTATTTCCATAACAACAAATAAAAATGCACTTTTTATAATTTTCATGAGATTTCTTTTCACATATGTATATTTTCGATCAGTTTGCTGGCTTACACCCTAAGAATATGCTTTTGCTTCGTATTGGATTTATCAAACGAAACTTTATAAAGTACAATTAAGTCTCTCTCAACTATGACAGGGAGAGAGCGAGAGAGAGAGACAGACACAGGGAATAACAATAATACTCATGTAAGATTTTATATTAAAAAAAAAAAGAGCAGTGAGCCTAAAATTAAAGCTAAGCTTAATGAATGTACAAATTACAGAATGTTTTTAAATAGAGCTCTATCAAAGAATACATGCATGCGAATATGTTAGAGACATAGAAACAGAGATAGAAAGATAAAGAAAGAGAGAGAGAGAGAGTGAGTGAGAGAGAGAGAGAGGGCCCTCAGCCCATTTAGACGCCTCTATTTGGCAAGTCCTTCACTTTGTAGATGCGCACCAGCCAGTGCTCGGTTGTATATGCCTCCTCAAGCACATCGAGCTCAAAGTCCTTGTTGCCAATTTCGGCGGCACGCACGCGATCATAGCCCTGCGCTTTGCCGCCCTCCGTATACATTTGCCCAAATCGGTAATAGCACATCTTGTACATGAGACAATTGAGCAGCGTGGGGGAACCCTCTTTATCTACACGAAACTCTCCATTTGCCGCATAGTAGTCCTTCTCTTTGATGTGCGCACCGCGATCTGTGCTACCGCCAATGCGCACCATCCACAGGAACTTATTAATATCGTCTGACGAGTAACCCGTCAAACCACCAAAAATAACTAGTACATAGTCAACGTCCAGTTCACGCATTATTTCATATGCCTTCTCCTCAGACGAGGCCATTGCCTGGCCCACACGAGAAATATGCGTATTGTTCCAGGTATTGTTGTCGACAAGTATCGTTCGATTGGCCATGGCTGTTATTTGATAGCCGTAATCCCACCAGGACATGATGCGCGCATTCTGTAAACAGAAAGCAATTTGAATTAATTTGAACATAGTTTGAATATCCAGTAATTGATTTGCAGATGCGCATTTTCAGCAACATTTTGTTAGTACTCATTATGTTTCATACTCTTCCTATCAAGAATATACAAATTGTATTCATCACCAGTGCGAAATAGAGACACAACCATATATCCATCTGTCTTCCTCTTTTGTCAACTCACCTCAGGCGTATTCATTTGTAGCCAGTAATAGGCTTCGCGAAAGTCATCAAAGATGATGCGGCCACCATCGTGGGAGCGCGCGCTGAGCACAATGCTCGGCGAGGAGTAGGCCTCAGAAGTGACCCAGGTACAGTGAAGCGTATAAACGATAAGCATCAGTGTTATGATGGCTACAAAACCAATGGCTACCTCGCTCTTGACCCCACCACTTTGCTGTTCCAGTTTCTTGTGCTGCCGTTTGCTCTCCGTTGCGGGCTTTGAGCTGCCCGTGTCCACACACTTGATATACTTGGCCAACAGATGCGAAATGGCTATGCCGGAAAGAACACACATCACAGGCGCCAGGACAAGCATTAGACGCACCATGACGCCAGCAAAGTAAATGCTAGTCACGCCATACAATATGATGAATATGTTGGCATCTGTCAGGCGCGAGAAACAGAAGTAGAGGCCAGCGGGAAATAGAAAAACGAGAATCTGAAATTGCAAACATACAAAAATCAAGGGATGCTTTGAAATTCAAAATATTGTAAATTGGCTTGGTTCAGCGATCAAAGTGCTTGTAATCAATGATTGCTTTAAGGCGCAAGTCATTCACATCGTATATGGCGTCATCATCAAATCAGATGCCTGGCAATTTTTGATAAAACGGCTTACCTGTAGATCAAAGTAAAATGATGACCAAGATGTGGGCTGATGCTCCGACACAGAGGCAATGATTGGAATGTGATTCTTGGCATAGGACGGATCCAGCAGCGAGTAGAAGCGGCCCGTCCAAGGTGATACCTTGCCAGTTAGTGTTAGCAGCGTTCCCACAATCAACACCAGGCTAATTATACTCGATACCAGCGTCTTGAAGAGCAGGTCGAAGTGGTCCTTTGGCATACGCGAGCGCAGATAGTCTACAAAGGCGTGTATCTGGCAGAGACCAAAAACTCCCAGTGCCTGTAAAAGAACAAAAAAAAAGGGAGATGAGCAATGAATATTGGCATTTTAAATAATTAATAAATAATTTACAAAATATGCTGCATCAGTTTTTTTTTTATAGTACTCATTATGTTTCATACTCTTCCTATCAAGAATTACAAAAGTAATCATCATTTTGCAACACAAATTATAATAAACAACAAATGTTATGTGACATACCAGCATGTGCTCGGAGCTCTGGATGGGCTGGAAGCCCACAAACGATATCTGCATAGAGAGAATGGTGCCAACGCAATATAGAGTGCTATATGCTATATAAATACGGTGCGAGAAGCGGCCAGTAAACATCAGTGCCAGCACGTGCAGCGGTATCAAATTGATGAGAAAGACATAACCTCCCCACGAGGACACCATGTAGAAATAGGCAAGCGCCGACATTGCCGACCAGAATATGGTTCCCGTTTTGACTGCCTTGATCCATAGATAGTAGGTAAAGAGCATGCAAAATATGGCGATGCCTTCATTGTCATAGGAACCAGCCACCGAGCGTGATATGTATCCCGGCACGATGGATATCAGCGCTGCAGCTACCAAGCCGGCGCCAGTGCTCTGCAAATAACAACAATATTTTATGTCAGACCCACGTGCACGTGTTCGTTTTTAACCTAAATGTCACTCACGTGTATTTCCTTGGTCAACGCATAAGTGACGAGCGTGGTAAGCGAGGAGAAGAATGGTGCTAGAAATACGCACACATTACGTATATCGATGGTTATGTTCAGCATCCACATTAGCCTGTACAAGGCCGCCGATGTAACCATCAATCCTGGGTAGATGGTTCCGCCGATGATGCGACCAAGTGGATACCAGGCTCGATCATCAAACCAATTGTGGAATTTGTAAAAGCCCTGTTCGGCCAGGAACCGCGTGGTGCGGTAGTTAAAATATGGATCGAACTCATGGATCACACTTTCAAAACGCAGCACAGAAAACAAACGTGTAGCGAACGCTGCAAGACGCAGAAAAGTGAAGGCATTAAGTTGGTTGCAGCCAATTATTATCGTACCTACAAAACTTCGCTCCGATAATTCGATTACAAATTTCTTCTTCTAGGCAGTTTTGACCAGCTCGAAATGGGTTTCTATCGATATTTGTGAATTCACGCCCACACACACATATACATATATACATCTACTACATATTTCGTGGTGTCCCCGCCCCCGCAAATTGAATTTGTACATATTGCTGTGCAACCCACGCAGAATACTCACATAAAACGGCGGCCAAAATAAGTATCGCTAGCTTAACGAGATGCTCTTGTTTTTCCCAGGTTAGGAGACCCCGTGGTTTCGTCGCTCCTCCGCTGCTTCCATTGCTAGTATCCACGGTCATGGCCGGTGTATTGGTTTCTGTCTCGGCTTTCTGCTGCTACCAAGAAATGCCGGTGCGGCTTTTGCTCGATGCTGATTACTGGGTTGTCTGGGTAAAACTACATGCAATTCCACACACGGGTTTGCACATTAACCACACACCAATTCTGCACATTACCTGCGCTATATTTGCTGCGCAGAACGAGTTTAAAAACAAACAAAATGTATTAAACTAAACGCGGTGAAGCTTCGTGGCAGCCTAATGAAAATTCGCTAGACGCCTGTGATTTGTGCAATGTTATCGATGAGTCCGTGTATGTGTCGTATTATCGATAAGTAATTTGTTGCTTGAAGCGACACGACTGACACGAAATTTGAATTCGCCAATCAAGCGCGAATCAGTTTTTTATTCCTGCTTTCGCTTTAAAAAAAAAAAAAAAACATTATAAAAACATATATAATACTCTGCATATTTGTGTTTCTCCAATTTTTCGTTACAGATGCATCAGTCGAAAGCTTGCTAGCCCAAAAGTTGAACACGTTCTGTTTATTCGGCTTACGTGAATTTGTAAACAGTTGGATAGGATTGACGCATATATTCAGCAGAAATTAGAAAAACGGGAAAAAAATGTACATATACATTTTATAAGTAAGCATTTGTAATTATTATTATAATGAACAACTCTTGTATAAAATTTGCATATAAAATCCTGAAGAAACGCACGGATAACCACATGATTATTGATTCCCCTCAAGATCTAGATGAACCTGCTGAAATCTGAAATCTATCAATAAACACCCTGCTACTGGTCTTTGGCCACATCAAGCTCAACAACAAGGTGCAGTATTAACCGATGGTACCTGCCATTTTAGGCGTTGAGCAGGAGTTTGACCGGCTCTAGCATGACGGCACTGCAAGATCTGGTGATATGGAACAACAGTCAAGAAAAGTGTTGCACCCTCATACTTATTCATCATCAACATACTTATTCCTCATCAATGACACTTTTCACGCCCTTCCCTGTCGTGGCAGAGCGCTCGACATACTTGATCGCCTTTGACTCTTTGGCCAGCTTCTTGCCCTGCGCCGTTTTGATGGGCTTCTGCTTGTTCTTGGCTAATTGCTTCAATGTGCCTGGCTCGTCGCGCAAATCGATTTGTGTGCCCACCAGCAGGGACGGTGTATTCTGACAACGCTGCATTATGTCGGGCACCCACTTTTGTTTGACATTCTCAAAGGAACTAGGACTGACAACCGAGAGATAGACAAGGAACACATCCGTTAGTGGAAAGGACAATGGACGCAGTTTTTCGTAATCCTCCTGTCCGGTCAAATCAAAGATACCAAGCCAATAGGGGTCGCCACCGATTATGACCGTCACCGTATAATTGTTTAATACGATTGACCCGTATCCCAATGAAATTATCTTGGTTGTGTGCGATATCAGCATGCAATTTTTTTTGTTCGTTCTCTCCAATTATGTGTTTGCTGTAATCCAATGACTCGGTTTCGAACATGCAGGGCCCTTTGTTCATGTAGTGCTGATTGCCAGTGCTGGCACATTAATATCGCTCTACTAGCATCGACTACCGTTTGAAATGATTCTCGCTTCTGATTCATGCAGGAGCGTTCAGTTACATATAACATAAGTGCATACATATTAACAATTTAAAAAGTGCGCTGCTTCATTGTGTTATCATACAGTTTTGGCTGCATTGAAAACGATCAGCTGTTTGTGATGTGCGCATTTCAGTTTCGATAGCATTTTGCTGTTGCGATAACAAAGTCGTCGCTCACGATTGAGTTAAGATGGTCGCTTTCATTCTGCCTGCACATGTCGTCACAATTTTAAGACTTTACAATTAATATTAAAAGCACAAATCCAATTGATTTTTCAATCAATTAATTTAAAATTTTGTTTGTTGAAATCGAAAATTTTTGTTTGTCTTTAATTGATCTCAAAATGAACTCTATGTATGCAAAGTTCTACACGATTTAAGTAGTTTGTCTTTTATATTTTAATCAATGTGCATATTCTTATGCTGGTCGAAAATAATTCTTAAGATTTGTATCCTTTCTTTCCAAATAAACCACCTAGTTTTCTTCCCGCTTCGCGTGCACTCGAAACTATAAAGCTGTGACGTCACAGAGTCTCAATTTTACTCTCTTGCTTCAACGCCGACAAGGGGCCTGCGCAATGCATACCTCCTATTCATTAAACCGCGGTCGTCTGGTCGTCGCTGTCGTTGCTCTCGCGCGGACGTCGTCGCTGCTCTGCCGACTTATTGTTATTGTTTTTACTTTAAAGTGCTAGTGTTTTTTTTTATTTGGCAGCTGAAGACACGCATTTGCTCCAACTGGTAAATTTAGTAATAATTTGCAATTGACAACAAAGCGCGCTCACGTGTGTATGTGCGAGTGCGTTTTATGTGATAATCGGCAGAAATTGCTTTTTGCTATTGCCCAGCCACATACTAACTAGAAAATTCACACAGAACACACATATAAACTAGTTAAAATGTCAAACTGTGTGTACATAACCTAACCGAAGGGCAGCCGCCGCAGCAGCAGCATCATCAGCAGTTAACAGCAATGTTGTGCTTCTGATATGTGTAATCTTTTGTTGTTATTTTTATAATTGTTTTTTTTTTTTTTTTTGATTGACGCATATGCGTGTGAATCAGTGTATGGGTGTGCGTGTGCTTGTAGTCAATTAAAACTTGGTCGTGCTAAAAGTAAATTATAAATTAAGAAATATCGCTCAAATATGTCAACTGTTATGCAGCGCAGGGACACCGCCTACAATTGAAGCAGCAACACGAAGTGCAACAACGACTCAATGTGGTAAGTAGCTAGAGGTATATATATGTATATATGAGATGGGTGTGGGTACGGGGATAGTCCCCACAGCAGCAGTGCATGGCCAAAATCAAATTGATTACGATATACACAAAAACACACACACTCATACAGACAGAGGCATGCACATGCAGCTCATAAAATTTTCAAGAATGGTGAAAAATCGAACATCAACGCGTGGCCAAGCGGGTGGTGCTGCGGTGGCGGCGGTGGTGGTGGCAGTTGCATGCACACGCACACGCGAATAGAAAAAAAACACAGAGTGCTATAATATGTGCCATAGAAGAAGCAGCACCAACTTCACCGCTCAACGCACTCCCCGCTAGCCATCACTGGCACCTCATTCCACACTGCACCACTCCTCGCATGTGCCCCACGCGAGCCAATTGCATTTGTTGTGCAGCCAATTGATGTGACGTTGTTGTTGTTCTTCTTCTCGGTACGCGTGTGTGCTTGTGTGTATGTGTGTGTATGTGTGCATAGTAACACACCAGGGCTGCAAGAAGCACACATAGACGCGACTGTTGTGTGAATTCAGCTGCATATTGTGTCCCATCCCTAGCGGTTTGTTATCGCAACGGCCATAAGTCACAAGGATTCAAAAGGATTAGGAGCTTACTTGTCTAAAATTCCACTTGGTAAATATTATCGAAAAAATATGCCATATTTGCTTACTTTTCCCCTGGATGAAGCTACTATATATGTTCTCTATATGCCCTCATTACTTTTTATCAAAAATCAGCTATTTAATTTGTTAGTTTTAACCAGTTTTATCAGTTTTTAGTGGGTTTTTTTTTTATATGTTAGCCCGACACTCATAAGATTCTTACGATCGCTTTCTACAAAATATTTCGGTATAATACAATATAATTAACAGCAAAATACAATATTATAGATAGATAGAGAATTCTGTGATACAAATTTCAAGTAGGGAAACATATGTCAAGTAAGATATTACAAAGATCGAGGTATTTAAAAACGAAAAATATAAAAAGGTTTCATTCAAACTTTGAATATTTTTATTGAACGCATTGTATTTTAACAATTTCCCTGGTCTCATACTATAACTCTCTCTCTCTCATTAGGTACATATTCAATTAATGAATAGAGTTACATTTTAGATAATTATTTAAACATAGCGCCTATTTCGAATAAGATACATATTAAATTCTCGTACAATGATCCATAAAATGTGTTTTTCTATTATCAGCACATATATGTATATATCATGAAGCCCTCGAGCATAAGCTGAGCTACTGTGTGGGTGTTCGCATTTACAAGCCGTTGCTGGCTTGTAAGTAACTGCAAAAGTATGCATACATATTTATATATATATTTTTGTATATATATACATGTATCTGTATACGTTGTATGTATGTGTGGCTGGGAATGTCTACTAAAGCAAAGACCGGCTTTGTTGGTGCCTTGTGTGCAACTTGCTGATTGGAAAATTTGCATGGAATATTAAGCGAGATTTTTAATCTGAACTGAGCTCTCGATGCAAGGCAACAGCTACAACAAGTTTCATTGTGTAAACGCCTTAAGGCGTAGTCCGAATATGCGTATAAAGCATATTTCATCAGATATGTTTAACTTCTGAATCGGTTAACCGACTAATTAATGGACCAGCAGCACTTGGAACATTTACAAAATCGCTTCTAGCTCCATATTTGTCGCTATAATTGTAATATGTAAAATGTACAAAATCGCTTATTTTGTTTACATAAATAGGTTTAACAAGAGTACTATAGTCGGGAGTGCCCGACTCGAAGACAAGATTTCACATTCTTTCCATACACATTTATATAAAAATACACATATGTATATCCCACACTATGAAAAATGCATTCCTGAGTAGCTTCGGTGCTTATTGTCCGATCTTTATGATCTTCTACTATGGCGAACAAAAGTGTGCATATGCCGAGGTGCAAGGCTCTACTTTTGAAAACGATATTTCTCAATTTCCAATTTTTAGGCAAAATTGTGGGAGTTATCCAAAAAGTGAGACATTCTTACTACGTGTTCGTATTCGTTCTGTGTATGGTATACAAAAATATATATCTCGAATTTGGGTTCACACAGACGATAATGGGTAAATCGACTCAGCTTGTCTTTCTGATCAAAAATATATACATACATATGTGTATATTTTCGAGTGTCGGAGTTGCTTCCATTTGCCTGTTACATACATTTGCATAAAACGACATCTAAACAAATTTGTAAATAATCATTAACTGACCTACTCTGTGCTTCTTTTCTTTAAAAAAATAATAAATAAATAACAAATAATTTATTTTCAGAATGCGTCCATCAATTGGACTTTTTGTTGGTTACCATAATAGAATGCGAACGTAATTTTGATAAAAACTTAGTTATTGTTTATATATAGTTGAAATATATAATTTGTACTGATTGCAGACAATTAAATAAAATCGCTTATCATTGCGGTAATGATAAGATATAGCTTATGTGCATACACTTGATTCTTACATCCTTCTTATTTTAATCACGTTAAACATCTGGAGATCCTAGAAATTCTTGATAAATCTTTCATGGCAGTATTTTCTTATCCTTCCGCTATTTTTGTCAGATGCATTATACTCTCATATTCGCAAGAAACTGACTATCTGGTTGAGTTCAGACCAGCGTTCAGTTCTGAAATTAGATCTTCACAGAGAACGGTCCTTTTGCTGCAGGCATACTGTCAACTCTGCCAGATAGAGATATCAATGAGAGCCTGTACCGACCGATAAAATATTAAACGTCTGTTGTGTAACAGAAGGGATGGTAACAGGAGCATATTCAAATAGGCAGCAGAGTTGAGTTTGAACTCCTGAAGTGGACGGACGTGCGTTAACTATAAGAACGGAATTTTAACATTGTACCATTGTATATCAGACACGTGCCATGATCATGATCGGTAGAAAATTGAACTTACCTAGAAATTATAAATTTTCGGATTACCCAATTGCTCCTATTGGAGCACTCGATCGAAAGTGAGTGCCTAGGATCAGAATATTATATCGCACATAAGTTCTCCAAATGTCTGGAATCGCATTCAATTTTCGGCACCCTGTAGATGTTGTTCTATAAGTGTTGTTCTATGTTGTTTTTGTCTCGTCCGTTATCACCAACACAGCTGACAACTGAAATAATCGTGTGATGGGTATTTACATACATATACTCGGCCTCTGTTGTTTTTGTACCTATCGAAAATGGCTAAATAGGGTATATTGGCTTTGTGCGAATGTATGTAACAGATAGAAACCTGGATTCTCCGATCCTATAAAGTATACATTTTCTTGCCGGGTCGATCTAACCTTGTCCGTGTGTCGTCTCAGAGCCCATCAGAACTAGAGGCTTTATATTTAAATCGTAGTTCTTCCTATAGTTCGCACAATATACGCGATTTTATTCATTAATAACTTACGCCATTTCCATAGATCGTATGTATGTGTATGGCAGAAAACTAGAATGTTTGTGAAGGCAGCTCGGCGATGGGCTCTAGTATCTTCTAGTCGGCCACTTCCGACTAGATAACGCTTACATGTAATTACTAATAATGATGGGAAATATTTGCCTGTCACTGTTTGCTAATGAGATTGCCAGCGCTGACTGATTTTAGACCGAAAATGAGATAGCAAACGCTGTCAAAAATTTTAAGTTAATATTTTTATTTTAGGTGCAGTTTTTGTTTATTGGCCGCGTCAACTAACTTTCGGGGATTTTTTTTTATTTTAACTATACTACATTAACAGTGTCCTTTTTACAGTTACTGTTAAAAGCAATCAGGGTTGCCACTTATTAGAAATGTGTTAAAAATTCGACGAAAAAGTATGATTTTTTACTAGTACGTGAAGAAGTAAGGAAGCAAATGTAGAAAAGGCAAGTCGCATCAAAATTCCACGTTTAATTCGTGCGAATTTTAGCCAGAATTGCTGGTTGATTTGACCCGGCGATCTTCCGCTTGTAAGTCTGACGCTCATACTTCTAATCTCGGCAGGTTCATGATGTCACATTTGCAAAGCATTGGCTGCGTTCTTGTTGAATTTTTTTCAACTTTGACCACAGTTTCCTCACCTTGAAGGTTGCATTTTCCAAACCCTGTCTTCGTGCTGACAATCGATCCAAAAGTATGCTTGAGTACTTATTTCAGCTTCTGTGTTCTGTTGTTCCCCAATCACTCAGTCTGGCCAAACCCTTTCATATGTAGCTAGGAATATCGTTTTAAAATTGTAATTATCAGTCGCATTTTATTTCTAGTTTGTCATTTTTGTTTCTTGCTTCGGAAAGTACGCATATGGCATTTAAATATTTACCTATCTGCACAAAATATTATTCAAAATCACTGCAATTTTATAAAAGTTTATTGAAATCCCTTGCAATAGAATATTTCGAGTAATCATTTCTATGCAACTAATATTCAACAGTTCTGTTAAGACAAAATGTATATACTGTGTCCAGCTGCATGTTTTGGAACTCAACAGTATTAGCTTAATAGTTATTGCTCAATAAAGGACCAGTTAATCAATATTTAAAATCAAAATTTCTGTGTAAAATTCAACAGTCCTGTTAAGCAAAAATGTTACTACTGTACTGTACTGTGTTTGTTTTAAAACTTAACAGTATAAGTTCAATGGCAATAAAATATTTAGAGTAAACATTTCTATGTAAGTAATATTAAACATTTATGTTATGAAATAAAATGTTAAAACTGTTTACATTTGTATGTTTTAGAACTTAACAGTACCAGCTTTATAGTTCTTGCCCAGTAAAGTACCAGCAATATAATATTTCAAGTCAACATTTCAATGTAATTAACATTTAACAGTAATGTTATGCATACAAATGTTAAAACTGTATACATCTGTATATTTTGAAACTTAACAGTGTTAGTTTAATAGTTTTTGCTCAGTTCCAGCTAAAACTCTTGATAGCCGCAAATTTGACCATAAACCACAAATTTCTTTGATCAGACTTTGAGTGCGAAGAAGTTTGGTTGTATACCGGGTATATTCTGCACCTTGCTTCCATAAAAATAAATAGACATATGGAAGTTGGCCTGCTCTGCGGGGCCTTTGAGTACGCTAAGAGCATTTTTATTGGTCTGCTGCATTTTGCTTTCGCTCCAATAACAACCAAAAAAAAAAACAACTTGCATTTCGCAGCTGTAAAACATTGTGTTCGTCTATAGCAGTTGCTGCTGAAAATATTATTATTATTATTATTATTATTACTACAACAGCAGTATCGGTGCTGTCTCTTTTGTTTACTCGTGGGAAACGGAAATTGTAAGAAATCCGTCGTCGTGTCGTTTCACTTTCTGCTTGCTGCCTGGGGAACTGAGAGCCAAAGGCATTAGCCACATCTTCGCCAGTTCCAATGTTTCATGTCAACACAGCGCACCGCGCTTTGCCCAATGCTGTTAACAATAATGCCACAAGAAACACATGAGTCTCCATCAAAAATGCCAGCAGCGGCTTTCAAAAGTCCATATAATTAAACGTTTATGGAATATAAATGACCTCCTTGCTTAATTTTTACATGCACTTATAAAAATATACCAGACATATTTCACGGCCTTGCCCTTAAATGTTTTTTCGATTTGTGGACATCAAAATTGGAAAACTTTAATGTGCGCTTAATGTCTTGAGCTACACGTCCCAAAGTATATTTTACATATATATTTGAAAATTAGTCCCTTGAATGAAGAATCAAATATTGGAATTATTGTGTTAGTGTGAAGCTTCAAGTCGAAAAATAAACTTTAGTTCATACAACCTTAGGTCAGCATTTGTCATCGAAAGAGGCGTCCTACCGTTTCCCGCCAATTTTCCACAGTTGCGGGTGGAATTTCTAAAACTGCGATTGAATTAATCGTAAAATCCACCCCTTGGATCCTTGGAGATTAATTTGAATCAGAAATGTCTCCTTTTACTTACCTATGAACCGCAATTTTAATCTCAGAATGGCAACAAAAAAAATCACATAATGGTTTTTCGCTATTTTTTCAAACTTTCCGGTGGAATCACCCAAAACCACTTATTATGCACCTTTTCCCCATAAGGTAACTACAGTAAGAATCGCAGCTTCCTAGTTTCAGATTTTCACCAATCATTCATTAAGTTAGGACACAACAGTTTTATATACATATACAGACATACATACATATATTCCTAACCAGTGACAAGAACCGCGTCCGTCTCTCTTCGGAACTGTTCTCTCAGTTGTGCGAGACTAAAACTTTATCTAGATCTATTCATTGGGGCTTAGAAAGTTCGTATGATTCGAAGCCGGTTTAGATCTTGATAATATACAAAGATGAAAATTGGAACTAGTTCCGCATCAGACCGTAGACATACACAGCTTGGATTGGAACAACCGAAAATTGGTTGTCTTTAAAGTAATTTTAGTTGACAAGTTTTTAATTAAACCGCGCACAATTTATCGGAAAATTTGTGAACCCTAAACCCATTAAAAATCCGTCATTTTGTGCGCCCGTTCGTATGTATGAACGCGTCGTTCTTAGGAGCTATGTATACCAGCTAGAGAGTATATTTCAGATCATCACTTAACTAAATTTAAATTAATTAATTCTTGCTTTAAGTACCAATGATACTTCTGACTGATAAAATACTGAATATATCGGTTTTTTCTTTGCCCTTTTCCGTAGAGTGTTTGCCATTTTATTAGGTTTGATTTGTTAACCTGACAATTTGTAATTTCTAACGACGCGTCGCCACATAATTTGCCTTAACTAAAAGTATGAAATATTTCATGGGGCAACGAATTGTAGATACGCTTTTATACTCAAACATTGCCAACTGGGTATGCAGGTTCTCGTATAGTATATACAGATTATAAATATTTCATTTTTGGATACCTCTCCTGATTACACCAATAATTTGCCAAAAACTCTTCAGTAGAGGTAAACCTTGGGCTTAAAATTTCATAACGATCAGACTATAAACGACGCAGGGCAAAAGGAAAAAAATGCTAAGCCGTTTTTTGTGTATGTATGTGCAGGCGGAAAGTAAAGTACCATCTATCGACAGCTTGGCATTGGGTACAGGGTATCTCCTGGTCGGTTACTTTCAACTAGAGCATTCTGACTTGCTTGAGAGTAAAGTTATGATGGGGAAGTGCATTGCGATGGACTTTGACATCGATTATGAAACGCGTCTTGGTTCGAATTTTGTTCAGTATGAGCAAACTTTTAAGTTTGATTGTTGACAGCCATTTAACCTGCTTTGTATAACACAAGTGAACATTTATGTACATACTTATCAGTGTGTGTATGTGTGTGTATATATTTTGGCCACACATCAACGCAACCAACCCACGAAGTGGGAACTGAGCCATCGCAAAATGATTGTTGGTTGCTTTTCAAGGCAACAAAATGCGATGACTTCATCTGCCTTGACCATTTTCTTGTTTTCAGTCCAAACAAACACATACATATGCTTGTGTTGTATATATATCAATCTTTTATATATATATATATATATATATATATATATATATATATATATATATGTGTGTGTGTGCTGCACACCCCCATGCCGCAGGAGGCGTTGGTGTTGGCTTTGGCTTTTGTCATGTGTGTCACTTGGTGCTAGGTTCAATCAACCAGGCCAACCGCAACAACTACAACCACAATATGCAAAGTGTTGAGTAATCAACAATTGTTGTTGTTGCTGCTGTTGTTGTTGTTGTTCTTTGTGGTGCGCCTTCGGTCTGACCGCTTTTAATAAAGGCCGGAATATGGCCACGAACTTTGTCATAAATTGATTATTCGAAGCTTCCTCAAACACGCCCGCCCGCTCTCCCGCTCTCTCTCTCTCCTTTTCTCTCATTGTATCTCGCTCTCTGTCTATTGCCTTTCACTGGTGTCTTTTATGGCCATTGCGTTTCGGCCAGTGGGATATATGTTAATGCCGGAAATGTTTATTTGGCTATTTGGCCAACTCTTATGGGCGCCCCTCCGACTGCTCTCTTCCTCAGCATTTATGGATTGACCCTATTTTTTTGGGTCAAACGCACAACCTGTTTGTTTTTAGTCTGTCTCTAAGGGTGCTGCCTTTATGGCTTTCAACTAGCTTATTAGCGGGCCATATGAGAGACTTCCCACAATTCATTTGACTATGTTTCCGATCACGTTCAATTGGGCCAATCACTTGCCGGAGAAGACGGTCGTCCAGAGCTGGGTCTTGTATGAGCTGTTGGCAACCAGTTTAGCACTGCGTGACGTAATTTCATCAAATGCGATTCAAACAGATACACTCCAGACATCACATCATAAATGATTTATGGCCGTTAAGATGCTGAGCCATCAAAGCAGCTTTTCGACCTTTCTAAAAAGCTGTACGATAGCTTTTCAAATGCGAGGGCTAAAGAACCATCTGTGCAAAATTTCTGCTCTGCAGAAACAAATCAATTACAAGCAAGTGTAACAAATCATAAAGTAAAAAATAAAATATTATTTCTGTTGTACACTGAGAAAAACGACTAGATAAATAAAAATTTGTTGTATTGGTCACAAGTTTTTAAATATATCTTTAGTTTAGAGCTTTCATAGTTTTAGAAAATAAAGATATTCCGACATCAGCACGATACGATTTACAACTAAGAGTACTCTAGTCGGGAGTGATCAACTAGGAGATATCCTGAAACTTCTACCAAATTCTAGCAAATTTGAAGCTTTATCAAAAAATGACATGCGCAGATAAAGAAGAAGCATCGGCAATTGATGCTGGACAAGATTATATATACATAATGGGGTCAGAGATGTCTCCTTCTGTCTGTTACATACGTTTGCACAACAACAATTTACCCCTTTTAGCCCATTTTCAATGGGTTCAGAGGGATAAAATATTAGAAAAATAAGTAAATGATATAAATTTAATACTTTGTTTGAATGAATTCGTAGATAGATAACATATTTCAGACGATTTCCCGCAGGAAAAAGGGAAAACTCTGAGGAAAGTTTGCTACAGTCAAGAGTTTTTTGTTTTTTATTTCGAGCTACGCTCAGAAACTAGTTGCGACTGGGTAATAATTATTATTCAAATAAAAAGTAAATTTATTGACTAGTCATCGACTTAGGTAGAAAATCATAATTTCACAATTTCTCTGCGAATAATTGTTTTCCATAAAGCTTAGCAAAATGACAACAACATAAATTGTGCTCATTATATGAACACATCTAAAAAAAAAAAACATTTAATTTGTTTTATATGATGTTTATATTGGTTTTTATTTTCGCTATTTTCCGACAATAAACATGCCTGACGTATCTAAAAGCTGTTTCAAATCTCTCAATTCCGATTTCAATTAGTTTCTTTTTTGTTGATATGACGCTCGGGAAAGTAAACAAAATTCTTTCCACAACTAGACACATGATACTGAACTGTCTGTCGCGACAAACTTGTCTTTTTCAAACAAAGTCCAACAACATTAATGCATTAATAAAAAAATGCAACTGTTTTGTTCTACGTTGAAACTTTTGGGTCATTCCGTCATTAACTGCCTCTACTTGTGAACAATTTTATCAAAGAGTTTCTGTTCTTTAAATATATGACAAGAAGTTTTGATGGAAGACAGGAAAAACTAAAGCTTTTAAGAAACTAACAATATGTATACAAATTAGAAGAACGAACAAACAGATCCTCACGAATCTGGTAATAAATAATAATACTTAAAACACGGTTTCGTTTAATTAGCGAACTATCTGTATTCAAAACGATTAAGTAGGGATATCTCCGGCAGATTTATTTCCTTGCAGACATGTGAGTGATAGACAGATACTTAAGCTCGTAAATGCTCAGTCTGATGAAAATATCTTGGAAAACAGAATTATTTCCTAAGGCAGCTGTATGATATAGAACTCCGATGCCGACATGCCGAATTTGGTCAATATACCTTGATAAAAAACCAGTGAGAGTGCTCTAGTCGGGAGTGCCCAACTAGGGGATACCCTAAAACAACTTTTAGCAACACCGAATGAGGCTCGCGTTATGCGCTCGTTTGCTTTCGGATTAAAAAACTCTTCGACCGATAGTTCCTATGGCAGCTATATGATATAGTGATCCGATCCGAACGGTTCCGACATATGTCGGAAAGTTTCAAAACGGTAGTTTTAAAACTGAGAGACTAGTTTGCAAAGAAGCAGACAGACGGACGTACATTAGGACATGGCTATATCAACTCGGCTGTTGTTACTTATATAGAATATACTTATATACTTTATAAAGTCGGGGACGTCTCCATCTAAGCATTGCGCATTTCATCACAAAATTATGATACCCATTGTTTTGTTAATAAAAAATGTACTTCTTTTGCTGGGGTACACGTAGAAGACATACCTTGGCTTTATAGTCTTATAGTTGCTTTTAATTCTCAACTTGTAAAAGCTAAAATAAAGAGTCGGTAGCTGAGTCTGCTGATGATAGAACCGGAAGGTTCTGGACCTGCTTACCTGGACGTTTATGCCTTGTTGTTGTTGGTCTTTATGATTAACACTTATCTCGAGTCCTTCAGCTTAAAATTGATATAAGGATTTTAAGATCATGGTTTTAAATACTCTACTTTAATTAATCAATAAATGATAGCTTTACGATGTACATATCTCTACGCTATTAGCAGTTAATTACAGAATTATATTAAATATATTATAATAATTAAAATCTGTCCGGTCGAAGTCGAGTTATATTTGAGAAATCGACTAACAGTTATTATACCTTTCGTCGTGAAACTTTGCATGGATCTATTGCAGGCCGTTAATTTGTAGGGACCATTATGTCTTAGAGCTTATATAGAAACTATCGGATTAAAATTCCTTTTTTTTATAACTTTATAATTTATAAGCATCCCTATGCTCTCTACATATGGTATATGCAGAATCCTATCAACATCGGACCATTATATCATATAGCTGCCATAGGAAAATATTCTGTTTTCCACGATATTTTCACCAAACTCAGCATTAACGAGCTTTAAAATGCTCGCATATCTGCAGAACTGTAAGGCAAATGTGAAGAAGGGTATTTAATATTCGGTGTGCCGAAGATATCTTTACATTCAGCATAAGCAAATACTGAAGCGGAAATGAGGGAATTTGACCGATAAGTTTCTATGTTAACTATAAAATGTTATGAATTCTATCAAAGATTATACTTTTATAATAATTAATTATATAAATAAATGTCTATTTTCAGTTTCACCGATAAACTTATCTTTAAAAGTGTTACCGGCTCAGTTCTTATCAAATAAATTATTGGGTCAATTTATTGAATATTTAGTATGGACAGTTAATAAAGCGACTTTGGCTTAAGAACGTTATAACCTTTTAGATTCTGAAATTAAATGAATTATATTACAATTTACAATTCTCTCCAACAACTGAATATTCTTAAAATGTTCCCACAGCAGCTGCTTGTTAAAGTAGTAATAGATATTGATAGATATGCGTTAAAACTGTTGGAATAACAATAAAGCAAAGAAAATCAAGAGTCCAGCTGGTTAATGGAATGGATCCTAAAAGTGAAATATTTGAATCTGTGTATTCTATAATAGAAACCAAATACCAAATTTGAGCATTTCGTTAGTGAAATTCGATTATTTAGAAGACTTAAAAGCAGCTGTTTGCTTTAATGGGCGATGTTCAATTGCTGTCAGCTGAGTTTTCTCCCAACATTTAGGATTAACGTTTAACGAGCTTAATTGATTTCAATCGATTTTTAATTATGGCCTTTCGATAATTGCAGCTAAAGTGCCTTGGGTGAAATATGCAACGATGTGACCCAAACCGGAAGAAGCCGACAGCAGCAGCAGCAGTAGCAGTAGCGGACAGCAGTAGCAGTAGCAGTAGCAGTAGCAGAAGCAGAAAGCAGCGAGAGCTCAACGTGAAGGCAACATACGCATTAGCGGAGACAACAACCAACTGTACAACCAATTGCTGAACCAAACAAACAATACAAAACGCCGAGAGCGAGTAGACTGAGCAACGAGTGGGCAAAGAGAAGAACGAGTACGAATACGAGTACGACAACGAGAACGGGTTCAAGAGCAAGAACGATAACGAGAACAAAAGCGAAAGCGAAAGCGAGAGCGAGAGAATAAAGATCAACGGCATGCCCAGCACGGCAGGCAGTGCGGCCGGCGTCGGAGTTGGCGCACTGATCAACAGTGCCGGGAGCAGCGCCAGCATGGGCATTGGTGTGGGCGGCGGTGGTGGCGGCGGCAGCGGCGCAGCGAGTGCTGGCAGCAGCGCTGTGGCAGCAGCCTCCGCTGGCACATTGATAGCCCAGAGCACGGCGGGCACCAGTGCCGCCAGTGGCACCATCACCTGGGATAACAATGGCACCCTGCGCTCCATTAATCCCGGAGACTGGTCGATCGAACAGTGCCTCATTTGGCAGCAGCCGCATCATCTATACTTTCAGCTCGGCTGGGCCTTTCTCTTTCTGGCCTTTTTGGCGCCGCACGGTCCATTTGGTTCGCTTTGGATGCGCGCCACCCTGCTCATTGGGTGCATCATGATGGGCATGTACGGCTACCTGATTGAGTGCACTCCGGATGTGGTGCTCTGGTCCGGGCTTGGCATTGGCATCAACTTCATCTATCTCATTGTGGTGCTCTGCCGGCTGCGTCCGGTGCGTTTCGATCAGGAAATTGAAGCGGTAAGTGAACACTCAATCGGCTTACATACTACTTACCAACACTGGAAAATGATTAATGGAGTTATCGATACCATATACAGTTGATCCTCAATTATCTGTGATACTCGAACGCGATATCATTGCTGATAATCGAAAAATCCTACTAACGGAAGTCGCATATAATTATTCCAAATATTATTTTTAATAATATTCAAAAAAATAATTAAACGAGTTCCGGATAATCGAGAATTAAACTATATATACACCCCGCATATATTCGGTGATTTTTGCTGTGATTCATTTCTGATTCGATTAATTCAAAGAAAGCCTAAGTTAGGTATAAACGGAACCCCCCTAATGTATATATTAACTTTGGTTTGATTGTTGGTTGTGACTCTAAGACTGTAATTACAGAGCAGCGACTTTCAAGGAGGTTAAATTTAGGGATTTCAGCTATTAAGCTGTGGAATATGTAGATTATCTCGGTTTGCTCGCTTCCAGTGGGCGTGGCCCACAGATTCTTGCTCCAATATTGAGTCGGAGTATAATGTAGTTCGTATTTGTATTGTCTGGTCCAGAGATTTAAAAATAGGCTCGATTCCAGATAGATTTTCGAAGAGATTCCTGCTCTAGTCAAGCCCATTAGAATAAGATTGTTAGAAAAACAAAGTTTGTACATAGTGCGCTATATTTACAAGTTGTCGCAAGCTAATGCATTGACATTAAGGTAAACGGTACATTTTGCATTGCTTTTCCAGTTGCTCAAAGTCTGTGTTCCAATTCGCAACCGATTTAAGCTAATGTTGAATATGCCCTAAAATGATATCAGTTTTATTTTTATCTCTTGCTTTGCTCAAATTAAAAGACTTTTTTTTTGTTTGTAATAATACATTGTATTTATTAATGTTTTTTTTTTGTTTTTTTTTCATATTTTTGTTTGCTTTGAATTTTTTTATTTTCTCATTTTCAGTTGCGAAAACAAATGCACATAACCTTAACAAATAAATAATTTCGATAATTTATGATTAGAAAAAAAAATTGGGTTGAAAAAAAAATGTTTCATTACTAAATGCTATTAATTAATAATTGTGTGTAAATTATTGGCTACGCGGCTAAACTACAAAATGTGTATGTGTGTTTAAGTGTGTTTGTGCGTGAGTGTGTGATTGTTTATTTCTGTGTATGTGTTGTGATTGGGAAATGGGCTGGGGTCTTGAGTTATAGGCGGGGTGAGTCTTATCACAGGTTTTTCAAAACAATTTGAAAATGTTGCACAAATGTTTTGATGCTATTTCTGAGCTTGATATATCGTTTAGCTAGTTTATTGTGGTTATATGCATGGGATAATTGTTATTGATGTGGTTATTATAAATACATTGTCTAATAAACTACGCGAATATAGTTAATAATTTAATTTGAGACAATCATTGACAGTAAAATACAATATCAACTTTTATATGCGTGTATGTGTGTGCGTGCGTGTGTGTGATGTCATGGTGACTTAATTGCGCTACAAATGTTAAATTTATAAATTCTCTTTGCATTTGGGGGAAAACAAAAACCCGTGGCAGCCTTTCAGGCGCTGCCCGAAAATGTGAGCGCTGCTGCTGCTGCTGCGGCTGCGGCTTTTGCCTGGGCCTCCCAGTGGTTCGCGTCTTAGCTAATTCGTATTTTCAATGCCAGAAAATACAACTGCAGACATGTGGCCATGAGTACAATCATATTGCCAATGGCAATGGTCATGTGTATGCGCCGGAATGCCTTATGTATGCGCTGATAATGCGGACACTCGACCAGATCACCCTGGACCAGACTGCCCACCTCCTGGCCACTGCCGATGGCGCCCTCGATCCTATACTTCTCGTGCATCAGTCGAAGCATGGGCGGTGCCAGATATAAACGCACCACCACCTCGATGGCAGCGGTCAGTGCCAGTGTGCCCATCTGCACACCCGCCGCCGTTGTCCACCCGCTCAGAAAGTATTTGACATAAATGATCAGCATGCTGATGCTCAGCATTGCATTCAGCGCAAAATACTTTGGGAACAGAATCTGCTGGCATTGGCCGAAGGTGTGACGCGGCAGCGAGAAATACAGCGAAAGGCCTGTAATAGACAAGTAGAAAAGAAGAAGAAAGATAAGTAACGAATGGTGCGTGTGTGGGCGGGATTTATGGATAATGCCTACGATTTGGTTGACATTCAGTTAGACATTGACATGGACACATTTGATGATTGATGAAGATGGCGAACGATAGTTGCAGCAATAGCAGCAGCAGCAGCAGCAGCAGCAGTAGCAGTAGCAGCAGCAGCAGCGGCAGCGACGCTGATTATGCATAGGAAACTTACCCGAGACAAAGGTCATCCAAATTTGTGAGCCAAAGTGTGTGGCGAATGCGCCCAGATATGCCAGCGTTGCCAGTGTGCTGCCAACCATTGGGGCGGCAGCTGCGGCGGCAGCGGCGGCGGCCTGCGTCGTTGATGTTGTTGTGTGTATCGCTGCTGTTGCCAACTGGCTGCTGTGCATCGTCGTTGTTGTCGTTCTGAGATCGGGTCCAACGGTCAGTAGCACAAAGGATAATATTAAAATGGCCATCAAATGCGCTGGCTGCGTGGTACGCGTCAGGATACTATAAAATAGACATAGAGAGAGAGCGAGAGAGATTTAGAGTTGGAAAGCTGTTAACTAAGCTTTTGCTGTTATGTTAAACTGAGTTTTAGGGCAGGCATCTTACAATGTAAAACTAATACATCTTAACTCTTTTTATGGGCTTTTAAATGTGTGATACAAATGCATATATTAACTCGTACACGTGCCGCCCCACCTCCCTTTTTTAGCCGCGATTAGATTTGCTTCGAACTTTTGCACTTGCCAATATTTATAGCACGGCCCTCCCGCTGCCCCCTTAGATAGGCAGCGTCGACGACAGCAATAGCAACAGCAACAGCAGCACCAGCAGAAGCAGCAGTAGCAGCAATAATGAGCGCTTATCTAACATCGAGTGGTTTGCACTGAGAGCGCGACGGTCGAACATTGTACTTGCGGTTGCTGCTTACGCATTTGCTGCGTTGCGTTGCGTCTGCTGCGCTGCGCTGCTGTTGCGTTTCGTCTGTTTAATTTTTTTTTTTGCATACGCTTTGTGATTTGGTTTGTCGTATTGGCATATATCATATGTAGAGTATGTATGTGACGTTTAACGACGTCGCTGCTGCTGGTGCTGCTTTGTCGATCGGTAGACATTGCGGCGAATAGAGTCGAAAGTGGCGTACGTGCTAAAAAGCATGCAACCAAATATTGTACATACACATATACATATGTATTTTCGTATTTTGCCATTTGCACAACAATAATTGGAGCGACAATGGTCACTAAATTTAATACAACAAATTTGCAAACTACAGACACACGCGCATACGTAGATACGTGCATGTGTGTGCAAGCATTGCATATGTTAAACGACTGTGGGAGAAGCTCAGCCAGATAATTTAACACTTGTCGCTGCTTGGCACATTGCTGCTGCGCACAGGTTCAATCGAAGCTGAGAGAGAAATCGTAAATCAGCTGTTCAATTGAACAGCTGCTCTCCAAGCTGACAATGCGATGCCGTCGATTACGATAAGCCGTCAAACCCAGAGAGCTGACTCAGTAAATTAACAGTGTCGCCAACGTTGCCAACCGCCAGGCACTGACTGCAGCGCCGACGTCGACGTCGCCTGTGACGTCGACATAGCGGCTCGCACTTTGCACCCCGTGGGCTGGAATTCTGTTGACATGGTAGAGATACGACGTCATTAGGCTTCTTTTTTTTTTTTTAACTGGAAAGCACCCGATAACGGCATAAGAGTCCCCTGCGAATGGGTCACCCACAGAATTTACCGTTGAGTCACAGTTATGGTCAAGGCCTTAATTATTATTTATAAATAAAGTGTGATAAGAAAATATCGTCAGTTTTTTTGGCTACCTGTATCTGAATTTGCAACTATATATGTGTATCAGGGGGCGTTACACGCAGGATGAATCATTTGGCAAAGCTGCGTAGCATTCTGAGACTGTGCTAACGTTCAATTTAAAAAACAAGAAAAAAATAAACAAAAAGCTGTTAATTTCAAAGCAGTTTTCATGCGCCGTGATAAAGATTTCATCAGAAATTCTGATAACACATGACGAGCCCAAGAGCCACTCCCCCCACCGTTAACCTCAAGAGATATACCACTTGAGATAAGCTTTCTGGCCAACGATACAAGCACGTGCAGCGCACAGTGCGAGCTTTTCAAAAGCTACAAGTTCATTTCTAGTGGCTTTTATATACTGCCCTTCGCTCCTGTTGTCACACCCATTGGTTGTTTGCATAATATACGACAGCAGACAGTGGAAAAAATGTAAACGCGAAATAAAACTGAAGACACACGAGAACGACGCGACAAGGTGCAGAAAGAGAGGCGTGTGTGTGTGTGAAATAATCGAATGGGCGTAATCTTCATTCGCGTGATTGACATGATCGAGCGCCGTGATAATGCCACTGATAAGCGGCTCATTTGTCGTCTGTTTCTCTTCGGTATATATACATATATTATGTCACATGATGAAATGAGCATAAAGAAGATTTAAATGAGACTCACGTGTACAGGCGGGTGCCATGCAGCTGTGCGATCAGGCAATGGCAACGTTCAGCGAATTTGCGTGTCATTTGAGTGCCAATTGCCAGAGCATCATCCATCGATGGCTCCATGGAGCTGAGTTTGCGCTGTTGTTGGGCTGTTAATGCAGCTGGTGTTGTTGCTGTTGTTGTTGTTGTTGCTGGTACTGTTGTCATGGGGCTGCTGTGCGAAGAGTTTACAGCATCCAGCTGCTGCTGCTGCTCCTCTTGCTGCTGTTCTTGCATTTTACGAAAACGTCCACAGAATTTTGGAATACTAAACATGTCGCTTTTACTGTTTTTTAAGACTGTTACAGAAGCTCCTTCTTCAGTTTTAGCTGCTGTCACTTCTGCTACTGCAATTGTCTCAGTATCCATTTCCGTTTCTATCAGCTTCTGCTGCACTGTGCGTTTAGGCTTGATATCAACGTCAGTGCCGCTGTCGCTGTTACTACTACTGCTGCTGCTGCCGCTGTTGCTGACGTCCTCGACATCGCTGTTATTTTGTGATTGGTCCTGCTGTTGTTGCCTCTCCTTGCGCTGCTGTTTTTCGCGCTTGCGCATCGTGTATTTTACGCTCCTGACGGCTTTCTGGGGCAGACCGAAGGCCATGTACCTTTCGATCTGTTCACTTTCAATGCCCGAATTGTGGCACATGTTTGCATTTGTATGTTCTGCTTAACGGTTCTTTACACTTCTTTTCACTGTTATTGTTACTGTTACTGTTACTGTTTCTGTTACTATTTCGATTGCTTTTGCTTTTTGCTCGATTTTGGTTGCACTTGAAAAAAAAATTACAATTTTTTATCTGCAAATTTTGATGACTTTTGGGGGATTTTTCTTTTGGTTTCGTTGTAGTAGTTGTTGTTGTTGTTGTTGGGTTAGTTAATTAGTAAATTTCTGCTTGCTGTTTTGCGTATTTCAAATTATTTGATTTAGTGCGCGCGCGGCTTGCAATGGGGCGGGTAGGGTGTGGGGCTGGTGCTGTTAGCTGCTGCTGCGAAGTCTACGCGACGAGTTAATATGTGCGATTGAATGGCCAGCCAGCAACGGAATCCGCTTTTATATAGCGCCTGTACATGTGAGTGTGAGCTTCAGTTCTTGGACGTCGCGACAAGCAGCGCGCTCTCTTCAGCTTCAGCTTCGGTGAATACCAACGACGGCGGCAGCGACGTCGACGCTCCCACGCACGCATCGTGCACTTGATCCACATTGCTGTAATGCTCAGCTAGTGGGCGGGGCAGGGACAGGGGCAGTGCCTGGCAGACAGCTGTTGATCGTGCCAGTCCGTGATGCAAAAATTTGTACCCAAACGGAATAAGCCCTGGCACTCAACAGGCTAGACAGAGAGAGTGAGCGAGAGAGCGAGCGAGACAGAGAGAGAGAGCGACAGCAAGAGCAAGCTTAAGAGAGCAAGCACCTGTTGCACATGCGCTCTTAAATGTCAGCTAAAGAGCAGGTAATTAAATGCTCCTTGTCACGCTGCGCTGTGTTATGTGCGCTTTTATGGCCAATTTGCCCCTGGGCCTGAGCCCAAGATCCGCTGTGGGGATGCGGACGTGCCATACACCTAACCATACTTATGTGACTGCCAAATGGGCGTCGTTCTCGGTTTTCAATTGCTAATGCGCGCCACATGTGCATAGTTCCAGCCAGCGGGTAGAATGGGGGTGGGCGGCTATTTCTGTGTGTATGTGCGTGTGTGGAGGTGGGCGCCTGACATAGCTTAAGCCACACATGTCCAGAAAATGTCGTTCCCAGTGTTTACATTGTTGCCAGCTGCAACAGCCCTTGTCGCCCTTTCTTCCCATCGCACACAACAAAAAAAAAAAAAGAGCAATTAAAATTCTTTTGACGCTCTTCCTTTGACGTCATTCGGCTAAAAGCCAAATATTCGCGGGATTTGGAAGTCACCGGTCTCTGGCTAAGCAGCGGTGACAATGTCGATGAGTAAGTGATCTGTTTTGGATAAATGTCAACGTACATTCGAAGCACCGATAACCGATTTGATTTGTTTTATATGTTCAAAGGTCGATCACTGCCGTCTTCTATCTAAAGCAGGTGATCACTGGGAACAACGATCACAAGTATTATTATAATAAAGATTGAAACTGAAGCATACAATCTTTGCTGAATATTAACCGTTCCGATTACTGATCGACTAGCGGAATAATTTTAATCATCCTGTTACACCAATCACTAGACGCGGGTCGAGGTCAGTCGCAGCTTACTGATCGTGCTAGGATAATTGTTATTTACTAAAGTGATCTTGCCTTTTGCTAAGTGATTTTCCGTTTTCGACTTCATTCATTATTTTGCTGGCACACAGCAACCACGTGATAGTCTGTGAACGTGTGCCTCATGCCAAGGAGATGCCGAGCCGACATATTAATTATCATGGATCGCTTTCTATACATGTATGTGATAGAATACATACACACACCACAGTCAACTGTCGCCAGCGAAAACAAATTTGCGCATCTTGATGCGCGGTCGATAGCCGCATTTGGTGGTAAGGATTGTCGGCGGTAGCGGTAAGGGGGTGGGGGGTGGGGGTGGGGTAATGGGAAGGGAGGCGGCATTAAGGGAGGATCCACGTTGATCGACGCATTCATGAATGGCTACCAAACTGCTCATTATCTATTTGCGGCAAGTTCCGTTCCAGCCGATTCACCAACCGATCAACCTGATCAGTTCGATCCACAACAACAACGACAACAACAACGACACCCAGTCGGACATCCAAAATGTAAGCAGTCCATTAGGCTAGCGTTTATAGCCCTCCAGAAGCGTCATTTCGCATACAAACTTGTCATTAGTGGACTGTTATGGATTCTATGTACATATATATGAACATACATATATCTATGACATATTGACTTGCCGATTCTTGTACATTTTGGGGATTCGCTTGTTTTTTTTTATTCGTTTTCTTTTTCTTTTTCGGCGCCTCATCATTAATGGCGTTTGGCATTGCATGTTTAAAATTTCGCTTGATTTTTTTGCCCACTCATCGTTAGCCTGGAGATTTTGAGGCCTCGGAAATTTGTTTCGGAAACTTTCCTCGTGCGGACCGTGCGTAGACCTCAACGTGGTGTTGGGCGTCCATGGGGCAAAAGTCTTTGAGCATGCAAGCCAAAGAGCAGAACCACCTGAATCAGAGCTAACAATAGCAACAATTGACCATGGCTATTAAATTTAATCAAACGTTTGTCAAGTTTTTTCTTTTTTTTATAGTCTGACCTTTAATCAACAAAATATTTTGCGTTTTTTTTTCTGCGATCTCTCTGTTTTTGCATGCTTGCCTCGCTGCTAGGTTTTACTGTGGCGAGTGTGAGGGGCGAGGGGGAGCGGCTTATGCATAATATTACGCATTTGCCGAGTGCCGAATGTCACGTAAGGCTGAAGAAATGGACCAAATGTGTTTTGATGGCCGCATAGTTGATCAGTTGTCAAAAGAACCATGCACAATAATAAAAGGTAAACAAATCAATGCTTTTTAAGTGTTCCGGCTGATAACAAATTGTATAAATAAATCTAATGCCTTTCTATTATACTTTTAATTTGTCTGCAATACAAAATTATGGCACACGTTTCCTTGTCAAAGCTCAATTGAGCCAGTTGGCAGATAATTGAAAGCCAAATGAACTGACTCAAATGAACTATTTAAATAATTTATCTGGCAACGCCAATTAAAAACGTGGATCACATTGATTGTTAATAAATGAAGAATTGCGTTTATATTAAAATCAAACGAAAACGGGAATGAAAAATATAATTATATATGTATATTGACTAATAATAAATAAGATTCAGCTTTGTCAGCTTGACCGACCATAAATGGTCAGTTTCGACCGACTCACCCAGATATATGAGAAAGTCACCATTTTATCGCTAGCTTTCGTTTTCGTTCCTTAATCTTATCCTATTGCCGAATGACTCTGACTCATCCACACCTACGTTAAATGTATAAATACGGTAGGTCTTTTGGGAGTTTCGTACAATTTAAAGGAAATTTCTAATCATTAATATTGACATCGATCAGAGCGAAAAATTCAATTTCAATTGAATTACGTGCTGATTGTGTTGTTGTTACCAACTGAATTATTGTCACAGAACTGCATGTTATTATTTTAACATTATGTTCGGCTTACATGCGTTTATCGATATTCGATAATTAAATCGATCTTACTAGTTCTCTTATTCTAGCTCACTAAACGTGAGCTTGCCTTTAAAGGGAAAAGCGAAAGAAAAATCAATTTTAACCGGAACGTCCGTCATTCAATACTTTGACTTACGAAACAAGGTAGAAAACAAAACGAAATTATTTTGATTAGTTAATTCCGTATTTTAGGGTCATTCGTGTGATTTTTTACAGTCAAAATTGGCCTACGTGAAGCTCAGGTCTGGTTCTGTGAATTTGAATGATGTTGCCTCGAAAATGCGGACGTGCAGCGTTTGCTTTTGCTTTCGCATCACATTTCCCGTTTGGACGTTTTGTTCTTGCAGGGATTTTTCTTGAATTTGTCCCCAAATAAAAAAAATACCTGACGCACACAGACCCCGCCTAGCCAGTCATAAGGTGCTTGCTGTTTGCGTCAGCAGCAGCAGCAGCAGCAGCATCTTCGTCAGGCACATCAGCTGTCTCTCTGCTCATGGCATTCATCCAAATTGTTTCACATGCTTCTTCTGGTTTTGATCAGCTTTTTGGGGCTCGTTTGTTGTCCGATAGCGGCTGTCGCGCGCTTTCGCTCAATCATCATTGGTTGACGAGGAGAGGGGGGTGTGTGTGTGTGGGTGTGGCTAACACAGCCCACGTGAGCTGTGGACGTGCCGCGCGATGTGAATCACATGGAAAAATTTGCCACAATTGTTAGCCAAATTGATTAGCGGTTAAAAAAAAAATAAAGAAATGTGCGACCCGCATTATGGTCAATGTTCTCTTCCTTTGTTTCATGCCGTCTCTCACTCTCTCTCTCTCACGCTCTCTCTCACTTGCGCTACCTGCCTTCACTCTCTTCCTTTTGCCGTCATTCGGCTTGTGCGTGTTTATCTGCATTTTGCGCGTCTCAGCATTATAATGCAACTGTTCTTCTTCTTCTTCTTCTCCTTGTTGTTGTTGCTGTTATTATTGCTGCTGCTTCACCGATAAGCCGCCATCGAGGGCTCAACAATGCACGTCTGCCGCCATCTCCGCTGCCGCTCATCTCCCCCCTCGCTGGCTCTTATCAGCGTTCGATTTAGCCTGTAAACAGCTGATTGTATGGCCACCTTGTTTACGAAATTGATCGACATTTTTGTTTACAGCTAGCAACATGCAAAAAAAGAAACAACAACAAAAATAAGTAAAGACAAGTTAGAGCAAGGCAGTCGTCTACAACCGACGGCGCAATACTCTCTACATAGTGTGTTTACCAATTAAATCAGTCGCAGAGTCTTATTGATGACTGCAGTGACTTTAAAACTGTGACCTTTGGAAGTATCGATGTTTGGAATTTTGTCAGGTGGGCGTGGCCGCGACACTGTTGGCTCTATTCTTAGAGAAAGGCCAACAGTGATATAATTGCAAAATTGGTGAAACTGTGGAATATGGGCGTGGCCAAACAATTTGCTGCGGCTACGTACGAATATAGAGTGCAAGTATCAAAATCGGTGACTAAACCAATATACTCTTGCTTACTGTGTGCAATGAGTATATAAATAATTTAAGGTTTCTATGTGAGAGTACTTTATGCTATTGCCCTTATAAAGATCATAATTGTATTCAAATATACTAAAAATTAAAGCAATACCTCTTTTGATTTTGGATGGAGCAAAGGGAGCCAACCAATTGAACAGGGCCGAAAACCAAAATACCAAACATTGTTCTCCCGTCGCGGTTAGTCTTTAAGTTCTACTTAAAAATGTGAGCTTGGATATCGATAATTATCGATTCTAATCGAATCTTCTGTATGAATGTACCCAGTTTGGTGTTTCTAGCTTTCAGTTTTTTCGATTTCAAAAGTTTGATATTTCGATATTTATCGATATGTAGGTATGTAAACTCTCTAAAATCGAGAAACAGAGACAAAAAGACTGACTTGACTAAATTGATCGAGGTAGTATATGGAGTCAGAAATGGCTTACGTGTAAAATGTTCTTGTGTAACATTATTTGTTGGCAACTGATTACAGGGTATACAAAGCAATTAACAGGCTAGGAGACCAACAGGAAGTGCTGCCATTCGGTTGCTGGGCAATGGCGTCTTTCAGTGGTGTTCGGTGTACGGTGTGCAAAGCTCGTGGCAATATTTAATTACGACTGCTCTGCCAGCGCAGCTGCTGCTACTGCTGCGCCGGCTGTTGCTGTTGCTGTTGCTTGTAATGCTATCGACAGTCGCTCTTAATGCAAAGAGAGTATAGCACGATTCTCTTTGCTCGCTAACAGCTTATCAATACAGTAGCAACAGGTTCGGTTCAATGGCTCTTGGCTGGGCTGCTGCTGTAGTTGCTTCCATGGCACGATCACCAATATGGGCATATCTATGCATTGTGCAAGTGTGCTAGTGTGTGTGTGTGTGTGTGTCTGTGTGCGAGTGTGGGTGTGGGTATACAATTCAGGCAGGTCAGTTCTAAAGCGCTCTCGAGTGTTGTAAAGAAAAAGAAAAAACTGTGCCACGATCACTTTAGATCGGCATAGATGAAATATGTGACCTAGACAATAAAGAAATGCTAAATACGACATTTTGTCTGCAACTACAACTGTGGAGAGTGTGTCGAGTCGGCCAATAAAATATGAAAGTTATGGTAAACTGAAATAAGCCTGTTTATAATTTTTTGGGACTTTCATTAGATTCTTTTGGGAAATCAATTATTGAAACTAAAAAACTTTCCGCTGTCGGGCGGTCGCAATTGATCAATCCACATCAGCTGATATAAATATTTAAATATGTTATGCATGTGCTTCCAGGTCTTTAAATAGAACGATTATAATCGTAGACGAGCGTGCTAAAGTGATGATCAGCATGTAATAAGCAAAATCAATAAACTGTTGACACTATTTGGACCCTGCACTGATCTGACTTTGTGCTCATGCTTTAGCTTTATCTCTGTCATTGCAATACCCCTACATTGTGTGTAATGCATTGTTTTATACTCTGCTTGCAAAGCCTGTAATCGAGATTTTTAAGCTTGTGTCAACTTGCAAAATAAAATAAAAATAATAATAATTAATAAACACCTCAATTATAAAGCTTCCGCAATTCCTTATATACATATACATACATTATATGTATATACTTGTGTTCAAAAAGCTGTTTGGGCAGCATTTCGAATGTTTTATTTCAACATGTATAGAGTATCTGTCAGTCGGGTGTGTTGTTCAACTGCAATGTTTGGACTGGTTCATTTTTCAACAATTGCCAAATGGCCGCTTTTTGTTTTGTGTCAAGCTGTGGGCAGCGCGTTTTTATTCTTTTGCTTTTTGTTTAAATTTTTTGCTTTCATTGAATTAAATTGCAAATTGACCGGCGCAACGGATTTGTTTTTGCTTATCTGCCAATTGCGTAGATAATCCCACGCAGCAACAGCCGCGTCGCCCCGCGCTGCGCCGCTCAGCAGTTCATCTTCATCAGCATCAGCCACAAAACTAATCTCATTGGACACACACACGTACGCATGGGCCGACGTAAGAGAGTGGAAGGGAGAGGGAAACAGATGCGCTTTGGTTTAACTGTTCCGTTCCGTTCCGGTTCGGTTCATTTTAGCTTGATCTCTTTTGCCAGTTACCTTTTGCTGCGCGCGAGCGCTTTACTCTTTACTCTTGGAGAGCGTCGACGTTGACGTCGCCGTCGCGGCTTGAGTCGTGGCAGCCCCTCGTGGCCCCCACTGTCTGCTGCCTGAAGGCAGCGGGCGCTGGCGTACGTGACTTTAGCATCAGCGGCGATGTCCGCCGACGCCGTTGCTGCAGGCGCTGCTGTTGCAAATCTCGCGCCACATGCGGCAGCCAAGCCGGTCAGACACAGCAACAACAGCAACAACGGCAGCAACAACGGCAGCAAATAAACCTGCCCGGATTACAATTTGTCCGCCGTTGAGCTTAACTCTTGATTATTTTATTTATTTATTTATATATGTTTGTATGCTGCTTTGCTTTGAAAAAAGAAAAAAAAAAGAGGAATAGCAACAAGAGAAGCAACAGACGAAACGAAAGCTGAATTTTGTAACGTTGACTTGTGAATACACTAATCCAGCTAAATTCACTGAAGAGGTTTTTATATTTGTTGTGCTTTGAACTGTCAGATTAATTGAGATTATCTTTTATTATTAATCAGATAGGGATTCAAGAGGTTGTTAGCTTTTCCATTATACTCCTGTTCATGTAAGAAATTTTAAAATTAATTTCACCTTCTTCTTTTTTTCATTTAAAGTTTTGCTCACTTATCTACATATAGTAAGAACTGTGTGAAATTGCTTGCACTTCAAATAATTTTCACTTCAATTCGGTTGACGACAAAGCTTATGTCAGTTAACAAGCGAAAACAATTGATAAGAAGTTAAATTTTCTTTC
Organism: Drosophila borealis; assembly: GCA_035045885.1. Lineage (NCBI taxonomy): Eukaryota > Metazoa > Arthropoda > Insecta > Diptera > Drosophilidae > Drosophila > Drosophila borealis. Next base: position 2,275,678 of record JAWNOR010000112.1, read on the forward strand.
ACTTTGCTGACTTATTGTCAACTGTTATTGTGTCTATTCTGAATTAAGCCTCGCAATTAAATTGTTTCAAAAGTGTCAAAAAAAAAAAAAAACGATTACTTTGAGTGAAGAGCCCTTTAAAGCAGGGAATAGTGTACATTATTGTTGACAGATATTGTTCGGAGTTGCCATATGCGCATTGTATGATAAGGTGGCAACAATTCAATTCTATATTCATGTCAAAACGATGATGCCCAATTTTGGACAGAGCATTGACAAAACTGCTGGAGTTTCATGTCGCGGCGTGTTGCCTGCCTCGCCCACCCCCCTCCCCCCCCTCAACGCCGTTGGCCAATGCTGGCGCTGGACGTGGTGCTAGTGCTGGCTGACTCGTATTGGATATCTAGTGTCTGCGTCAGCAAAATATCGTTTAATAAACTTTTTGCATGGCAACGAACAACCGAAAATCCGCTAACCGAATGCCGTCTTACAATTGGCCATGTGGCTGGCCAGGCGACCATGCTTTTGGCCCATTTAAGACCGCCCGCCGTCTTGCGGCCAACAGCGATGACAGCGCCAACGGACTTGCGATCGTTGGACACATGATTTTACGGATCCGATCGAAGCTGATCCGTGGCTCAGCTTGTCGAGTCGACTGATTAACAGGGCAAATGCTTCGAGAGTTCACACCCGCACACTCTCACTTGGCTAAATATTTGCCCAGTCGCAATGTGCGACAGCCTGCAACCAAAACAAAAAACAAAAAAACAACAACAATACAAACAAGTTCAGCAGCCTTGTGATCAGCGATCAGTTAACCTGTCAACATATTTAACGTATTTACTTTATCCAGCTCCATTCATGTCGCATGCAAATGCAGATTAATGCTGACCTCTTATCAATACTGGCATGAGAAAATGCTTGTGGAAGTTCCATTAAGAACTAGTTCACAGATGTACGATACTACTCGGTAGTTCCAGAGCTTTCAAGTTCAGTGTTAATGTTTTATTTGTATACCTGTAATTAAGTATAGTATTATTTATAATATGAATGTATTATAGTTAATCTAAATAATACAAAAATAAAATATTTGTATACCCATGGAAATTGGAGGAACTGAATGAAGCATCTTGGATCTCATTCATAGTTCATAGTTGAGTTGAGCTAGACTTGTCTGTTCATCAGTTCGTCTGTTTGCGATAAAATTCATTCATAACTCAAAAATGATCAAAAATGTTGGGTTTCGTATTTTAAACACAGGCAACGAATAATTATGCTAGAAACTTGCCATTAGCTATACTTAAATACTTATGTATGCCATTAAAACTTCATAAAGATCATTATTTGGTAACGTGGAAGACTCCTACAGATACAATAGAAGCATATTTGATGCTTCATATCACAAAGACGTATTTTCCGGTTTTCGATTGAAAAAACCAATCAACAAAAGGTTTTAGTTTTGCCTTAATTTCGTTCACATTAAAGACGTTCGATTTTCAATGGACTTGCCCGTAAATATGTTCGTGATAAGCAAATGATTTATACAGTTTCTTAATATTTTTATTATACTTTTATTTAATTGCTGGAGCAATTTGGACTCGACTATCAATGTGCGCGAATGGGCGCTTTGTGATAACTAACTACGGGTAACTACTATCTCGGGGGTAAATAACGTGCCGGTCAATGGGGAGACGATCCCAACAAATGATAAGCATGGAATTGGCTTGGAAGAGAAAATGCACTTCAACCGGGTCCAACAGATCGCGTGATCAAATTCATGTGCTGCGCGAGTAATTAAGAACCTTATGGATAAGATAGCCAGCAGAATGGCCATGTTAATGGCCAGCATAGCAAATGTTTATCCATGTGGATAAATCGCAGTTGGCGTTTTATTGCCACAATTACAACATGGTATTTATTTGTTGCTCACTCTCTCTCCCTCTCTCTCTCTCTCTCTCTCTCTCTGCTTGGCAGGTGTACGTGGCGCTATTTCAGCCGCTGTGCGTGACACGGCATCAGTTCAGAAAGGTGCTCAATTGCATGAAGGTCATCAGGGCGCTGAAATACCAGGAGGTCTATGCACAGGAGAAGGTCACCAAGGTGGACAGCCTGTCGCTGGTGCTAAGCGGCAAGTGAGTGACGATCACGATCAATAACTGATCCATGCCAATCGTTGGCAATTTTCGATATTGATATTCGATCTGCTTCCAGATTGGTCGTCTCGCAGCATCAGCGGGCGCTGCACATTGTGTTTCCCCATCAGTTCCTAGACTCGCCAGAGTGGTTTGGCGTCTCGACCGATGACTATTTTCAGGTAAGCATTCGATTTCCCAGAGCGAGCTTTAACTTAACTTCAATCTTAATAAATGTGTGTGTGTGTGTGCGTGCAGGTGTCCATTATGGCCATGGAGGAGTCGCGTGTGCTCATCTGGCATCGGGACAAGCTCAAGCTATCGATAATGGCCGAGCCATTCCTGCAAACTGTATTCGATCACATACTGGGCCGCGATGTGGTCAAAAAGCTGATGCAGGTGACACAGGTGACAATCGAAGCATTTATCAGCATATTTTCCATTGAAGCTCGCTTGATTTAATACTAAAAAAAAATCTTATAATAGGTGAGCGAATCGATAGCCAGCAACGGTTTCCTGCCCTCGGGCGGCTATGCGGAGGATGCTGAGGACAAGCCCATGCTCATACTGAAGAAGAGCGTCGATGTGGGTCATGGACTGACGGCGCTCATCAATCGCCAGCTGCAGGGTGAGTCCACAATTGAACTCTAGAACTAGAATACTCCTCTTGCTCCCTCCCACTCTTTATCTCTATCTGTCTCTCTGACTCGCTAACTGGCCCGCGTGCGCCCTCCCGCTCCCACCCACTCTCTCTCTCTCTCTCGCTCTCTTTCTCTTGTGCCGAATATTGGTTTTTGTGTAACAGCAGCGACTCTTTGATACCCTAACCATTATCCAATCGCGCCTTGTGCCTATCAATGCTTTGTTGCACGCTTGCGCTGGGCGCCGCTGGGTTTGGGGCGCGCGCTTGTTGCATGCCACGTGGAATAACAACTAACATAAACAAGTTTTTGCTTTAATTAAGTTTAATTTTATTTAATTGATTTTACATGTAGTACTTATTTTGCATTCGTTATTTGTTTCGTTTGGTTTTCATTAACTGTACAAATGTTGTTGACGTTTATGTTCGTTTTTTACGATTCGCTATCTAATTTTAGAAGAGCATGTTCCTTTACTTGGTCGCACGTACAAACACACTAAGCAGCAGCTGCCACTGCCGCTGCCGCTGCCACTGTCGCCGCCGCCAGGTGCCGCCCCTTTGGCGGACACCAACGTTGATCACTACTCCAATGCCGCTGCCGCTGCCGCCGCCACTGGCAGCAGTCAAAGAATCTGTAACTGAATCCTGATAAAAGCAACAGCACACAATTACACACACCACCCACACTTACACACCACTTACGTATGTAGTATATGCATGCCCTTTGTGGCAGCTTCAGTCAGCAACAATAGCAACAACAACACGAGCAACACGTTCAACACCCAACAACAACAACTACAACAACAACTACAACTACAACGATAACGATAACTGCCAGCACAGCTCGAGAAGCATCATTTGAAATAAAGCGCAGCGACCTAAGCAGCATCTGCATCTACAGTCAAGTCATCGCTGACATGTTTATCTACCAGCTATCATCTATCATCTATCATCTATCCATCTATCCATCTATCATCGTCATCGTCATCGTCGATCCTCAACTCATCGCACGCACTCGCACTTGAATGTTCGTCTAACTCTAAGCAAGAAATAACACAAAGTAAATTTAATTGATATTCGATTTAACCTGTTGCCAGGCACTTTTGTAAAATTCCTAAATTTGTTTAACGCTCAGCTAAACAAATGAAAATTCCATTTACACTCGTTGCAAAATGTTTGGCTATGAGAGCCAACAGTTGTGGCAGGCGCTAAATAGGTTTCCATTCAAGATCCATTCAGATCTTCAAGTCAATTCCACTCACATTACGTAGTCACTGATCGTGCGTCACATTTGGCACATTTTAAGCGATCGTTCGGCTGAATTATAATTCAAAATTGTTAGCCTAAAAAACTCTCCATGCAATTCGCTGTGCTCCTCGCGGCATGTGATCGTGATTTACAGCCGAAAACTAAGTCATGATCGTCAAGTGATCGACACTGTATTCAAAGATCAAATGTTTAGCATTACGCAACTGATTTACAAGGCACTCGGTTTTTTTTGTTTTTTTTTTTTTGGATATAGTTAAAGATCAAAGTTCGGCGCCATCTGCTTGGCCATATTCTAGTGATCACTGATCACCAATTGATTCCTTTAGCAAAGCTGAGTATGTTAATAGACCATTAAATATATTATAGTAATAATAATAATAATATTACAAAATAATCGATATAGATATCAATCAATAAGCAATTTCTAAAAAGTTTCGACTTCCGTTCCACATAAAATGGAAAATTTTTACTGTGCGGGCACATAAGCAATTTTAGTTATAAATATATACGTTTGCCTATCATTATCACATTTGTTTTATTATTATTTATTTCTATTTGGATTTTGCACATTGTGTTCTTTTATTTTATATTTTTTTTATTTCACTTTTTTTTTGTTTGTTGTTAATGAGTTTGTTTTTGAATCGCTGATTGATTTGCATATTAATACGATTTGAATTGAAAAAAAATACGAAAGAGAAGATATGAAGAGTAAATAAAAGCGTAAATTAATTGTAATTAATATCTATATCTACACGCATACATATACACACATAATATACTAAGCGATATGCATATACATATGTAGCCTAAGCTGGCATATTAGTCGTTGTACATACATTGTACGTATATTTATATACATATACATATATTTATATATACATATTAAACTGTATCATACATCTAACATACTTATATAGAACATTAAATGCGGAATCAATGTGAATGTTGTAAACAAGCCAAAAAACAAAACAAAAAAAATATTAATAATAACTAAAGCCAGATATAAAAAAAAAAACGAAAACGAAAAAATGATCGTATTAACAGCAGCTGAATTAACTTGTTTAATTGATGAAGTTTTACATTTGGCCACATTTCGGCAAAGTTTCCCCTGGGTTCGCGTCTTGGCTAATTGAGCGGCGCGCGCATGCAAAGCACGTGCACGAACCCAATCGAAAAGGCAATCCAAAAACAAACCGATCGAACCGAACCTTTTGGGCCCGGCTGTTGCGTATCATTAACATTAATTTTGCGCAAATGGCATTGATTTGTTTTTGTTTTTGTGTTTATTTTCTTTTTATTTTAATTCACAATTAAATGAATAATAATAATAAAAATAATCATATCGTAGCAAAATATTTTTTATTTAATTTAAAATTTATATACCACACCGCCTGTTCCCATCCGCCCCCACCCCCATCCCCCCGCATCAGCCAAACGACAATTGCTGATAACCAGGCTGAGGCTATCTGTAAATACTTTGGGCATGCCCATAAACTTACACACAAAGTGCAGCCGACGGGCGGCCGCTAGCCGCTGGCCGCTAGCTGCTTCACGCGAGCACCCGCCAGCTCGTCCTCATCCCCTCCTCTAGTAACTGGGCCGCAATGCGCACTGCGGCGACAGTGTACACTTGGGCCACGTGCCATTGTTAGAGGAATAAAGTATGCAAACAACTGTGCCAATTTATCATTTTTGTTTTTGTTGACGAGCTTCCGTTTTGAATTGTTTTGTATTTTGTTTTTTGTTTTTGTTTTTTTATTTCGCATGGCCATCGATTTGCCGCTTCTGACGCAGTGCATCGTGTTCACCTTAACTCACTCGCACTCGCACTCACTCTCTGCGCCAGACTATCAATTTTCATCATACGCGCACGTATCTTCCCAGTTCCAGATGTTACCAGCAGATCCATTAGAAATACACTTGAAGGCCGTAAAGAGCTGAAAATGCTTGAATCTGATGAATATCTAGGAATAGTTGATTAGAGCCGAATCCAAATTTGAGAATAAAAACGCAATGAGATCTAGTTAAGTTGTACTTTCATCCCAAATTCAGGTTCTTCGAAACTTTGGTTCATAACTTTTTCCCAATTCGCAATAAGAACAATTCAAGTTTGGTTTTTATCGATTAAATTTGTTACACCTACATATTTTTATTTATCGAAATAATTTTATTAGCTAAAACAATTCACTAAAAATCGATCAATCAATTCCAAATATTCTTTTAAATCAAAGCAGTTGTGTGAGAAATATGGTTCAGGCTTAGGCTCGGATCTTCTTCATCCAGCTAATTCGGCAAAAGGTTTGGTTCATGTTAAAGATTAGATTTTAGTTTCGGGCTTAAACTTGTTTAGTACAAAACCAGTTTGCAGCCTTAATTTGTATTAAAATATTCTATTTTCTCACCTCCAAAGAAAGATTAAGTCGTGAGTTTTGAACTCAAGAGATCGAATGGAACCTTGAATAGATTATGGCCAGCCGTGTGAATATAGATTTTCTCTGTTTAGCTTTGGCTTTCAATTGGCAAAATATATTGAAATGAAATTGAAATGCTTATTGATTTACAGTCCGAATAAGCGCCATACGAACGCAATTGTGTACAATTTGACAGATCTGGACAATAATAAAGTATTCGCCAACAAAATGCTGTGATTTACGAAATTAAACTTTGGAGACAGTTGTTTTTCTCTTAGTGCTAATAGTGGATTTCAATAAACAGCTTCGACTAGTTTGAGCAATGTTTTTTTTTGATTTTTTGACAAAGTAATTCCATGATGTTCAGTCTAAAATGATACTGTAACAATTTATTAGAACATTGGAAATGAAGGCGTTGACCGTTTTCTGTCAGTGTGTCGAACTATAATAAATTGCTGCATTTCTTAAGTAAAATTATATATATATTTGGTTATATTTGGTAGCCGTAAAAAGACCTACAAATTACTTCCGCATATTGACTAACTGTCATAAACAAAATTAGCACGTTTATAAATAACGTTTAATTGTATCACATAGCCAGGCGATCTATTTATGTGCACCTCTATGTAAGTATGTGTGTTTGTATGTATGTATGCATGCACATATATTAGGAATTGCTCCCATGACACACTTATTAAACGAGCTGCCAACACGAGTATTTACGCAAATGATTTGCAAGTGGCAATTTTGTTTAGACACAATCTTGAAATTGTTTACGCCCACCGCCCACCGCCCACTTCTCGTGCTTATACTAGTTTGTATTGATCGTAAAAGCTCTGTCAATATCCAGATATTCTACTTGGAATACTATCTAGTTTTTGCTGCTGATCTCTATGCGTGTGTGTGTGTGTGTGTGTGTGTCCGGGTGTGTGTATGACTTGCACTATCCTTAACATTTTGAACATAATTGTATTTTATTTAGATTTTGGTTTAAAATATTATCCAACGAATTTATGAATTTTTCCAATGATTTTCTATATTTTTTGGGTGCCTATAATTTTGTCGTATGTACTCGAAAAACGTCGTATACTATATATGTATATTTATATATATATGCTTGTATATATATAACTGTATATATATATATAAATCGTTCATAAACGTTAATCAACTACAACAACAACAACAACAACACCACTACAACCACAACAACCACCTAACCACGAACAACAACAACCAATGGTAACAGCTCTGCCCAGGATATCGAAGTATTATGATTGTGGTAAGTTGCATTTCCAGTATTCCCCCCAAGAACACCAACAAAACACCTCGTCCCCAACCCCAGAGAGAGTCACCCAGCCGGCGATCGAATGCAACAGTAGTTGTAGTCTAATTAGCTAACTAACTAACTAACTAACTAATAAATTATATATTTATTATCCATATAATATCTAGCTGTTTAACCAACTATCTAACCGAATCTGTTTGTCTGCTTGTCTGGCCGTCTGTTTGTCTGTCTGTCTGTGTGCGTGCCTCTCTGCTGAGCCGTGTGCTCCTTGTGCTTGTCGCTAATGTACGTGTGCCCTGTCTGTGTGAGCGAAACGTTTGGCTGTGTGCGTGCGTGCGTGCGTAGTTATTGAACATACTTTCTCGTAGCTTGCATGCTCGGTTTGATTTTGAAAGATAGATTAAATGTTCATCGTTTACCCTTAAACATTGTCAATAATATCAACCCGCACCTCCCCCCTTCCCCCACCCACTCCACCATAATACGGTGCCACACCCACAATTCATACACCCACTGCCTGCGTCTAAAGCGTGGGTGTGTGTTGCGTTGCGTTGTGTTGTGTTGTGTTGTGGCGTGGAGTGCGGCCGGTTCAATGTTTTATTTATAACCGCCCTTTGTTTCTCATGTAAACGATCTTATTAAACTTGAAACTCGATCTCGATCAAAAACGAAAACAAAAACGAAAATCTTGTGTACTTCTCATTGCAGCCGGCGATCCCAATTCCTGGCGTCTGGGGCGGATCGACGAGACTGATCATGAGACGGCCGTGTGAAAGCGCATCAGCATATAGATATTAACATATATATATATGTATATATATATATATATACATAATATATATATATATATATATATATATATATATATATATAGAGATATTCATTGTACGTATACCCAATGTGTGTATATATCGGAAGCGAAAACAGTTCGCATCAATGTGGGACAGAACAATGTTTAGACTTGCGTTTTTGAGTATTATTAGAGGTATATCTTAGGCAACATATGGAACACGCATTCGAATACCACAGACAGAGAGCGCAGCATACTGTAGTACAATATATATATATATATATATATATATATAAAAGGTATTCATGCTAAATTCGCATTGACAGCTGTTTCACAGATGCGCTTAGAACAGGTTATGAAGTGCATGATGATTGAGGAAATGTATTTTTTTAAAATAGACACCTAAGAGTACACTACACACAATTAAATATAGTATTAGTTTGTATGTGTATGGTATAGATAAGTGTGTAACTTTGTATACATATGTATGTATGAGTGGCCATTGCATGCCTAAACTATTCAGAATTTGAATTCATTAATCGTTATATGTTTGGCAGCCCTATTTAGTGACTTATTCGATACGATTTCCCACATTCGCAATTGAGTTACATTATATATATATATATATATCTATTTTTTTTTATATTTATATAGGATAAATCGCATTAAGTTAACGTTCTTTAGAATTGTAATTTGATCAGAGGTGGACAAAAAGGATTTCATTGTATTTTCTAGCGATCGTGTTTATAGATTTTCGAACTGAACTGCAGGACCTACATAATAATACTTTAAATCCCTTAATAATTTGAATACCTTTAAGGTCAGCTGGTTTTCTAAAAAAATCTTAGATCAGCCAAGTGCCGAATTCGGAATTAGTTTTGATAGCATAAGGTTATTCATATTCATACTAATAGGTTTGACGATTAACATTATCACATTCATTTCGAAGGCAGAAAGGTGCTTAATTTTGTAATTTCGATAACATTAAAAAAAAAGAATTATTCTGTTAAATTTCTTAAATTTGCAGGCAATCTGAATGCGAATTTTAGGGTATTATTCCATGTCATTATTCAAAATTATTTTAAGCTTTAAACGCATTGCCAATTATTGAGTTTACACGGAAACAAGTTTTCTTATTTTAATATTTAATCTTAAAGTATGCTACAAATATTGTTGATACAAATTTAGGAATTAAAGTCGTCTGTGTAGATGAATAACGATATAGTCAAGCCTCGATATGCTAGGCCACAAAAAAACGATATACACAAAAACAGTTGATGCGGTCATAACTTTTCGGACGCCACTGTAAAAACAACGCCATGATAAGAGTCCATTGCATACTTCTTGGTGCTGCATGTAAATGCTCAGAGTAGTAGAGAGGATGTTGAAGAATATGATGCATAGTTTTGATGACAATGTGTTTTGGATCAACACGCCCCCAACTTTCGCCCAAAACCAAACAAAAAGCCATCCCCCAGCCCACCCAAACGAGTAAAACGCACCCCATACAAAGATTGTCTGAAATTTAAGTATTATATATTGTTATAATTGATTTAAAGTATTATAATAAATATTTAACTATATTTATTGTTGTTGGCGTGAATGAATTTTTGTCAATCAAAATTTAACTTTAGATGTGTAAGCCTAGCAAATTCTAAAAATAAAACAAAGACAATTGAGAAAAGCAAAATTATAATAATAATACAAATCATACTGAAACAATGTTGTTTAATTGAGTATTTAGCTAGTCATATGAAATACAAAGGATAACAACTAAATGTTTATTTAATGAAGGGAAAAAATAAACTCTGAAATATTTAAAGGATTAAGCAAAAATATAATTTACATAAGTGTGTTTATGCATTCAAATTGAAATTGAAATTCAAATTAACACAATAATCGTACTGCTGCTGGAGATGCGAAAGGCGAGAGCTCTATTAAAGATACAATATTATGTAAGTTAACAAATGAAGAACAAAAATAAATATATAGATATGAGCATACTAAAGTTTTCAGCTAAATCCCTGTATTCAGTTTATAGAAGAAGCAAAATATACATATTTGGTTTTTAATGTACATAAATACGAGTGTGTCAATTTATTTCAGCATCCATCAGCAAAAACTTCACCTAAATTCAAGACACTCTTGAGTATTCTATCATATCATATCATATGCATATATTATATGGAAAACACATTCATATATTGCAAAAACACACTAGTTGGCTTATAGTATTTTGTTTTTTTTTTCGAATATATATTTCAAAATATTAAAAAACAAGCGAAACACAACCAAAGAAATAAACTAATTCGATCCAGTAGTAAACAAAGAGTTCGCATGACATAAAGGTATAGAAAAATAAATATTTTTTATATAATTCATGACATAAAGGTATAGAAAAATAAATATTTTTTATATAATTCATTTAAATTACTGTTGCCTGTTAAAGCTGCATAGATATTTCTCATGTATTTCCCTTTTAATTTTTCCATCTTTTTCCGGCATTATTTAGGAACAGAAACAACGAAAAGGCAAACATTCAGTTCATGCCAAAATTATGATAAGAAACAATTATATATTTTGCAAATAGTGTAAAGCACGGAGGTGTGTAATGGGTATTTTTCCAAATGAGTTTCGAAAGGGAGTCGGAGGCTAATCGCATAAAAGCTTGAAACACGTTTGCACTGCATATTTATATAGATCGATTATAGCGAGAAGCTTTTCATACGACAGATATTCGTGATATTTCGATCACTTTTTAAGAAAGCGCATAAATAAAATACTCTTGCATAAAGGATCAGATGCACGATATATTTTCAATCGCCCCTGCAGGAGCAGTATGACAGTATTGTCCAAGCTATAGTCCGATTTTGATGAAACTTTGCTCCAATTATAATTAATAACTTTTTGTGTTTTTGTGTTTGTGTTTAGTCAAGATATGTTCAAAGGAATCTTATGTACACGCATGATACGATTTATGGCACGCTCTAATATAAAGTGGTCTGCTCCGGTTGATTTTGACATATGACAACCAGGCTATAATCTTTGCTGTTGAAACTGACTAGTTAAATACTTTTTAGGGCTCGGAATGAAATGATAATACCCTCGAAAAGGTTATACAAACAAGCAAGAATCTTCTTGGCGGTTAAACTTAAGACAGGTACCTCGGTAATTTTTGTGGAGTGTATCAAAATTGTTATTAAAGCCACCTTTGACGTTTGTCCACGATAAAGCTGAGGACCCAACCAGGCTTGGCGAAATATCACCTAAGCCAACTGTGTTGTAATAAAAATGTATGATATTTTTGATTCAATACAATAAACATTTATAAACATTATATAAACATTTATAAAAAAACATATATATTATTATTATTCAATTTATTATTATTATTAATTTAATTATTATTTTTATTATTATTATAATAATTATCATTATTATGACTATTATTATTTTTTTAGTGGATACATATACCTATTAAATAAAGGTTGCTAAACTTTACCTGCCCCCATAACAAGAGTATGTTTTAGCGAAAATGTATGTCATAGTCTCCAGGAAGCATTTTCAATCCCATAAAGAATGTATAGAAAGACGATAAGCTCAGCCCACTTTGACAAGTTCGTCTGTCAGTCTGTGTGTATGCATCGATCTCAGAAACTACAATGGCTAAAGATTCAAATTGGAAATATATAGAAGGACCTTAAGCACAGCGCGTATATGTATATATTTTCTTCGATACCCCATCCCTTTTGCATAATTTCGATAAATATCGATCAACCATGGTAAGTGGGCCCTCGTATATACAAACATACACATTATGAATACCTGCTGCTATTTCCTACAACATTGGTAAAAAGAAAGAGCCTTACCCTTTGGTATGCACTCGAGCTCTGGAAATTGAATAAAGATCGGACTGCAAGCACCGAAGCTACGTAAGAATATAAAGAGAAGTAAAAGGAAGGAGCGTACATGGGTTCTTTTGTGTATGCATGCATAGCAGGAAAATATGTGTAATCTTCTGGGATACTCGTTGCTGAGTTGTCTTAGTGGCAGGGTCATTTATACAGGACATTAACTGAGGATTGAGAAATTAGTTGCTTTATGTTAAGCTTGAAGTTGTCTTCATTTGAATAACATTATTATTCCTTTATATGCATGCCTAATGAGTACAGGCTTTAATATTGTGTCAACTTATCGGCAATGAGTGCTAGCTTCACAATTTCAACTTTTATTTTGCGCATCAGCCAAATTAGGTCACATTTCCAGCTGCAGTGCTTTGTAGTGAGGTTGTCTGAGGGTAGAGTTTCAAATTTAGTTGCCTCATGCACAATTTACACCTGTTTTTAATCCTTCAGGATGAGGACACGCGACCCCAGGACAGCTAAAAATAGAATACAACAAAAAAAAATACAAAAATAAACGGCTCAGCGTGTCTGTGTAAGTGTGCGGGTGTGTGTGTGTGTGTGTGTGTGTGTGATGTGTTTGGGTTTTAAGCAGATAGACAGACCATTGAACACAGGCCCAACAACAGGACTATGGAAAATTCAACTGGTTTTTCTGGGAAAATAATTGTGATAACTCAAAGAAAGGGGCATATTTTTGGGTCTGTTTTTAAAAAATTAGCCTAAGGCAGGGTAACAGAGTGTTTTATTTTATCTTATTACAAATAATATTGTTTATTTTTTGTGGACACAAATTGTTGGAATGCGAACATTTATATACATGTAAAAATAAATTCCGATTTGGGAGAATGTTAATGATGTGAAGAAGATAGAAGCCATTAACATACGCTTGCATGAGTTGTACTTTGTTATCAAATGCCCATTCAGGTGTTTAGTTTATCAATTGTAAAAGATCTCTCCACTGCCGAATGCTACCACGCCAAAGCGTTAGTTTCCTAACAACTTTTCTCTAGAAGGCTTGCTTTAAATTAGTGAAATATTATACATCTGTTAAATAAACTATAAATATGTGCAAAGTGCAAGCCACAGAGATGAGATAGTCTTAGTTAAGGTTTTTAATTAATCAATTAAAATCATTTGGAAATCAGTAAAAAACGAGAAAGCGAGGATATCTTCGGAACGCCAAAGATTTAATTTGCCTTGTAGACATTTCCTTTTTGCTGATATGTAAGAATAGTGCAGCTCTAAGAGATTGTTGAAATATATGAGAAACAGAATATATTGCCCCATAAGATCCTACTTTCCATCGTATTTTTGTATAGCAGCTATATGATATAGTGGTGCGATGTTGATAAGATTTTGCATATAAATAAGGATCATAATGGAACTAATAAACCCGAAGTTTAGTCAAGTTATCTTAAAATAAAAGAAGGTTTACATTTCAGAACCAACTATGGCAGCTATATGGTATAGTGGTCCGATCCGCCCAGTTTCGACACATGTACTGCCTGCCACAGAAAGACGGATCTACGCAAAGTTTTAAGACGATAGCTTTACAACTGAGAGGCTAGTTTACAGAGAAAAAGACAGACGGACAGGACATTATCAACTCGGCTGTTGATGCTGATCTAGAATATATATACTTTATGGAGTCGGAGATGTCTCCTGCTATGCGTTACACATTTCATTACAAAATTATAATACCCTCAAGAAGGTTATAAAAACGCATTCAATTCAAACACCGGCGTTTGTGTGAAGCTGTGTCTAACAGCTGTTAGCTTAACAGGATTGCTTTATGTTAAGAGTATGAAAAATTGCAGGCTTGTGAATGTTTTATGTCAAAAGTTTTTTATCTGAAGCACTTTTAGAGAATGTGTTTTTGCAAGAAAAGTTGTGCATGTTACCCATAGTGCAGAGTCCAACCACCACAACAAGTAGTCGCAGCAGCATCACCAGCAGAGTGCTTTGAAGTTGGCAACGACAACGGCTCAAGGGGGAAATTAGGCGAGCGCTCCTAAGTATGTTATAGTTTTTCGCCGACTACTGACACAATTGTTCCCCTTCTGACACTGCGACCCCCTGACACTCTGACTGGCTGGTTGTCTGGTTGACGGGCTGTCTGCTGCTAGTACAAGTAATTAAAGTTTCAGCTGCTGGTCAAAAGTTGCTGCCCCGAATGCAAATGCCACGCAAAAAGCGTCCAAGACAATAAACAAAATGAGAAAAAGTCGAGCGAAAACTTTTCCAGCACAAAGTTGCAAAAACAGTACGAAAAAAAAGGAAATGCAATAATAAAATTGGCGCAAACACAATTTGAATATATAAATACCTTAAAGAGGCGGAGGCGCATGTGGATAAGCAGATGCAACACAGCGAAAAACAAGTGATTCTCCTGGTTACCAGATACCCTGTTGCCAGAACAGTTGGGCCTAAACCATCTGGATCATTAATATGGTGGCTATAATATATATTTTGTTGAATCTTCTAAGCGTCTTATCAGTTGTCTATAAATCAAGACAAGAGAACTTCACATAAGAAAAGAGAGTGGATGTCTAATGAAAAAGTACTGCATATGTTCTTTCCATATTTATTATAGTAAAATTAATCCTAAATATAAACTTTAGGAACCTATTTTCTAACCTTGCAAGAGAGCATATATTTTTCATGAATTTAGTGCGAATTAAAATATAAGTTTTTGTTAAAACTTATCTATATTTTTATGAAAGATTTTGTATGGGAGCTCTTTATAACAAAAAGAAAACTTGGCCAAAAGTGTAGAATGAACAGAAGGTCGCCTAAAGAGTGTTAAAAATTTTACTACGAAATTCATTTTTTTTATGGCTCCATTTTTTTTTTTCTGAGTGTGGAAAGAGTTATATCTTATATCTAATAACTCTAGTATTGAAATATATTTAGTTTGGCTTAATAGACTGGAAATTAGAAACTGGAAATATAAACTGAACTAATAAAAAGTGAAATATTCTTGAGTTTTTGTAGTAACTGATTGCGTAATGGGTCCCATAATATAATAATGTCAGTATCGACAGGATCGGACAACGATATCATATAGCTGACATAATAACTATCGGTAAAAAGTTGAGCTCTTGATTTTTAAACGTTTGAAACTTGAGACTTACCTTATTCTACTACATATGAAAATCATCTTATTGACTTCGGACTACTGCTATATTATATAGCTTCGTAGGAAGAACCTGTTAAAAAATTAGTTTTTGTGTCAAAAACTTATATGTTTTTCAAGATACCTTTCATACATATGGTATTAGCAAGTGTTCTATTTCTATCTTTCTCTCTCTCCCTCTCTCTCTCGCTCACAATTCTCTACACATATCGGTAACAAGTCTTTTTGTTTTGTGTATTTAATCCGTAACAACTAGAAACTCAAACTTGTTTCGCAGTGCATCTGATGCTGGCAGCCAGGTGAATATAGATTGACTTGTAAACACAGTGGCAGGCATATCAAATATCTGGAACAGATATGAGTATGAGTATGAGTATGAGTATGAGTATGAGTATGAGTATGAGTATGAGTATGAGTATGAGTATGAGTATGAGTAGTATGAGTATGAGTATGAGTATGAGTATGAGTATGAGTATGAGTATGAGTATGAGTATGAGTATGAGTATGAGTATGAGTATGAGTATGAGTATGAGTATGAGTATGAGTATGAGTATGAGTATGAGTATGAGTATGAGTATGAGTATGAGTATGAGTATGAGTATGAGTATGAGTATGAGTATGAGTATGAGTATGAGTATGAGTATGAGTATGAGTATGAGTATGAGTATGAGTATGAGTATGAGTATGAGTATGAGTATGAGTATGAGTATGAGTATGAGTATGAGTATGAGTATGAGTATGAGTATGAGTATGAGTATGAGTATGAGTATGAGTATGAGTATGAGTATGCGTATGCGTATGCGTATGCGTATGCGTATGCGTATGCGTATGCGTATGCGTATGCGTATGCGTATGCGTATGCGTATGCGTATGCGTATGCGTATGCGTCTGCGTATGAGTATGAATATAAGTTTGATTATGATTACATACACATACATACGTGCTTTTAACTTCATCTTTTAAATCGCATGGTGGCACTGGTCGCTTCGCTGTTGGTTGCCCTGCCTCCTATTCGCCTTGCCACACCACTCTGCCTCAATTTGCAGTGCATTGTGGTTACGCATATTGTTGTGGCCAAACAACATAAAAAGGACAAAAACAAAAGCAATCAAATCCGATTGAAAGGGTTGTGGAAAAGCGAAATCCCAATAAATCAACTTCATTTGTTTCAGTTGTTTGCCACAAAATATGAATCACAGCTCGTGGCTCCAGCTTGTTGATTGGTCAGAAATGGTACAAGTTGGCGACTTTGCTGGATTAAGACAGATCCTTTCAGCGCCATTAATGAGTCCCGTGCACAGACTTACATTCATCGCAAAAGAGAGCACAGCTTAAAGCACCACGATAGCTATTTTTCAACTCGCCTGCGCTGCTATCATGCATTTTTAAAAACCACAAAGACACGAAAGAGCTGTAAATTAAGCAGATTACAACCCAATATTTAAATTTGACTATGTAAGGGTGCGAGGGCGCCATAAACCTGAGTGCACGGTAAGTCGTAGTCGAGCACTCGGCTCTGAGCATAACCCATTTTGAAAGTTAAAATGTTTGTAAAATCTGCATTTAATCTGGAAAGCATATACTACCAACATACAACGACAACCCCCACACTTAATTAAAAAGAAAATATTTATAAAGTTTCTCGCAATAAGCCTGAAATGGCTTTCGAATCAATTTAAAAGCTTCGCCAAGCAACGAAAACTTGAGAAAAATAATACGTGATTATTATTTTATTTTGATACGTGACATTAGCTGTGTTAATTGGTAAGCATATCCTTTTTTTTAATAATATTAACTTAATTCACACTTTTTCGAGAATTGAGAACCAAAAAAATTCCCTTTCAATACTTAAGATTCACAAAGCATTTGTAAGTATATCCGTATTTTTTTCTTGCAAATATTATAAACATAATTTATATGTTCTCGAATGATTTGACACAAAAAGATCAAGTTTGAGTCAAATCATCGACAACTCGCTCCTTCTCCACGATATCGATAAAAATCGATTTTCATATAAGGTTCTTCCACTTTTGCAAGATCCTCTCCAGGCTCACTCAAAGTTGATATGCGCATTTTTTGAGCTTTCTTTTGGGCATTAGTATTTATTCACATTTTGATGTCATATTGATGTTGTGAAAGTTGCATTAATATATAACGTTAAACACCGAAGTTATTTAAGTTGCTTTAACATAATCTGGGGTTGACTATTATGTATGTATTGGAGATGAGCTGTCGTAGTTAATAATATTTTCCATATTAGTTTAGTTATTTCGATTGCAGCTAGTTTCTGAGAGTTCCTTCGTTCGCACGTGTTTTTTGATTGAAATTTGAAATTCTTGACAATTCTGCAGCAGTAAAACAGTGGCAACCGCACTTTTAAGCCAACTCTGTGCTCATAACTAAAAAGAAGATCTTATACACATAGAAAAATCCACTCTGAACTAATCAAAATGGGTAGTAAAAGGTATGATGGTTTTGTGGGAATGCTTGCAAGAGGCGAAAGGAAACGTCTTCGATTCAAAAAAGATACCTTCTTTCTTCCACAAAGATTGTACAATAAAGACCGTGGTTAATTAAGCAAACATTATAAGGGAAGAAGAAGCCTAGAGTTTGTAACGTCAGCTCGGCGCTGGGCTCAGGGTATCTTCGAATCGGGCACTGCCGACTAGAGCAGACTTACTTATTTAATCTCTACTTTTGTCACGCATTGAAGAAGATATCGTGCGCCCCATAAAGTATACTATATACTCTAAATTAGTGTTTGAAGACGGAGTCTGTTGAGAGACTTGAAATTCGGTATACAGCTGTTCCTTGATAAGTCCGTTGCAAGAACAATATACCCTTTACCCATATCAATGGGTAGAGTGCATAATAAAACTGTAACAGCCGCGATGTGGTTCAGATGTTTAATTTTGTGATTTTTGCCTTCGGGCCGCTAAAATGTTGAAATGAACATTTGAGTTATATGAGAAAGGCCATTTTGTGGTCAAGATTCGAGTGTTGCAGCCGCCAGCGCAACTTTATTACACAAATTCATTTTCAGTTGTGTGGATGTTAAAATGTATGGAATTTATAATTATAATTTACTTGGCAAATACACGAGTACAAACTTCAAATAATAATTATTTTCAATACATAATTAGTGCAGTTGTAAGTGGTTCCCTAATTGGAGAGTGTGTGTGTGTGTGATTTTGCTTAAATTCAATTTGCTTGCAATTATTTTGCTTTAATTTGTTCATTTGCTCAGCAGAACTCAAATGTGGCCGGTGTAAATGAATTGCAATAAGCTTGTCGCATTTTGTCGGCTGTTGTTGTTGTTATTGTAGACATTTGCTTCCGCTCCACTTAAACTGCGCACTGCAGCATGCAAATTGGCCATGGAATGTCAGCTTTGAATTTGGGTTAGTCGTCGGTTAGCGGAGCCTTAAATCAGTTAACGTTAATAAACCCACTGCGGTTGGGTCCGACAGTCAATCAGTCAGTCAGTCAGTCGGTCAGTCAGTGAGTCAGTTAGTTGCAGAGTGGAACAGTTTATCATGCAGTCAACCAATCAATTGCTTCCGTTTCCGCTTTGGATTTGCCGCTGCAGTTGCGCAGGTGCACCATGAATTTAATATCGCTGATGTAGACCATTTTATGGTTGAGGGTTGGTGACGGGTTTGTGGGTTAACAGTGTGCTGTTGAGTATGTGGCTGTAGTTGTGGATTTTGATGTGTCTGGACGCCGTAATGTTATCGCTTCGCTGCCTCGCGCCCTGAGTGGGTCAGTCGAGGAGGCATTGAAGCGTGCCACGTGAATCCATTGAACGGGTGTAACGGGTGTATTGCCCCGCCTACCGCCATCTGCCTGCCCCAAACAACGCTTTGGTCAATAACCTTAATTGCTCATCAATTCACACACACACACACACACATGCACAGGCACGACAAAGGCGCTAATCAAGCAACATGTGTGTTGTCATGCAAATCCCGCTCTGCGTGAGTATGTGTGTCTGTGTGTGTGGCATGTGTGTGTGTGTGTGTGTGTGTGTGTGGTATGTGTGTCAGCGTGCTATCTGCTGCAGCGTTCATTGGCTTTGGCCATTCGCATTTAATCAATATTAATGTACTTCAACAAAACATTTTAATTGAAGTTGCCAAAGTGTCAAAAGTACATGTTACAGAATTGATTGCACACCTAGCACACACACACACACACGCAAACACAAAAGCACACACAGAAACACAGTCTTTGCCAAAACATGTAAATGTTCGATGTTATCGCCTTTTTGTCTTCCATAGCGTTAATGGGGTGATAACAAATAACAACTAAGCGCCTTTTAAAAAACAAACAGCATAAGCTTTCTGGTTGGTTTTAACTTAATCCTTTGAGTTATAATAATGGGGTTTCATAAAGTACTCCCACTTAAATTCTAAATTCGCAGTAAAAAAAAAAAAAAGATACAAAATTTTAAAAAAGGCAATTTCAATTTTATTTTTCGACATTTTCTTTCTTTTAAATTTGTTTTATTTATACATGAATAAATACTAATACAACTTATTCTACAGTTAAGTCTAACATGAGGAAGTTAACAAAAATGGGTTGGTTATATAAACCGATCTGAGAAATCGATTGGATGAGACCTCCGTCGTCTCCTCAGCAAGCGGACTCCTCCAAAAAAAATTTGTTTAAAAAATTAATTAAACTTTCTTTAATTATGAATAAATATGCGATTTATGCTATTTATATTGCCGAACTCAGCGGTCAGAAAATACTTTGGATATTGATATTCTTGTATTATTATTAAAAAAAAGAAACATACAAATGTATGAAGAGGCAACGTTCATTTAAAAATCACCAGGCTTGACAAATCGCATTCAAACATAATTTTATTACAGGGTATTTTTGTGTATTTGCCGCATTTGGCTGGCAGTCCCTGCCTGTATGAACCATTTTTTAAAGGGACTTTAATTTTGCAGCTCATCAGATTGGCCACAGCGAGTATTGGGAGATAAATGTGTGTGCGTGTGTGTGTGTTTGTGTGTATGACTCTGTGTGTGTGTGTGTATATGTGTGTTAGTCTCTCTGGCTAGGTGGCCAAACTCACACAGATCCGAGTAACTTTCATAAAAGTTCATGTTTAAATGCGATGTGATTTATTTTTTTTAGTACCGCGTTTCCATTAAAGTAAGGGAAAGGGTTACAATTATGTGTTATTAATTATATAATTAACTAATTAGGTATACTTTTAAGTATAATTATTTTGATAAATATTCTATCAGCGTCCATACGGCTACGAAAAGTTCAGGGCTCAGTGCAAATTAAATCATTTGTTGTTAGTATCCTCGAGGGTTTCGAAGCCAAAGAATGCATATTGGCAGTGTTCATGGACATAAAGCAAGCCTTCGACAGAGTCTGGCATGATGAACTACTCTGCAAAATCAAGCACTTGTTGCCACCTCAGCTTTACTTGATTGTGCGAAGCTACTTGACAAACCGATCATTTTCGGTCGTGGGGGTCGATGGGGTTGAGTCCAACATTAAGGCCATCGGGGCTGGCGTTCCACAAGGCTGTGTGCTAGGGGCCCACGCTCTACACACTCTTTACATATGACATGCCCACTGGCTCTAGAATTGAACTCGTGGATCCACTGGACCTAACCATCGCCACATTTGCAGCTGACACAGCCATCTTATCAGGAAATGAATGTGTCTACGAAGCTACTAACGTCCTGCAGCAATACCTCCACAAATTCGAAATGTGGCCTAAACGCTGAAATATTGACATTAATTTAAATAAATGCGCCAATGTGACCTTACAAAAATCAGGGTGTTTCAAGCAAAAAAACTCCGCTATCTGTCTGGTGCCCCGTGGTATATGCGAACTTCCGATTTGGAAAAAGACTTAGGACTTAGGACTTAGGACTTAAAACCATCCAAATCGACTGGCTAGGCGCCTTCTTAAGAGGCGTAGAATTGGAGTAGTCCGAACGCGGAGGAGATTGCGGAGGTCTCATCTAATCGATCTCCCAGATCGATATATATAGTCACCCTAACTTTGTTAATTTTATGTTAGACTTAATAGTAGAGTATGTAGTATTGTACATTTTCAAATGAATTTAATTTAAATTGTTCTCATAATAACAGGTAAATTAAAATAAATCTAAGAAAATTTAAAAATGTAAAATAAGAAAAATTTGTTGTTAATTTTGAGACTGACTGCTTAAATTTAGTCAAAATGATAACATATTAGTTGCAATGATATACAATTTAGATCGGGGCTTTATATCTAAAAAAATGATCGGTGAATAGTTTAAGGTTCAAGGCAACTACCTGCCTTGAAGTTTGGTTTGGTTCTTCACACTCTGCTTCCAAGCTTTCAACCAAGAGCTGGGTTCGTAGCTCTTGGTTAAAAGCTTGGCTTATCACAAAATGGATATCTACCAAAAATGGTTACGGAAATCAAATGGTTGGGGCTCAGAACATTTGTGCCTTGCGAATCTTTATAGCCAACGGTTCCATTTAAAAACCGATTTGTAGCCATGAGTCGTTTTATATCTTAATAATTATATGATGCTTCAAGTAGCTCTAAGATTACATCATAAATATATAGGTTGAACAGCAATTTGCTGAGTTTTAAGGACACAGACAGCACAGACTAGTAAGTATTTATATTTGATACACATGTTAATTAGTTGCCAAATACCAGGTGGGATCTATTTAAATTTCCGCAAGACGAGTTTGCATTCGAAGAACTTGACAACATAGCTCAGCCGTTGCGTTAAATGTGGCATTATTTTTCTATTTTTCTATTTTGTGATGTTCAGTAAACATTCTGAAGGATTGTTCAGCAATTAGCAGGCGGAGGCTCCCTCATTTTGAGGAGCACACGCGCAACATCAGACAACTTAAAGCTTAGGACTGCACAATGAGCTATTGCACGTCGAGGAGGTCTTTATTCTATTCAATATTAGGAAAGAAATCATAAATGTATATTTAGAAGCCAAACTTCAGACAAAACACAACAAAGTAAACCTTACACATGTGCATATATGTACGTGCAGGTGAGTAAGCCACCCACACAGGCCTGGGACTTACTCAGTTATTAAATATAGTTTACCAGGAAAAGCGGTTGTTAATTTAATTGGAAATTTTGCAAGCAGCATATTAAGTGCCAACATTCATAATGTATGTATGCATTTCGTATGAAGAGGCTGCCATCGTTTTCTGGGAAAGCCCAGAGTATGCAACTGTTCAAAGCCATATTGGGTAGCCACAAGTACATGTGTACATGTATGTGAGTACATTGCAGTGTGCGCAGTTTTAAGGTATAAACATGCCCAATTCATATATTGGTTACTGTACAGATTCAAACAACTAAACTAACCATTTCAAGAAACTTCTCTGCAGCGCACAAGATTGAAAATAATTATTATTAGTTTTAATTTGTTATTGAGAAGCTCACTTCAGAGTACTTGGATTTTATACATAAATATTTTTGGATTTCTAAATTTATAGAATTTAATAAGTACATAGAATATATAAAACCAACTAATTTTTGTTGGGCATGTGTTATTGAGAGCAGCAGCAGTCCGCTTATTTTTATTTTATTTTATTATGTTTGCCATACTCTCAACACTCATATTAAGCCCTAAACCAGAATTGGGCGCAGGCCGCGAATTTACCGAACATGAAATTAACTTTTTCAAATACGCACAAACAGGCATGACAAAGATTTATCAAAGCACAATGCAGCCCAGCTCGATACTGTCCAAAAAAAATAGTATTATTTTTTTTTTCAATAGTTATATTTACATAATATATATTTCACTCTTACTCTCACGGATACCTCCGAAAAGTCCGTCTGAATTTACATGAAATTTATAATTTATTATATTATTAAATATATGTATATCATTATTATAATTTTGGGCATATCTCGGTGCTTATAAGAGTTTAAGTTCAAAGCGTTTTGAAATCATTTTATTAAATTAAAAATGCATTTTTTCGGATAGTTTACACATCTTCAGAATATTTAACATTTTTTTCATGGCTTCCCAAAAAACGTAGTTTTTAAAGCGCAGCCTTGTGTTTTGGCACTAAATCTGATTTGGACGTCATATTTTTGCCCTGAATAAAGATCGGACAATAAACAACGAATTTATTTAAGCACGCATTTCCCATCGTGTGGGGCTAGGAGAAGAAGAGGCATAGCCACAGGATTGGCAGCTCGGCGTAAGCTCGACGCTGTGTGCAGTGTAGCTGCTAGTCGGGCACTCCTGACTTTGTGTATTGCTGAAAGCATCCTTTTGTCTACAATAATCAAATTCAATTCAATAACAATAATTATATTAATTATAATAATAATACTAATAATAATAATAATAATAATAATAATAATAATAATAATAATAATCATAATAATAATAATAATAATTTTAATAATAATGGGTCGGAAATAAGAACATACCACAATATCTGATGGCTTACAGGGTATCTATGCAGACATTCCTCATCTAATATGCCCTTCCCTACTTTCGTTAACATTTGTTTTTGTTTAGATTTCTTTTTACACGGTGTTCCACTGAAAATGGGTAAGAGGGGTATAACGAACCTGCAGAATGAGGCTAATCCGAACACATAATGTATATAGTTAATCCCAGTTAATCTAATAGTATGTATATAAGCTCGTCAATCTCAGATGCTATAAGATCTAGATTCTTAAAATTAAAACGATTCTCTCCTTAAAAATCGTATTACCGATAAGCACGTCTCGAAGATTATAAAGGCAAGAAACGCCAATTATTATATGTATATTATACATACTTGTTGCTTACCTACCTCTATTCCCTATAAAATTGAATAAAGTCTAGATTAAAATAGGATTTATAGCCTTGCGCTTATGCATTTATCCAATACACACATTGGACTTAAGGCCTAGAAAATTCCATAAGAATCGGACCTCAAACAACTAAGTATTAAAGAATTAATTTCCCATAGTGTGGTGTTGAGGAAGTGGGTAGATGAAAGGAGCAGCTTGACGCCTAGACGAGCACGCCCGACTAGACCACGTTAACTTACTTTGTTTTTGAGCTTTGCAACTGTTAAATATACGCCGAAGCTGTCGGCTGCTGCTGCTGCTGTCGTCTGTCATGTCGTTAGTTTTGTGCACTTGCTCAAAACTGGGAAACCGTTTGTGTGTGGGCTTACTTTTGAGGCCCGGTTGGCCCATTTAATCTAATACTTTTATGTAGTTGCATTGGGGTACTTACAACTCGTCTCTGACAGCTGACAGCAAGCTGCAAACCTTGTCAAACAGCTCTGGCCGTATAACTTAACCTATCATGTTTTAAACTTCACTTTGCCATGTGCTTATTTATTTTCTTTTTTAATGGAAGCTTGCTTACTGCGAACTTGTTAACAAGTGACTTTGACGCCGGTCATGAATTCGCAGAAGATAACCGGTTAATGTGCCTTGGATATTTTTCTATGAAAATTGTAAAGGTCACTGTAAAGCTGCCTGTTACATAATTTTGTGGAAATGTGCGCAGCAGGCAGAAGGAGTCAACTACGACCCCATTTAGTACGTATGCATATTCTGTCTGTTCTTCAATCCGGATATCATCAGTAAAATCGATCAAATTCGGTTTCGAAACCCAGCTCTTTGAGCATATCCCCCAGGCACTGTATAGTCTTGGGCTTTGGTATTTAAACACATCTGGTTAACTTATAAATGCTTTGAAAATTTTATAAAGATCGGTCAATACACACCAAAGTTAGTCAAGAACGCATTTCTCAAAGTATGTCGCTAAGGCAAGAGCAAGCACATCCGCTGCTCAAATTGCGCAGCTTGCGGCCTGGGTAGATGAAGAAGATGTATATTTTAAGTCACAGTAACACAGGTAATGTGAAAACCAATTTTGGTTTATGCTCCACTGCGATTGAGCAACCTTTTCTGACTTTCACTTGGAACGACCGTCAACATTCTTCTTGTAGTTGAGCAATACTCCATTTCCTAATGGGTTTTTTTTCTCATACATGCAAGTCTGCAACCTGAGCTCGTCTATTGTTTAATCTACATGCTAGGTCAAAAGTATCCGACAATTCTCAAAACAACTTGGCAAAATGTGTAACAACTTAAATCAGATCTATTAGATCGATCCGATAGTTCTGCAGCTGTGCAATGTGAGTCGAAGTCTCTTTATAACGCTGAACCTTCTTATCCTTGTCTATGAATCCTAAGAAAATATAACTTCAACAATTTGTATCTCCTTTTAGAGTGTTTGGTAGGGTACACAGTGTGTCTCCTAGCTCCAGACTCCTGATGAAATTAATCAAGAGGCCTTAACAAGTTATGTTTTGACGGACGTTGGGGCTCTTGAGACCTGGGCGATGGGTATCTTCCAGTCACGTGCTCTCGGTTATTGCAGATTAATGGGCCAAGAGTATGTATTGAAATAGTCTGTGGTTCCAACAGGCTGGCAATTGGCTTAGCTCTCAATTAGTTTGCGTATTGCTGACTTTGTATACTCAAGAGGGCAAAGTGGATTTTTGAAACCATTTTTGGTCGAAATTCCCATTGTCATCAAATCCACTTTGGCCAAGTTAACAGAAGCACGCACAAGAACAAGAACAAGAACACGCACACGCACACAGACTAATCAATTCGTCTGTGGACAGAGTTGGCTTTCTTCCCTTTCCGGCTGTAGGAGCCATGTCAAATTGCAGTGCTGGCTCTATAAACTGCTGCCAGCAGATGCTCAACAATTCCACACTTTCACTTAATGGCGGGGTCGCCGAGGGAGGCGGCGCCCAACCTTAGTGCACTTAACTGTGCACCTTTGTGGCATGTACATGCACATGCATATATATCTCTCTCTCTGTGTGTGTGTGTGTGTGTGGGTTTTGGAGTTTTTGGGCATTCGCAGTGCCTTAAAATGTGGCACAATCATCGCATAGACTCTCTCAATCACATGTGGGAATTCAATTAAATGAACGGGCCGCAGCAAGTGCAAAAGAGGCAGCTGTAAACGCTTAGATTTGCAGCAAAGTGCAACAACAACAACAACAAAAACAACAACAACAACGGCTGTGCGTAGCACTTTTGTTGCACTCGCAGGCCCACACACATATACAGAGAGAAGGGCATATATATGTGTTTATAAATAGATCCCAAAGCGTCCGGAAGTCACTTCCAGCTAACAACGGAAGTTGCAAACGTCTGCTGGTTGTTGTTATTGCTGCTGCTGCTGCTGCTGCTGCTTTTGTTGCTGCTGCTGCTGGTGTGTTTTATAATCGCTTTTGAGTTGCGTACAAGCGACGGCAGCAACATGAGCCCGTCGCCAGCACCAGCACCAGCACCAGCGTCAGCGCCAGCGCCGTTTGCCGTCTCGCCTGGCCAGCCAACAAGGCTCGGCTCGGTTATTCGTGTGCCCTTTACCGAGTCCTGGCTGCTGCTACTGCCACAGTTAGTGGCATGCTGTTTGGCTCCATGTTTAGTCATTGAGCAGTTCTTGAGCGCGTCGCACGTTGACGGCAACAGACCGACAGCAGTTCTCTTAAAAGTCAGTGCTTTTGTTTTTGGCGCGCATTTTTAATTCACTTTTATAGTAGCTACATTTTTATTCTTGTGCTCCTTTTTTTCTGCACATACATATATATACATATATATATATATTTATATTTTTTTTGAGTGCTCAAATCGAATTCAGAAATAAAACGCAACTGCAACTGGGTCCGGAGAGCTGCACAAAATGCGCGATCATCCAGCAGTGCCCAATGTGTTTCGAGTGGCCTCCTCGCACAGTATAAACAGCATGGGCGTAACGGCCACGCCTCGCAACAATAGCAAGCAGCAACAGCATCTGCAACAACAACAACAACAACAACAACAGGGTGGCAACAAGAACATTGAGCTGGGCAAGAGCAACAGCTACGAGCAACAGCAACAGCAGCAGCAACCAACACAGATGGAACCACAACCGCAACAGCAACTGGCTAAGCATCAGTTAACCACCAGCGCATCCATTGAGCAGACCCGCCAATCCGTGCAGCCACAGCAATCGCCATACGCAACGCTGCCACGCGGCGGACAGCAGCGACGTGCACAGCAGCAACATCTGCAGCAGCAGCAACATATGCAGACTGGTGTCATCAACACCATTTCCGGCAGCATTCCAGCAACTGGCTTTACACCGCTGGCGGGCAGCTTCAGCGACTTGCAGCTTAACAATCTGAACCATAACAACATTAGCTGCAGCAGCAACAATAATGATAGACGACAGCAACAGCACCAACAGCAGCAGCAGCAGCAGCGACAGGTGTCTTCGCTGGGCACCTACAAAACTGCCGAGCAACAGCAGCAGCGGAGACCGACAACTGGCGGCGCCAACCTGGATGTCCAGAGCGGACTCAGCAACATGGTTAACGCCAATGTCAGTGGCACTTTTCTATGGCTATTGACACCTGTTGCGGCTAGGTAAGTGTCATGGCATTTGACTTATATTGCTCTGTAAACTGTTCAACAAAATTAAGTAACAGATGTCATGCACATATATTTTTATGTGCTTCACTAATTGTTTCCTAATTTAACTCCTTCCCGAAATGGGTTGAGGTTTTTTTTGTTGAAATTTCAACATTGACTTTATATTCTGACATCATTTTTATGAAACTTCGCATATTACTAAATTTTCAATACGGAGCAAGGGTTTAGCTTTAAAGGTGATCTAAGTAACAATGTAACTATTGAAAATGGTCTCAAAATGTGGGTATATGGAAGTAGTACAAATAGTACAAAAGATACATATTCCATTTAACGAAAATATGTTGAGCAACTGGGCTCAGGAAATCTCCGTGCATGGCAGACCCAGACTAGAGATTATTACTTTTCTCTAATTCTTGTGTGTTCTTAATATCAAAAACGTATTTCATTATC
The DNA here is from genome assembly GCA_035045885.1 of Drosophila borealis. NCBI lineage: Eukaryota > Metazoa > Arthropoda > Insecta > Diptera > Drosophilidae > Drosophila > Drosophila borealis. The sequence goes on from JAWNOR010000112.1 coordinate 2,304,141, forward strand.
ATCTCATTGTGGTTAATCAAATTTGAATGAAATATAATATAAAATAATATATTTACTTGGAAATATTACATTTTATATATACAATTTTTTATTTAATGCTGGTTTTGGCGACCTTTTCATTTTCGAACATTATTTAACTGACTTGAGGTCCGAGATTTAATTTGGTAAAAATCATAAATGAAAGACAATTTTTCTGTTGAAAGCGCCACGTCAAAGAGTAAAATAATTGTCCTGGAAACGGTTGCCGTGGCACAACCGAAATATATCGGAGAAATATATGCATGACAAATATTTGTTTTAAATTTTTAATGTTAATAAATTAAGGCCCGCAGCTCGAGCCTGCTTAATAAATATTTATAATTTTTTATAATATAATATATATACATAAACAATATTATATATATATATATATATATATATATATAATAATAATTATATAATAATATATAATAATTTTTGTATAATTGCTCTTCGTAATTTTTCCATTTTATAAATTATCCGCTAAGACTGATTTCATATTTTGTATTATTAAAAATATAATATTAAAACTTGCTTAGTTAGGCCATAAGTTAGACTAAGTTATGCAAATCGGAAACTTGTACTTCTAGTTTGACCTAGTGTGGACATACATGTTATTGGCAACTGATTTTTGATTTTTTGTGTCCGAGTTGAGTTGTAGTTTTTTTTTGTAAAAGTGCTCGAGTGCCTTTTCTTTTTAAACTTTAACGATTTCATTCATCCTTCACTCATAAGCTGGATATAAGAGAGTATGAAAAAATGTTGCATATGTGTGTTTCAAGCTTCAATCCGAGTAAATATTGATGTGGACAACGATTTCTGTGCGTATTACCTACGGACTTAAAATTTTGTTTTCTGTTTAACAAAAGGGAATTTCCATTTAAGCATCGATTTTGAGGAGCTCCTTTAAGGAACTATAAGAGCTTTTAATTTTCAATGAACCAGTTGATAATTACACAAAGAGCTTCGAGAATGATTTTTACATTGCAAAAGAACAAACAGTTACACACATATGTATGTATACACGCCGTTTAAAAATATCTTGAAATTTGTGCTTTATTCCATTGTGAAGTACATTGAAATAAAGTTGAATAAAGTTGCGATTGCCGCAGGGCTATTTAATTTCTGGCTTAACACTTATTTAATTCAAAAACAATTTTTCGATTTGTAAGGTTGAAATTCCTTGCAGTCCCACAACTTAGTCAAGCGAAAAGACGAAGGACAGGAATACTTATAACGTGGTTGCCAAAGTATGGCAAATATGACAAGAATTGTTTGGGTGCAAACTGAAGAAACCGAAATCCAAATTGAGATTGTCATTGCGTTGAAGGAGTGTAGCCGAGCTGAGTTGCAAACTTTTCGAAATTAAGCACAAAAATTTGTGTTCCTAAATGTGAAATGTAAAATGTGGAGGCGGAAGAAGAGGGTTGGTTTTGGGTACAAAAAGTAGATGCTGCTCAAGCAAATGATGAAGGCGACTGCGCCCACAGTCACTGCAAATAGTTTGCGAACAAATTAAGCCCACTTTGCAGTGATTTGTGTCGCTAACACAATTATTTGTCAGCGGCAAGGGCGACGAGCAGGAACGCAGCCCGGACCCCACGATGTTAGGATGTCTATGCCTGTGGCTGAGACTTTTCCTTTTGCGCCACTGACAGTGCAGCTGACGTCTTCAGCTTCAGCTCCAGCTCCCGCTCCAGCTTCGGCTCTGTTCGATGCTGCCCCCTCTGTCCGCCGCTGCGCTGCCCTCTCCTGTTTCTTTCTTCTGTACTGTTTAGTCCCTCCATCTTGTTGCTGTTTATTGCTGTGTTGTTGTTGTTGCTGCTGTGTTGAGCACGTGGAAATACGTGCAAATACACGTTGCGTTCCTTGCCGCCATCAGCGGATGTGTGAGAGCAGGTGATGTGAGGGGAGGTGAGGTGAGGTGAAGAGCCGATGCTCCAGTTGGTTGACAAATGTCAAAAGGCAATACATACGTGCATGTGGCCAAGCATATATATGTATATGCATATATTTGTATTTACATACAAGATATACATACATACATACATATATATGAGAATTACTGAATAAGTAAAGCTTTGCATTGACTTTCCTCGAGAGACTTCTAAGGCTTCAAGCCGGACTGATTGAAGCGTCACGATTTAACATCACATGACAAATACACGTTTTTATTAAATCTGTGAAAAAGGAAATTGTCGAAGGCCAAACATTATGATATGTCATTATTTTACATATCTTGACTGGGAAATATATGCAAATTCTCAGTTAATCAAATTAAATATGTTTAATTCGCGTACACTCGCATCGTTTAAGTGTGCATTTATGAGTGCCTTTTTGGCTCGCATTGCTCTATTAGTCACATATTTTTTCTGCTAGCAAGGCCTGATCCGGGGCTGTCCCCTCCACCCCCTTTAATATGATATTTGTGCGCATTTTTTTAAGCCAACAATTTGCGAGACATTTATTTGCATATCAGCCAGGATGTCGCTGGAAGCCCATTCGCTTTTTGTGTTCACCTTCCTTTGGCATTTATGCTTCGCGTCGCGGTTTCTTTATACCCAGCGCGCATCACTTACATGTGGTATTTCAGTTATATCCGGTAAAAGGTGGCAATTGCGCGAGCTCTGACTTCTAAATGAAGGTAGCTTTGTGACAAAAAAGGAATTATTCAGGGGCTCAAAAAAAAAATCTCTTCAAAGTTGTTAAGTAGTTGACAATGCTGTAGAGATACCCTGTACCCAGCTGCATGCTGTCGTAGACTACATTTCTATTGACTTAAATATACTAGCAGCTGCCCTTCTTTGTGATCTAACTAGATTGATGAAAAGGTGACTTAAATTTGTTATTATTATAACTGCAAAATGAAATAAACATTTGCCTTTTTAACGTGTGGGTAGACTTTTCACAAGCAATTGCGATGCAAATACATTTATTGCAGGAGGGTGGATATTCCAGAAAGTTTGAAAAGGGGCAACTACTGAGATAAATTCAGCTTCCCAATTTTAACGGTGTGCTGTATTCAACTGGTCAGCCAGTTATTCAGGACAAACATTTTTCGACTAAGCTAGCTGCGTCTAATTTTGAGACTATTGCTGCTAGAAATAAATGATTGAGATCTCACATGGCATAAAATACACTTTTCGATAAATATATTTCTAAATGTGTACGAATGTATGTTAAGTATGTTCGAAACTGAAGGATAATCATAGCAAATGTAGAAGATATGTATATATAATACAGAAAATATAGCAGGTATCTATAATAGAATGTTTCTAAATGTTTACGAATTTATGTTAAGTATATTTGAAACTGAAGGATAATCATAGCAAATGTAGAAGATATGTATATATAATACAGAAAATATAGCAGGTATCTATAATATAATGTTTCTAAATGTGTACGAATGTATGTTAAGTATATTTGAAACTGAAGGATAATCATAGCAAATGTAGAAGATATGTATATATAATACAGAAAATATACCAGGTATCTATAATAGAATGTTTGTAGCGGCAACTCAGCGATGGCTTCAGCGTATCTTCCAGTCGGGCTCTCTCTAGACTAGAGCGCTCTTAATTGTTCCATCAAATATTCAGAATGACAATATCGATGAAAAATAAAATTAATTGTGCAAACCCGTATACATATATGTTGTTCGCTGGCAAATTTTATTGTAGAATAGACCGAACATGCAAATTTCCACTGAAACAGTAGCGACTGCACGTTTAAGCCAGCTCTGTGTTCAAAAAGATAAAAGGAAGCATTTTAAGTCGCTGCCAACCCATCCCACTCCAGCCAATGCAATTACCGCCTGTTAATAGAGAAGGACCTTCAAAGCAAATTTATGATGTTTTTGTACCCAGTGTAATTGCAACAGTTCCAGCACCTCCAGGCTAAAAGCGCTGTTTGAGGAATTAAAAGTACTCAAGTTCTCCTCCTTTAAATCAAAACCGATGAGATTGTTAAGTGAAAATACTGCGATTTGTATCAGTTAAAAAGAATTCAGCAATCCACCTGAATAGAAAGTTGCTTAAACTATTCACTTATATTTCGAGAATTTTAATAAACACACTCATCCCAAATTGATAATATAAGTACATTTCACTGAATCGGTTTGCTATTAACTTATTCAGTTGTAAAAGCTGCCCTAAAAAGTATGCTTTAATTATTTCAGCGAGACGCGCGAAAGTTAAAATGGAAATTAGTATTTTAGGTATTCGAACGCTATGCCATGGCGGAAATATTTAGCATGCCCATTTGTTCATTTCATTCGTTGCTGCTAACGACACAGATATCAGATATTTTTAATCAGCATTCAGACATGAAAACTCACACGCACACACCATCCCACACACACACGCCCACACACATGCTGGCTCTTCTATATAATATTACAGGGCGCACAGGCAGTGTGTGTATGCAAGTGTATTCCTGTGTGTGTGTGTGTGTGTGGGGTAGGCGTGCCGCCTTCATTTGGAACATGCACAGACTGCAACTTAGACTTGGCATCATTTACAGCATTTCGGTGGCAATTGTTATCGCCGCCCTGGCCGGTCCCCAGTGGCTTTTCACGGAGGAGAAGCTGCCCAATGCTAACTATAATGGCACCGCCAACTTTAATGCACTGGACGATGGCGCCTATGTAACAAAATATACCAAGTCTAGCCTCTGGATACTGTGCACAACGCTGCCAGGTGAGTAAAAGTGCGTGGATTAAATGAGAACAAATGCGTGCGGCAATGATATTGCGCATACGTCATGTGGTCCATGCAAGATTTTGGCTGTCATTGGGTGTTAATAAGGTGACAAGGAACAACTAAATGAATACAAACACAAACACAAACACACACACACACACACACACATTGACACAGAAACAGACACCACAACACTGCAGTCTATCATCCCGTCAGTTAGTCAGTCAGTCAATCAATCAAGCACACAAATAAACCGAACAACTGCCCCCAATTAGCGCCAGTCGCTGGCAACTGAACTGTTTTATTTGGTTGACAGCGCTGCCATCCGAAACTTATCCAATAGCTGCCATGCATGTCATGTACTTCTCTACGTAATTATGTATACATATATTTTTTTTCTGTTTTTGTTTCTGTTAACAAAGTGAATATTGGTTTTGCGTCCGTTCGTCAGTTCATATGAATTTCAAATTTTCGAAATATGCTCGCGTATCGCGTGCCACAAAAAGCGTTTGGTAAAAATATTTCGCTTCTATCCATCGAACAGCAAATGAAAAAAAATCACTATACATGTATCTAGTTTAGTATTATTCTTATTATTATTACTGTTATTATTATTATAATTATGATTATCATTACTGTTTTTATTATTATTATTATCATTATTATTATTTTTCTTATTATTATTATTATTATTATTATTATTATTATTTTTATTATTATAATTATTATTGTTATTATTGTTATTATTATTATTATTATTATTATTATTATTATTATTGTGATTGTTATTATTATTATTATTATTTTTTTCTTATTATTATTGTTATTATTATTATTATTATTATTATTATTGTTCATTTTAATATTTTCCTTAAGCAGCTGCTTACATCCGACTGAAACGAGAGCAACTAAGTATATTTGTATTCTTACAGGTCTAGACGTGGACACATTCAACTGCGTCAAAATTGATTACTTCCCAAATGAAGGCTATCAACCTGACCCGCACGACTCAACGGCAGCCATACCCTGTAAGTAGTGCAAGAGATTTTCAAACTCTGGTGTATTTAGTTTTTAAATTATAATTTATGTATACCAGACTTTTGAATAATACAGAAAAATAATGGGAAGTACTTAATATGCACATTCGCCTTTATGGGATACCAGAACATCTCTTTCATGCATTCATTCACAAATCGGAAAGTGTAGGAAGTGGCAAAACATTGCGCTGTGATTCGCTAACAGTTTAAGCGTACGGCACAAGTCATTTAAATTTTTGTAATACATATTTGATTGACATATGTATGCAGGCATACAAATTGATTTTAATTGCGGGTTTATAAAATAATTATTTAATTTTAATATTGTTGAAGCATTTAATGACAATATAATTGCATTAAAGCAATTGATTTGTTGCACATTCCGATATCATAGCCTTTTGGTTCCCAGCCCCAGCCAGAGTAGCATCAATTTGGATTTTTTTATTGTATTATTTGATGAAATTTTAAGCAATTTCCACTTTCAATTCTCTTTTATTTTTATTTATTGTAGTTTTTCTTTTTTACCTTGAGATTGCAATTATATGTTTGCACAATAACAACAATCTCAAATATTTCATTGATTCGCGACGCCAATTCGCAGCGAACAGCAAACTTGAAAATAATTTGAAAATCGCTGCGGGTGACAATTTTTTGCTCTGTAACAAACTATTAGACAGCAAAGTGCTTTCCTTTCACATCGTTCGACATTTTCCCATTAATTTTTTATTACGTTTTTTTATATTTTAAAGCTGGGCCGCGGGCAAAAAACACACGGCCTAACCAAAGCTTTGACTTTTTTCATGCTATTCACAATAATTGGGCTTGTTTAAAAGGGGCACAAGAAAGTTATGGATGTGGCATGCAACAGGCAGCATTTTGCGTTTTTAATATATTTTTTAAAGGCATTAAATCTAACCAGATATTTGCGTTGATCTCAGAGAATTTAGGAACTACAGACTACTTATATATCCAAGTTATATAAATAGATTCTTTTTTGATATTTGATGGATATACCACGCATATTTAATATTTACAGTAGTATGTGTCTTTTGAATGTTCCAAAAGGGCTGGGAAATATTTATCACGTTAAATTGTTAATTTTTATATTTAATATTTATGCATAACTAGATATATGTATAATATGTGGCTATGAATAAGTGTATAAACGTACTTTGGGCCATGGTTGAAGCATATTACTGATTCTTATAAGTTTTTCATTACTTTTGTCTATTTTACCATTTTCAGATACGGTAACTAAGTCCTGCCCCATCTTTCTGTCCGCCGGCATTTTGCTATTCATCAGCTTTATTATCTTTATGATACCCACGTGTTCGCATCAGAACAGTCTATACTATTTTAGTGCCGGAATACTATTCATCGTTAGCGGTAAGTTAACATTGCAAAACTATGGTTTCTTTCTTCTTCAATAATGCTGGAGCTTTATTTATTACAAATTATACAATCTACATATTATTATTGTTAGCTTATAATATCAACTCATAATGTAAGGGCTTGGCGATTTCATAAATTTACCATTGTTTTATGTTTATTTATTGATTTAGGTAGAGTAGAAGTGATGTGTATTGTAGGTACATTGTAGCTATATTCATACATATCACATTAGTATGTCTGGGCAGATTCTATAGCGTGAGACTTATCAAGTCAACAAGATTTGTTCATAGCAGCCTTATTCCGGCCGTACTCCTTCTCCTTTCTACTAGACATCTGGCTATTAAGGTGATCTACCCACTTGTCCAGGTACCTGACAACCTGTTTTTTTATGGTTTGCCCGAACATTGGGATTCCACATTCACGCTCAGTGTCGCTCAGTCTCAGTCTATGTCAATTGGTCTTATCCCATGCTGATGCATTTTGGCAGCGATCCATTATAGCTGAATAATATATCGCTAGATGTGGCAACGATTACTTTGAGTTTTTTGTTAGCGTTGAGTAATTAGCTCATCTTTGGTTGTCTTTGAAGACTGCCAACAACTTGAGTAAAAATCCCGAGGTACTCGTGAGATGTGCTATAAGCCAGCACTTCTTCATGGAAGAACAGACCAGGACACATTTACTTCCTGAGTGCATTGGTGACGCTGACGCAGTTCTTGAGCTTTAAAAGGAATACTACATTATCAAAAAAAGAAATTTTTAAATATTAAAAGAACGGCACGTCGATGATTAAATATCCGATTATCAGTTGGAAAAAGAGCTGAACTGGATCTCACTCAGAATTTCACATTGTTTTTATTGAACTGTACAACCGAACCGAGATGCAAATCGAGTTATATATTTTTCGAGATCGCCGCCTCAACTCCAGGAGAAATGTTCGATTATTATGTTTTCGTTGCCAGTTGCTTGTTTAACATTATTCATTTGAACCGAGCGACGCCGGGTAATTGTCTTTTAATATGTATTTTTTCTGTTTAATTATCCCAAAGGTCTGGTCATGCTCATTGGTTTGATAGCCTATATATCCATACTGAAGGCCGAGATCGGCTCCAAGCTACGACCACGCTCTACACTGCAGCCGGCGCTTATCAAGGTGACCTACGGCCAGAGTTTTTTTCTGTTCGTCTTTGGGTTCATTGCCACTGAGTTTGTCGGAGTGCTCAACATTTTCCTCTTCATTAATCTGCAGGAGTTTAGCTATTACAGCGTAAGTATTGCCGGGCGGCGGCCGCATCCGCTTCGGTAATTATGCATAACTTGGAAATGGGCTATTACATTTCCTCTCGACCCCCACTTCCGGATGAAAGCGGCGCGGCAAAAGCCGCAAAGAAATTAATTCCATGCAGTTCTTGGACGCAGTACTTAGTTAGGTGTCAGGATTGACTGCCTCGGTCAGCACTTATGACCCCAAAACAAAGGTGATGAAAATGATTAGCAGTATAACCTATATTTAAACGTTTCATATAGTATACCAGTTAAACTTAATTTAAAGTATCTATAATATTAGCTAGGGAGGACAACCATCTGCGGCCTGCAGCAAATTGAAGATTCTTGCGTACATTTTCGACCAATTGTTAAATAGAATGGTATCCGAAGTTGGTACATTTTTGTTTTGTAATCTTTTTAACTTTTTGCTGACGGATTTAGTTGGCTGTATATTTGTATATTTTGATGTAAAAACTATTTTTTCGGCCGATTACTAACAGGTAGATTAAAGTAAGCCGAAATATGTTGAGTTGCTATAGAAGATGCACCGAACCCAACGCCAAGCTGCCGTAACCAAGATTCTAGCTTCCTGCTATACATAAATATACAAAATCGGAATCATCTTCTTCTTGCATTCTTTGCTTACTTCGGTGTTTATTATTCGTTGCATGTGAAATTTTCAGGGCTTAAGTATGGAATATACAAATATGCATACACGAAAGTTCAAAACCTTGAATTTCACTTTGGGAGAAATATGGGAAGTTATCCGATAGGTGCAATATTTTTAATTTGTGTATACTATTGGAGAGCCTAAATACCAAGCTTGTACCTGGCTCTTAAAATTTTGGGGTCAAATTTTTAATCGATATGAATACGCAGAATGATGAAGTCGTCCTGTGTTTGGTAAACAGAATATATATTTTTAGATTTTAGTCTCGACTTTCCGAGATCGATGCGTTCACACTGACGATCCGGTAGGCCGACAGATGTACATAGCTCAGTCGAATCAGCTCATCTTCCTGATTATGAATATATAAACCTGGGGTCGGATATAATTCTTTCTGCATGCTACAAACATATGCGCTAAATAAATATACTCATTCCCACTACTGCGATCCGTCGAAAAGAGAGAACAGAGTATTGCGCAGTCGGCAACAACCGATTCGTCTTCTCGTAATACTTAATTCATTATGCAGATTTTTTTTTAAATTCACTCTCCTTGATTTTAAGCAGCGCCTACCTTGCTTCAGTGTGGCCGACTTACAAGCCAGGTTCAAGGAGGGGCAAGGGGAGCATGTGCTAAGCCATTCGTATAAGCGATATAAGCAGCCGGGCACTGCAGCTGCTGCATCCCAGGAGACACCTCCGATGCCATTGCATGGCCAACGGGAGCAACAGCAGCGATCTGGCCACCAACAGCAGCCGCGCCAAATGGCGCTGCGGTCGAGTAATGGACGATTGCATCAGGTGCACGATGCGGGACGTGGTCCCATCCAGACGCAAACTCTACCTGCCGGCTATGCGTGCCGCAAACATCCAAATGCTGGCGGCTCCAATTTGAATCTCTATCTTCACAACGATCTGGAGCGTCGGTAAGTAGGCAGCCGCAGATTCGTTTGCCACGGGAAGAGCAGCTAATGCCATTGGGTCACGCCTTACAGCTTCTACTTTGAGAAGCCGGCGGTTTCAAAGTGCAATGTGCATTCCCGCAGCTTTGCCAAGTCCCTGAATGAGCTGTGCATGGAGCCAGCTTTGCCGGCACCGGCACCACCGCCACCAGCAGCAACGTTTGCCGATCTGCCCCAGGAGTTTCCGCTGACGCGCTCCGTTTCGACCACGACGGACATTTACACGACAGCAGCGCCACCCTCGGTGCAGCCGCAGCGCAAGCAGCGACGCAATATGGCCACCAACACCCAGGCTCCATATGATGACGAGGAGGAGCAAACGGCACGCCTATGCGGCCTGAAGCGCGGCCTGCGCAAGACCAAAGACGAGCTGTTCCAGGAGTTCTGCAAGCGCGCTGGCATGCGCAGCAAGCCCAAGAATATTTACTACATTCCCAGCGAGGATGCGGATGATGCGCCCCCGTCCCAGGAGCCTCAGCCGCTGCGACGCAGCTACGAGGAGAGCCACAAGAGCAACCACAACGATGATGACGACGATGACGATGGCGATGATCATGGATTTCGACAGTTTCGCTCTGGGCCTACCGTGGACGAAGATCATATCTATGTCGTCGGGGGTAAGTGGCAAATACATTTGTATATAATTACCACCAAGTTTACGTGCTTGCTATGTTACCCAACTTTTCCCTGGCCAAAATGATTTAGTAAGCTTCGTAAACGCTGATCAAAAGAGAAAATTTCATTATTTTTGTATTTAATTTTTTTAATTATAATCTTATTTTCATTGCTTTTTTTTTTGTGAACAATAAGCAATTGAATAAAAAAAAATTTTACAAATTTTTAGTTTAGGCTATGGTTGAACCACCGATCTGCCGCTCATTAGTTCGACTCAGTTTTTTTCGTTGAATTCTTGACATCACTTTTTCACTCATCTTCCGCTCGTGAATACATTAAAATTTGTTCATTTTATTTAAGTCTCTGGGCGTTGAATTTTTCAAACCCATCTCCAATGTAGATAGAGTCGGCAGACAATTAGGTTTTTGCATAAAAAAAAAACTTTTGCTTTTTAAGATATCTTCAGCAATCTGAGGTTCCTCTTTTTTCTTGTAACTAATTTATTTGCTGTTATTCCCAATATTATTAAGTTTTTCCCATCTATATTAAGGGGTAGATCATGTCAAATAAGACTAAAAGCCGGAAGACCAGCAAGGTCAAAGAAGAATGGGAGATATTTTTAGTTAGCTGGGCTTTTCAACTGGGTTTCTGTCTGTTGTTGCGTAGATATTAAGACTAAATTTCAAAGAAATTAATACACATTTTCGACTGCTCTACAGATCAAGCGCAGCTTGTGCTTCCCCGCCGCGTGTCCATGTGTGTGGATCCAATGCTGCCACCGTTGATGCAAACGCAGCAATTGCGCAAACTCAACTCAAATCTGTCGCTGCACACACCACAGTCGGACGCATGGCCCTGGCCGATGCAGCAGCGCCTGGCGTCGGAGCATGGCCAGAGCCGGACGCTGCCGCGCTGCTTCCTGCGTCAGCCGGCAGGCAGCCAGGACAGCCTGGGCTCGCTGCAGAGCAACTACAGCGCCAGCCAACAGCGCTTCTCGCAGCTGATGCACCAGCACCAGCAGCAGCTGCACCAGCAGAACCGCTATCTATCCACGCTGACGCTGCCACGACCTTGCGACGAGGCACAGCTCAAGCCGCAGCCGGCGGTGCACTGGCCAACGGCCATACCTTCCTCGCCATCCAATTACGCCACCGGCTACCCACTTCCGCAGCCGATATACGCACCCGCTATTGCCGTGCCGGTGTCGAGCGCTGTCGCTGCATCTCATCCGCCCAAATTCCAGCGCGCCTACGCCTTCGACGACGCTCAGCGCCGTGCCAGCTTTGCCGTCAACGAGGGGTATGATCTGGACGAAATTGAGCGCGAACGCAGACGCTCTCACGCGAGTCTTTTCGGTGGTCCTGGCATGCCGCAGACGAGGGAGCAGTATGATCTCATTAATGGCACCGCAGTTTAAGGCCAGGATGAGTTCAGGACAACTGGCATATGTAGATTTGAGATGGAAGACGATCGGACAGCATCTATTTATACTCCACGCAAATAAATGTTTCCCTAAGCTTTAGAGAATCGCCATAAAATGAAAAGCTTCAGATTCAGAACTTCTGTTTTCTGCTTCTTCTAGAAAAAATATTCCTATATTTTACAAAGCTTTTTTTTTAGTGAAAACTTTTTGCTTCTTAGATATTTCCTTCTAAATTTTTGAAAATTTATAAATGTTTTTTATAAATTTTTATTCAAAAAATGGGAGAAATTTCATTTGAAGACGAATTTTTACATTTTTTGGAGAAGCTAGCCTGTTTTTCTGAGTGTATGCTCGTTGGAATACACCGAAAATACTCTAGTTAACTAGAATGACATGTAAATCAAGGCTGCAAGCGTCAATAAATCATTTTTGGGGATTCGGCTTATGGCTCGAACTATTGCCTCGCTCTAAAGCAGGTTTCTTAAGCCTGGTCTTCTACGTCTGTGAATCTGGGATTGGATTCGAAACTTAGTTCATCCCATTTTTTACAATTTATTAATTACAATATTAATTTTTTTTTTTTGCAAAATTTTGGTTTGCCTCAGATTAACGTTCGACTCTTTTCTATGCAACAACATGGTCAATACAAATTTCGAATTCCACCAGGTCCGGTTAAAGCTGGTCTTGCAGCCTTGTTTCAAATACTCTAGACAGTTTTTTTAGACTCTCTGAATATATAAAATCAACTAATTGCGACAAATAAGCATTCTAAATTGAACGAAATTTAGGCTCGTGGACCGAACTTTAATGCCGAACCATTCGGCCTAAAAAGTGAACCGAACCAGCGACAATTTGATCTACTATACTATAACTGAAAACATAGCAGTACTTGGAAAAGATCGGATTTAAAACGTAAATTAAGCAGATGACTTTTAATAATTTCAAAATAATACTCATAAAAACAAAAACGAACGGGGTAAAAAAAACGTAACTCAGCCAAGATTTGTTTATTTTTTGTGAGAACAAATGTTTATTTGGACAGTTACGAATAAAAAAAAAGTTCTATATTCAAGAATATAACCAAACCTAATTTAACTTAGCCTACCTCTTATTTTATATTGGATTTCCTCCACCCGAAGGATACTGAATCTTTCTGTTTATAGTTAATTGTTTATAAGCCTACTACTTCGACTTACTATATATTTAATATGATAAGGTATTTATATGTGTATTAAGATCTGTGGACATACTGACATAATTTTGGAGGAGCCGAGCTAAAAAGAGCTACTAACTTATCAAGAATATAAACTATATAGTATATGTATGCACGAGTGTATCAAGCTTTATTGTATTGACGGGGCTGCACTGGGGGCGATAGCTTTGCTAGTCAGGATCGCAGCGACACATCTGCGAGCGCGTCCAGCAAAGCAATCGTCGCGTCGCCGTATCATCACAGATTCATGCGTTTCCAGAACTCCAGGCTATGTGACAGGGCCGGACTTGAGGATGCATGCGATGCGGATGAGGCATTGCTTACCAGCTGCGCGTACACCTCACGCATGGCAGTGGGACGATTGTCTAGGCTGCTGCCCAGATTGCTTCCCAGGTTGCTGGCCAGGCTGCTTGAATTGGCCGTTGTGTTGCCAACATCGCTTAGCGCGTCCAGCAGACCCAGAAGGTTCGGACCCCCAGCATGAGCTGGAGCCACCTCCGTGCAGCTGCTTGGCGCTGTGTGCGGCCGCTGGGCCAGTGCAGTGGGTGGGCAGGTCGAATTCAGTATACTTGTGGGTGCACTCCAAGGACGCGATGGTGGCTTCATGTTAGGCTTTGGCAAGGCATCTGCTCGTGTCGAGGCCTGTGCTTCGGCATGGGTGCCAAAAAGCTGATTCATTCTGGCCATGGAGCGCTGCAATTTGCGACTGGCGGGCGGCGTTATCGCCTCATCGCCACCATCCCCACCACTGCTCAGCCTATCCATGTCTGCCAGCGAGGTGAGCGTGCCGCTGCTTAGCAGATCAGCTTCCAGCTCAGCGCCGAGCTGCGATTCGGCGGTCATCAGCTGCAGGCTGGCGGGCTGGGAGACGCGCGCCAACGTCGCCTCCACGCGGCTCAGCAGATGTTGTGTCTCGTGCTGCACCTGGTCGGCCAGCATTTTGTTTGCCATCGCTGGCAGCTCCAGCTCCAGTTCCAATTGCGGAGCCGCCGCTGCTGCTGCTGGCAGCACTGGGTGTGAGGTAGCCTGTAGCTCCGAGAAGAGTTTGCGCCTGGCCACGGCAATGGCATTGGTGAACTGATAACTATCCTGATCCAGCTCGGAGCCACTGTAAACGGGTGATGCCACTGGCGGAATCGCCGTGTTCAGCTGCACATCCTCGCGCCGTATGCGTCGCTGCCACTCCCGAAAGCTGTCCAATGTGCGATGGATCTGCTGGCGCTCGCGGGCACAGCTAGCGCGAATATTGAGCTTCTGTTTTTGGGCGCGCGCACGCTCCAGATAGCCCAGGAAGCTCTGCTCCAGCAGATCGCTCTCCTGCTCCAGCTGTAGCATGCGGTTTCTGCAGATTGATGGATCAATTAGTAAGCTGCATGCGAAGCATTCGCTGGGGTGTACCTACTTGGCGCTAAGCAGCGCTTCATTGAAGCTGGGCACGACTTGTGGGCGTGCATCCGCAATGGTGTGCTTACTCTGGCCATTGGTGTTGGTGGCAACGCTGTTCAGCTGCGGTCTGGGTGGCTCAACAGCAGCAGCGGTAGCGGGCGGAGCAGCGCCAGTTGAGGGCGCAGCTAAGCCCAGCACACTATGTGGAAACGATGCGGATATTGTTCTTGCTGTTGACGCAGGCGGTACTGGTGGCGATTTAGATTTGGGTTTACTTAATGCGGACGGTAGACGACACACATCGTTGTTGGTCTCCGCGTCGGTCCACACCGGCTGGATGCGTGCTGTCTGCTCGGCGGCCAACTCCGTTTGCTGTATCTTCTCGGCCAGCAGCTGGTGATGGGCCTCGTAGTGCTCCAGCAGCCGAAATATCTTGTGCACTAGCTCACGTGCTTCCGAGGAGTGCGAGTCGCGCTCCACATGCCGGCACAGCGTCTGCAATGGATGTTTATTAAGGATTATGGGCATATTAGGATCGAGCTGGTGGGCAACACTCACGCGCCAGGAGCTCTGCCTGCGACTCAGGCGCATCAGTTCGGCATGATGACGCAGTTTCACATCAAAGAGCTCATCCAGGCGCTGCTTTTGCTGTTCCAGTGCTTTGTTCAGCGACAGTTCAACACGCTCCAGAAAGATGTGACCACTATGGCTGTGCAGCATCTCAAAGATCCATTGCTCATAGCTACGTGACGGTGATGCTTTAGTAGCGGGTGCCGGGGCGGGTACTGCAGCTGCAACTGGGACTGGAGCTGGAGTCGTCTGGCTGGCGGCATCTTTCAAACATTGCTGTATGTGATCCGTGTTGGTGGTAGTGTGCCGCTGGCGCAATCGCCTCGTTTGGGTGGCGACCGTCTGCATTGCGGATGGTGCTGACAGTATTTGGGTTTGGCTGGAGGTGTCCCGATGCTGCTGTTGCTTCTGGCACTGCATGCCTTCCTGCACGCCCATATAGTGGCCATGGGAGAAGCCTTCGCGATAGCCCAGCTTGAAGCCCTTGTGCCTGCCCACGGCGTACTCTTGCTCCATGGCCAGATTGAGCACATTGCTCAGCGTTTGTACACAGCCGGCGAGCTCGCCCACCAGCGCCTCCAGCCGGTCCAGCGTTATGTACATGCAATCCTGGGGCTGATGCGTCTGCTGCTGGAATTTCTGCAGAGCCTGCTGCACCATGGCCAGGCTGGCCACCTGCTCCGCATGCAAGTGCGGCAGCTTTGGCACTGATGGCGAATCCGCCGGCAATTGTATGGGCCCCACCGGGGACAGCACTGTGTTGCCATCCTGTCTCGCCACCTGCGTCTCCTGCTGCTGCGTCAGCTCTGGTAGCTGTATGGCCGTCTGTCCAGGTCCCAGCGTTTGTCCAGTAACTAGCAGACGCTTGCGCTCAAGTATCTCCTGCTGCAGCAGCTGCTCAAACGCTTTGTAGGGGATGATTTCGACAGGTGGCGCACAGGATTTACAGAGTGCGTCCATGTAGTGCATCAGCTGGGATAGCTGCTGCTCGACGCCATTCAGCGACTGCGAGACGCGTGGTCCAATGAACACAGTGCGTCCGTCAGCGGCCACAACCAGCTCCTCGGTCTGGTACAGGCGGCTGTTGTCACCATCTGGAGAACCTTGCACACATGCCGCCGGCTCTGTTTGCGTGGCCTCTGTCCTGCTCTCCCATGCCCTATGTGTCATTGTGCTTTCGTTGACCTGTGTCAAATCCGTGCGACGCGAATCCACCAGAGTTTTGAGCAGCGCCAGCAGCAGCGACTGCTTCGGTTTGCCATAAGTCTGAAGTAACGTCTGTCCGAACTGAACCGGCGTTTCCCTGTGCTCGCCCAGCACCGCAGTGAGCACCTGCTGCAGCTCTTCCTGGTTAAATCGGAACTCGGCCCGACCCTCGAAATCGGGCAGCGTATGCCGATGCGGCATCTCGCTGCAGAAAACGGAGAGCGTGTAATGGAAGTTCTGCTCATAGAGAAACTCCGCGACGAGCGTGTGCAGCGCCAGCGCTATGGGCGACAGGAGCAGGCAATTCTGTTGCTGGCTCATCTGTGCAGCGGTCGCTGACGCCTTGCTCAGCAGCTGGCCTGGCAGCAAAATGGGGGGATTAATGCGCTGATGCTCTACCGAAAAACGGATGCCACTTACCCAGCGAGGTGCTATTGAAGGTGTTGATGAGATCCATGCGCAGATGCGCATGCATCTTGCCCTCGATGCCCTCTTGCGCCATCCACTGGCGAAACTCTCGCTCGAAGTCCTGCTGCGACAGTTGCGCCAAATGCTCTAGCTGCAGTCGAAGCTTCGCGGTCTCCTCGTCAGTGGTGCCGGAGCTGGAGCCGGAGCCAGGAGTGGTGGCGGCAGCTGTGGCATCGGCGGCAGCGGTGGCATCGCCTGTAGCTGCAGCAGGAGCAGAGCCAGCGCAAAAGGTAACATTTCCAGCAGCAGTAGTGGCAGCAGCTGATTTTACATGGATCTTCTCCGGCTGTTTGCCAGCTATTGCCGTCTGCGGCTTTGCTCTGTCATTTATGGGCTTTGACAACGGACGCGCTGTTGGCGGCGCCGGCGCCGGAGACGGCGTTCGTTTCCTTAGTACTGCAGCTCTCTTCTGCTGCGCCTGCGCTTCTCTCTCCTTTCTGGCCGCCTCGTGCTTGCGCTCGCGTTCGCATTGCTGTGGCTGGCGCTGTCTCAGTCTGATTAACTCTTCTTCTTTGCTGCGCTGCCTGACGGTTGTCAGTCGAGTGCTCCCGGCAGCGCTCGTCGCAGCAGCAGCAGTTGGCTTTTGCTTTGTTTTCATTCCGTCTCGAATTTGAACACTTGCAATTTTGTGCGCATCGGTAGAAGTTTTAGTTTCAGCTTTAGATTTTCGCTATAGCTTCAATCACAATAATTTTCTTATTTATTTGTGCATATTTTATGTGTTTTACTTGTTTCTGTGTTGCTCTTGTTCTCGCTCTCTTTGTAAATGTTGTTGTTTTATACTGCGATGTTGCCGGCACAGCCAGCGCTTGGTAAATAGTTTTGGGCGCTGCACCAAGCTGCAGCCACCACCGTCAGGTGGCCAACTTTGACAGCAGCGGCAGCGCTGCCTGCGTCGCAGGACGCGAAATGGTCAACTGCAGGCGGTCAACCGGAACGTTGCAGGTGCAGGAGCTGGAGCAGTTGATAATCAGTCTAGCGGTTTTCCAGTTGCTCATTGCAAGACTTGTTAGAATACATACGTATGTACGTACATGTATGCTTCAACGGAGTACACAAACATTTTGTGCACATTCAATCCAACATTTTACTAACACATTCGGCTTACAAATTGTTAAACAAATCCTGTCATCAATATTGTTTTTCTTCTGCATATATATATAGTTGACAGGAATTGTAAAATAAAAGCATTTGAAATACAAACGCCACAAATTGAGCAGCAACGTCCATCACACAGACAAAAGCTGCTTTCGTTGCCAATCGATATATCGACTACACGTGCTATCGGTGTTGCACAACAATCGGCAAGAATCAAAACAAAGACCACGCATTTATTTCGACAGCCAACGTTCAACAAAGAGCACAAAGACGACTTGCAGGTAAATATATGCATAATGCGCACAAAGGCACATTTTAAAATGATGCCGCGTGCAGCGCATTCCTATGTGACGTGGTGATCTATTTATTTTTCACACTAACCCAAAACAATTTCATCAGTAGTGAAAACGCGCAGTCATCATTTTCAGTAGCACTTGGAGCAGCAGTCGCGCACAGCTCCCATGTCGCAGATTGACAACATTTTTAATCAGGTGCGTGCGCGCCTGCAGGCCCAAAGCATCAAGCTGTGGGAGGAGCCTTACTATTCCGAAGGCGTGGGCAGCATTGAGGCCTCAATTGAAGTAAGTGCACACTAGTCAGACCATGCAAACTGTAAGCGTTTCCTTTGCCCACTGAACAGCGTCTGGCTGATGACTACGGCGCCCAGCTGGGTATTGACGCATCACGCTGCAAGTGCGTCCTCACTGAGCTGCAGGACAATGCGCTGCGGAAGCTCGCAGCTCGTCGGGAGTTCAGTGAAACGGGATTGGCCACGTTTAAGGTGCGACGGGTCGATAATCGCAATGGCACCACCAGCATACTAGACATCAAGTGTGACTTGAACGAACTAGGCTCCAAACTGCAGCAAACGATTGCGGCCAAGCTGCAGCTCAGCGATGCCAATCACGTCAAGTGCATCTCAGCGGGACGCATTATCTCTCCAAATTCAACGCTGGCTGCACAGCAGCTCAAAAACAATCAGCAGCTCATTGTGATAGTAGGCCAGGGCGACGACCAGAACGCGGCACTGCATGAGCGAATCGGCAAGATCAAGGCGGATGTCGATGCGGTGGTCGCATCCCAGAGCCAGCTAATGGAGGTGGGTATACTGGAAATCATAGCAAGATCGAATAGGTATATTTGAAGTGCCAACGATTATTTATATAAATCTTTCATGACTGATCGTTCGATTGCTATATGATATATTGTACTGACACGAAAACTCGGAACTTTACAAAGATCCATTAGAGACGTTTAAGGGATTTGACAACAATTTGAGGGAGACGGACATGACTATATCCACTCGGCAGTTGGACCTAATGAATGCTAGCTAACATTTTTGTGCGGCCTTGCCCGGCCCAAGTTTTTGCTTCAAATTTAAGATATCACTTTTTGACCATTTCCCGATTGTCGACAGTTTAAATCTCCACTTTTAAAGTTATATTTTGAGCTTGGATGGAAAGTGTGTCTCCGAAATTGCTAAAGCTTTTATTTACAGATTTAAAAATAAGCAAAAGGATTTGCAAAGAGGTCTTTGGAAATGAGTAGCCGATCGAATCCACGATTGTTTCCACTCTTGCGCGAGAATTTTCCCAAACCTTTACATAGTAAGAATCTAGGGATTGTGCATTGATAACCAGTCAGTCAGTCAGGACAGCCGTTAATTTTAACGACTGTAGTAAGAGCTCGCAAGTTAAGAGCGTTCAAATAGAAGATACTTTGTTCACATCTTTATACGTCAAAAAATTTAAACGAAATTTGTTTACTTTGAACGCAAGTTTAAAAAACATGTGAGGTCGATGGGATTTTTTGCTCATTTTTACCCCATGGATGTCTATCCAGTCTTCAAAATTGTTCATGCATGAATTTCTAAGGATAGATTATAGGTATTGATATTGACAAGGTTAACAGAACTGGTAAATATAGAAAGCGAACCATGGAATGTTTAGTTCGGTAACGGTCGATCATAGCATTTTAATCTAGCGTTGGCTTTTATCATAGCTCCAAGAAGGGTATACATGATCAATTGAATTTGATAACAAGCTTATTCCCCATATAGATGGAGGATCAGGATGGCAATCCGGTGTTTCTACCGCCAAACGAGAATCGCGCCCTGCTAACGGGCATGGGCTACTGCGAGAAGGCGCGCGTGGCAATGCACCGTGAGGATTATGAGGAGGCGCTGCTGCTGCTGCTCGAAGCGGATGAACAGTTTAACGCTTGCGATTCCAAGTTCCTGGAATCGGTGGATAACTATGCGCTGCTCAATTTGGATATTGTGTGGTGCTATCTGTGCCTGAAGAATGTCTCCCAACTGCCGGATGCAGACCGCCGTCTGAGCATCTGCGAGCGCAGCTTTCAGCGTAGCTATGGCGAGAACTATGCGCGTCTTTACGCGCTTAAGGGTCGCGGCTGTCCGGAGCGTGCGCTTATTATGCGTTTGCATCTGCTCCAAGGCGTCGTGCTGTACCATCAAAATCAGCGGGATGCCGCCTATGAGCGCTTCGAGGCGGCAGCCGCGGTGCTCGGCGAGCTGAAAGTCAACGATGAGCAGCTGCTGCTGCTGGTCGAAATGGGCTTCGAGGTCAGCGAGGCGCGCCTCGCCCTCCGCTCCAGTTCGGGCAACGTAGAACGTGCGGTTCAGTACATACAGCAACGGAAACAACAGCTATCCGATGCCCGCAAACAGTCAAAGGGAGAGCGCGCCATGCACCGCCGCTATGCCAAGCAGGCGACCAAGGACAGCGACTGGGTTAATCCGCGTAGCGTTTGCACCCTTACCGAAATGGGGTTCGATCGTCGACTGGCGGCGGCGGCGCTGCGCCGCACCCAAAACGATGTGCCACGCGCAGTGAGTTAGCAAGTCCCTCTGTGCAAGGGATTGACTATATATGTGAATATCTGTGAATGCTTTTAGGTGGAACTGCTGCAAACCAACTCCGCTGAGCTGCGTGCAACTTTACTTGAGTCGCAAAGCGCTGACGCCGTACAGCTGGCTGCCCTGTTGCAGCTGGGCTTTACAGAGCCGGCTGCACGCGCAGCCCTCGAGAGCGCACAAAACAATTTGGAGCAGGCAACGGATTTTCTGCTCAAGGCTATTCAGAGCGAGGAGGAGCTGTTGCAGACCGTTGAGCGTGTTACACAGCTAGCCACCGATGGCATTGGCAGTGATGCAGCGTCCACGTCACAGGCGGCCACATCACCTACCGGCTCCCTCATAGATGCCGTGCTGCAAAAGGCTAAAGCCGAGATGGAGGCATATCAGGCGTACAAGCGTTTGCACGCCGATCTCACGCACAGTGATCAGGACTATTTGGATTTGCCGCTGCTGCAAGAGGAACAGCTCCTAGACGAGTACCGCAACTTGCTCGAGCAGTAAACGGGAGTCGCTAGCTGCGTTAGCTGTTTGTTTTTAGCATTTCAGCCATTAAATTTAATTACGTTCGTTACGGCGGCTACGGCACGCTATATAAAAACCGGTTTATCACATGTGGATAACTGTAATCATGACTTGTGTATTGCAAATCGGTGACTTATAATGGCACTTAAGTGGGATTCCTCCCGTTGCTCCTAATCCCCGCATTCCCGATGCCAGTATCCCAGACCCGTAACCCAGCTTCTAGCGATCTGTCAACTGTAAGCGTAGTGCGCATTGCGTCTTGGCAAATAGTCGCATATTTGTATATATGTATGTGTTTGTATATATAGTGTATATATTATAATGTCCATGTAATCGAATAGTCTGTGATAGTGTGTCACACAGGTTATTAGCGTCTCATGCTAATTCATTTTATTTACCCAACTGACTAGATCATTGTCAATCTGCTGTTGCTGCGCCCGTTTGACCTTGTGCCAGGCCAAAGGTTGGGGTACATTTTGTAAAGACTTCATTATTCATTCAAATTCGGGCTAACATTTCACAGCACTCGGCTACGCTGGCTGACAAAAGCTGTATGATGTCTTAACGATCTCATCCGCGAGCATTTGGTATCAGGAATTCCAAATAATAAGCATAAACACTGGATAAATTGCGGCTGACACGCCAATTTCCATAAAGCTCTTCCTGTTTCGTTGTTGTTGTTTTTACTCACTAAATGACATCAACTACGGACAATTATCGGAGCAGATGAGGCGGCATAAGTTAACGGCCAACGAAGCGCAGCCCTGAAATCCCATTGTTGTCAAGGGATTCTGTATGTTGTTGTTGATTTTTGAATATTTTTGTTTTCGTTTCTAAATAACTATTGTTATTGGCATTCAACAGTTTTTAACAATTTCGAATGCTGTAATTAAATCGTTTTAATGAAACAGTGATTATATATGTAAAAATGTTCTATCAAAGAGGGGCTTGACATAGTACTCATTTCTAAAATGGCCTCCATTTATCTTGAATTATGAATAACTAATATAAAAAATTTTTTTTTTTTAATACCCGGAACCCGTCTAAAATGGGTAAAAAGGGTATAATGCATTTGTGCAAATGTATGTAACAGGCAGAAGAAAGCATCTCCGACCACACAGTGTTTAAGTTCTTGATCAGCACCAATAGCCGAATCAATCTAGCCATGTCCGTCTGTCTGTACGTCCATCAATCCGCATGTATGAACGCAAGGATCTCAGAACCCATAAGAGCTAGAGTCCGCAAGTTTGTTGCCCACCAATTTAAGCCACAATTTTAATGCAATCGTTTTTTTTTTTGAGAATATACGAATATTACGAATAGCATAATAAGATCTACTGTTTAAATTTCATCAAGACGGCTAAGAAATACAGAAGCCATTAAAGAAAAAGTGTTTTGGCTGCCCACGTGTGCAGCAGTTAGCGCAAAGTGCAAGAATTTCTGCGCGTTTTTATTTAATGTGTTTGTGTTGCTATTCGAATTCGATTTTTTCTCGTCAAAAGTCAATCGGAGGTATAGCTCTTAAGTTGGTGCGGTTGTAATGAGTGCGGTATGTAACGGGTTCAAATCTTATTGAAGGAACTCTTTTTTTTTTTAATTTATTTTTATTACTGCTTAAGCAAACGCGCTCGTAGCGCGAGCTGCATTTTGTGATGGTAAAAGAGGATACAGGATACCCCCTAGTCGGGAACTCCCGACTAGAGCTTTTTACTTGTTATTTGTATATATGTACATGTATAAAAAGATTCACACGTGGCTTATACAAATTTATACAATTTGGAAAATAAATAATTTGAACAAAAAATCGCTGTATCTTATAAGAAAGAAGTCTTTGAAAATGATAGGTACAAAAAAATAGAAACAAAAACCCACAAAAAATCACAAGTTCCCATTAAATACTTTATTGGGACGAATATGGTCTTCTTATGCCCAATACCCATTACAAAAGGGTAAATTAATGGGTATAATGGCGTTGTGCGAATGCATATAAGACAGAGGGACTACATAAATGATATATATTCATGCTTAACATCAATAGTTGAATCTATCCAGACATGTCCGTCTGTATGAGATAATTGATTTCAAGAACCATGAGAGCCATAACGGTTAGACTTAAAGATTGCCCGCTATATTGCCCGTGGATATCCATCCCTTATCTATGAATTGAATAGGTATAGATTTTATAATTAAGTATTTCCACCTTTTAGCCTATAAGAGCTGGAGACACAAAATTTATATAGCTTTTGCATTTTCACTTTTTGGATACTTTCCACCGATCCCTCAAAACAAAACAAAGACGTGTCCAGAGTGTATTTTTTATAGTATGGGACTGGGGGAAGAAGAAGCACATCAGCTGCAGTACGAAGCTTGACGTGTGCTTGTGTGTGTGTGTGTGTGTGTGTGTGTGTGTGTGTGTGTGTGTGTGTGTGTGGAAGGTGTGTAGTTGTGCTTGATTGTCGGTGACGTGCTCTCAACCCTGGGTGCAGGATATCTCCTAGCTGGGCATTCCCGACTAGTGCGATCTACTTGTTCTTTATGCGATTAACCTATTTGTTCCGAGTACAGGGTATACAAATAACATTCTTTTAACGTTGTCTGCCGCCTTCTTTACTGCAATAAACCTTCAACCCGCAAAAACAATAACCTGGCTCTTAGTTTAACTATGGAATTCTTATTCTAGACTTTAATAGTTGCATTAATGTTCTAAGTTTTGTCTTTCGCACATGCCGATTGGCATCGTTTACTGCGATTTTCGTTGTTGTTTAATTTAACAATTACATAACTAGACATATTTATACCCTGTAGTCATAGTTGTACATTAATTATTTTTATTTCAAATAAAGTTAAAAAGGCAAGCCAATATATTGTTTTCTGTCACTCCGTTTGCTTGCGTATACATATATCCCACAAAACCGATTTGAGTCGGATAGCAAAAAGAGTTAGATTTCTACAGATACACATATGTTTGTGTACTTCTATGTGATGAAGGTTAAAAATAGTTAAAAATATTTAGTTATACATTTGGGTAGAAGGTATCTTCTAGTCGAGCTGCCTTAATTTGTTTACTGTTGTTGTTGGTCTTTCTTGTGGTTTGTTTTGGCTTTAATTCCACTTTTTTTCCACCACTTAGTATTTAAAATTTTTAATGACTTTGGCAATTATGCGCAACTGATACGCAGCGAAGCGAAACTTTTGGCCATTTTATACAAACGGATATCTTGTTGTTTTGGCCAGAATGTTTCTGCTTTTGATTTTGGGTCCAAAGGCGCTTTACTGGCCCGAGTCCACCTAAAATTATTTTCAATTTTCGTTTTGAATCGTTTTATTTATTAGTTGTTGCTTTTAATTTGAATACGCAAACTTAACTCTTATAAACTTTAGCCTACAATTAGTTTGGATATTATGTTATACATATATGTATGAATGTGTAATTTCATCAATTTTGGTTGTTACCCATAAGTTTACAGTTGAATGGGCACGTTATCGGGATGAATGACAAACTTTGGGTTGGTGTTTGCTGAAATGAGTGGATGATCGAAAATTCGAACTTCGAGATATATATTTGTACAGTTATGGCAGTTCAAAGTTCCTTTTTTGTTTTTGGAAATGAGTTATGTTCTGAGTCTTGAGCAAACTTTCTGTAATAATCTTCTTGTCCATCTATTCTATATTTGAAGATGTTCAATTTGTGCTAATATTGTTCAACATTTTGGAATATTATATCATTAGCTTTCCCTTCTTTCTATGGAAATTTGAGATATACATACAAATTTGTTTAGAGGGTTCCAGTATTAACTGTATAATTGAACCCATATCATCTGGTATTGCTCACATTGCTGACTGCAATGTATATATACCTACATATCTATATAGAAAGTGTAGATACTGAGTGATATTGATATGCAATTGGCGTTACAACTGTTTTGTATTAAAAATTACGGTACCCGGACTGCTTGTAGTCAAAATTGGTCATTTTAATCGGCCTGAAAAAGTAATAGATTTGTTTTTCCTGTCTTGCAGCTGTTTTGAAATCAATGTTAGCTCGACGATAAAGAACTTTTGTTAATTTCGCTTACTGAACCACTTGGAATCAGCAAGTAATCCTTGGATGTGTCATGGCTTCAACTTTTGGGCTGTTCTGAGTCCTTTTTGGATTCCAGTATTCCAGTGGGTGGCTAATTAAATGAATTTGGATTGGCGAGGTAATATTTAAAAATCATTCAGTTAGAGCCAATGCCAAATTGATAAAGATCGCTATAGGCAAATCAAGTTCCAACTCATTAACGTTTTAGCCACAATTGACGGTACAAAGTGCGGATATGGAGCCTACACGCCTGACTTGCGCTCCCCAGTAGCGATGACTTTCAGTTTTTCGGGAGATATATACTCATACTAAGGTAGACTTGTGTGTGTGGGTATGGTTGTGTATGTGTTTGCATTGAATCTGGGCAAAGAACTGTAATGTCATGCATTAAAGCGGCAGTGAAACGGCTATAATATATGGAATTAACTTATAGGAAATGGTGCAGCAATTAAAGCCATGCTATGCGACATCTCAATTTCCTGCGTTCTGCGTTCTTTTTTTTGTTGATTGTTTTGGCCCAAAATTCTGGCCCTGTAAAGCAGCTGCACGCCATCTGTTTACAGTTAGAACAGATCACGGAAAAGGTAAGCGCCAGCAGGGAAGGGGCGCGGGGCGTGGGGATGTTCGTAAAAGGGGTTGCCGGGCGGTTATACGACTCCAAAACAATGCGTTTGTAGCGCCGATCGACCAGGTGAGAAGCGGCCGCTCTAGCCAAGCCGATCGTCGCTTGAATCGTTGGAACGTTGAATCGTTGCGGCGCCGCAGCTGCGGAATTAAATAATTTTCCGTAAGCGCGCTTTGTGAAGCTCAGTTCAATTGCGGCAAGCGTTGTCAACGGACGTCTTTCCACAACCATAGCACAGCTTTTCAACGGCAAGTTACACGACGCAAGCGCAACAGGCCGAAGAAGAAGAAGAAGAAGTAGTAGTAGAAGTAGAAGTTGAAGAAGAAGACGAACAATAAGCAGTCAGTGATTAGATGCAAATGATGCACCGTAGCAAAGTGAACAAAGAACAAGAAATTAGCAACAACTAATAGCTAAAAAGCCCACTGTGCGTGTGTGTGTGTGTAAGTGAAGCAACAACTACAACAACAACGTACATCACAACAAAACGCAACGTATTGAAAGTAAAACTTGGCGTCGCTCTCTTACGCCCAAAAGCGAAAACCAATACCCGAAATACCATTAAAAAAAAACAAACAAACAAACCAAAAAAAAAAGAGTCAAGCGAAAAACAAGCCCAAGTCGTGTCTTAGTTTTTATTTTTTTTGTTTTTGTTTTATTGCTTGTGTGTGTGTGTGTGTGTGAGTGTGCGTGTGAGTGTGAGTGTGCGTGCACTGCGTGTGCACAGCGAAGAGACGAGAAATCATTTTGGAGCAAGTGCAGCGGGGGTTAGTAAGTCAATTCAATTGCATCTAATACCAGTTTAACTTCCTAACTAACACAAAGTGTGGCAATAGCTCTACCGAAAAAATAAGCAATAACTAAACGAAGTAGTAGGGGAAGGAGAAGAGGTGAATGAAGATGTAGAGGAGAGCGCAGACGTAAACGAAGCTTCGATTAAAAGCTTCAGGCCCTCGTCCGTCCGTCCATGCGCCCTCAAGTCGACAGCTGTTTTTAATCGCTATCGCTTTCAGCTTACTTTTTCCTTTCTTTTGCTGTTGCTGTTGTTGTTGTTGTTGCTATTGCTATTGTTATTTTTTCTTTCTTGACACGTTGCACTGGTGACGGGTGTTGTTGTTGTTGTTACTGTTTCTGTTGCTGTTATTGTTCGGCAATTGTGTAGTTGGCTTATTGTTTCATCCGTGAAGGGCCGCGCTCAGAGTTGGCAACAAAAGAATTGCTTTACTTAACGACAACATATGAACGTTAAATATAATAGGACTTGGTCCACTAACCAATCAGTTTAGTTGCACCTATTGGAAGCTATTCGATATTCCAAGAACTTGATATCCAAATCTTAACAGTAACAATTAGACTTTAGTCAGAGAACATTTTTTTTCTATTTCTATTTTCCTATTGATTTCAAATGATCGAAGTATGCGCACCTGCTATATTACAATTTCTATGATATGTTTATTTATTTATATTGCATTAGTTTACACTACAAATTTATGAGCCAAAGAAACAAGCCATTTTATAAATATTTTTATGATTGATATTCGACTGCATGCATAAATATTTATATGAATATCACATATGTATACATACATATGAATATGTCTTACTCAATATCCGTAATAAAATCTGTGTATATATTTGTTTCGAATTCCGTAAGTGCTAGTGTTTTGAATCATTCTACTTTAAAGGTGACTAGTCGAGGCCTTAAACTCTTGATTTCCATAAAAAAACGCAATACATAATGCATAGTGTATATATTCTTAATTCGTTCAAAATTATTGGATACGGTACGTAAATTTTCTTTAAACGTATCTCAATCATTCAAGCCGTTGACCGAATAAGCAACCCCAGTATAATATTTTAAATGTAAATTTTCCGAATATTTACAAAATCTGGAACTATTTTTAACCGGTTTAAGCTGGGACTGTAATTTCATCATAATATTTGAAAATTTTCTGCGGATATATGTATGTATATACATACATATTTTGCCGGTTACTTGACTTGTTTTGAGCTATTTCAAAAACCAGACCTTAAGCGGTTTTAAGCTTGTCTACTTTGAAGAAACCAACTTGCTAAATTTGAGTCATTTCAGCAGTATTTCAGATCATAAAGAAATTGTTAAGTTATTTGTTAAGCTTAATGAATATATTTCTGCAGCATCGGAAGATAAGCTGTCTAATTAAGCCGTTCCACTAAGTTCTATCGCTTACCAATGTCAGCTTATTTTCATTCTTGGGTCCTCTGTTTCTTTATTATATGTAATACATACATTCTTTTATTCTTGCGCAATCTTGGAGCTATATATATTTTAAAAATTCACTGACTCCGCGAGTTTATCATGTGGGAATGTTGTTTATTAACTTTCTTATCTTTGGCATACTTTGACTACTCTCTGCAGATTCCCCTGTTAGTTGGCCCTTGACGCAACTTATAGCATGCAGTAGCCCCCTTGGTATCCGACAGATACTTGTTTACATATGGAGGTAGTCGGGCTTAATTGCATTGAGACTGTTGCACGTTGACCTTGCAAGTTGCTGAGCAGGTTAAAAGCAAAAAAGAGTAAAATACAAGCAAGACTGCGTTAGTCGGGCGTACTCGACTATGAAATACTCAGAACTCAGCGTTCAGTTGCCGGTAAAAATATATAAAAACGATTATATCCACACGCAGCGATTCTACTTCACTTTGCCATACACTATGGGAAAGGCGTGCTTAAATAACTTCGGTGCATATAATCCGATCCATCTAACTAACGGGCTATTTTTTCCCTTTTCAAAGGGATGGGAATGATATATACACTAAAACTAAAATCAATCAGATCCTACATACCAAGTTTGATGAAGTTGATGAAGACACGGCAAAAATGATACCCTCTACGTTATCTACGTAAGGTTCGAGATTTTATATTTCAAGACTTAAGCTTTTGACGGAAACTTAAACGGACTTTGCTAAATGGACTCAGCTTGTCTTGATCAAGAATGTATACACCGCATGAGAAGAAATGCCGCCTTCTGCCTGTTACGTTCATTGGAACAGAACCAATATACCCAGCTCCGATGAGCGCAGGGTAGATTAAAAATTGAAAATTAAAAGCTCGGCAGCATTTCCTATGCACTCAGCCAACAGCTTATAAATAAATATATATACGATATACTAAAGCGCAAAAGATTTATAATATTTTAGCCATTATAGGTGTATATAGCCAACAATGCGTCTCGGATCGATGAGGCCACGGTTATTGCCGAATCATGCTGATATGCTGATGATGGGGCTTCGTTGGCTGCAAGATCGCAAAAAACGTGCCAGAACCAGAATCAGACTGTTGAAATATCAGAATTAATTCGTAGATCAGTCAGACCACAGTCGTTGTCCGGGAGTTCAGAGTATTATGTATGCTTATATTGAGAGCAACAGCCATGTAAATTTAAGTGGGGATAATAATCAAAATAAAAACGCATTATAATAATAAAGCTGGGCGGACGGGTGTTGCGGTTGGCGGGTTCGGCTTGCAAATTGCCAATGAATACACGAAGCAAACGAGTTTTCTATTTATTAACTTTTATTTATTTTTGATATTCATTTATCGCACAAACTACGACTATGTTTCCTCTCGTCTCTGTCGCCTCTGTCTCGACTTAAATGTGTGATTTTTTTTTAGTAACTGGTCTTGAAGACTCATGGCCAAGGCCGAGTGCTTAATACACAGAGATCTATATACCATAAGTTGTGCTAAAAGTGCCTCCCCGACAAATTATATATTGTTGCTGTTTTTTCTTTTTCGGTTTTTTTTTTCTATTTAAATATTGGTTGGTTTCATTTTTGTTTGCAAAGTTTTTAAACATGCAGTCGCATAGTTATTGCTACTTACAACTATAGCTGGGCTTTTTGTGTGCCTATGAGTTGTTGTCCCTAGCCCGAAGCATGTGGGCGGTATATTGCAATAGTATGTTAAAGCCGTCAACTTCAAGGTGTTCAGCCTGTTCTTATCATAATTAGTGCAGTTGTCAGCCATTTGGGGCAATTATCACATTTGGCGGCCGTTGTTGAGCATCTCTCAGCGCTATGTCACACAGTGAGGCCTTCTGACTGTTTTATGCATTCGACAAATTATAGCTCCTAAACAATTATATTATTAGTGTTGCATTCATAATTTGCATGACCAATTACTCAGCTTCACATCAAAGTTCTAGTTCGTTGACATTCAGTTAAAGTTAATGTGCAGTTAAATTGCACTTTGCTTTCTCATCCTTATTTTAATGCCAGCTCGAGTCAAGAAATGTGTATGCTTGATTTTTAACTGACAACATTCATGTCAAATATTCACTAGGTGATTAAACTGCGGTTAAGTTCGTTAGGGAACGGTTTCCGAGAAGTTGTCAAATTTAACTTATTTACAGACAAATCTGTGGCAAGATTAAATACGGAAAAAACAATAACTCGAATTTTTTGCTTTGCTGAGCCCCCTTTAGAAGCCCGATGGTATGTAAAACAAAACAAAATCTCATAATTGAAGACTTAACATTAAAATACCTTGTACAAAATGAAGTTTCTTACACCTCTGTTCTTACACAATAGCTTCTATGGCAGCCATGTGATATAGTTATAATGTGCACTTTAAAAAACATATCTTTGATACTGAGAGACTACTTTTAACAGAAACAGATAGAAGTATAGACAACTCTGCGATTCGTCCTGATTAAGAATGCCTTCTCATACAATAAGGCATATCCACTTGTCCAATAAGGAAGACTTCTTTGAATTTTTTTATTTTTCAAGATAAAAATAAACTTGATACTTGAGCGAGAGAGAGAGAGAGATCATCTGAATATTTTATCATTTAGCTCTACGGGCATAATTGGTATTATAATTGCCATTGGCTAAATGCTTATCGTCACGTAATGGCGTCTTTTAACTTGTCTCTTTGATGGTGTCATGAATTCATTGTTCTTCCATGACACAAGCGTGCACCCACTGAAATTAGACAAGAGTACATTAATTTCGGCCATTGTTCTTCCATAGTTTAAGAGGTTGAGAGCATAGTTGAGATCTGTTAATTGGTTCTCATTCATTTAGCGTATGGTTTATTGAATGATTGTATTTGGTTTCGCATCAATTTTAGTTCTCCTTTCAGTTGTTTCCAAATGTATTTCAATTAATTACAAATGGAGGGGCTTGGCTTTGAATTTATATAATTCCCTTATAATTACGGAAGAAGTGTCAGCAGTTACAGGATTCCAGATAAACATTTAGCTAATTTAATGCTTCTCTAACGCTTTCTAACACTTTCGATTAATGTGATGGCTGCGCCTGACAAGAGCCATGAGGCAATGAAGCTTTTAAGTTGTCTTAAAATTTAATTGAATTAATTAAAATTTCCAACTGCTGAAAATCGTGAAGAACCCTAAACGTCAGTCAGGTGTGCGAACAGGTTTGACAGACAGACGGAGTCGGCATGTCATACATACCTCGGGTACTTTTTCTGTTTTTTATTTCGTTTTTTTTTTTTTTTTGTTTTTATCTTAGTTTTAAAGGAAATTTCACGTTTGACAACATGTCAAAGATAAGCTTTTTTTCAGCGGCTAGCTCTGCTGATCATTGGAAATGATCAGAGACGGACAGAGTGAAAAAAAAAACTTTGCATTACTTCAAGTGTGATGCGGTCAGTCAAGTGTAAAACTGTGGAAATTCTAAGCTTATATGGCAACTGTTTTGAGTGGACTGTATTTGATAATTCCAGTCAGTCAGTGTTGGCTTAACGCTTCATAGAAGAAATAATCATGTACACACATTTATTTACCCAGGCGCGCTATTTTTCATGCGCATTAGTTTAAATTAGAAGATCTAATACTTCTGTACACTTAGCGACTGCTTAACTTATCCACGGTGTTTACATATAATGATCCAATTTTCGGCCGATTGTTTCTTTGGAAGCTATATTATATGGTATATATGATATTATTGAAATATTTATAACTTTTCCCTAACAACTCTTTTTTCGTCGGATAAGCTGTTGCCTCCGGTAGAAGTCTTTCTACATAGACGGAAGCACGACTTAGCTTGGTCGATTTGGTTGTTGAAGCGGATCAAAATTCTTGTACCCTTTTAAATATTAAATAAGTATGAATATGCCATCATATAATGCAGAGAATGGGACATCTTCGACCGCTTAAAGTATATATATTCTTGATCCGTATCGACAGCCGATTGTATATAGCCATGTCCGCCATATGGAGGATCGAAAATCAATGGTCCCTGTCAGAGCTAACATTCACTTTAACATAAAGTCAATCAGTTACCATGCCCATTTAAATACTGCTAGTATGCAAAACACCCTTTAGGGATATCAATCGTTTATTTTGTAGACTAGTGTGGCTCCGTTGAGCATACCAAGAACTCAACGGGCTGCCCGGACCTAGCGCAAGGTTCGAGCCGGCAACTCTACGACTCGCTGTCTGGGCCCTACGTGCCTGGACTAGCTAATTGCGAGTGCGATCTTTCGCATAGATATAACCAATGTTTGTATATGGGGATTACGAGACGGGTTTCTTCCGCATGCAAAGTGAATCGTCTGCGTGCTGTGGGCTGAGGCGGGTTTGGGCGGGGGCTGGGGCTGGGGCCGGCGCGGGCGCGGGCGGACCATGCAGGCAAATAATAATCTCACATATGTGTTAATTATAACTAGCTATTGTCTTATATTTCCATTGTTATTGTTGGCGCTTTTTTCTTTTGAATTTGTTGTAATGTTTTAGCAAAATCATGTACTCTTAAGTTAGCTTGTCGATTTGGAATACACTGAGAGCCCAAAAGGTGCGAACGTCTTTTTAAAGCGCTCTGTTTTACCAAGGAACGTGACAACCATAAGTTATGTAAATTTACAACTATTTTGCCAGATACAACAACTTCATTGCAAATTTCAATTCACTTTTAAATTGATAAAATTCTACAGTGTTATATAAAAAATACGATGCGTTAAATGTATTCAAAGCTGCAAGCGCAAACTCCTTTAGCCGACTATCATTTCACTGTAATTGCTAATCACCAAGATCATGAAATATATTTTTATATAGTAAATGGAAGTTTTCCAGTATCCTTAAAGTTAATGATGAAATTTATACTCGTGTATATCAGAGTCAAACAACGTTGAAGTATTTAAGGAATGGCCAATACGGACAAGTCGCGAAAATCTATATCATCCATATCTTAGAGAACCGTAAGTCGAACCAAGGATCATTATATTTGGAGCTTGCAGATCAAATCGAGATTACCTGAGACTCTCAAAATAGCTCATCACCCAATAATCTAGCGCTTCTTTAGCGTAATTAAATAGCAAAAACAGAGGCGTAGCCAGCTATCCCCGATTCAAGTTCTTACTTAACGTCCAAGTTTTGCCTGCAAATTCTGGGTTGAAACGTTTTAAAACTCAATTTTAAAAGTGTTTTTTTCTAAGTTTAGCTCTTTAGTGCTATAACTTTTATACGAAATGTACATAAAATATATAATGCGTGATCAGATTGATCAGCACTTGAATCTCAGTCGACCCAAATCGGGCTTCAACGTTTATACTTATAAAGAACAGATATATAAGTTCTAAATAACTTCATATTATAACATATATCAAACTTAAGACCCAGTCAAGAAGAAGTTTAGGTTGTTAGAGCAAATTTATTTAACAAAGTAATATTTATAAGAATAATGTATTATTAATTCGTCAATTAAGATTATTATATTTGCACGTACAGATCGATGTATGTCTATCTTTATCAATTCATAGTCGCTCAGTTGTAAAACTGCTTTAAATAAGAAAAACTGTCCCTGAGACAGACCTTACCTTATGAGTACAATCGGCAAATAAACAATATGTGTTGCACATTTAAATACGCACATATTTGCTGCTTAATCGAGTTTATAGAACCCGTGATATTTTATAGTAGAGAATTATTTGTTGTATTCTTGTGTATAGCAGCATTGCAAGTAGAGAGAATTTCGTTAGTATTTGCCTTGGAATTATCAGTGCCGATTCTCGCTTGTGGACCAGTTCAGCCAATAACCAACTGATAGTGGGGCCGAGTTGCATAATAAATCAATGAATGACATAGTTCTAAAGAAAAAATTTGTTATTTTATTGAACTCGTGTGTATTTGCCTGCTGGGATAATGCTCAGCATTTGAATGATCGCAACTAGGTCGATCGTTTGATCGCCACATCATTAATAGATCAATGAAATGCATAATAATAGTGTCATAATGTCATTAGCTACTCAGTCGATTGAATGAGAGCAAGAGCTTGATTTCTATATGAACACTGAAAACACACACACACACACACACGCACACCCAATGCACTGAGCAATAAGTATGCGAATAACTGGTTCAGAGATTGCGAACAAGTCGCAGAGAAGAGATTTAACTGGCATCAGATGGACGCAATTTCGTAATCCATTCAAGTTGGGAAATTGTGAAAACGACCACAGAAAATAGTTGTCGTCTATGACATGTGCAATACATCTTAGCTCTTTGCTAGCGTGCAAAACACCCAATCCTGTATTTTGAAATAAATTGAAAAACAAATATGAATACCACTTCATTGATCGAGTTATTAATGCAACTGAATAACAAGGATTGGGTTGACACTCTTGTGTGAGCATATAAATGCTGAATAGTCGTAGTCAAACAGATCCTTAATGCAACCATAACCCTTCCATTTATATTCTTGTTTCGCAATTCGATTAACTTTTTATTTATTTTTTTTTTATATTAAATTTAAACTGTTTTCAAACATATTCCTTAGGCAAGTTATATTTCGGGTTCACCAGAATTGAGCTCGAAATATTTTTAAATGAGCTGGAAACTTGCACTTAAGTCCAAAAGATCATATTTCTTATACATCCATATATCAGTCTGTGTAACCAGATAATCGGATGGGTAATATGAGTGTGTGTTTTTACAACCTGAATACATTGAAATCGGTTGAAAACGGTAAAGGGGGTTTGTTTAAATTGATGTAACAAGCGGTTGAAAACATCTTTGAGCCCATAAAGTATTCATGCTCGACATTAGATCCCTGCGCCTTGGTGTAAGGAAAGTCTTGTATGCCATACATATGCCCGACAAATTTTTCAAAAATATTGGCTTAAAAACAACCAAGTTAATCAAGCATACGTTTCCTCCACTATAATAATAAAAAGAGCCTCTGCGTGTGGGTATATGTGTTTGTAACTGAAGCTTGGTGCTGGGTAGAGGACATCTCCTAATCGGGTATTCCCGACTAGAGCACTCTAACTTGCTCTTGTTGCAGGGCGTTTGTGGAAATTCTCATGAAAAGACTCAGATAACTCTGGATTTGATTGATAGTTAGGGTGTTGTCTTTATTAGCGGTTTGAGTAAACACAACAGTAGATGAGCAATCAGTTAACCAGTTCTCTAGCCTGCAATTAAAAGGTCAATAGCTATACATATAACTCTATAGATCGAATGCCACATCGCGCGACTATGATAACTACCGAGAATAAGTCAAGGAAATAGCATTGACACAGAAACTTAATGCACGAGTACAAGATTTTACACAAGACGAAAATGTATTTCTTTTGTTTGGCATCTTATTGCAGCCAACATCAGTCAAGACAGACGAGTCACAGCAAGACCAAGACAAACTCAAAGATTTATCCATTTTAACTCATAAATTTGGCTGTTACATCAATGCAGGCGTACAACGCTTGAGTGAACTTTGGACCCGGCGTTCAGCGGCTGTCAAACCCCTTTTGGGATGGCTAATTAATTGAAACTTCTAAAAATAAACAGAATAAAAAAACCCAGCCAGATGACACAAAAAGTCGCAAGCCCAGCTTTGCATGCAAATATAACGAGAAGCCCTAACTGGTTTTTGGTTTTATACTTATTTTCGTTCCCATCGAAACCTACGAGAGCCTCAAATTTTAACAGTTTCGCGTTGTTCAGGAATTACTTAAATCCGATTCAGAGTTGCTCACATGCAAACGTCTGTGATCTTTAGCATTTAAATTCTAGCCGTATAATATATTGACTTCGAATTCCATAACAGAGGTTGAACCTAGAATACCCTGCAAGCGGGAAGCGTATTGTAGTGGCTTGGTGAGTCGCACACTTCTTTATCCAATAATCGAAGCCAATAATTGAATATCTACTACTACTACTACTTATACAATAAAAGAATTTCATTATTTTTATATGATTAATTTAAGAAGTTAATGATTTGTATAGATTACCCTGTGCGAAAATCAATAGTCGGGTGTTCGGAGATCGAAATCCAACCCTTGATCTTAGGTTCGGTTCGTGCACCCAGTGTTCTAGATTTTAGAAACTAGATTTTGGTTTGCCATAGATTTTAGGGAACTTAATGGAACAATTCAATAATTCCATTAAAAATATTGCAAGCAACTATTTTCATATACAAGAACCAGCCAAAAATTGGAATCTACCAAACATGGTTAGACAAATTTTCGGGCAAAGTCAGCATCGATATATTTTAGAGCAGCTTTTTTGATGCAACTGGTTCGGTTAAAGGTTCAGTTCATTTAAATAATATGAGCTACGCTTAAACCGAGCCGATTTGCAGGCTTGACAATCTATTCGAAAGTGATTATAACCGGAATTACTTTGTATATCTGTATATCACATAGCCGTCACACAAAGGAATGATATATGGATTTTGTATACAAATGTTTTTAGTTAGCTTAAGCAATACATTAACTACATTTTCGCCTTACGATCTTAGGATTGTTCTTAATAATATTACGCCGTGTATCTGCCACAAGCGTTCGTTAAAATGTTACCTTTGATATTCCAAAGATTTTTGGTTTTTCTCCACTTTACTGGAATGCTCCTAGGTGTAGTAAGCGTCAATAGAGTTGAACCAATGAGATCATATAGATTTGCGTCGATTTGACGATTGATTAGCTCTTCCCCTGACTATGTTCTATAATTGCGTGTGTAATCTTTGGTGACTCAATTGTTGCGATAATGGCGTAAAAATACAACGTCAATTATTTAAATTAAATAACAACAAACTATGCAATAGATGTAATTGCAACTGCAACTAAATGTCAGGAGCATTTCAAGCCAGCTGTCGGGCGCAATACATGGGGCCTATTAAAGTCTTTAATGCGCGTTGCGTCCATCAAACATGGAAGCATTTTAAATTCAAGGTGAACTGCAAACTGGCCACAGGCGGAACTGGCGGATATGAATTAATGATACAATCAAACATGTGGCTAATTATGCATTACGAGGAAATTAACGCTTCTGTCCCAAGTTGACAGATCCCAGATAATGTGGAAAGTCTCACACTCGCCGCAGGCGCCGATAAAGCATCCACAAATGTCGCCTAAACAAAATTGTCGCATATACTTAGGAATCCATTAGCACCCGCTTCTGGCAATAGCCTCAGGGGCGCGCTGTTGTCACCCAAACCGGCCCAAGACGACTTGATAGTGTTTTATTGGGTCTGCGAGCAGAACGAGAAGTGATAATGTTTCGCACTTTATTCAATATACAATTATAAAATGTGAGCACTAATACGGGGCTTTAGAAAGTTCAAGTGTGGAAAAACGGTGCAGCAGCAATTGCTCACTTTTATATCTAATTATTTAATTTGTTATTCACACAAAAAAAATAGTTAACAATAATATTCAATGAAATGCAACAAATATTTGTAGAGGGAATGCGAGCCAACCGTTTAAGATAGAGCATAGAATGTTTTTATACCCTTGCAGAGGGTATTATAATTTTGTCCCGAAATGTGTTACGCATAGAAAGACACATCTCTGACCCCATAAACTATTAGTATTCTTGATCAGTATCAACAGCCGAGTCGATATAGCCATGTCCGTCTGTCTATCGTCATGCACGCAGTACATATGTATATCGGAACCGGCTGAATCGGACCATTATATCGTATAGTAAAAAATAAGGTTCAGTATGAAAAAGCTTTTGTTTTTCAACATATCTTGACCAATCTCGGCATTTACTATGCTCCCAACCTTAATGCAAAATCCTATTTACATCGGACGACTATATCATATAGCTGCCATAGGAACGATCGGTCGAAAATTAGGTTATTGTATGAAAAACTTTTTGTTTTTTAAGATATCTTAACCATTCTCGGCATTGACTATTTTCCCTGTGCTTGTTAGACAGCCCTCGTTTTTGATTTAATCAGAAATATTTATCTAAAGGAACAATAATATGAGCGAAGGGAGCTCTAATGAGTTTGTTAATTATACCACAACAGGGATAACAGGGCCATTGAATGTGTTAGGACCGCCCAATGTGAAGAACAAGTTTAAGATCTCGATGGATATAACGGTTCGTAAGTTCACAATTTCATTTATAATCTATTGGTACTTTATATGGGAGTATGATGATGACGAAGTTGGCGCGAATAGCACAAACAATTTCGAATCCACTTGCATTTTCATGAACCCGACGACGACGTGTAATTTATTCTAATTTCCGTGCCGTTGTTTGTGTTTTATAATTACTTTATTAAATTAATGAATTGATTGTTGAACTGAGGGGCACGCGATTGCATTCGCGTTGAAAGTTTCACCGGACTTACCGAAACGCACGCGGACAAAGTCTTGTCGGAAAATGCTACTAAGGCTTATATGTTCTTGATCAGTATTGACAGCCGACTCCAAATAGCCATATCGGTTAGTCGAAAAATTATTTTTAAAACTATCGTCTCTTTGCACATGCTTGGCATTTAAGAGTTTTACCTGCACCTATATATTGACCAATTCATATTAACATTGACCTTAATATAAATAGGTCTTAAGGAGGAATCGGTCTAGCAATAAATTCTTGTAAAAAACATTACTGATGACTCAGCCTCAGCAGTTACCAGCTCTACAATTCTCCTCAGCCAGCATCAAATCCATATAAAAGCGTCCTACTATCAGCAGGAATAAATCTTTTGCAAAACTTTCAAGTCATAAGTCTACAAGGGCGCTTAAGCCTCGGTGAGCATAAAGATGTTTTTTTTTATGCTATCATTTTATGCATATTAGTTTCAATTGACCGTTTGTGAAAGTTTTGCGGGAACGGGGACATTTATTGAAAATATAAAGGAAACTCTAGCACTACAAGGTCTGTAAAGTCGCTTCTGCATTCTAGTTGACCCAACTGGGGTAGAGGGGCCAGCTGTCCCTTGGTAGATTGTATTCGTATAAATTAAATGTAAAACTGCATTTCAACATGGCTTTCTTCTTGTCAAATAGCTAACATGTAGGTTGACAAACAGATAATGTCTAAAAGTTCCATTTTGCTCGTTTGCATCACCCTTATTTGGTTGTGTTGCTGTTGCTGTTGATGTTTTTCATACATTCTTTGATTACGGTTTCCCCCCCATTTGGAAGTGCAAGTTTTCAAAACCTTGTCCTAGTGCTTCAGTAAACATTTCAGCTTCGTAGCGCCTGCGGCTTTCGCTGGCGATGATCATCAATCAGACAGACAGTCAGGCTAAGCTCTTAAAAATATGTAGATTTTGACAACCTAACAGGATCGATATTTTTCACTTGCAGAAAAATTACAGCTTTAAAATGTGTCAATGATCTGGAAGATAGTGACGTCAACAGAGAGTAACTGCCGATACCCCCAACTGCAGACCGTGGAATTGGAGTAAGCAGCTGCAAGTGGATACGATCGCAATGTCCTTCAGAACGAGCGAGGTTCGAGCCCTGCTGCGCAAGGACGTGCTTGTGCGCTGGCGCCAGAAGGGGCTGACGTTGACGCTGTTCATCTGGCCTTTGGTGACCTTCATACTGCTTTATCTCATACGGCTCAAGTATGGTTCGGAACAGGTGGATGCGTGCCAGTTTCCCACACGCCTGCTGCCCACCAAGAATCAGATGGTGCCCAGTGCATTCTCCTATATTTGCAGCATAGAGAACAAGTGCCTGAAAACCGATCCATATGAGGAGTACTCCAAATGGCAGGGAGCACCGTAAGTCTGGGTCTTGGATGGCATTTTGTGAACAATTTTTGCTGATACTCTGTTTGCAGCTTGCATTCCGTGATTGACATTGTTAATGTATTCGTCACCGATGATCGTCTGTACAATGCGGTCATTGAGCTACCGGAGAAGGCGAACTTTGTGAATGCGGTGACTACGCTGGTCACCAGTAATCACCTGGATCTTATTCGAAGTGAGTTGTCTGCGGATATCCTAGTGAAATTGTATATCCTAATCGAACCCTTGCAGGCAACATAAGCGAAATTATTTCACTGGTGCCCGAAATTGAGCGCCTGATGAATTACAGCTTTGATATCACGAAACTGTTTTCAAGTAAGTTGGCAGTCCCGCAGCTCGCTCTTATACTATTTGTACTCAGAGCAAGAACTTTGATCTCTTTCCTAGACCGGGAGACATTCGTTAAGCTGGGCGTTCTGCTATGTGGTCATCCGTTTCCCAGCACGGAGAGCATACCTTTGGTCAACGACATACTATACTCCGAAGACTTCAGCGAGGTCAACGACGATGAGCTAAAGGCCATGCCAAGTATGCCCCATTCTCCTCTGGTTTCAGCTCTCACTCGAACCTCTCTCTCTCTCACACTCACTCTTTCTCTCTCTCATAGCCAAGTATTGTAAGCGATTGTATTTAGATGTTACTTCAACGAACCAGGGCAAACTCACCTGGAACTTCATCAAGCCGATTATACAGGGTAAAATTCTCTATACGCCAGCCAATGCTGATACGGAGAGCGTTGTCAAGTTTGTAAGCACTCCAAGCTTGTTAACTGATCTTTGGTCTTTGCGCTAACTCTTTTTTTTTTGTAGACTAATGCCACATTCGAAGAACTTGGTCGACTCAAGAATCTTTCGAGCGCCACTGCCGCTATACTCAACAAGCTACATACGAACGCCACCTTCCAGGAGGCCTTCGACAATCTGCTGAAGCTGGCGCGTTCGCCGCTGGTCAAGAGCCTGTTGGGCAATGACTTTGACATTGAGGAGATCGAGCGCATCATGAACTATGTGCGCAACAATAAGCTTATCTACGAGATACTGACGACGATCAGCGAACTGCTGGAGTGCCTTTCGGTGGACCGCTTTGAGCCGGTGTCCGATGTAGACCAACTGCGGCGGCGCGCCTACGAGCTAAATCAGCAGCGTATTTTTCTGGCCGCCCTTAACTTTGAGAACGTGCGGGGTGAGCACATAACGTACAGACTGCACATGGACACGGACAATACGCAGCCCACGTTCGAGAACAAGAATCGATTTTGGTTTCCGGGGCCGGCTGCCAGCATGCTGGTGGATCTCAAGTACCACAGGGGTTTCGTGCAGCTTAAGCAGATGGTTGACCTGGGCATTATCAAACATAAACGCCAAGAGTTGGGTCCCGTCGAGGAGCCCGAATCAGATCAGCCCGCACGCCCCGTCATCAGCCTGCAACGCGTGGATGATGACGAAGACCTCTTCAATGATGAGGATGACTCGGACCCCGACAAATCGGAGGTTTCGCACACGACGATCTTGCCGCAGTCACCAGAAGTAGAGACAACCACCGTTGGGGAGCAACAGCAGGAGACTACCACGGAACAGAAGACTACGCAGGAGGAAGAAAGAGCTACATTATCCGCTAATAACCCAGATTTTGTGTTCCTAAGCAATGGCGATGTAAAGGAACGCAGCGAGCGCGTGCGGCGTCAGCAACTGTCCGACCTAACTAGCCCAGCTAGTGACAAACAGCAGGAGGAGGCGGAGTTAAATTGGCCAGCGGTCAATAGACATCGCGTCAAGCGTCAGGGTCTCTTGGACCTGCT
The DNA here is from genome assembly GCA_035045885.1 of Drosophila borealis. Taxonomy (NCBI): domain Eukaryota; kingdom Metazoa; phylum Arthropoda; class Insecta; order Diptera; family Drosophilidae; genus Drosophila; species Drosophila borealis. The sequence goes on from JAWNOR010000112.1 coordinate 2,346,072, forward strand.
CAGCAGCTTCGGCAGCGACAGCGACTCGAAGGGTATGAAATTCGCCGTGGACGATATGAGATTCTATACCAAGCAATTTCCATATCCGGCCTATGTCAGTGATGAGTAAGTGATCCATTATGCAAGAGCCTGACCCACCCAAGTGCCTAATTGCCTAATCTTTGCAGCTTTAAGCGTGGCATTTACTTGGCCCAGGCCGTCCAAGTATCCTTCTGTTTGGGTCTGGTTATAGCCGTGGCCATATGCGTTCGGGAGCGTATCTGGATGCGTGAGAGCCGCAACAGCATGGTGGGTAAAAGCAAGAGGAATCCAAAGGTTGCCACATAATTCTTATGATAATTTGATGGATCTTTCAGTTAATGCGCTCAATGGGCCTGCACGCACACTCAGAACTGGTCGCCTGGATTCTAATTAGCTTCGTGGAGCTGTGCGTCATCTTTGTGCTGATCAGCATCGTCCTCTATGCCGGTGGCATTCTGGTCTACACCAACTGGTTCTTCATGATGTCCTATTGTCTCGTCTTTGGCGCGTGTCTGATCTCATTCTGGTGTGTACCTCAAACAGCAAATTGACTGTGGCATTTGACTAAGTGACACCTTATTGATATCTGCAGCTACATGTGTTCCAACTTCTTCATATCTGCCAACATTGGTGCCGTCGCCGCGGCGCTGATTTTCTTCATCACCCTCTGTCCATTTATCATAGTGCTTCTCTTCGATGCGAAGCTAAATTTGCTGGAGAACTTTCTGGTGAATCTATCCTTCACGACAGCCTTCGCCAAGGGCTGGAGCGAACTGATGCGCATGGAGCTGCAAGAGCAAGGTCTGGGCGTAGGTCATCTGCTCCAGCTGGGACCCACGGGCAGCGACTGTGCGCTGGCATTCCTCATGTTCATTCTTGATCTTCTGCTGTATGCGGCCATTGGCTATGGCTATCAGCGCTTTAAGAAAAGTGAGTCCAGCTTTCGATCTTTAAAGTGGGTGAATCTAATCTTATGGCTTCCTTTTAGATAACTATAGCTTCGTGCGGGTAGCTCGGGCTCAGCTAGATGCCAAGTTGGGCGCCTCACTCAGCAGCGTGACCAAGATGTACGGCAACAAGTATGCCATATCGAACCTCAGCCTGGACTTTGCGCGTAACCAAGTGAGCTGCCTGCTAGGACGCAATGGCGCCGGAAAGAGCACGCTCATCAAGCTGCTCACGGGCCAGACGGTGCAGACGACGGGCCAGGTGCTGCTCGCCGGCGAGCACAATGTGGGCGTCTGCTGGCAGGATAATATACTCATACCGAAGCTGACGGCACGCGAGCATCTGGAGCTGTACGCACAGCTCAAGCTGGATGTAACGGACAGCGAGCATGCGATTGCGGAGCAGGAGGTGCGTCGTACTTTAGAGAGCCTCAACTTTGGCAAGCACGAGAATTACTTTGCCTATCAGCTCTCCGGCGGCTACAAGCGGCGTCTGTGCGTGGCCATTGCGTTCATTGCCTCGCCCAGTGTGGTCATCCTCGACGAGCCCTGCAATGGGGTGGATGCCAAGGCGCGCAAGGACATCTGGCAACTGATTGAGCAGCTGCGACAAGGACGCGCTGTCATCTTTGCCACACACTTCCTGGACGAGGCCAAGTACCTCAGCGATGCGCTCTACACCATGCGCAATGTGAGTCGTCCTTTGAATTTCACTTTATCCTTGGCTAATCATATCCCACATCTTCTTTCAGGGCCGTATTGTTGCCCAGCACAGTCGGGACTCGCTGCAACGACTCTGCACCTCGGATTACAGCGTGGAGATGCGCTGCATAGATCCAAATGCATCTGCCGCCATTGTGCAGCTGGCTCAGCAGCTGCTTAGCCAAAGCCATGTGTTGCCAGGACGAGAGCCACAGCAACTGATCATCAGTGCCAGCTATGGGCAGAATCTAACGCCGGCTGCCGTGCAGCTTCTGGAGCAGTTGCAGGCGCAGGAGGCAGCGGGTATCATAACCGATCTGAGGCTCAACAGCAGCGGCAGCCTGGAGCAAGAGTTCGAGCAATTAAATCGCAGGGACGAGTCGCTTACTCAGCGGCTGACGGCGACCACCTCAAGCATTGTCACCGGAGCCACCGATGTAACGGAGCAGCCGCCTGGCTGCTGGACACAATTCCTCCTGCTGCTGGGCAAACGGCGGCGTCATCTGATGCGCAACTACCGCCTGCTGCTCTACGTGCTGCTGCTGCCAGCAATCTTTGAGCTGTGCGCCATGTGGTTTGTCAGCTATCGTCTGGAAGATGACTTTGACACGGTGCTGCCCCTGACGCGCAACCTCTATCCGCACACTGCGCAAGTCTTGAGTCGGGAGCGATTGACACGCTTCACAGAACCCCTCTACGACAATCTAAAGGAGGGCTGTGACACGGACTTCGAGTGCAGCGAGTTCAGCAATTCGCGGCAAGCTTTCCACTGGGTGCTGACCAGCCTGGACGATTACCGTGGCCGCCGCTATGGGGGCTATGGTCTTAATGGCACCGGTGCCACCGTCTGGTACAACAACAAAGGCTATCACGCCATGGTGTCCTGGTTGAATGACCTGAACACTCAGCTGCTGCGCACGTCCCTCAACAGAACGGACTACGACATACGCGTCCTGAATGAGCCCTGGAAACTGGGCTATGCTGAACTGAGCACCAGCTCGGTGCTGCGCCAGGCTGGTGACTCCTGCATGGTCTTCATACTGCTGATCGCATTTGGACTGGTGGTCGCCGCCGGCTCCGTTTATCTGGTCAACGAGCGGGTTAACGGCGAGAAGCTGCAGCAACGTCTGAGCGGCGTCAGCGCTATCACTTACTGGCTGGTGGCCTTCCTCTGGGACTACCTGGTCATGGTGCTGGCTCTGGTCGTTTGCCTGGCCATTGTGCTGATCTTCAACATGCCCGTCTTTGTCGATCGTCAGCAACTGGGGGGCATTGTGGTCCTTTCCCTGATGTTCAGGTATGATTCCATACTGTCATGGGAGTGTTCACTTATCCTTTTTCACTTTCGCTACAATTCCCCATTTGTTCCAATTTTCGTTTTCACTTCTAAACTCACTTGTTCACTTTCACTGCAATTCCCCTTTTGTTCCACTACGATTTCACCTATTATTTATTCTACAGCTTTGCATGCGTGCCGGCCGTGCACGTTGCGGAAAAGATCTTCAGCGACTCAAGCATAGCCATTGTGTCCATCTTTTGCGCCAGCATCATCATTCCGCTGATAACCATGGGCATCGTGCTAATCCTGGGAGTTGTGGGCGACAGCGCCATCTGGGACGTCTGGCGGCATGGCTTGAACAATGCCTTCCTCGTCTTTCCCCAGCACGCACTGGGCGATGGCCTGTTGGAGCTGTGCAAGAACTACATGGCCGCTGTGGTCTTCAAGCGCTATGACATTGACTCCTACAAGCAGCCGCTGGCCAGCGATCTCCTGCAGCGTCACTTCACAGCTTTGGCCGTTGTGGGCATTTTCTGCCTGCTGCTGAACCTGCTAATTGAGTGCCATTTGCTGAGCCGCATGTGGCAACAGGTGACTAGAGTCTTGGACTGCCAGTATCGACGCGAACTGCGCAAGTTGGGTCAGCTGAAGCTAGTCAACATTCAGAGCATCTTCAAGAGCTGCGTTAGCGCCGGCGAGGCACTGCGGGTCGAGAATCTCTGGCTCGCCTACCGACGTGGACGCTATGCGGTGCGCCAGGTCCACTTTGGCGTACAGCGCGGCGAGTGCTTCGGACTTCTTGGAAAGAACGGAGCCGGAAAGTCGACCATTTTCAAAATACTCACGCGTCAGCTACTGCCAAATGTGGGGCAAGTCTATTTGGAGCATGTAAGTTAGATCAAATAGTCATTACACCCTATGCCCGAAGGGAGAAAGGGTATGATGATTTTTTCCCTTTAACTGGTCTGTCGGCATGAACGCACACTTTTTTCTAAGCTCTTGTAGCCAGGTATCCCATTCTTGGGATGGCCGTCATAGAGGGGGCTATTTCTCAACCAAACCATTTATTGAAGTTTTATGCATTTATAAAATATTTAAGTTTTAAAGCATCGATAACTCAATAAATCGTACCTGAAAATCGATTCTTATCGGTTTCGTGGCAACAGAGTGAGCTATCGATGGCTTCAAACTTAAATATTTAATAAATGCATAAAACTTTGGGTAGCAAATTTGAATTGAAGTTAATTAGATATGCATTTTTTGACCATTAGTTTTATAATTATTAACTTTAATTATTTATCATTAACTTTTGAAAATGTTTTATTAAATTTTGCCTTGAATAATGATATCACGATTCATTCTCATTCGATCACACAGCCCGGCATTTCGTATTGCCCGCAGACCAATCCACTGGATCCACTGCTGACGGTGAAGGAGTGCATCTTGCTTTATGGACAGCTGCGTGGCATCAAGCAGCTGGATCGCCTGCTGGAGCGCATACTGGACACTTACGAGCTGCGCAGCTATCGGGACGTGCAGGTGAAGAAGCTGAGTGGCGGCAATCGGCGCAAGCTAACGGTGGCCATCAGCTGCTGCGGGTACACGCCGATTGTATTGATGGACGAGCCGACGAGTGATATGGATCCGGTGACGCGCTCCTTTGTCTATCTCACCATTGAGCAGCTGCTGTCGGCGCGTCGAGCCGTGCTGCTAACTTCGCATTCCATATCGGAGATTGAGCACCTGTGCCAGCGCGTCGCTGTGCTCAAGGATGGCCAAATCGTGGCCAACAACAGTCCGGCAGAGCTCAAGGCCCAGCATGGTGGCTACTATGCCATCAACTGCTTCTGTGCGCCCATTCAACAGGCAGCGCTGGCCAAGATGCTGGTCGAACGCCTGCCCGGCGCGTCCGAGCTGCAGCATTATGCGCATAGTCTGCGTTTTCTGGTCAAGGTGCGCCAGGCCAGCAGCTCGGAAGCAATTGCCAAGCAGCCGACGCTCGCCGAGCTCTTTGAGGCGGTGCGTGTAATGTCCGCCAGTCTGGAGCTGCCAGCGCACTTTGCGATCAGTCGCTGTCGCTTCGAGGCGGTCTTTGAGCGCATCCTGGACAACTGCGAGGCAACCTCAAATGGGGGCTCCGATCTGCCCACCAAGTCAGCGGCGGTCAGCGGTACGCTTGCAACGGGCTATGTGCATTGTGGCTACGAGGAGACCACGACCTAAAAGTAGAGCACAACGTAAATCTTTTTTTTTTTTTAATATAATTATTAATATAACATATGTATATTATTGTAGAATTGTATGTTTATGTTTTATGTTTATGCTTCTATTTTTACTTTATAGACAATTTATTTGTGATAAGTTAGGACGCTCCGTTCCAGTGATAAGTTTACGGTAAATAATTTGTTCGATAGGCTTTCAGGTTTTTTTGGGTTCGGGTTCGGGCTCCCCCGCCAGGGTGTCTCTAAAGTTAGGACAATCTAGAGCTTTAATCAATGTGTGTAAATGACTTCACAGTTAGACTAGGTACTTATCTAATCTCAAGTACAAACATTTTAACCAAGCGCCGGCGAGTGCAATGCAAGCGTTTTAGTCCCCAATTTCAAGTTTTTATATATTTGAATGTTACACGATAATGCTTGATATATGTTTGTATTTATTATAACTGAATTATGTATAACAATAATGTATAACAGTAATCTGTAAACCAATAAACTGACAAATCTATGTGTAATTATAAACTTGAAGAGGGCATTATTGGAAGAGAAGGAGACATCTCCCGCCCCATAAAGAGCATTATAGCAATGTCCGTCGTCATGAAACTGTGCATTTGTTGTAACCGGCCTAATCGGATCACATTATCATAAAGCTGCCACAGAAATAATCGGTCGAATATTAGATCCGCAATTTATCAATTTAGCTATTATAGGAACGATCGGTCGGTGTGGTAAATTCATGTATGACAACTTTTAGTAGCTCTACCATGCTCCTCATATATGAGCCAAATTTCATCAATCTAGGGCTAATATATAACATAGCTCAATAAGAATTGTTTGTTGTAAAATTACTCTGTTTATCGAGATATCTTCACCAAGCTCAGCAGCTACTAGCTTTACAATTATCCTCAAGTATTTACAGAAAGGCAAGACTAAGGTTTACAAGAGGCAACCAAAAAGTTAAATAAACTTATACCTTGAAATATATAGTTGTTATAATCTCCCAGACATGCCTAGCAAAAACCTTTTACTAAATCGATACATCATAGGCTTTTATTTTATGCCTATTACCACCATTTTCCCAATTTCAGTTGAACCTTTTTCCCATTCACAATGCGTGCTGGGTGTGTATTCGAAAAAAAAGAGAGCAAACACATTCGTACCGAGCTTTTTGAATTTAATTAAGCAGTTTAAAGCGCCAGAAATCCGAGCTCTGGTCTATAGAAAAATGTAATTATACCAAATGGTGTAACATTAACGAAAACGCGCCATGAAAGGCGTACTGGGCACTGGAACCCAGCCTCATTTCTAAACTTTTTGTCTTTGTGGATGAGTTGTAGAGAGTGTGGTGTGTGTGTTTTTGGTGTGGTATTTGAATGGAAGCTTTTTAAGTTTTGCTATTCCATTGTAGGTCCCAAACGGTAATGACAACGGGGCAAGGATCGGGCGACGGGTTAGGCGCTGGGCAATGGCATGAAACGAGCTCTTCCCCAAAGCGCTTTATATATTTGGTATTTGGTTTGGAGTCGGTGGACTAGGGACGAGATGTTGTGGCGCGGTAACACCTAAATTATTTTTTCAAAGGATTAAATTAAATTCTATTTGGTTTCGAAAAAACGGAATATGCCCAGGTAAAACAAGCGCCTGAAATTAAATCAGCGAAAAATCAACATAATTAAAAATGTTCGTACAATTTTTTCCCCCTGGAACTGGACTCGTAACGTAATTAACGTGCGCAGTGTGTGTGTGTGCGTGAGTGTGTGCGTGAATGTGTGCGTGAATGTGTATGCGTGTGTGCCTATCCCACACATAGGCTGCATACAGCAGTGAATATATATATGTGTGTGTAGCGGGACGCTGTTGTCTGGCGGTGCTGTTTTCATACCCTGTACATTTTATTTGTCCAAATAGGGTCTTACGCCTTTCCAATCATATAAAATGTACACATTTATCGAGTCAGTTTGTATATATCCTTTTTTTGTCGTATGTCATCGATCAGAATACATAAACACGATCAACTTCATATCAAACTAGAAATTCCAGCTTGTGACAAAGATCACGCGAATCTCAATGAAATGTTCTAAACTTGAACACGTATTGTATTGCATTGCATTTCCTGTCGGTCTCTTCCAACTTGATCTCTCGTACATGTCTTGCCTCGTTATTCGATTATTTTTTATTGGTATTATTCTTTACAGGTATTTGACATTAGGAACACACACTTTTCTAGAAGCGGCATGTCTCTCCAAAAAATCATCAAAGAGGGCAAAATTGTTATAACAAACGAAATAGGGCTTCTCCGGCCATAGGGTATCTCCTTGCCGGGCATCCTTGGGTCCTAGAGGAGTTTTTCTTATTTGTGCATTGTGAATTGCACTTGAAAAAGCAAATAATTTGTCTGCATTTTTTCAACAATTGCTTAAAATAAACAAACTGAAAGAAAGGAAGAAATGCTTGAAAATAGTGAATATTTGATGCCTTGTTCGGTCAGATAAACTAATTAATAGTATTATTTCTAGAAACCACTTTAAAATATTAATAATAAACCTAATAATATTAGTAACAATAAAATAAAAATAATAATAATAATAATTATAGAATACAACTGTCAATCTTTGTATATGATAATTGAATTATAAATTTTTACCTTTTCAAATATAAAACATCTGGCTTGGTCATTTCCCAATCGCTGCTGTTTACTTTTTCAAATAGATACATTATCAGTCTAATGCAGTTTGGCGTTGTGAAAAATGTGGTTTTAGTCTGGTATAAACATCTCTATGTATATACATAATTCTTGGCAGACTTACCAACACAACCGTAAAAGCCACGAAGCTTTCATTTGGGTCGGAAGAAAGCCCTTAGACGGATCTTTGGAAAAATCGAACCGCAAAAAATCGGTGGTCAAATTTGGCATGAGAAATAATAAGAATAACATAGCTATACTATACTATACTATATCATGTGTGGCTTAGACGTGAGAGCGTTGGACTCACAAGTGAGAGGTCGTCGGTTCAAAGGTCCTTGTGGTTTTTTGTTTGTTACATTTTTTATTATTCACAAAGATAACAGCAATGTTGAAAAAAAGAGGAAAACTAATGGGAGTTAACAAAATTAATTAAATGTTTCTTTTGTTGTATTGTTTCTGTCAACCACAACGCTATCATATATCCGCACACTGAGTCCGAAGCAAGTGAATACGGACGACAATATCCATTTTTTTGAATTTAAATTGGATAACATGTATTTTTTGTTAAATTAACACAAAATTTTCGTTTAAGCAAATAATAGAAGTTAGAAGAAAACGCGGACAAAGTCGCGAAGGCTCGCAAGTATATAGTTTAACTCGCTGGAAGCTATTAGTAGCCCAATTAAAATCATTAACAATTTATATTTATTGATTGCAAATTATTAAAAGTCCAGCTCGGTGCAATTCGCTTGGGTATATATGTATGTACATGGTTTATACACTGGCGGGTTGGTAGCGCCCCCTGACTGAATATATATGTGGAAAACTAAACTTTTATTTGGTTGGTAACATGTTTTTTTTTTACTGTTAAGCGTTATTAATATTCAATATTTTCTAATAAATTATTTTATTTATTATGCAATTATTTGTTTGTACTTCCGCTCGAATTATGCAAAACCACAATAATTATATTTTAAATTACACATTTCGATATGTTAATGTAATTACCTAATAAAATAAACAAATAGTTTTGTAGTTAAAATATTAACTGTCAGATAGCAGGGGAATAATATGTAAAACTAATAAAGTTATTATCTACCTATTAGTATTAAATACGCTTACGTATATTTTACCTATGCATATGTGAAACGACTCTAAGAAGAAACGGCAGACCCCTCAATATTTTTGTTACCAACGCGCTTTAAAGTTGAAGCTAATTATGAGACAAATATTAAGATCGGGTAAGTGAAAGATGAATTATATTAATACAACTATATGGGAACACATATAGTTTGATTCCTTTTGATTCTGTTCATGGATTAGCTTACAGTTTATAACAGTTGGAGTTCTGATTCAGCTTATCTGAGCTTACATATCGAATGATACCTGACATGGATATATGCAAACATGGTTTAGTATATCGGTATACGATATAGGAGCGATAACACAATGGTTGGGTCGATATCCCAGATTTAGTAGGCTCTGACAAAAACTTGTTGTTTTGCTTACTCTCGCGAAAGTTAGTTTAGCAGAATATTTTCAGTAGTCGACAATAGTCGGCAGCGCATAGCAGAGCTCTCTGAGAGTTAGAAAAGCGAAATAAAAAGTAAAGAAAGTAAGTAAGAATAAATGAGCATATGATTTGTGAAATCTAGGTGAATAGTTCCTTGATCCACACGAATCAGCTTACTTTCAAAAATATCTCAAAAGATATAATGGACGGACCTCAAGTGGCTGTGCGTTTGAATAGCAAGGGCGATGTTGTATATGGCTGGGAGCGCGGACGTCATTTGATCAAAATCTGCGATGCTTTCACATTCAAGGAGGAACTTTGGTTTCTGGTCCTTTGGGAGGGCTACGAAGTGCTGGAGGCGGTGCCAGCGATTCTCTTGGGTCACAATTTTCCCCTCATGGTCATAGAATACTGTGAGAATATTGTCATATTCGAGCAAGAGCAATCGGAATGAAAACTGTTCAAAAAATGATTGATATAATAAAACTAATGCCTGCTCTTTCAATATATCAATTTAACTAGTATTAAATTTAATTCTTAAAAGTTACAGCTTATTTGTTTTCACTAGCAGCTCTCAAATGCGGACCATATTAGGTAAAACATTAGTCTTCTAGATCCCTATCCACCCAGTATCAGGTATTTCTGCAAAAAAGAAGAGAATCTCTTAAGATTTAAGTTTTGAGAATTCGTAGAACCTTTAAGACCTTAAAAAACCACCCAGGCCTCATCTAATCTATTTGTCTGCCAATGCTACACAAAATGCCAATTTTAAATATATTCACTATATTACTAATTCAAAATCCAATATACGAGTTAAGCTAATTTACAGAAGTATGCAAGTTATGATCAACGCACAGACCGAACCGTAAGATATATGTATATAAAATAAAGTTACACGCTTAAACGGAGTGTTGCAAAGTTTTAAACACAAGTGTGGAAAAGTAATCCTTATGTAAATTGATTTGAGAAGTATATCACACTTGTCGCGTAATTCAACCAATTGCTGCGTAAGAGCAGTTTCATGTTTACCGGTCGGCTTCCAAACTTCATTACATATTCATTTCAGCGATTTTGGAAATTCCACCCGTAACTGTGGAAAATTGGCCTTTTTAACTCACTTTTAAAAGTGTCCAGAAGCTATTCATGGCAGCTTGGCGATGCGTACAGGGTGTCTTCTAAACTCCTGACTAGTCTTATTTATCTCATTACCAAAGATGTACATTCTATGGCAAAAAGAAACAGAGTTGGCTTTGGTTGAGTCCACCATAGAAAACGGAATCAAGTAGGTTTGATTTCGCTGTTGTTCAACTGTTATTAACGTGCCCAAACATACACACAAATACATAAATATACCCCACACTGGGCACCCTCTGAGCTTAGATTTCATAAGGCCGAGATGTCCAAGACGAAGATGAAATTGAAAAAAGCAGTACCGCCGTGTCGCCTGCTGGTGGCTAAGGCTAGTATCAATGACGATTACTTGCGCGCCTGTCAAATGGATGGAGAGAACCCAGGTAGCGCGATTGTTTCGTTGCGCTTCCAGGAGATGTCCTTGCGCCACTCGGATGTGCAGCTGCTGCAGGGACCGCACGCGTTGAACGAGCGCCTGATCGCCTTCTATTTCGCATATTTGCAGAGCCGCCGATACAAAATGCAGCCCGAGCTACATTTCCTGGCGCCTGCGCTGGCATACAGCATGCGGCATCTGGAGGGGCGCGAGCGTCGGCGCCTGGCACGCAGTTTGGAGCTCGAGAGCAAGAGGTTTGTGTTCATGCCGCTGGCGCAGGACTCGCACTGGTCGCTGTTGCTGGTGTCCCGACCAGACCGAAAGTTCTATTATTTCGATTCAGAGGACGATCGCCACCTGGGATTTGCGCGTCTGCTCGAGGAGCGCCTGCGCCGTACGCTCGTCGCCAATGATTACACATTCACTCGCGGCCGCTGCCTGCAGCAGGGCAAAGATAAGAGCTACGAGTCCGGCGTCCATCTCATGTGCATGGTGGACAACATGGCCGACTATGTCACTCGCTGCGGCTATGCCACCAGCACGCTGCTCGTCTCCATACAGGAGGTGCGAGGCAAGCGCGCCTCGCTGCTTCAACTGATTCGGACACTCGGCGGCATTTTGCCTATGTCCAGCTCTAAGTCTCCGACCTCGACCTCTGAATCATAAGTTATCTTTAGTTTTTGTTTCCATCCCATCAATTGTGTATCGCATAACAATAAATGCAGTGGGCGGAGGCCACCTGGTAATCGGAGCGGCATGCAGGTAATCAGACAGCCTCCTCTGCTACGTTTGTTGCATGCATGTGTTGTATGAATTTATCGTTCTTTGGAATTTCAATTTTTTCTTCATTATGAACAAGCTAAGCATAAAAACATCGGCTTATCGAAGTTCGCATAGTCATTGTTAACAGATTTTACTCGATGTTTCGATAGACAGTCGATTTTCGAAGAGCGTCGGTGTTTTAATAGTCGATGAGCTTTATTCTCCGGCAGACGGTTATTCTTAGTTTCAGTTCTCGTGAGTAATGTCCAAAACAATTGCGTACTTTGCAGCATAATAAATGAGCAGCGTAACCGCATATTGTCGGAAGAATTTTCTAAACAAACATTTTCTAAAACAAAATTCACTAAGAACAAAAAAATATATATGTATGTATATACATATGTTTTAAATGTGCAAATTTTTAGGAAAAATTCATGCTTGGGTTTCGAATAATCCGATATATGGAGCCATAATTGTGACTTTTATATTTTATCGTTAAAATCACACTCGCATCACAAAACAAATTGCTGTACTAATAAAAATCTGTATGATATTCTTGTCTGCTCGGAGAGCCTTCAGAATAAGTCTCAACTCTGTTTGTTGGAAAGTTAGTGTTGTTAAAGATCATAAGACTATTGATTTATAGGTTAGTGTAGCCAAAATAACATTTCTCACTTTTCCGGCAATCGTTGGTAGCCTAACTCATATTTGGCAGAGGTAGGGGGAGGTATGTACGCGAAGCTGTAATTTGTAGCTAAGCTGCGCAAATAACTCAATTAGTCTTTGCACTGCCACGCCCATTTGGTCTGACACTCACCCCCCTCGGCTATTAAGTATAAACATGGCAGCTCGCTGCTAAAGCAGTTTGTTGGCTCCGGGGCGTGTCGGGGTTCGGTGAGGGGCATTTCGCTTGGCGCTAACTTCGTTACGCCTTGCACCAAAGTTTCCAAGCGCGTTGATGAAGAAGTCTATAAAGGTGCGAAGCCCAGCGGCCGCCCTCAGCCACGCCTCACTCCACATCTCTTCATTCACTGCTCATCTCAGCTCTTCTACTCCGCCATGCTTAACTCTCTCTCTTTCTCAGTCCCACGGATTGCTTGGCTGCACGGCGTTGGCAACTAGAGATGGACGCGGGCCGTGCCGTTCTAAGTGGCGCGCGAGCTTCGTGACGCAAATTTATATTCAGGATCATTTCGTTTGGCGTCGGGCCAAAGCTCACATCTCGAAAGGGCACGAACGGCTCGGTAGGTACGAAAGGCGCTTAGGCCCGAAATTTAACACCGATATGTACATACAGATGTATGTATGTATATTAGATAAGAACCTATTCGCAGCAGTTGTAAAAATTAATTTATTTTAATCGGGAAGAGAAATGTAATTGTTGTGTGTGGAAAAAGCGGTGGTTGACTTTGTCTGCTGAGTAGTTATTATAGATTTCATGACCCGGGCCGTGCCATCTCTAATGGCAAAGCCAGAAACAAACAAAAACCAACTCTCGACGCTTGAGGGGGCCACAGCAAATGGCAAATAAATAAAAGCAACAACGGCCAAGGCAACAGTCGACGCTGCAACTGTAAAGTAAATTTCAAAATGGCGTGAAAATGTAAGCGAAAAACAAAGTTAATTGTTGCCCGCTCACTGCCGCTGCCAGCTGAGACGTCGCGACGCGTCGGCAATCCGAGAAACACTTCTACACACAGGTACATATATACATACATATGTACATAAACATGGCCTGCGACCTGTCTAAAGCGCAGCAAGTTGCCGAATTAGCTGAGGCAACAAGCTACTTAGCAGTAATCATTATAGTCGAAGCGCTTGTTCCAGATAGTTGCCTTTAAATGATGCAGCTCCAACTTATTCTGGAGCGAATAATTTCAATGCAATAGAATTGTTAACCCCAAAAACTGCCATGGCTTTAATCAGCTAGAAATTGTCTTGTCGGAGTGCCCGACTAGGGATACCCTTCTATACATACAAACACACACACACACACGAAATACACGCTTGCTGCAGCAGCTGTGCTTCTTCTTTTCTTAGCCACATACAAAGTATGAAAAATGCATTCTTGGTTAACTTCGATGTCTATCGTCCGAGCTTTATGACATGTTAAAGATATTAAGAGCCAAGTCTCAAAATCGATACCTATCTATATTTTAAAATGCGCAAGACATCGACCAAAAATGAAAAGCTTTCAAATTTGACGACTCTATGTAGTTTACGTTTACGTTAGCTCATATATTTTCATACAGAAGGACACGACTAGATGGATTCAGTTCAAAATCGTTACTCTCGAATAGATCTCGCTTACTTGCCGAAGGCTTGGCAATCTTGTTGCGAAAGTTTCGTAATTATAATCAAGTAGCTGCAAAGGATTGGTAATTGGTAAAACTCCCTAAAATCCTTACAGATGCCTTTGTGTATTTAAAAGAAAAACACGTTGTCCTGGTTGTCCTGCTAAGTACAGTTAATAAGAACATTTGAAAATAATAAAGATTCCCATTAAACTAACTTTGGCTAAAGCACTCATAATAAACTTTCACTGAAGTCCTGCTCCATTCGCAGGATATGCTGGAAATTTAATTTTTCATTCTCATAAGCCGGGCCATCGGTGGCCCATTACCAATTAGACCAAACTCAAGCACAATGGCCGGCCAAGGTCAACGGACTGTGGCTGATATTGGGCATTGGATGGTCTGGCCATTAGGCGTACACTTCGGGCTTAATTAATCATTGCAAAGCGAGCCACAAAAAATAGAAAAAAAAGCACAAAACTGTTAGACATAAATGTGATTCTTTTTTTATCCTGCCCGGTTCGCCATCGTCCGTTTGCCTTGGCACAATACTCGTTTCCGGCTGCCCGGCGCAGGGCACACAAATTACTTAAAGATAGACGAGCTGCAGCGAGGCCATGGCTAAAGAGCTGGCGCTGGCGCTGGAGCTGGAGCTGGAGAGGGAGAGGGATCAGAAGCAGGAACGGGCTGATGGCAACCACGCGTTATATCCGTTTCCGTTCAACTTCAACTTTCGCCTCGCCGCATTCAACACTTTGAGCATTGAGTGATGAAGTTTTGCCCGGTCCCTGGCCAGGTCTTGCCCTCGCCCTCGCCCTCGCACTCGCCCTCATCCTTTTGCCCATCCTCGCATTGTTACTGTTCCCGCAAGCGTCTCCGGTCGTGTCGCCGACTTCTGACATAAGGCATAATAATTTTTTTTTTTTTGCTTTTTCCAGCTGAATCGTACGAAGCGGCGCTTTGGCAAGTGATAAAATGTTTTATGTGCTCGAGTGTCTGATAACAATAAATAACACCATCAGCGAAACCCGGCGGACAGGAGACCGGGCAGCCGGGTAGCCGGGTAGTCGGGCGACCAGCCGATCATTGGACCACCGGGGACATGTAAACAAATTGGCGTTGAAGGCCCGTTGACGGGTCTCCATTGTCGGGGCCATGGATGCATTGATTCTGCGTGGCATAAACTGAAACTTGTGGCAAGTTGTTTGTTTAGGCTTCAGCTGATAACCCCGCACCGCTTATCCGGCTGAACCCTAGCCCCATTGTTTTTCTTACGCTCAATTTAGCTTGGGCCTATTTGCATTTTAATGATGAATTGTAATCAACATCAATTTGCGGCCTTCGCTCTGCCTATTAATCATCACGCCCATTGTGTGTCGCCCTTTCCCGGACATATAAGAGTAGCTGGCTAAATCTACGCTCCCGCCCAATAACCTTGGAAAAGTGCTTGGGTTAGACGTAATTTGTTCAGAACAGTTCACATATATTGAAGCGCAACAGCTTAAGCCGATTTATTGCAGTATTTTCTAATAGCTAAACTTGTATTAGCCTCCCAGGTGTGCACGGAGAACTGATTAAAAAGTGGGAGATATCTTACAACTGAATGTGAATTTCCTGATGTCCAACAAATAGTGAGATTTCATAAAGCGAATAACTTTTATGTAAATGTATAATTATTCTTTCCAACATATAAATATTTAGCTCACTACTCAAAAATTCTATAAAAAACGTAAATGAAATAAATTCAATTCTATTATAGAAAAAAATAAATATATTTTCATCAGTGTAAGTCCCAAGGAAAGAAAAAATATATTTTTAAAGATCTACAAATAGTATTATAATTCCTATTTAATTGTATAGCAAGAACATCTCTTCAAAGAAAATTAAACTATTATTTATATTATTTTTAAGGTATTTAAGTTTCTAAGTTTCAAGATTTCCCCGATTAGCTTAAAGTTGTTTTTCATTTATATTTTTTATGCAATTGACTTTCGAGCTCTCATAAGAACTTGATACAATGTGAAAAACGGAAGGAAAACTGTTGATGACAATGAATTGTTTTCAATCCGATTTCTTTTAAATGAATTCCTTAAAGATCTATGGAAAATGTCGTTTGAAACAGGTAGAACGAATTAATTTAACTTGGAGTGGCCAAAGCCGGGTAATATTCGCTAGTGCCAGGTAATTCAATACGATTGCAATATGGGTAATAGGAACGGGCATTCACTTTCTATTTGCTGCTGCTGGATATTAAAAGTTCAACACGCTCTTTGTGCTCCAAAGATGTCATTCCCTTAACACCTGAGCTATCAGCCTTGCTTGTAGATTGCTTGATTCCCGGCCCGCTGCGTGCTCCCCTCGCGTCCTCAACCTTTATGGCAGCCGCCTTAATTAGCGCACCGCTCACTTGGAAGACGGCATCTATCAGCCGATGCAAAGGCTCGTGAACAACAACGCCCCGTTTGCTTGTAGCCAGTTAAGGTAAGCAGCTAAGTGGCAAACGCCCTTCTTTTCCAGCTCCTGTCCCATATTACCTTTGGGCGTCACTTGACTTTCATGTAGCCAGCGGCTGGCTGCAGCTGGAACTGGAGCTGGAGCAGGCGATGAAAATTCTGACAAGGACAGGGTACAAAGCGTCGTCAACGTCGCGTTGCATTCGTTGCAATTGAAATCGAAGTTGCGACTTCGTCGTTTTATTTTTTGTTTTTCGTCTCCCGGCATTCCATGTGTCCCTGAGCCGTCTTGTGCGTCTGTATGTGTGTGGGTGTGTGTGTCTCCTGGCAGCAGTTGCCGTGTTTCAAGTTGGGAAATAGCAAAAAGGCGTTGATATTTTAGAGCGCAGGAGGATTGTCAAAGTGGGCCGAGGGGGTGTGCCAAGCAAATATGCTCACGTTGCAGACACATTTGACAGAGACATCGCACGAATTTCTGGCATCAATGCGCAGCCAGCAGCCAGCGGGGAGGGGGGCCTCATCCCGACGTTGAACAGCAACAGCAGCCTTTTTATTTCAGAGAAAATTGACAAAATCGCAGTCAAAGCAGTCAAAGTGTGTAGCTACTTAAACTCAACTGTGTTACTGTGTCTCGGATGCACACGCATGTCTATCCAGTGGAACATGTAAGTCAGCCCAGGAATTCAGCTGAGAGGGAAGAGAGCGTTGCATACATAGTATATCAACGTGAGCAACCAGTTGAAAAGTAGTGAAAGAAGGTTCTTGGGACATTGCTGGCATAGCCCCATATCGAGATTTGATACAAGTGCCGCGACAATCTCCTCTTGCATGACTTTGTTGAGGACTTGGCTTGGGACTCGTCTGGCAGGACTTTTTGCTTGATAAACCAGCAAAGTTTTCTTGAAGAACTCGTTTGATTCCTGAATTAATACAAGGAAATCAATTTAGTTCATAAAAGGTATTTAAGTTGCGCCTTAAACTATTCGATTTTGTTTAAGGTTTAAGGAATTAATCGTTGTTTGGACTTCAGCCTACATATTAAAAGATCAAAGGCAGTCTATAAAAACTCGACCGAAAATCTGCTGACTAATATTTCTCTCGCACCGTTTGATCACAAATTAATATTTCAAATAATTTGAAAGTACGTAAATTAAAGTAAACAAGTAAGACGCTCTAGTCGGGAGTTCCGAATGGGGGGTACATTGAAAATGTAATGTAATTACCGTGAACCCATTTAAAATGAATAAAAGAGGTATAATGTTTTTGTGCAAATGTACTCAACAGGCAGAAGGAAGCATCTCCGACCCCATAAAGTATATATATTCTTGATCCGAGTCGATCTAGCCATGCTCGCAAAAATTTTAGAGCCTATAAGTGCAAGAGACTTGAAATTTGGGACGTAGGTACTCCAAGTGCCCGCGCAGTGTGAGTTTGTTTCCGATATTCGTTTCCAAGTAATCGATAAAAATCGATATCGAAATCCTAGTTTTGAGCAAATCTCTTTTGTTTTAAGAGCTAGAGTCACCAAATTGACATGTAACTTCTTGAAAATTATTTATATATAAAATATCTTTCATTTTAAGGCCATGAACACAAAATTCCTGTATTTGGTGTTGGTAAAAGAGGGTTCAGGGTAGTCGGGAGCTCGCGACTACAGCCTCTTACTTGTTTTTTCTTTTGTGCCTTTCACAAAGAATCTTCATATACATCATGTTATGGATGTTCTCTTATAGCCTGCACAGATCTTAAATATTTTATTTTTATTTTTATTGTTTAGCAACCTGTCCAACCATTTATAAAATGATTTTTTTCTAAAAAGCTTTGATCTCACAGCGTTCAGACAGTATAGAGAAAAGATTTTTAAGAACACATATTTTATGGTGACTGTGACTGAGGGCGAAGGAGTCCTATCCACTGTTCTTAGCATACAGTCGAAATGGGTATATACATATCTATTAGCCACATCGAGTTATCTTTACTTCTATAATTTGTTTAAATGGCACTCATAGATTGAAGATATATTTCTTCTCTCACATTATTTTTATTTCTTTTCTATATTTAATTGAAGAGCAGTTCTCCACTCTCTTTTCATTTAAGTTATTATTAACATTTATTTTCAAGTTATACGCTCAAGCGTTCATTTATTTATTTATTTATATGTGGTCGACAAAACGAGTGTCTTCCAATTATTCAACACATTATAAATACAATTAAAAAAATTAAATGCTAAAAGCCTAGATAGAGAACACAAATTTCAAATAGCATCACCGACCGATGGAGGTGTTTTATTTGCCAGTCCGGCCAGCTGTGCCCCTTTTCACAGCTTATTTTGTCAGTGACGCTATTAGAGCCTGCATCTAAAAAGAAGGGTGTAAGTAGGAAAAAGTGTTCTTACGTAAAATTAAAAATAATGCTAATTTGCTATATTATTTAAGAATATACCATAAATAGGAGAAAAGAAAGGAGGAAGATTGTTAATAAAGTATAGAACTGTATGCTAGATATACAGAGTGTTAAGTAGATAGAATAAAGAGATAGTATTGGGAAAGTAATGGGAAATCACCGACCCGGTGGGGGAAAATTTACAGCCAGTCCGGCTAGCCATGCCCCTGCTCATAGCTGGGAATGGTCTGTGACTTCCCGAAGGTATCCTGAAAGCAACGATTTTATTAGGGGTAGAGAAAGTTCGGTAGAGAAAACGTGATGCAAACTATTGTAATTTTCACATAGCACGCGAAAAGAATTGTGCATAGTCTGTTGTGCCCGTCGATAGGAATAAGGGGCGGTAATTTCTGGTTGGTCTAGCCGGAACAGAGAATTGAAGACGCCCTAACAGAAAAGGAGAATCTATATCGCCAACAACCAACTTATGTAGAAAGACAACACCGAGAATTGTCCTACGGTTGGTTAACGACGGAAGATTAAGAAGAAGCAGCCTGTTGGAATAGGATGGCAACCGAAGATTAGGGTCCCAATTTAAACCTCGTAAGGCAAAAAGCAGAAATTGCTTCTGAACAGATTCAATACGATCCTGGCTATTGTTATACTGCGGAGACCAGATGCAAGAGCAGTATTCAAGGATAGGGCGAACAAGAGAGATGTACAGAAGTTTCGTTATAAAGGGATCGTTAAACTCTTTAGACCATCGTTTAATGAATCCAAGTACACCTTTTGCCTCATTAACGATGGTATCTATGTGAAGATTGAAACGGAGTTTAGAATCAAAAAGAACGCCTAGATCCTTAACTGTTAGTATACGCTGCAATGGGGTATTGTAGTACGATTAAATGTCATAAATATACACTTTGAACAATTCAGATGCAATTGATTGGCCGAGCACCAAAGTTGCATAGCGTTCAAATCGTCTTGAAGACGAGAATGATGTAGGGGATTGGTGTAAGATAGAATAAGTTTCACGGCGTCCGTATACATGAGTACACGGGCATGGGATATAACAGAGGGAAGATCATTTATAAAAAGAGTAAAGAGTAAAGGTCCAAGATGACTACCTTGAGGAACACCAGAAGTAACGTGAACCTGTTTAGAGGTTGTCAGCCTCAGCATTACTCTTTGGGTCCTACCTTTTAAATCAGAACTAATCCAAAGCAAAAGAGACGGAGGAAAACCTATTCGGTCAAGTTTAAAAAGTAAAATGTCATGGGGCACGGAGTCAAACGCCTTACTGAAGTCAGTGTAAATGACATCAGTTTGCATTTTCGAAAGGAAAGCATCATTTACCAAGGAAGTAAACTCAAGCAGTTTGGTCGTAGTATACCGATTCTTTACGAATCCATGTTGAACAGGGGAAACAACTGATTTGCAGAAATGCTGCAAATTCGAAGTGATTATTTTTTCAAAAAATTTAGGAATAGCGGACAGTTTTGCAATGCCCCTGTAATTTAGTATATCAGACTTTCCACCTTTCTTGTGGAGAGGAATGATATAAGATTCTTTCCAAAGAGATGGACAGACAGAAGATTCAAGGGATAGATTAAAAAGTTTTAGCAATGGATAAACAAGGGAAGAACTACACTCCTTGAGTAGACAACTAGGGATATTGTCAGGCCCAGGAGAGAAAGAAGATTTTAAAGAATTTAAAGCTAAAAGGAGAGAGGAATGGGAAATAATAGGGGGAGGTATAGAACTAGAGGAAGTAATGGTATAAGGGTAAGAATTATTATTAGGACAGATTAAAGAGTAAGTTGATTGAAAAAAATTAGCAAATAGGTTAGCAGAATCAGAGTCATTGCTAGCTTTATCCATCCCGAGTGAAAAAGAATATGGCAAACTTGAAGATTTACGCTTCGAGTTTACAAAATTGTAAAACTGTCTTGGATTTAGGGCAAATTGCCTTTTGCAACGAGTTAGATAATTCTCATAGCATTGAGAATTCAGAAGAAAGAAGTTTGACTTGGCTATGGAATATTTAGCCAAGTCAGTACACGAACCACACTTTTTAAACTTTTTAAAATATTTAGATTTTATATTTTTTAGATTCGTTAATCTGGGAGTCAACCAACGTGGCTTTGAAGAGGTAGTCGAAGGAATTGACTTGGGAATACACATATCTAAGAGGGAGTTTAGGGTGTTATAAAAAAAGTTAATAGCAGTATTCATGTCAACCGACTCATATAAGAAAGACCAATCGGTTGCATTAATAAGCTGATTCAGCAATGAATAATTTCCCTTGCGAAAGCAACGGCGGGGCTTATTGGCTGATGAGCACGAAATGAGAGGATTACAATTGAACATTGCAACCTCTAAAGTAGGATGATATACATCCTCAGGAAGAGATAAAGGAGGGGACCTAGACACATTAGAAATAAGGTAGTCGTT
This sequence comes from Drosophila borealis, assembly GCA_035045885.1. NCBI lineage: Eukaryota > Metazoa > Arthropoda > Insecta > Diptera > Drosophilidae > Drosophila > Drosophila borealis. Next base: position 2,367,291 of record JAWNOR010000112.1, read on the forward strand.
AACAAATACAAGATCAAGTGTTCTATTCAAATGATTAGAAATTGAATTGATTTGAAACAACGAAAGGTCAAGCATGCAATCTATAAAGTCATGCTGTGCTGAGGGCACTAGATAATTTCGGCAGTGAAAAGTGACCAAGAGATGTTCGGCAAATTAAAATCACCCAACACAATAAATAGGTCAAACTTCTTTAAAACAAGAAATATGTTTCATATAAACTTGAATATCAGAAGAAGGAGGAACATAAGAGCATGAAATATAAATATTCCGTGTAGGAAAAGACACCTTGACTGAGACAATCTCAGCGTCAGTAGGCGTACTAAAACAGAAAAGTTCTGACTGGAGAGTGGCTTTAACGGCAATTAATACCCCACCACCCCGACTCGGCCGATCATTTCTATGCAAAATAAAAAAACCTCAAAATCAGATATGGTTGAGTTTAACCATGTTTCTGAAAATGCGATTATATCCGAATCGAAAGAAGTGCTGGCCATGAAAAGATTTTTAAGTTTTGAAATAAGACCTCTGACATTCTGATAATGAATAAAGACTTGGTCAGAAGAAGAAGTTAGTTTTTTGGGGCAGAAATGGTACCCTGTATTGAAGGGACTGGAAGGGTGACAGGCTGGTTACGCTTTTTTGGCTTGAACTCGTGGACAATCATATGTGGAGGCCAAAATTTGGGATCACAAATGATTGGGAACATATCATGTGAAACATTTATTTTGAAAGATGATATTTCACGAGGAGTTGAGAAATTAAATTTGGTAATTGACACGCTAGCAGAAGATTTGCTAGCAATATAGGCTGCCAATGACTCAGAGGTGGTGTCAGACGAAAGTCGAGACACAAAAACTTGCCTACGAGGGGCAACAACAGTCAACGTAGGAGCTGAAGGGGCTGGAGGGAGAACAGGATTTGGTGGGGCCAAAGAGGCACCATGATTGTTGCGTTGAGGCGTCGGGTCGTCCCTCGGATTGGCCTGGTTGTCCCATCGATTTCCATTCCGGATGCAGTTGCAGTTGCCCCCGACAAGGGGAAGAGTCGGGCGCGCCTGGCTGCCCTGCCCTGCATGACAAAGGCCAGGCCCAAGCTGGAGGCAGGTGAAGAGGTATGCGCGTAATGGAGGCGCCTCCTGAACGAAGACTTGCGTATAAAACAAAGAATTTGACGCAGCATACAAATTGAAAACTTACAACTTTTTTATACAAGTTTACCTGCTGTTGTTTTTGTTGTTACTTCTGCTGGTGTTGCTGCTGTTATTTACCCAGCGGCTTTTCATCTGGGCGCGCCGAAAGCGGTGCTTTAAAATTAACTCGAGACAGTGAAGCGGCTCGGCCTTCTGCCCGCAGCGCCCCCGCTGGCCCACTCAGCTGCTGCTGCCCTTTCCGCACGCTGAATGCGCACTTAATGAGCGTTTAATTGGCTCAGTGTTTACAAGGAGCCACGACAGGGGGTTGGACGGGGTGAGGGAAATGCAAGAAGGCCAGGTCCATGGGGTCTGGGGGGTCTGTGGTGCTTGTGAGGGGTCTGTGGGTTTTGGCGCAATTTGGTCGCCAGTTCGAGGTGATTGAATTTCTTGTGAAACTTTTTAATTGCATCCCATTGTTGTGATCGGCTAAATAAATGTTTGTTGCACTTAAATTGTTAAATTGTTAAAACGGTTAATTGTTAAAAAAGTAAATTGTTACATTGTTCGGCTGGCAAATTGTTGTTGTTTATGTGTTCGTGTTTTGCCGGGCAGTTGGATTTTTCTGCGATTCCTTGTACATAAACGCGCTCAAAACGCGTGTAAATCGCGCACAGCTTTCGCGTTTTCATTTCGCAAATTGTTTTCGCTTGGCTATCAAAGCCATAAAAAAACACAAAAACAACAACAATAGCGGCAAGGACTACAAAGCAAACCGAAACACGTTTCAGATTTGTACGACCCCCCGCACCCCGTCTGACCTATCCGGCTTCAGCGCCCCGTCTCAAGTCGCCAGCCTCCTGCTCCGACGGTTTAGTCCTGTGTTCATGATTTTATTTTCAAATGCTGCAGCATTTTATGTGGCCATTAAAATATTTTATTGCTCTTGGCGTAAATTTAAGCAACAATAAAATAAAACAAATAACAGTGCTCTCCCAGGGAGTGCCTGACTACCAGATACCTTGATCGCAGCGCCGAACTGCCGCTGCAAACATTCTACAGCCCCGTTTTATAGGTTATTATATTATTCGGTATATATGGTCCGATCTATAAACACTTTTCATTGCTTACATATAACGTACAAATGTGAGTTAATACAAAGACTATATCTATGCATATTTACAATTTGGGGGGAATATTCTGGATTCGTGTATACCATACGATAGACTACATAACGAATTTGGTGTTTCACAAAACACAAGATTTTGAAATCGATGCTTAGCGGTTTTATGGAAATGGGACAATAGGAGAATCTTGGTTCGGTTTCGAGTCTTTGGCTCGTATAGGGCAGACAAAGTGATCAGTAAATACATATACTTTATGTAGAAGGAGATGCATCTATTTGCCTCTTACATACAATTGCACAAAACTAATATACCCGTTTATCCCATTCTCGATGGATTCAGTATGAAAAGGCGCAACAACAACTGAAATGCGAATAAGAAGCTGAGCATGATAAAGAAAAAGAAGAAGAAGCTGAACGTGAGTCAACCTCAAAAACATCCCAAAACATAAGTAAAAACAACTCAGTTTTTCCTTAACCCAACCCTCATTCCCCAGCTATACAATTTTCCAAGGGCTTGATTTGTGCCTCGTTTCATTTCGTTTCGTTTTGTTTATCTTCAGTGAAAATTTAATTTGCATTTACGCATAAAATGCCGCCACCCAACTTATGGGCAGCCCAGAGCCCAGCCAGGATCCAGGTTCCAGGATAACTCCGCTGCTGAAAGCTCAGCTGCTGGTGCAGCTTGCGCCTCAGCAGTTTTTTTTTTGTTTTTTGGCTTTGGCAAGATTGACTCACACCTATATATATATATATCTATATATATATGTCTGTGTGTGTTTGTGTCTGTGTATTGACGGGTGTTACATATTCTGCGTTGGATATGCATGGTAGCAGCTGTTTTCGGCCCACCTACAAGTCTTCCCCCATTCCCTGCAATGGCGCAACTCAACTCAACCTGTTTTGGGTCGGGTCTGTGAGTCCACAGCTTGTGTCCGTCTTCCTCTTTTTTTTTTGCGGAATGCCCCGCATATTAATGACATTCCATTGATTTACTTGCGCCAACGGATTGGTTTTTGGGATTTTTTCTGGCAGTCCTCAAAATTTAACCATTGAAATCCTTAAACTTTATTATGCTACAATTTCTACAGTTAAGTTAATCTTATTGAGTTAACGCTATTGTTTTTATTCAAATTATCAATATTATTATTGATATCTCAATTATAATCATATATATCATATATATATATATATATATATATATATATATATAAATTAATATATAATTTTGTATTAGTATACGAAATATTATCAGATAACATGGTGCTCAACAAAGATAACACTACATCCATACATACTTTCTAGCATGGGATTCGATCTCGGGTTCTCCTTGTTCAGTTGCCCCTTTAACTAGTGGTTTTGACTATCTCACTCTCTCTCTCTTTCCCTCTCTATCTCTCTCTATCTGGTTTACGTACCTTTTCGATAACTATTTTAGTTTTATCTAAATTGAATTCACGTTATTGTTCTGGCTGTCAACTTCAACATCTTATCCTGCTGCAGTAAGGAAGGCCAGATGGTCCCCTACACATATCACTTAAACTTTGAATATCTGACAAAGCGTAACAGCTATATATACCCTACCTTTCAAAGTATAGCCAACATTTCTGGCTGATTCTATAAATAAATATGTTGGCTGAAATTTAAAATACATGCTACGAGAGACTTCGATTTAATATTTAAAAAAATGCATTAACAGGTACGGAACTGATTATTGTAGACTTCTCTTCTTATTTCTCTCTTATTCAGTAGTGTCAAAGGTAGAGTTTATGATAATGCAATATTTTTATATTGCTCTGTTAAAGGAATAGTTTCTTCTCTGTCTATATGCGTCTATAAGCTTGTATAACGCTCGAGCAGGTATATTCTTAGACATGTAAATTTTAAGCCCAAAGTAATATAACTGACTCAAGTACAGCTTTGCACACCCAACTCGGCACTATTTGTCTTTAATAAGGTAAAAGCCCTTCGCTCTATTTGTGGTAATTTATTAGCTTGCCAGTTGGTAGACAGCTCGCTCTCTCTATTTGTTCTTCTCTTCCCTCCATTTCTCATCCAACTGCTGTTGCTGCCTTTTGCAGGTTGCGAGCTGATTGGTTTTGTTTTTGTTCGCCGTGCATATTTCTTATCATTTAGCGTGTTATTTTTGCATTCCACACTGAAGTGTTGAACAACGAGCTGCAGTCAGGATGTATGTAAGCCCGAAATGAACATTGACTTTTTACATAGGAAAAGAAAATCATCAATGAAAAATTCGGTAGCTCAATATATCGAAATATTCGACATCGAACATCGTTTTTTCCTACAAACATTTTATCCTTTAAGCATATAAAAATGTGCTTTTTATTATTTTTTACCCATTTTTTTTATTAAAGAATATTAGTTTCGAATGCCTTTCCGGAAACTGAAGTCCCAAAAGCTATCCGATTGTGTGCAGCCTTTGAGTGTAAATACGGACAAGTCGCTTATATGGTATGCACTGTATGTGTAGGGCATTCGCATTGTTAGATAGTCGGTGAATTCTGTATTGTTTACCTGAGCTTCAATTGTTTATCAAGCTGCTTGTGTCGTTCCTGAGAATCGAGTTTTTCTTACATCACTGAGCTGCAATTAAATAATCGTAAATGTCTGTCGATATACTTCTTTCTAAAAGTGGCTTTAATAAGCGCAAGCAAGATATCGAAGGTAATTCGATTCGCGAACATAGATGTGTACGCACTCACACACACATACACACATATACATGCAAGAAAGTGCACACGCACACACGAACATTCCGTTTAGCTATTCAATTTATGCAGGATGAAAAGCTCCCATGTCTTGTGCCTTGGCGGAGGATGGGACCGATATATTCTATAACTTTTGAAATTTGCGCCATTTGCGAAATGCAAACAAATGACAAGCACTTTTTAGCTGACGGAATTTGTTATAGATAAATAAAAAGCTATTAGGATTTAAGAGGTGTGCGATGACATTGGTCTGTGGGGAGCAGAGCCTAACACGGCGCTCGGAGCTGGTGGCGGAGGTGTACTTAGGTCAAACCCCGGGCATTAAATTGCTGTCAACATGCCATAGGACGTTGCTGGCCTGACCTGATGAACTTAGCGATTGGCAAAAAACAGGTAACAAAAGGAGGCGGGCACAAAAGAAAATTCAACGTTTTATTGAAGAGGAAGCAAGTCGCGTCGCACTCGCAAATTTGCAAATGAAGTGCGACGAAATGTAAAATGGAATTGGATTTGAAGCCTCTGACTGCTAATGAAATGCGATAAAATGTCATCCAGCCGTAATAATGCTGACAGCCGCTGCCCCCGAACAGAAAACGTGGCTGCCGTTGGGTAACCGTTGAGCTTGCTGGATGGGACTCCCCATTCAATTCCATTCCATTCCATGCATCCCAGCCATTGATCGATTTAATTTCAAGTGCTGTTTTGTCGTTTCGATTTGATGGTCGCTCGGATTTGGCGTCGATTGTGCGGAAATTAGTTGACGTTTACCAAACTGAAATCAAACTGCGATTCCAATTGCGTTTTCATGCCGCCGCGGGGTACTCCAATACCCACAGCTTGCAACATTGTATTCAAACCCGACACGAAGCTCCCATCTGTTACATCCGATACTGGAAAATAATTGAAGCTATTGGTTTATGATATTTGATTGAGTTGCGTTTAAAGCAATACGATGCTATTGGATTACTATCTTTTATGGATCTCATTGCAAAATCAGAACATGCAAATAAATTACATTTTCAGCTTTCAGTTAACAGTGTCAATTTCAGCTTCTTTTTTTAATAACTACGGTTTAAGGTAAAATCCATTTTGGTGTATATATAATGTAAAACAACTTCAAAAAGAGCTAAATTAAAACTAAAATTAAAAATTGAGTGAATCTCTTTGGCTTTAATAATCAAAATAGTATTCGAATTGAATGCACAACTGCAGTTAAAAGTAGGCCTAAGCAGATATGAATTTAATATGATATGATATGAATTTAATATATTGTGTCGATTTCAGGGAAATGGGAAAACTGTCAAAAGCATAAGATAAAGTCAATTTGCATGTACGAGCACCAAAATTTCTATAAGAGCTAGAGTATATAGTATACTCATCCACTTTCGAGGTACACCGATGCAACATTTACAGGCAGAAAATTATATAAGAATCGGATAATAAGCACCGAAGTAAATCAAAAATGAATTTCCTACAGTAGGGGGCTCGAGTAAGAAGAAGCACATCTGCACCATTAAGCAGGTGGATGCTTGTGAGTGCGAACTCTCACTTAAACTCGTAAGATAAACATATGTAAAAAAATATATATATGTATATATACAATTTTTGTCACTGGGTGACTTGTGGGGTTCGGCGTCTTCCGTTGCCCACTTGAAGGATCAGAGCCAAGTGGGCGAAGCGGCACTGACAAAAACAAGGACTAATTTGTGCAACAAACTCGCTACAATCGAGCCGAGAAATGTAAATCAAAACTTGGCCGAGTAGCTTGCTAATTAGATTAAGACCAGGACCAAGAGCAAGAGCAAGCGAAAGACCAGAGCCAGGACCAAAAACCAACTGTAGCCGGAGCGGCAAAAAGGAGAGCACAGTCAGTGTAACACTGTGCAACACAAGGATGCATTGCTGTTGACAATTTGGCTGATGCTTTTTGTTGCCGCATGCATATTTTTTGACTGGGCGCCAAGTGGCAAGATTGTCGTCCTGCTGCGAGACGCAGGTCGCGGGCTTGTTGATGCTGCTGTTGTCGCTGCTGCGCTTAATTATTTCCTTGGCCGGCAATCAACAATCAGCATAATTCTGACACGCCCACTTGGGGGCGTTTGGGTAATGAAAAATGAGCAAAGTTTCAGTCAGCAATTTTGCATCCAAAAAGTTCAAGGAGGAACTCAGCTAACTGTCTTGGCAATGCGCCCGAGCAGGGACCCGGGACCAGGGACCGCCATCCTATTTCCATTGCGCGACATTTGTGGGCGGTGGATGAGCGACTGAGAAGGCGTTGCAGCCGATCCTTGTTCATGACTAGACATCATCAATGCCCCACTTAATCCCTCAAATGGCAGCTGGCAGCCAAATTGCCACACAATGTTCACATGTGTCAGACATCTGATTCAATAATATCTATAAATCTATATAATGACTGAACAGAGAGCATCACACAGCCGTAAGATCTTATTAACTAAAATTTGTACTGAAGCTTCCTTTTTTGCGATGGGGTTTTGGAATATACGACCTGCATGTTTAAATGGAAAACATCTGAAACAATGTGAGTGTGCTTTGCAAACTGCGTGGCTAAGGTATTTCAGCGTCGGACTAACAAGCGTGAGGTGGCCAGTTCAAATTCAGCAGCAGCTGAATCCATCATCGATGCTTGTTTACCTAATTTGTTTTTGTTCACCATGAAAAATTCCAAAATAATATGTTAAAATACAACAAAGAAATCAAAAATGAATGCGTACCAACAATAATAATAAAATTGTTCTTTTGTTCTGTCAACTACAATGCTGTTAGTACATAATTATATTGTTTGACAGGCCCAGCAGTCCATTGAGGCTGCACAACACACTGAAACCCCGAGAAGACAATGTATACGTTATCTTTGTTTTATTTGAATTTAGAAAATGAGTTTTTTTTTTAAATAAAGTTCAAAAAGAATTTAATTCTTTTGTGCTATTTAGCATATGCTCGCCAGAGATACCCATGAGGACATCATGGAAAAGTGTATAGATGCGAAGAGATTGCGGCTTTAAGTTTGGAATGAATACACCAGATCAACAAATAGAAAGGATGAAGTACACAGAAGCCGTGGAATACGGCTCCTTTGAGAGCTTTGAGACTTTCAAAAAGAGAAACAGTGACTAAAATTAACTCCAGCCCAAAAAGGGAGCCAAAAAGGGAGGCTGAAGTAATCTAAGAGAAGAGGTTGAAGAAAGTGCTTGTGACGATATTCAATGTTCGCCTAAAGAAACGGTTACAATGAAAGTGGCCAGAATGATGGACGAACAAGAGCACTGGAAAATGGACGGCAAGACTTGTATCCAATATCAAAGTCTGGGCGTATCACAAATGCATAAAGGATGTGAATATTTTTGCCATTTCTTGAATTCCATTGAGCACACAATTTTCCACTGCTTCTACAAGCAATCGGCCACATCACGCAGAACGTAATACAAAAAATGGTCAGCAATGATGAGAACTGGAGGCGTAGCGCGGTATTTATAGGCGATATCCTCCGCTCAGTGAAGAAGAACTCGGATGAAAAGACAAAAACAGGGCTGTCTGGAAACAGTCAAAGGAATAAAATGCTTAGACTGAAATAGGACCCACATTTCGCAAGTGGGTTTTAGTGGATTCAAGCGCCACTTCCCACATCCCCGGTCAAAAATATATTACTATTATCATTATTTTCATAATTATATATAATACGGGTCGCCAAGTTATGTTCCCACTTTGCTTCCTTCCTAATCCACATCGCTTATTCGAGTTGCTCTTGAGTATATGAATATATAGAGCAAACTTATTTTGGCAAACTTATAAGAGACTGCAAAAGCTGATGCCCACCAATGAGACCATAAACGATATAAGCAACATGAGGTACATAAACAACCGTAACACACAGGTGTACACGGGGCTGGACAACACTTTCCCTGGCCATGCTCTGTGCTTAAATTTCGATTTCGAATGGCAAAAACTGCGTAATTTATGGGCATGGCCAACACTTTGGCTCAGCTGTTTTGATAGTTGTCTTTAAACGACCCCCCTGTGTGTGAGTGTGTGTGCGTGTGTGTGTTGCATTAAGCAGACCTTCAACTATCGATCTCACTTAAGCCCAGGCACATGGCCCATATGCAAACTGGCAATAAAATTTAAATATTTTGCATATAAATCAAATCGATGGGAAATTTCGGTACAAAGCCAAGAGCCCAAAGCCCACGTGAATCGTACCCAAGCGTCCCAGCGGTAACATGCACTACGCATACATACACACACACACACACACGCACACACACACGTATAACATAGACACCCGCTACAGTAGAAGTCTGCAGTTGTGACTACCTCTAGCCAAGTGCGGACTGGATGTGTCCTGCTGCATACGTGCGCCTGTCACTTGCCACTTGCCACTTGCCACTTGCGACTTGCCACTTGCGACTTGCCACTTGCCACTTTTCGTGCGAGCCAAAGTCAAAGCGTCGGTGCTCAAAGGACCCGTTTCCGTTTTGTCAACCTGAGAATCTAGCATAGAGCTTACAGCTGGATGGCGGAGGACTAAGTGAAAAGGCGCTCGGTCGGTTTAGCTAAGTGTTTTCTTGGTTATTTCAGTTGTCCGTGAGTGCAAGAGTCCGTATCGGTCGGCTGACATAAATTGTGAGGGCTTGAGCACTTGGTATAACACTGGGACAAATGAGCGATCAGCTCGAGAATCTAGATTATGTAGCTCGAATGTAGATGTCATGTGATTAATAGCTAAGGCTCTAAACACAAATCATGCGTATAAATCCAATAAACTTTTTTGAGTCGAAATGACGGTTTATCACATCTACAAATGTAAATCAAATTTCTTGCTTTTACAGTATAACTATTCAGACATAATTAATTTTATTTAACGCAATGTTGTTATAATTTTTTTAAATGGTTCAGGTTTAGGTTCGGCGGCTCTTTATCCAACTAGTTTGGCTTAAGGATTTGGTTCCTGGCAAACAAAATGTTGGAATTCCGAACTCAAAACGGTTCGCAGTCTTGCTGGAAATAAACAAGGGTATTATAGAAAGATTTGTAGAGAAGCAAACATAGATATCGATATAGGTCTGGGTATCTGAATAGAGATACATATACTGGGGGCAGCATTCGCCTGACCCTCTCTCTGACAATGTCAAACTTAGATCTGTGGCAAGGGGCAAAACGAAAGGATGTTTTCCTGCCGTCTACTGTCTACTGTCTGCTGCATTTCGTGCATGTCTTGTGCACTTTAGGTTATATTTATTACACAATTCCAATAAATAACATTTCGTAGGGCTTCCTGCCACTGGTTGGCCACTGGTATTACTGCGGCTGCTGACGACGATTGCTGACTGCCGACTGCCGGCTGCCGCCTAGCGACTGCAGCTTGTTGTCGGCACGAGGACAAGGACAACAATTTCTTTATGGTATTTATAAGGACATCGTCAGCTCGTCATCGTTTGCGCCTGACAGAGGCAAATTTTATTTACGACTACTATGCAAAGGATTCGCTTGCAACGGACGCGCATATGTATATAAATGCCTGCGGACTGTGCAAATACAGCTACATATGCACATACATATGCATACATATGCAGCGGTATTGTCCAATACAAATGTAGTTGCAATTGTGGGTGTTTTTAACATGGGAATACATACTCGTATATAGCAAATATGTACGCGCATATCCACTCGCTCATATGTGGGTACATAAGGTTTAATTCTCGCCACAAACAGCTCCTTATTGATACCTTTAAACATTTCACTGGCAATTCGAATACAATTATTAAGTATGTGGGAATTACAATTGATTGCAATGCGTTATTTATTAATATGTTGCCAATTTTTGAGGCAGGATAAAGAGCTTCGCATATTTGTTACTTACTCTTACTATTGGAATGTGATTAATTCCATTTGATACTTTCTGACTGAGTTGGTTATATATTCTTGGTCAGCATTAACATCCCCAAAGATACTAACTAACCATTTCAGTCTGTTCGTCTTTTTTGGAGACAATAAGAACACTTCATTAGTTGGTATTCACTTTTTTTTTTTTTTTTCGATTAATCTTACCTTTTTACGGGGAGGAAGGTTATAGTTGGTGAGCACACTTTCAGTAAATTCTGCAGATCCCAATTTTCAATTATATATCTATTACCTATTATATTATCTTTGGAGATCATCATTACGACATCATCAGTACTTTCTTTTAACTTTCAAGCATTTGCCGAAAATTCTCATTTCCTTTTTTAGTTTTAAAAGTATCAGCATTTGAAAAGGGTCTCCTTATGGCTGACCATTTGCTTCAGCTATTTTCTGAATTACATATGTATTTCCATATTCTATGTTAATATTACATATTTATTTAATAAATAATGTTACAAATAATATAGAAAAACTTATAAAGGAGGCGAGCACGAGACGCATCATGCAAGAAACATAATGTTTCTTTTTCTATTCCATGAAATATATTTTTATTCAAAGAAATTAAATAAGACGTATTCCTATTGGAGTCTATTGGTTGATTTTATACCTCTGCTTACCGTAAGCCAAAGACAAATCTTACCTATATAAAGGTAAATAATGGTTAATAAAGGCAAAAAATCAACCAGTTAGTATCTCACCTAATATATGTACCCGGTTAATAGAGGTCCGGATAATCGAGGCTCAACTGTATACATATGAACACGCAAAACAATTTAAAAACTATGGACAAAAAACTGAGAAATAACAATATCGAGCAAATCGCGATTTATCCAGTCTAAGTAAATTAAGCGTATCCTAAAACGGGGAAACAAATTTTAAACTTCACATTTTTTATTACATTGTATCAATAACACGTGGTGTTAAAAATTTGGGAAATTATAAAAATGCAGTTTATAAATTGGGTGTTTCAATCAAATGCACAACATTTTAAAATTTCGCCCAAAAAATTCCAACGAAAACGCATTTTTATCTAGAAAAGCAAACAAAAGCAACATACCAATTTAAATTGAACATTCATCTTTGTTTTTGACCCATACTTAAGAGTCATTCAATTCAATTTATCTATAATTATTATTTTTTGCGATTTCAAATAGGAAATTGCATTAACGTTGGGCAACGGCTTAGAAAGTTACCTGCCTTGAATACGAAAATACCCAGGTGAAAGTATACCCCAAACCATTTGCAAGAGATTTTGCGAAAGCAATTCAATTATATTCAATTATTTGAACATATAATCTCTTTCAGTATATTATGTTTACTCTGTCGTAAAATTAATTAATCATTTTCGTATAGCTGAGCAAAGTTCTGTTTCTAAACGTTGTTCCTCCAGCCGAGCCCAACAAGAAAAGGATTTTAAGTCCACGTATTTTATTTATACCATGAATATTTTAGAATATGATTGCTGTTATACCCAGAACTTATTTTAGTTTCCTATAAACATGAAGCATTTCCGATTCCATAATTTCTCGATGAGGCCGACGAGCAAAATCAGTCAAGCCATGGGCGTCTCTATGTCCGTTCTCTTAACCCCGTATGCAGAAAGAGTTTATTAAAGTTTCGATGTTTTTGAAGAGCAACTCGATAATAATATCAGTCAGTACGTCTCCTGATATCCATCGAGACTGGAAGAAATTCATTTTTAAAGATCGAGACATGTACTTTGGTATATATGTACACACTTTTGTATGTCATATCTAAGACCTAAAAGAGTCGTTTTTGTGTATGCATTTATAGAAGGAATCTCAGAGTTGGGCGCAGGGTGTCGCCTAGTTGGGCAACCCCTACTGGGCCAGTCTTACTTGTTGTTTTCTCAATGTAAGCTTACATAAAAAAGTTAGTTCTTAAGGAAGTGAAATGCCAAATTGTTCGCAAATTTCAAGAAGCATGCTCTAACTTGCCTGCCTCACTTGTACATATATTTTTTATACCCTGTACCCATTGAAAATGTTAAAAAATGGGTATAACGGTTATGTGCAAATGTATATAACAATCAGAGGGCGGCAGTATACATATATATATATTCTTGCTCAGTCCGTATGTATCAATCTAAAATTAGCGATAACTTGGCCCGTTTCCATGAAATTGATAGAAATGATATCGAAATCCTGCTTTTTTGAGCATATCCACTCATTTATAAGTCCTAGATAGCCCAATTTTGGTAATTGAATACTACAATTTGTGGATACCTTGTGTCAGAGATATATATTCCTTGGCTTTGCCATTCCCACACGTTTGAATGCCTAAATTTCATAAAGATCGGACAATAAACACCGAGTTAAATCAGTGGCAGACTAAGAGAAGGAGCAGCGCTGCCGCAGCGTAAACTGCGTGTTAAAGGAAGCTGGAATATTTGTGACTTCAGATCAGCGCACTTCTGTCTAGAACAATCTTTCCTGTTTATTAAAGCTGGGGAGCTTAAACATTATCAATATTTACTTTCAATGCTCCCTACCTATTCAATGCGTTTTCACGCACCTATTGATTATAATGGGGTGCCAGGCATTTTATTGATTCATCAGTGCAACGAAATGTGCATAGCTCTAGCCAGTTTGTGTATGTGGGTGTGTGTGCGTGTGTGCGGGTGTGCGGGTGTGTGCCAGTGTGCACGTTTGCCGGGCAGAAGTGCACGTTGCTTGCTATGCAAACTTTGGCTGTTGCTGCCTCTGCTGCTGTTGCCTTTAATCAAATATCAATAACGCTTCCGAGCCAGGACGAACTGCTAGGATATTTATGTGTCCATGATTATGTTTAATGTGCTTTTTCTTCAATTCCTGCACGTTCGTGTGCAGGCAACTTTGAGTCTTTCGTGGCTTTAACTTTTGCCGTTGTGTGTGGCACGCAAAACGCAAAGCGCAATTGTGCGCCTGCCCTTGGCGCTGCCCCCTGCCAGTGGAACTTCCCAGGGCTCCATATAATGGAATATAATAGTGAATTTATTTGATTTACATACGAATGAATGTGCATCATAAATGCAAACTGCACTTATGCATGCAATGTGTTTAAGTTTCTTACCCTCTCTTTCGCACTCACTCTCGCCCTATCTATCTCTGTCTCAGAGTGAACTTTTACAAATTGAGCAACAAAAGCATCAAAATATAGAATGTATTTACCTTATAGGATGGATATTCCCCGTACATGCAAAATATGGCACTATCCCACAGAATTTAAGATTGTTGTTTTTATCTTCTTACTCCCATGCATAGCATGTGATGATTAAAATTAATATTGAAACTTAAAGCATCTGCTATCCCAAGTATTTCCTGTCACGCTTCACCCTTTCCGAGCATAACTGTGTATATATTTTATTCAATAAAGTAATAATAAAGTAATTACCCATTGTCGTCGGAATCAATTGAGTAATGCTGAAAACGCGAGTGGGACCGAATTGTTTGTGTGATTCGCGCCAACTTCAAACATAATCGAACCACTCTAATGAGCCCCACGCGTGTAAGCATTCACCACATTCGAACCCTTAGCTTTGTACTACTCAATCAATTCAATACAACCAACTCAATGGAAAAATGTTCCTTATAAATAATTTCCTAATTCATTTGTTTTTGTGTCTACTTATTAGTATTTCCTAAATCAAATAAAATAAACAAGTTTAAAAATTGACAATTGCTGTTGAGTTAGAACCGGCGACTCATCGTTTGCTTGTCCGACGTTTAGACACCTAAGCATGTGTGGCTGTTACTCACAACGTCTTGCATGCTTGCAAATATAGTAGTATAAAAGATATTATTTGTTTTAATTCAAATTTCTTTTTCTGTATGTTTTTACATTAATTACATCCATATGTATACATATGTATTTATATATGCATATAAAAGAGTTGAAGATGAATAAAAATAAATGCTGTAATTGAGTTGACCCTGGTTTTTTAGCATGCATGCATAGTTTGTTGACAAGATTAGACCAGCTGAAAGTACTCAGTTCAGAAGTGCAGCAAAAAGTGGCAACAAGTTACAAAAATATCAGTGTATTCCAGTTGTCTATGCAACGTAACGTATAACGTAAGAGTAAATTAAGTACGTAATTAAATTAAGTAATTAAGAGTAAATACATTACGTGACGAAATGCAAATGCATTCAAAACTCTTAACACATTCTCGCGCTGGCAATTGTGTTGTGGCTGCTGAAGCCATTAAATCGAATAGAATCGAATCGATTCGAAATCGAATAACAAATGTCATCCATTTCAGTTGAGATCCAATATTCAAATGTGTCACAATATCGTTATCGTTATCGGACGTATGCATGTACATGTATGTATGTATATGCATGCATACAATTGACATCAATCCCATTTTCATTTCCATTTCCATTCCGATTCACATTCCATTCTCACTCCCATTCCTATTCCGTTTGGCCGTTGCACCCATCTCTTCTGGCCAATGTCACAAATTAAAGTTTATTTTCAGACAATTTTTATTTAAAGGTCTCTCGCAGCGAGCAGAGGGAGACAGAGTGTAAGAGGGACAGATAACTGAGAAGGACAGAGGAGCGGGATACGGATAAACAAACATTCAGCGAGCTGGACAGGATCGAGGCCAGGCGCAGCCTTGTTTGTGCCTTCCGCTGCTTTTGGTTATTGTTGTTATCGCTGTTGTTGTTGTTGGTGTTGTTGGTGTTGTTGTTGCTGTTGGAGTTGCTGTTGTTGCTCCTGTTGTTGTTGTCGCATTTATGCTCACTTAATGGCAGCGACAATCGACCAATGAATGTTCCTTAGCCTTGGCCAGCAGCGCGTTGGCCCTGGCCTCGGCAACGCACACAATGCGGAATAATAAAAACAATAACGAGTACAACAACAACGATAATAACAACAATGACAATAACAACAACAACAACAGGAACAACAGCCACATATGGCTGAACCTTCGATTTCCTTTAGCCGCTTCCCGCCACCTCCCATGAGGAACACATTTTCCGCATCATTCTGGCCTGCCAACTCTTTTGGTCATTTTTGGTTGGGAGCATATTGAAAAATTGTTGTTGTAGGAAAAAGCCATTTGGCTATTGTTTGTCATACTTGGCCAGCCCCCCGCCGATCCCATTTCGCACGAATTTTCTCCTCATCCCTACCGATAACCCGTCTGCCCACTGCGGTGGATTTTCAATAAATGACTTACATCGCGAGCTAACTGCTGTCCATGTTCATGTGTCTGACCGGCAATGGGGCAATGGGATGGGAGGGGGCTCCGCTTTTCCAATCCAATGGAACATCCAGCTGGGGGCTGCTGTTGGTCCTGGCATTTGTTTGTGCTTTTAACGAGCACAGCTGCGTATAGCACGCGAAAATCGCTTTTAAAAATAATAACAATGTTGTTTGGACTTTGGACTGTCTCCCGCCTGACGATTACAATGATGATGAGCATAATGAAGAGGATGATGATAATGTTGTCGATGACAATGACTATGACGCTGTGGATAACGATGGGGCAGTTTAAAATGCAGCTAAGCTAAGGCGAGTTCTTTTACTCTGTGTTAGGCCATATTTTAGATTTTATATATACTATACTAAGAATCTCTAAGTACGGAAGTATTATATTAAGTTTCAGACAAACTGTTTGATAGGCTCTGAACTTATTTAGTTATATTTGCTTTCTTTTTTTTACGAGTTTTTGTTTCTTTCACATCATAACTACTCCAATTACTCCAATAAAAAGCCTTGAAAATAAATGTAATTTAAAAACAAACTTTGTTTAACATTTTCAAGGATTTCATTCTGAATTTTCAAAAATATATTTGACTAAAATATAAGAAGACTGCTTGTTAGCATTATTAAAGGCAAAAATAATACAATCGACCCTTCCTATATAAAATTGATATAACCTGTGTGGTGTACAGGGTACAGGGTATACGTAAAGCAAACACTTTCTGCACACAATCGATTGTTATTATTCCCTCTAACTGCTCTCTTTCTGTTCCCCCATCTCTCCATATTTCGCTCTCCTTCTCTCGTCCTCTCTCTGGCGCTTCTCTTTTTGTTGGCTAATGAAAACGTTTGGTCGGCAAATGGAGTACGAGTAGTTATTAAAATATTTTTCCATGTGTGCCTGTCCGTGACATTTACAGGCATTTCGACAAGCAGCCATTACACACCCACACACACACACACACACACACACACACACACACTCCCACTCACACATACACACGCACGCACATACACACAGGTACAGCTTAACCTGATGAGATGTACGGGACATTTGTATGTTTGTAGCAAATGCCTATGCCTAATGAAATTTGGGCACACTTGGAGTTTGGGTTTCCGGTGGAGGAGTGTCCACTACACAGCAAGATTGGGCAATGTTGTTGTGAGCTTGCTTTAAAGTGCAGCCTATTTACCTGAACGTTCGCTTGTATATACATATATATATATATATATGTGTGTTTGTGTGTGTACGTATGCCTTGTGTTTGTGAGCCCGCATGAATGACGCGCTGCATGTGTCCGAGTCCGTCCGACAAAATGAATGCCCTGGGCCCGAGCATGCTGTGCTGGGACTGTTTGCTTTCAGCCTCCTACTGCTCCGCTACGCATTCATTTGGCTCAGTTCAGTTCAGTTCAGTTCAGTTCAGATTTCATAGCCTCTTATGTGGTTTTTGAGATGATTTTAATCAAAGTATTTAAAGCGTGCATTTGCTTGTCATTTGCAGTTATTGCTGCATAAACATAAGCACACACACAGACAAGGAAACACGACATTGTATACCCTGTAAAGGCTATTATAATTTTGTATTTGGGCTTGAAACAGAGATAAGAAAATTCAACAGACTTGAGCCTACATATAAAACAGATTGTCATGATTGATTGACTGATTCACAGGTGATAAATGCAGACATCCACCAGTTACAGCTTAAAGCTGACTGTATACGATGTAAGGCAGGGAATTTGATAATTTCTCCTGCAACATTGGGGCTAAATGGTTGTACGAATAAGAATTAATTGAAGACTCACACTTTTTAGAAAATTCAGCTACCTATTCAGGTTATTCCACACTTAAGTTGGGAGAAAAGGCTTAAGAGTGTTTCTAAATAACCTCATGAAGAATCTAAAACGTTACCATAAAGCCGATTAAAGGAAAACATGAAAGTGCCATAAAACAAAATGCGCTCCATTTTCCGACTACGGGATGGATTTTTCAAAATCTGCAAAGCGCGTGCCCTAAATTTTCTAATGTAAAGCATTGGAAATGAGTTCGAAGCCGATCGAAGGAGGATTAAACTTTCTTTCATACTACGTTTGACAACTTGTTTCCACCCATGAGAGTGGATTTTCCATAAAGTGTGAAACACATCACCAGTGAACTTCTTTGGGAGGAACGCTCGTAACCAATTGACCCGTGACTCAGTCAGTCAACCTATAATCATTTTGGCACCACTACTCACCAATTAAGTATTTCTTGAATGAGTACTCGGGCGTATGAGTTTTCTTTAATGAATGAACCGTTAAGCTTAGACTCCTTTTGAATCGTTGCGATCTGCCTTACAATCGGTTGTTAATTAAGTTCTTTTCTTTTGGCCTATTAAAAGGTACCCGCTCGTCCAGCAATGCCAAATTCTTAATATTTTTGCAGTTTTTGAAGTACATATTAATTAAAGTCTTTTTCCATATAATTATATTGCCTGCAACAAAGTCTCTTTTCATATAAATGTCATAAAATTAAATCAAATGACATCGAAATTATGACAAGGAAAACAAATTGCAATTCACAATCCACGTAAATAATGCAATTCACCTGTCATTGCAATATTCACGCCCACTTTGAGGGTCTTAAATTCGTCTTGGCAATCGCAATCGCATTTACAGTGAATATTTGTATTATTATTATTTTTGCTGGCACGTCGGCAAGCTTAAACTGCTATTTGTGTGTAAATAAATATGAATGTAGTCACTCGTATGAGTATTTTAGGATTTAATATTGTTGAATTTTCATTTAATTTTATGTGACTTCGTCTTAAATTCCAATTAAAACATTCAAAGCCATCCGAGAAAAAACGCCTTGTGCACTTTGATATGCAATTTGTTTTTAATCGGGTTGCAGAAGCACTTGACACACAGTCGACATCCTTGACTTATAGTAGCATAAATATTTTAATAGCAAAGTCTAAAACAATTAGGTAAAATAAATGTATATTACTTGAAATTCATCATAAAATTAAATAGAAATGTTGCAGTTGGCTGCAACTGACTGGGTAATTGTAGGCCAAAGTCCAAATAAAGCTAAAAGAGGTCAAATTTATTTTGGACACAGTTTTGGATCGATCTTTTAAGGAGCTCTCTGGTAGTCTTTGACCAATATGCTCTTTTCACTATCTAAACGATATTGAAAAAGCAAGTGAAAGTGCTCTGGTGGAGAGTCTCAGACTAACAGATAAACTCTTACTGCCTACGGCATACGACATCTTAACCAGAAAATATCCCTTGCCGGGCTAAAATATTAGCATGTCGTTTAAGCAGCACTGTCTTTCGTCAATAGGAATTCTTCTTTCATGGGATATGGCGTATGTAAAACTTATTGTATAAAATTTATGAGCTCTTCAATATATTGTGACTATAAGTTTTTGAACATATACATAATAAACATAATTAGTGTCTGTACATAGTATGAAAGCAATGCTGCTTAAGAACAATTTTTTATAGATTGACTAAATATGAGAGCAAGATTGTTCGCGTATTTTTGACCAAGTTAATTTAAAGTTGACTTTCAGTTGATTTTCGCGCGATAAAAATCTCGCCCGAACGTGACAATCGACACGTCCTCTCGCACCGCCGCCAAAACGTTAAAGTCGAGAACAAACAAAGCCAATGCAATGACCAGGTCAGAAGGAGCAGCCAGCTGGCCTGGTCCAGGATAAGGAGTGCCATTAATTGAGGTCTGCCTGGCGTTGTGCGTGCGCGTGGTAGGCAGCCAATTGTTTACCATTTGCCAGAAGCGGGTATCCTTCTTAAAGCTGCCCACCGACGGATTAAAGCCGCCTCTTCTGGGCCCACTAGGAGCCATTCATACGTAACGGCCCAGCCTGTCCCAGGCACGGAAATCGCAGGCAGATTTATTTATTCGCCGCTCGAGTTACGAGCTGCAACTTATGAAATATTTAGGCATTGGCCGTTCCTTAAGCTTCGATGTGGAGTTGAAGGCAAAGGTAAAAACAAAGCTTCTTCAATCTGTTGACCCACTCAGGCTGAAAACTTCTTCGCTGGCTCTTTGATGCTATAGCGCCTGCCTCGGCCAGAGCCTGCCCGTCGCACCGCCAGCTCCCGAATCCAGCAATTTGCACTCAATTGCAATTTCCGTGCCGTGTCGCTGGCATTGGCGTTGCCAATGCCATTTCCATTGGTACGTGGCCGCCTGCATCCGCCTGCCAATGGGTTAGGGCCTGCCCGCCTACCCGCTTCTCGCTGCTCGCTGCTCGCTTCTCACTCGACTCTCGTTGTGGCACGTACATCGCGAGCGGCGCTGGCAAATGGGAAATGCGCAGAAATTTGTTCAGCCATTTGTTGTTAGTTGTTGGTTGTTGGTTGTTAGTTGTTGGTTGTTTTTTAAATATCAATATAAAACGTGACAGTAGGTGATTTTTAGCATCTGAATTTCCTACATTAAAGCACTAAACAAATCTCAATTTAGGGCCACAAACCGCCACAATTTCGTGGGCGGCTTAAAGCTGGCCCGACAAATGTGTAAACAGCAGTTGTTCAAGCGGAAGTATTTTGGCAGCAGGGGAAGGAGGCTCCAACTGTATGCGCATTAGAATCCAGACAGCCCTGAGAGTCCTGTGTGCAGCTGCTGTCAACAGCTGCGATTCCAGAGCTAAGTACACTTGACTTTGTGAGTGCATATATCAGGTTTTGTGGACAGGTTATCTGCAATCTGTTTTAGGTCCAGTTCCAGTTCCAACTCCTGCTCCATTCTAATTGGCAGACAGTGGACGAAGTGACTTGACAAGCATATGAAGCAAAATCCATCCATAAGAGGCAATTGTTCTTCATGGACCTTAGTAGAACTTCCCTAGAAAGTTACATCAAAAAAATTTACCGGCAGTTTATATAAATACTAGCGGGTATAACCGACCTTGCCCGTGGCACGTATGTTATAAAATCAATGTTCTCAAACAAATTTGAAATGATTTTGAAACTGATCGGACGGTAAACAAATAACTTTCATGTAAACGTTTTCCGCCAATTTACCACTGTTGCGAGTGTAATTACCCAAATTCTTATGTAGAGCTTTTAAAATAAGTTTGAAGCAAATCGGACACAACTTAAAACTTCCCACAAAAAATCTTTGAGTCGCATTCCACCCGAGAAAGTTTGGATTCTGCGAAAAGTGCGAAACACGTCTCAGATGATTTTTCTTATAGATCTCTGGAAACGAATTTGAGCGCGAAGCGTCACCCACAAATCTTTGACCTCCATTTCCACCAAGGAGGAACGGATTTTTCGAAAAGTGTGAAACACCCCTCAAATGAATTTGAACAAAGATCTTTGAAAATAAATTTGAGGCCAATCGGATCGTAAACAATAAACTTAATTTACCACTGTTGCGGGTGGAATTTCCCAAATCGCTGAAATACGTATTTATTAAGTTCTTATGCAGAGCTTTGAAAATAAGTTTGAAGCAAATCGGACACAACTTAAAACTTCGCCCAAAAAATCTTTGAATCGCATTCCCCCCGAAGAAGTTTGGATTCTGCGAAAAGTGAAAAACACGTCTCAAATGAATTTTCATATAGATACTTGGAAATGAATTTGAGGGCGAAACGTCACCCACCAAATTTTTGACCCCCATTTGCACCAAGGAGGCATGCATTTTCCAAAAAGTGCGAAACACCCCTCAAATGAATTTGAACAAAGACCTTTGAAAATAAATTTGAGGCCGATCGGATGGTAAACAAAAAGTTACATACAAACGTTTTTCGCGATTTTTCCACACTTGCGGGTGGAATTTCCCGAAACCCCGTCTTAACGTGCACCTACATCACATAAGGTAGCTACAGTGAAAATTTCAGCTTCCTAGCTCTTACGGTTTGGGCTGTGCGTTGATCACCAACCAGTCAGTCAGTCAGTCAGTCAGTCAGGACAAACAGTTATATATATAGAGACTAACCAACTAACAAATAACAAGAAATAAACACAAAAAAATGCGAAGTTTATCTATATAGCTACCGATTGCCCCTCTTTACGAAACGTTAACTTGTTGAGAATTGTAATCGCCAATTAACTAAAGGTCAATGACACATTTCTTTTACGGGTATTCAACGGCTAGCAGAGCTGAGTCCTCTGGCAAGGCCTTGCACTAATTAGGAGAGTCCCGAAGAAGAAAGAAAGTGCGAAACGGGCTTCTGTGAACTGGAAGTGCTCGAGTAACAATATGCGAATTTCTGGACGTATCTGGATTGCCTAGAATAAGCTCATTCGTCTGGGCCTGTTTGCCTTGATTAGATATGCTTGGATTAGATTTGCCAAGACATTTCTCATTGCAAGCGCATGAGCTCGGCAAAGATTAATCCCACAGCTCGTAACATTCGGGCTCAAAGTTCTTAATTACTTTTTCTTTAAGTTTTAACAGCACTTCCTCTTATTAGAGGAGGACTATAAGGACGTGCGCACATTAAATGCAGAAGGCTGAACTTACTGCTGAACTGATAACGTATAAAAAAGGGTCAGTGCTTATCAGAGCGACCAAAGCCTATTTATGCTGCCCACCATGAGAGCCAGTCAAAGTGGAACCGAGCTCACAACTTGTTGGATTCAACTTGAACCATCTTTAGGGAAGCAGCAATCTCAGGGACTACTGTGACGTTCAGACACACGTCGTTTATGCAAAAACAAATTATAAATGTTAAATTTGAAAACTTAACAGAGAGTTAACATTTTATTTACGTAACCTTGACAATTGAAACAGATTTTTGTTGTATCGATAAATATCGATTTTAAAGAAGGGCTTTCGAGGCAAACCTTATTTGATAAAACAGCTAGAGACACCATATATGTAATGTTTATTCTAGGGTACACATTTCAGTCTGACTCTATTTCAGAGTGAATACACCAATCCAATTATTTTTATTAGGCTTTACTCACAACACCTTCATTGTACAAACAAGTTGCATTGGAAAATATATTACACAGAGTATTACGTAGTCAGTTATACAGAACTGTAACGTGCCTACTTGGTGGTATCAGCAATAACAAATATATGTATGTACATACTATAGCCAGGTGACTCGTAGCTACGCCAATCGTTTGCAAACGGAGCTGAAGAAATACCTGCCCCAGCAGCCGAAACAGTGAGAGGAACTTTGCGGTCTAGCCTCACAAGGAGCAGCCTTTGAGTGTAGTCTCAGGCTGACTAAGTGGGACCGATATGACAAAGCTAGCTCTGGGCTAAATAGCATGTAATTTTACTCAGGGCATTTACAAAATCGGTTCGAGCGCAGAACCAAAAATACAAATTTTAGTTAAATGAGAGTTAGCGGAGAGGGTCCGAGACCGAGAGAGTGGAAAGAGGGGAAATGGAGCGTGCATCCGATATGGAGCCAAAGGAGCTAATGCGGCAGCTGAAGCAACAGATTGCGCTGGCCAATGTCCAGGAGCTGTTAGCCACTGTCACCTGCAAGTGCTTCGAGAAGTGCGTGACAAAGCCGCGCGACCACCTGAGCGGACCGGAGCAGAGCTGCATCCATCAGTGCATGGATCGCTACCTGGACTCCTTTCGCCTCTGCGCGCACACCTACGGCCATCGACTCCGGCGCGAGCATAGCCGTCAGCGCAGCTGAGATGGTTTTTCAGATTGGGCTTTGGATTGAGGCGGAAGCTGTGGCTGCTGCCAATGATTCTGGATGCTGGCATGGATTGGACTGTTAGCCACCCGCTTCCACGGATCCTTTCAATAGTTTAGCCCAAATACAAAGTCAGATATACACGCGCGCGCACACTCAAAAGCAAAGTTCAGTTCATTTTTTCTTTTTCCATTTTTTTTTTACTATATGAATGGTCGCCTTTGAATTGAGTTCGTTCGCATTTGTGCCAGGACTCTGCATTCAGTGGAACGCAGAACGCGTGGTTTCCTGTTCTGGACTGGCACCAGGAACGTGACTTTACCAGTTTCCGCTAGTCAACGCTTTGTTAGCCCCGTTGAAATGTCAGCGGTTGCGACTGCACTGACTGCAGGCCCCCGATTCATGCTTACCTTTTGGCCCCTTCTGCCTAAACACGTAATATGATTCGGCATATATATAAAGGTCATCACAGCGTTCTCCAACCCAGCGTGGGGAATCGGTTGTAATGAGTGAAATAAATATATTTTATTAGCTTATCATCTATATCTATAAAATTATATGTCCTCACTAACCGAACAGTGACCGACGTACAGTGCAAACTGTAATAGATAAGAAAGCTGTAATTTTAACTAAAGCTTCCTTTTGGGAAATTCGACCAGAATGTGGGGGAAAACAGTGGTCAACGCTTTTTCGAAACACATCAAAAACAATACAGTCTGTTTGCAAAAGTGACGAAATGTGTGTACTGGGTGTTTGAGCGTCGGACAAACAAGCTGACAATCGCCGGTTCAAATCGCAGTTGCCAGTTTAAAAACTTGTCTATTTTCATTGTTATTATTGTCAATATGGGCATTAACAAGCCGTCAAACAACGCTTTGAATTCTTAACATCATAACATAGAGCCCAATATGAAATCCAAAATGCTCTTGCAGGTACTTGTAGATTCATTTATGCACCAGAGCTCATGTGCGGCCAATTGCGCGCGGCCTGCGCCATGGTCATTGAGTAATAAAGAGACAGAGCTGAATTCTCACTCCGAGCTTTTTTTACCGTTTTAAAAATCCCGAGAGGTAGATCGGGTTGGTCCGCAAACGCAAAATCCAACTCAAAAATAAAGCTCATTTACTAAAGGAAGCAACAACAAATCACTTGCAAAACAACAACTGTGCGAACGAAATATAAATGATGCGCAGGCTATTTACTCAATTTCTTCTAATTCTTTCAGATTGCTATAGCTGATGAAGCATATTTGATAGTATCTAAATTAGAGGATTAATCATAATTTGCTTACTTGTAAGATTAACTGTCTGTATATGCTGCTTTTATTACAATACGTAATTTATTAAACTATAATATTTATATTTTTACTGATTTTTTCGGTTTTCAATTACGGTAAAACATACCCTGACAAAGTAATATATTCCTGTGTAACATGGAAAAGGAAGCTTACTCGACCTTATAAATTATGTTCTTGCTAAGGACGACAAGCTGGCATCTGACCAACCCCCGCAGGCTGTGAGAGATGCCGTGCAAGACTGGCAGGCTGTAAGCTGGAGATCGGATTGAAATACCATAATTAATTTTGAATCTGCGCCTTCATTTATTTTGGCGTCTACCTCAGGACTTCAGGTTCAATTGGGGAGCCCATAGCACAGACATCAAGCTAAATGCTTGGAAAAGCTCAAAAATCTGTACTGGAAGAAGCGTTAAAAAGGGTAATTCAAGCTAAGGTAGCTCGCAAGTTCGGCGGCCTCTCATTACCTTTTTTGAGTAGCCGCTACGCCGACAAGCTGCAGGCGCATTCCAACCTGACCACATCACTAATAGGCGCCTTTATAGGGTGCACCCCAGCGAGCTCCCGAACAGGCGATTCACTTAACGAAAAACCGTGACCACATAACGAAATGTATCAAAAGTAACAATCAATTTTTAAGATACACTATAATCCGCGTACATACGAATATATTTTTCCCAATATCTATTGCTCGATAAATTTCAAAAGGCACTGAACAATTCCAGCGAGGAAGGAAATATAAGCATATAAAATGTTTTTCTGAACTTACCCATCATGTATTTAATGCACTAACAAGTATATTATGTTACATTTTCACGTATACACTAGCTGGTATTTCGCAGCCTGGCGAGTTATCCACATGTTTCTTCCTTCAAATTTTCGACATCAGTTTTCCACCCGTCTCTCGTCCGAATTTATAAATAGATCTCTTATATTGAATACACCGTCTTAAGTTATATTTTGCGCAAATTTGAAAGTCCATCGAATTGGGTGCCAAAAATGGGAATCAATGCTTTTCGCCCAGTTTAGTTTCTTCGCACAACCTTTAATCCACATCTTCCATTTAAGATGGTTGAAATTTGCGAAGCTCGATTCAAATGAATTTTCAGAAAGATCGTTGAAAATAACTTTGAAACCGATTTAGATGGTACAAAAAAAAAAGTTTCAACCGTTTTCCACAGATTCGGGTGGAACTTTAAAAATGAAACCAGAAACTTCAGCCACCAAATGTTTGACCCCATTTCAACCAAGGAAGGATCCATTTGATTATGAACAATATGAAACTCCCCCCAAATGAATTCGAACTAAGATCTTAGAAAATGGTTTTGTGGCCAATTTTCCACATTTACGTGTGGAATTTTCCAAAACCCCGTCTTATCGTGCACCTTAATAACCTACGGAAACTACACTAAAAATATTTAGCTCCCTAGCTCTTACGGTTCGGACTGTGCGTTGATCACCAATCAGTCAATCAGTCAGTCAGTCAGTCAGTCAGGATAAACAGTTTTTTATATAGATTTGTGTACATCGCACTTTACACGTTAATTGTTAACAATAAAACAACTTTTACTATCTGTTCATATACTTGTATCTAATTGGGTCTAAAAACCGGCAGTCCAGTTTAAATAGGTTAGCATATGCACTTAAGAAAGCAAATTAAATTGACGCCGCCAACCTTTGACCTTGTCTCAATGCGCCGAAACAACAAGCTCCATTTGCGCGAACCAGTCTGCAGGCTGCGAAAGAAATATACGATTTTGCAAGAAGAGCAAAGCTACATTATTCTACTGCGGGCTGTTAAAATCAAACCAAACAAAAAACCAACAAAAACCAATCATATAAACATAAGTAGTAGAATTCTCATTGTTTTGTCCGTTTTTCGAATGGCAAGCGACGGGGACAATTGGTCCCCGACCGAGTGCTAATTGCCTTCGCTAGAACTTCTGGGTAATTGCCTCTACTTGCATTATGTATTTGCAGCCTTGTTGTCAAAGATAAAGTATTTTGAGTAAGAAATTTTGAATGAGGCGGCAACTCTAGACTCTTATGGCATGGTGGTATAAGTAAGAACTTTGATTGATTGATTATAAATTATTGATATTAACCTATCACAATTAGTTCTGGGTGATTTATGCTGGGACTATCGATAGAATACTATGGCTTTGAGAAAGTAAAGCTTTTAACTTAAGGATATCCCCAGTTCCATCAGGGAGGCTCTTATAGAGCATCAAATAAATGCGCTTTAAGTTGAACGTGAGCTAAATTTAGTTTATTAAAAGCAATTTCACACATGACATTTAATTTATTTAAAAGTCCTACTAACACAAAACAAATAAGTGTTCCAATTAATTTGCTTTATTTTAACTTTGGTTTAATCAGTCGTATTAATTAGTTGTCTATGCACAACAATCCTGGAAATGAGTGGCTCAATCAATTTCCTTTATATTAGCCTTTGGGTTTATCACGAAAATAATTTAGGTGATTGCAGATGAATAACTCGAATCAAACTTGGCAAAGCACTTGTAGAATGAAATAAGGACACGTCAGAATTTCCATTCGAAATTACAAATACAATCACGAGCTTCCAGTTAACAGTTTGTCATTGGTGTTGTCTTTGCCTTCGAGCCTTCGAAAGAAAGCTTAGTGAATGCCATTTGCAATATTTAAAAAAATGCGTGCGCCCTTGACAGACACACACGCCGTGCGCCGGCCGGGAATCGAACCCGGATCTGCTGCTTGGGATACAACCATGCTCGCCACTACACCACCGGCGCTTGCAGCTTCATTGACGACGAATGTCAGCCAAGTGCAAACGAAAGGGGCTCGGATAAGGCTGGGTGGAGTTTTGCTGCTGCAACAGCAGCTGCTCGTGGCGCATCAGGCGACGGTCGCCATTTGCCGGTTGCCGGTTGCCAGTTGCCAGTTGCCAGTCGTCGGCTACCAGTCGTCAGTCGGCACAGTCTGAACAGCTTTGATGATGGCTTTCACTCGAATTCAGGCATGGACGTCATTGTGTCTATAAATCAACAGCTGCACATTTTGGCCACTATGCAGGGAATGGAAAGTGGGATGTGTTGGACACTCTGAAATTCCCCTGCTTCGGCTTGGACTTATAGAATGAACTGCAGCCGGTATCCGTTTGCAGTTGGCCGGTTGTAGGTTGTCGGTTGTCGGTCGTCGGTTGCCTTGCGGTTGAATTAAGTTCAACAAAAGCAAGAGGCTTTGCTTAGATTACGCATACGCCGTGTTGCGCGTCCGAGGCTCGGCGACGTTGCTGCTGCCACAGCCGTTGCCGGTCGTAGCACTCACTGCGAGTGCGGAAAAAAAGGGTGAAGCACACGCAAAGGTGCCACAAAAGCGCAAATGTAAATGGGCTTTTCAAAATGAATATTAAATTGCAAACAAGGCAACGAGACGGCATGGGGGATGGGGCATGCTGAATGGTGAATGTGCCGTGTGGCATGCGCGGGGCCGTGTTACTGAGCCATTATTTACATACGTATGCAGCTCGAATGTGCCATATTTGTATATATGCATAATGCAGGGGTGAAAGGCTGCTCGTTATACACAGCGAGTAAATACGAATTATGAACACCCCGAATTCAGAAGTCAGTGACACGTAGGGGGCACAGTGGGTGGCCGACATCGATACCAGTATTGATTAAGATAGAAAGTTCGAAATGTAAATGTCTTAATTAATAGTACAGCGACACAAGACACAAGAGCCTATCAACAGGGTATTCAATTTAGCCATATTAAACGATCGAAAACTGTGAATCTGAACGCATTTAAATTGCATGGAAGACGTTCAATTAAATCAACTGTTGTTAATGCAATTTGCTGCAATCGCGGCAAATATAAAGGCTTTCTTTGGGTTCGTCTTCTTAGCCTTTAATGTTGAATATATATTACTGTATATTGTATATTGCTTAATATCCAAACAGCTTTTTTTTTATATATTATTTATCTATACGTAGCTTATGTACCTTAACCAACTATAGCATAGGCTGAAATGTAATTGGGCTAGGTCTTTAGCTCGTTGTGTGCTTAAATATAGATATAGAAGTGTGAGTGTAATATGCCTTGTACTTAAATCCACAATTATGGTTACAATAGTAATAATTGTCTGTGTTGATAAAAGTCTTATATTAAGTGACAAATATGTGGAATATATGTCAATTTCTTCACTTGGGAAGAGGTTTGGAAATAAGCTCAATATCATAAAGTTATATGGTTCGCCTTGAGCAGATGAAGAGCTGTCAAAAAGATGTTTACTTGTTTACTTGTGTTACATGTATAACCGAGTGGAGCCGGGTAAATTTGAGTACAATTTTAGCTGAGCAAATCAATAAAGCTTTTTTTTGTGAGTATATTTAGGTGGATCGATGTTCAAATCTTAGGCTAATGTGGACTCTTTATCGTCGCAATTTCTAGGTATTGCTGTTTTTGGTAAACAAGTGGAAAAAGTGTTGCGTCCTTAGCTCCTTTGTCTGCCACAGTGTCCGAGTGCCCATAATATATTAATACAATGGGAGTTTCCTAACAGAAATTCTCCAACAAATCTTAACAAGGATTTATATATTGAAAGTGGCTCTGCATATATTTATTATGTTTGAATTGTACGTGTTTTATTCCGTGGTAAATTGCTATTTTTGAAATGTTATTTGTTGTTGTGATACCCAATGATGTGGATGACGAGTCTTGGAACCGTCTCTATAGGCGAATGTAATTTCAAGAAATTTTGGTAAGCGACAGCGGTTGAGGCTCTAGTAAAGAGCATTAGCATTAAAGAGGCCAACAGAAGAGGTAAGATTAAGTGGAGCCAACAGTTTTGTCGGGTGTAATGGAACGATATAGAATGGAGCTAATCTTTAACATCTTCCTAGATTAAATGATGCTTTTGAAAATGGAAAGGCATTTAATAAGGTTCAAATTTATTTCGAATGACTGTTTAAGCTTTATTATGTGACCATCCTAGTTGTATCAATTATTGAAATCGAATTCGTGCATTTTGAGCATATCACCTAGGTTTTCAGCATATAGCTTTTCGTACAGTATACACAGATCAAGTATGCTTGATTTCTTGAATACCGCCTCCCTATCCCGCAAATGAAATAGATTAACATTCCAATTGCAGCCGCAGCCATATTTTTAAGGATAATGTCTTTTTGTGGACACACTTATATTCCATGGCACAATAAGATCAACTGAAAACAAATTTCATCAAGATGGGAATTTATTAAAATAACGTTTAGTCATACTTGCAGACTGTGCAATTCGCACACATTTTTCTTTTTCATTCGAGCTTTTCCGTTTTCTCTATAATCCGAACATCGGACAGGAGGCGATCGAATGTGATGTGGTATGGATTTGCGATCCCGTGGATCTCTCAGTAGATGTTTTGAGCCAAATCGCTTTGAGTTCAAAATGTAATTAATCATGCACCGAACCTTATTGTCAAAAAAGGGTTCAAGGAACTTTTTGTAATTTTATAACTATATTTAAAGATGTGCAGATTTGTAGTATCTTACGTTGAAAAAGTAATGAAGTTCAATTTATAAATATATAGAAAAGAAAGTTTACGAGCCAAGAGGTAAGAGGCCAAGCCTTTGTGCACAGATGTGGAAAGCCAGGCTCACGAGCCAGACCTTAAGGCAAGTTATTGGAAAACGTGTGTTGGGTTTGCAGCCTCGGCTTGCACTTTAAATTGCAGCTTCAAAAATCATTTTGAGCGCTTCAGAACTGAGACTGAGTTGGCAATAGCAAAGCGCTGAGGGCTGGGAGTGGGAGTGGGCGGAACGCATGTCTTTAGCCATTTGCCTGCCTCATATATGACATGGCATATGCATTGTTTTCAAAATGATTTGCGGTTCTAATTTTTCGCACATACACACACACACACACACTGACAGAGAGAGTTGGGAGCTGCAAAAAGTTATGCATTGTTGGCATACTTTGTCGTCGTCGTCGTCTTTGCTTTATTTTTGTGGGTTTTGTAGCGCAAGTTGAGCGTACGCCCAAACCAAACTCGAACTCGAACTCGAACTCAAGCGCAAGTCGTCCGCTTGCCGGCAAACTATGCAGCAAGTAAAATGCCACCGCAAACCGCATGCAGCACCGACTGTTGCAACTGCTGCCGAGGCCTGCTGCCTGCTTCTCATGTCCTGATCATTTTATGTTGCATAAGCTCAGGCGCCAAAACAAAGCAAAACTCGCTCGGTTCAACATTTCAACTGCTTGGAAATTTATTCATGCGCCATCCCCTCCAACCCCTACTGTGTCTGGTGTCGTCCGCTTGCCCATTTGTCGTCTGGCGTTTGTCTTTTCGAATTTGGGTATTTGAGTTGCAGCCTCCGTTCCACACACTGCCATGTCATGTACTTCCCCTGCTGCCGACTTTCTCTCTATCCTGTGTGCTGTGGCAATACCACAACACGCTCCTTGAGCCTTCTGCTGCTGCTCCTTTTTGGCAACAATGACATTAAAAGTTTGTTCCCGCCCCCGTGGAAAACCTAAATTTTTAATTGAAACCTCACATATCGCAATTTTGTCACGATTCGAATGTTCGGTTAGGAAACGGGTGGAGTGGGTACAGTGTGATTGGGCGTGTAGCATTTAATATTAAAACTAAACCTAAAATCAATTAAAATGTCTTTTCGAAATTTATCACCTGCAAAACGTGCGTCTCCGACTGGACACTAAGTTTCGGCTGTCGCCTTGATCCTTTTGCATGCCGCCGCCTTTGAGTGCATCAATTACGGCAACGAACTTTGTTGCAACTACAACAGAAAGTTTCAGCATAGCCGACTCTGAAATTGAACCACTCGAGACAGAGGGGCGCAGGTCGCAGGTCGCCTGACGCAGGACGCGGGACGCAGGACGCAGGACGAAGTCACAAGCAACGAGCCCAAACTTGACAAATTTTTACAACAGCAGAAGTTGAGGTAAGTTGTGTACTAAAGTTAAAAGTTTTGCTCCTCAAGATGCGCACACACGGACCTAGCACACAAACACACACATAATCATTTACTCACACACACACACACACGGTCTTACGCTCGCCGCACACCTTACAGAAGGCCACAATGCGAACTTGTTGGAATTTCTCGTTTTAACTGTTGCGAACTTCCAGCTTGAGCCGTGAAATTCTTCAATGTGGGATTTCAATGCTCCAAATGAATCTAAAGACTTTTGTAACACTTTCCAACTCAAATTACGAACGATTAATAAAAAAGAAAGAATATTACCATTGATTCGCCGCACTATCCAAATGCCCGTCTCTCTCTTAACTTCGGCCGTTTCGTATAGCCATATTTTGGGAAGAGGCCGGGTAGCTCAGAAGAAAAACATGCTGTTTGCACACTACGAGGCAATGATCTGCACGAAATATTAAATCAATCGAAAACAATATATATTGATTTTGGAAAAGTTGGAGGAACTGTGGAACTAAATATATTTAAAATTTAATGTCTTTAGATCTGATGCCAAGCTGGAAAAAAAGAATTGTAAAAAACTATAGAGCTACAACTGTTTTTCCGGACTTAAAATACAACCGACTGATTGGTGAGCTCAAAGGAGAAGAAGCGGAAACTGGGAGCTCTAATTTTTTGTTTAGTTTCGTTAGATCGGCTTTAAACTAATATTTGTTATGTTCTGTATGGAAAGCGATGCACCGATTGCAAAAATACACATATCTGGTTGCAAATGAGGTAGTATGGGTAAAGTTTAAATTTTCCTACGGGTTGAAAATACATGGATGAAACAATTTGGCTAGGGCAAAGATTATAACTGACAGAAGTTGTTTTATACTTTCGATTATCAAATTTATATGTTCAAAATTTCCAAGCTGAAGAAGATAGAAAACTAACTAAACATATTTTTAGTTTGGTTTTGAAGAAGATTTATATCTTAACAGCTGAGTTTGATTAAGATTCGCCTTCCTTACAACACATTTCTCGTCCGATTCTTCCTATAAAGATGCATGATAAATACAGAAAGTCGGATGAATGCGCGGTTTCATGACAATAGCCCTTAGACTAAGAGATTAGTTTGCACAGATGCAGAGAGACGGACAACGAACAGAAGGGCGTGGCTATATCAATTCAGCTGCTTATACTGATTAAGAATATGTTTACTTTATGGGGACGAAGATGTTTTCTTCTATGCGCTACGTATTACATGACGAAATTGTAATACTCCTATAAGCAGATAAATACCCATTTTTGGGCCTTATGAGAGCGGAAGCGGGCGTGCTCAGAGTGTTTTGGCATTATTTTAGCTGTCTCTTATATACACGACGGACATTAATCAAAGCCTACGAGCTCTGCTTTTCTTTTTTGGATTTTCCGCTTTTGCTACTTAGTTCTTGATCTTAATAGTAGCAAAAGTATTTCTTCTTACCTTGTTTATTATTATTCCCGAAAAGCTGATAATCACAATTGTACACAGAAGCGCAGGCGAATCGCTGCGCTTATTTCGTCGCCTGGATGAATTGCGTGGGGCAAAAAGAATTCGCAGCAACTTCTCAGCTGCAGCATCAGCGACAACTGGCATTAAAATGCGATGCCCGCGGCGCGGAAGCTGCCGTTGCAGTTGCTGTTGCTCCTTCCACGTATCGGTGGCATTCAAATAAATTTACTTGCAGCGGTAGCCGAAATCTGTGCAAGGGCGGCAAGTGCGGTAACTGGCAGGGGAAAAGAAATGCAGTTTGTTGTGCAAATTTCGCAAATGTTATGCGGCATCTCTTTATTCTGACCAAAACACACTAGTGGTCGCTGTTCCTGTTGCCGCAATTCGAGCTGTAGTTGTAGTTGTAGTTGTTACTGCCGTCCTAATAGAGCTGCGGGTGCAGCAGGATGTGTAGTTTGAAGGGGGGGGGGGGGGAAGCTTTGTCTATTGGCCTTGATTTATTTGGCTCACGCGCCAAACGCATGTTAACAAGCGACAGCGACATATGCGGTTGTTGCTGGCCACTGGCCACTGCCCTTTTGGCCATGGCAACTAATTTTGGCATTCGGCCCACATAAGTAGGCAATAGTTTTTTTCGAACCCCGTCTGGCTTAGTTGAGTTGTTATATATCGCCTACTGGTGCTACTTAATGGGCGCACATTAAAGATATTCTGCGTTGCCAACGTTCATTAATCGCCGCAAATGTCAGTGCACAGATTTGCACACACACACGCGTACACACACACACACACACACACACACACACACACGGGCGCCGCAGTCACCGCAAATACAGGGGCGAAACTTTTCAGCCACGAAAATTGCACATAAAACTTAATTAGTTTTTTCTTTTGTTGTTGCTTAACTTGTTGTTATTGTTTTTGCTGTTCTTGTTGTTCTCGTTGTTACTGTAGTTGTTGCTGTTGGTCCGAATAGTTCGTGCCGCTTGGTCATTTTTATCATTTGCACTTAATTAATTAAGTTGTAACGCTTTTATTGCCCAGCGGCAATAACAACAATAAACGCAACACACATACTCATGTACTCGTTTGTGTGGTTGTTGTTGTTGTTGTTGTTGTTATTATTCTTGCTGTTTCTGTTGTCCAAAATGGAATTGCTTGACACGCAAAGCCAAGCTCCATTCTCCAACTGTCAGATAGTCAAAGCAAATATGTGGAGCTTAGCCCAAACAAGCAGCGAGATATTTTAAATGCAAATCAAACAAAGCAACAGAAGAATAAAGTGCATTACTACTGCTAATGCTACTTCTACTACTATTTACAATAATCATAATGCTACTACTAATGCTACTACCAACACTGCTTCTAATTCTACTCCTAACACTATTACTACTCCTAAAACTCCTTATACTACACCTACTAAAATTACTACTATTGCTGTAACTATAACAAATGTGACCTCTAGTACTACTATTACTAATGCTTTTAATAATGCTACCACCAAAGCTGCTACTATTTCTATTTAAACTACTACTATTACTACTAATAATACTGCTACCACTTCAAATACTACATGCAACAGTACTACTACTATTACTACTAATAATACTGCTACCACTTCAAATACTACATGCAACAGTACTACTACTACTACTACTACTACTATAACTACTACTTCAGCTTATACTACTACTACTACTACTACTACTACTACTATAACTACTACTTCAGCTTATACTACTACTACTACTACTACTACTACTACTACTACTACTACTACTACTACTACTACTACTACTACTACTACTACTACTACTACTACTATAACTACTAATACAACTTATACTACTACTCCTACTACTACTATAACTACTACTACAGCTTATACTACTACTACTACTACTACTACTACTACTACTACTACTACTACTACTACTACTATAACTACTAATACAACTTATACTACTACTACTACTACTACTATAACAACTACTACAGCTTATACTACTACT
Source organism: Drosophila borealis (assembly GCA_035045885.1). NCBI lineage: Eukaryota > Metazoa > Arthropoda > Insecta > Diptera > Drosophilidae > Drosophila > Drosophila borealis. Next base: position 2,402,750 of record JAWNOR010000112.1, read on the forward strand.
ACTACTATAACTACTACTACAATTTATACTACTAATACTACTACTACGCGGACTACTACTTCTACCTACAATACCACTATTAACACTCATGCTAAGTGTTTATAATTCAATTACCAATGCTGCTACTAATGCTTCCACTACTTATTAGTATGTTACTACTGATACTGCTTCTACAACTTTAACTTCTTCTAAGCGTTCTGTGAAGTAACTCTTATGAATGGTACTGACTAGAATTTTACTTGAGCGAGCGGCTTTTTACTCAGCAGCAGCTCATGTAGCCCGAGGTTGGATTAGGTTGATTAGACGATCTGACTTACTTAGGCCCATTGGGCTCATTGTGATACGGACGGATCTATGTTCCTTCTCCCGACTATTGGTTTCATCTAGATACTGTTATACAATTAACTATCCGAGGTAGACAACTGTAGATAGTTCTGTGATTACTCGTAAGTGTGGAAAGCAGGAACAGAAAGGTGCTTTGCCGTTTCCTCTTGCTCTTCATACCTAAAGCTTGTACAAAAGTCATGGCAAGCCTGGCTGCGTGTAAGCCTGTCAGTCTGTGCCCTTTAAGAGCTCAAAGTGAAGCTATGCACCTGCCTCTGTTAAGACTTCCCTGCTGAATTTGAATCCGTATGAGGAGCCTTAAGGTGGGCACAGGTACATAATAACACTCCTGCTCCCTAGGAGAGGGACGCAGTAGTTTCTTGTCCAGCCGGCTCGTCAGAAATGCAGCTTTCTGCAATGGCTCGGTACACTGCCACCCAGATAAGACTAATTGCGAACTGTTGGGTCTACTCATGGGAGCTGCACTTGGCGCAATCTCTAGATCTCTTAATCGTGTCTGTGGCTAATCTGCTCTTGGGCGTAAGCTCCGCAGGCGATGATATATAAATAGACCTCATTCTCGCACACTCGTGACCTTTTCAACCTATGCTTTGTCTTCTTTATGTTGTTTGTTGTTGGTGTTGTTTTAGCTCTACGAATTTCTAATTGTATGCTATTTTGGCTCTTGGCAGCGTTTAGTTTAGTAGTAGACCAAAATAATGGATTATTGAATTCTGTCTGCTTAAAAAGCGACTGTCAAAAGCAGACTACGGAAAATCAATCAAGCATACCATGTCAGCTATGTGATAACGTTGTGCATTCTTAACTGTGGAAAACTGTGGAAGACTGTGGAAGACATCCTACTTAATGGCTTGCTCGACACTTGTAGGAAGGTTGAAGGCAAAATGGAAGTTCTAATACGGTACACCAGCAGGATCTAATGTATGCTCATTGACCTCGACCCTCAATTCAAAAGCCTAAAACTGACAGCCCCCGACTGCAAATCTGCTGTCTGCAATTCCGATTACACAGCAGCTCATCTCTTTTGATACGCCTGTAGCTGCAAGGTCTGCTAGGAACACGATGTTAATGCAGTTCTTATTAAAAGAACACAAAGCGAGAAAGATAAATCGGACTCCGATTTTATTACCACCTCCGTCTAATGGCGCCTCAAAATTAGTTGCAGTGTCAAAAAAAATTGTGCTAGCCCATGTTAGCGTAAAACTTTCTTACCTTTCTCTATTGGCTTCGATATACCGCTTTTACTGAGACTTGGTTAGAGCCGGACCGCTCAGATTCTTCTTCTATTTCCATTCAAATGCATCAGTTACATATTTGATCGAGCTTCCCGTGTCGGAAAAGTAGTAGCTGTAAGTCTGTTTTTTTCCCATATGGGAGATCGAGTTAGTAGGTGTAAAAGTGTCATTTGATAGTTTTTGATATTTTATTTCATATTCCACATAATACCCACTTCTTATCGGGTCTGTTTAGCTAAGCCGTCTTTATTATTGAATCCATCTCCTCGATAATTTCGGAGGTTGACCTCTTGGTCGTTCTTGGTGACTTTAATCTTCCGGTCTACATGAGTAGTAGCTGTAAGTCTGTTTTTTCCCATATGGGAGATCGAGTTAGTAGGTGTAAAAGTGTCATTTGATAGTTTTTGATATTTTATTTCATATTCCACATAATACCCACTTCTTATCGGGTCTGTTTAGCTAAGCCGTCTTTATTATTGAATGCATCTCCTCGATAATTTCGGAGGTTGACCTCTTGGTCGTTCTTGGTGACTTCAATCTTCCGGTCTACATGAGTTTTCCTTCCGTTGCGAATCTCAAGAAGCAGATCTCTTGATTTGATTTTTGTGTTGGATTCGTTCAACAGCGTTGTGCACTGGATTGAACTGCTTTCCCGTCCTGAAGACTTAATCCTATTTTAAATTTAAGGCTCATTTTTAGTAATTCGATGATACTATTCTACAAGTCGACTGATCCCAACTGTACAGTTGCACAGACATTGATCTCGCCATTAAATGCTTTTATAATAGCCTATACTCGCTCTTTGATGTTTGATGTTTCCACTGAGGTCTGAGTATCCAGTGAAATCTGTTACGCCTCCCTGGTATTCAAAGGAACTAGTAGGATTTAAAAATGCGAGTTCAAAGTTATGTAAATAATGTCAGAAATCAAGAAAGCCTTCTGATTTCTCCCACTATGCAGTTGCCTGAATACTCCCGTATACGCAAGATTCCAATTGCTAAAAGGATTAACTCCGCCATTGGTGGCTTTAGTTTTCTAAATGCAAAATATCCATTTTGCATTTTCGATAAAGTTTACAGATGAGATTGCGAGTACTGATCCAGGCATTGTTGACTTGTTCGCAGAGTTTTTTTCGAACTACCGATTCCTTCACCTATAGGAATAATAAAAATGAGACTTATCTACATTAGTATATTATGTCGAACCGCATTTTAAATCCAGGCTAATCAACGACCTTAACATAATCAGCAGCCGGGCCCTGATGGAGAAGTGTCTGCAGCACTTTGTAAACATATCTTAAAACTTTTTGCAATCATCATGGTCATGTGGAAGGAATCGTTTATTATTCATCTCCATAAAAAAGGGAGTAAATGTGATGTCGAATGCTTTAGAGGTATTTCCAAATAATCCGCTATTCCTAAAGCCTTTGTTCTGTCCTTTCACCATCCCAACTCGTGAGTTCGTGAAGCGTAGATCTGTATCCAGCAACCTCATTGAGATTACTTTTCTAGTAATTGATGGTTTTAACTAAAGAATGAAGACTGGCGTCATTTTTTATATTGCTTATTGCACAGAATTTGTTCAGTTTTTGAGGGGTTGACACTTAATCCGTTCTTTTGACAATTTGCGAGGTTTACCTGTCATAATCTCACATAACGTTTGGGGGTGCTTTCCAGGGAAAATTGCCGCAACTTCAGGGCTATAAACAAAATCGCGTTGCAGATAGCTATGCTACATAGTAGGGGCATAGCACTCCCCCTTGATGTTTAGTTTTCCGTAGATGATACCATTATTGTAAGTGCAAACAAGCGACCGACAGTCCAGTTCTTAAAAAACAAATACTATTTTATTGTGTATAAGTAGTTTGGCAGTCCTTAACTGTATATGAATAATGCATTTGCCAATCATGTGCGCGTTTTTTAATATTTAATATTGTTAACATATTTAATAATTATATATCATTCTACTTACATTAATCTATTATCTTTCGCAGAGACGCGTGCTCCGATGCGCCATATATCGGGGCGCACACAATTTAAGTTTTCTGTTCTTCCCGTCTCAAATATAGTTTTAAGTTATTTAATTTAATATTATTGCTTGAGCAATCGAGTTGTTTATGTGGGCTACTAGCTAGGACCATCTCTGGCTCTGGCTGTAGACTTTTTACTTTTCTAGGCATTTTCAAGTGTTTGCCATATACATATATAATTGATTTGCAATTACATTTATCTCGGCTGCTTATTATTTATTTAAGATTAAATTTGGCGAGTGTTATAACATATGAAAACTAATTGCAATCAAAATTGTTAACTGAATGTCCAAATGGCACATTTGCCAGAGACTTGCCTCCCAGTCGAATGCCCTTTGGCATCCTGTTCGCGTTTTTGGACATTGCACTCGTAAAAGACAAGCACGTGTCTGGTTGATTATGGCATGTAATTGGATTGGAGCAGCCAGAAATGTACATAAAAGCTGATCAACTTGCTCCAGGCTGCTGCTGCTGCTGGTGCTGCTACTTCGCCTGCAGCTGTTTATAAAAATCGCCGCGCTCATAAAAATTAATAGGCTGCCACAAGAGGCGGAAACGGGAGCGAGAACGGAAATGGGGGCGGAGAGCGAGTCTGTTGTCGACCTGGGACAACGACAAGTACGCGTAATACCAATAAAATTAAGCCGATGGGCTCTGTAACAGCCAGTGGCTGGCTGTTTAGGCGAGGGGCTGAGCTTGGGGTTGGGGTTCAGGCTTGGGTTCGGGTGTGTGCAATCATAAAACGCGACAGCGACTGTGCCAAACAATAAGCTGAAAGCCTCTTACATGTATTTATATGCGCACCTCGTTCCAATCATTCCAAGCAGCCTCTTCAAGTCGAACAGCCCCTACTTCTCCCCCCTCCACACCCACCTGTACGACGCCCATTTGCCTAATGCGACTTGAAAAGTCAACGACATTCGACGCTGGGCAGGCGGAGGAACACGCGCCTCGGCCACGGCACAAGCTCTAGCTTTCGCCTTAGCTTTAGCTTCTAAATGTGGCACGTCATTGTTTTTCCATCGAGGAGGCAAACCCTCCCCCTGCTGCTACCCGCACCATGCGCCCTAGTGCCAACAGCAACACCACCCCAACAACAACATCATCCATGTGGCTGCGTGGTGTCTATGTAGATGTGGCTCTGGCGGCAATGGAAAGTTCGAAGGTAAAAGGTTGGTGCAACCGTCGCCACCGTCAGCGTCAACATTGTTGTTGTTTTTGTTGTTGTTGTTGTTGTTGTCGCTCGAGTGCTGCTTAAATATGAAAAACTAACTCGTAGCTGCTTTTCACATTTTCCTGCACTTGACACTAAATTCACTTTGGCCAAGTAGGTGCTTCGTGCACTTCAAGCGCACTTTCGCTGCCAACAACAACAACAGCCGCATCAGCAGCAGCAGCGGCAACAACAACGTTGTTGCATTACCCAACACTGACAGCGGCAGTTCTCGCACTTAATGTGCAGTCGTTGGCTCTGGCACAACCGCATACATATGTGTGTGTTGCCTCCCCGCCTCACCTCAGCGTCAACCCCTCTCCTGGTAGCTGCACCTCCTGGGGCACTCCGAGCAGGTGCTCCTGCCGGCGCAATGTACATACTCGTATATTTATTTTATTACTTAAATAAATTACAAAATGGTTGTTGGTTAACCAAAGCCAAATGGCCATCTCGTTGCCGCTGCACAGCTCCTGAGGAGAGAGGATCTTAGCGTGCGTATAATATATTGTATGACCTCAAAAGCTTTGGGTGGGGGGTGCTGCAGGGAGCAACAATGTTGCCCACATCCAGTCACTGGCACTGAGCCACAACAAAAGGCGGCTCGGCTGCTTGATTCTCTATGCAGTTCGCTGTAGTTGCCTCAGATCGGATACACTCAAGAGGATCACACTTGCCTCACACGTTTGCCGACTGGGAACAGCACAAACAATTTAATCTGCCACTCGATAAGAGTTGTGAGTGGAATTTTCGCTTGTTAATACTTATTTGCCGACTGACGAACTCTAAGGGCTGGCAATCTCTTCGTAAACGTATCGTATGCGGATATGGCACGACATAAGAAACCTCATCTCAATGAGACATTCATTGGCAAAAATACATATATAGACATGCTGGTAAAGACAGTCATGCCTATAAGCCTATAAACAAATTGTCATGAGGGTCAAAGGTTTAATAAACGAACAATTATTCTTCAGCTTCAAAATTCTCACCGCAAGACAAACATGGACTTCCATGCACTTAAAACATATTTGTATATAGAAGTGGAGCTTGATCAAGCTGGGTAGAATTCTATTTTCTACGGGCGTATACTTAATGGAAAGGTAATATCTAAAATTATTAGCAAAGAACGTCCCACGGGCAAGGCCGGGCAATACCCGGTAGTAGTTTATCTAAGTGTGATATAAATAAAATCGAAAAATTGTCAGGCATCGCCTTGCTTAATCAAATGAACTATGTTCAAAATGCAAGTGGCAACTAAAATTGTTTGTTGAATTGGCACAAACTCCAACCATATAAAAATCTGTTATTATTCACGGGGATTCGATCCCCAAACTTTGTGCTGGGTGAGCCGAAGCTTGGATGCTTAGCACATCTCGCTAATCAGGCGACAGCGTTGGAGTTGACAAATCAATCAAGACAAAAGAAAATCTTTGCTATTAATTTCTGCATTTATTTACATGTCACACTTACAAAAAACGAATAAATATTTGAAATTCGAACACTTGAAAGCTTGTTAACAGCTTATTTTCCAAAAATTATGTTTCGTAAACAGCTCATGAATAGTGACAATTATTTCAAATAATTGGAAATGATTTACAGTTTTGTTTAGTTGGCTGAGCCAAATTTGTCGATTGAAATACAACGTAAAAAGAGTGATTCGTTTTTATTTGAAAACAATTTTTACCTGCAAAAAGTGGCCATATGAACGTAGTTATTGTAAAAACCCATTCAGCCATTTTATATTTATTTGATTTTATAGCCTGTACCCGTTGAAAACGGCTGAAAACAGGGTTAGCTGATTTGTGCAAATGTATGTAACAGGCAGAAGGAGACCTCTCCGAACCCATTTGCCGTATATATTCTTGCTCAGCATTAACATCCAAGTCGATGTAGGAATGTCCGTCTGTTTGATCGTCCGCCGATCTGTCCGTATGTATGAACGCGGCGATCTTAGCATCTATGAGAGCCTCTCCTTTATGTCCATACAGATCTAGCTTGTCAATACCTTGCCTCACTTTCATGAAATCGGTTCAATATGGCATGTAGGCTCTCTCAGAGTTTGCACATATCCAGAATATTTATCTTTTTGAATACCTCCCTCCATATTTATGCCCTTAAAAAATGGTAAAATTGTCCTGAAATATGTAACGAACAGTGAAATAGCCGAATATGTCTGTACGTCTATTTTAAATCTATTGTCATGAAAGTTTGCATAGGTTCATGTTTCAGTTCCGTAACTGGCTGGATCGGAAAACTAGGAGAATTATCGGCGAAATGGTAAGTTCTAGTATAAATCACATTCTTGTTTATTAAGATATCTTTTCCAAACTCGGCGTTTATTAGTTTCACTCTGCTCCTTCCGCATGATCCAAATCTTATCAACATCGGGATCAACATCTATTCTACAAGGGTATTTTAAAAATAGAGTAAAGAAAATAGTCGTGAATTTCTCGGTGAATAATAAAAAATAAAATGAATAAATATGAAAAATTGATAATTGCAGCTGCATTTGAGCCGGCGACTACTCGCTTGTTAGTCCAAAGCGCTAACACCCATTCAGGCTTATGTATTGCTGCGTTGTTGTTGATTTTTTTCATGCAAACTTTGACCAACGTTTTTCCCATTTGGTCGTATTAGAGCTCTCTTTCGACCCACATAAGCTTTAGCCATGGGGATGGTTTTTTTTTTAAAGCTTAATAATAGAGTTTTACTAAATTATAGAGCGGCTTTTTCATTTTTACTGCCATTACTTACCAAAGACGTCTTAATTAATCCCATGCCAAAAATGAAAAAGCAATTTGTGGTCTGGCTTTCAATTCTTACGAGTTTCTATTTACAAATAAATCGAGTTTCTGTTTTGTTGCGGGTTGTTTGTTTCTGTTTCTGTTTCTGTTTTTCACAATTTGTTTGAATTTTGATTCTTGTTTATTATATTTAGTTTATGTTAAATAAGAACTGTATTTGATTTCCGTATTATTAGTATTATGTTATTCAGAATCAACGTATGAGTACATGTATATGTATTTGTATTTGAATTTGTATTTGCATTTGTTTATGTATTTGTTTTTGTATTTGTTTTTGTATTTGTTTTTGTATTTTCTTTAGATTTTGCATGTAAGAATTGTTCTCTTATTAGTTCATTGAAAACCCTCCATTTGATTATATATGTATGCTATGTACGAGTATGTTTAGCAAAGTTATAAAGGGGGATATTGGTGGAAACTATTACAAGATTGTTCTACTCCAACTTATTTGATGTGGATGCAGCTCCACCTTCTTGTCCCGCTCCTCATTTGCCGTAGTAGTTGGCGGGCGGCTGGGTGGGGTAGCTCTTGGCGCCGCCGGAGGAGTAGCCATCACTGCTGCCGCCGCCACCGGCCCCACGGGATGAGGGGTTCTCGCTGAAAAGACCGCCAAAGTTCTTGGAGTTGAAGATCTCGCCGAGGCCGCTGCCGCCGCCGCTGCCATGGCTGGCAGCGCCGTTGCTGCTGCCGCCGCCGCTAAGTAGGCTGCCCAGGAAGCTGCTAGCGCCGCCACCGCCGCCATTGTTGCCGTTGGCACCGCCGCCAGAGAGAACGGAGCCAAGCAGGCCACCGAGCAGATTGCTGCCAGTAGATGAGCCGCCGGATGAACCACCGCCGCCGCCGCCGCCGGACGAATAGCCTCCGCTTGGTTGATAAGCGTTGTTGCCCCCGCCGTTGGCACCACCATTGCCGCCATTGGCGCCGCCTCCCTGCAGCTGCTTGGCTATTTGGCCTGCAATGATACCGGAAACCGCTTGACTCACCGCCGGATTGGAGAAGAAGTTGGAGAAGAAGCCACCGCCCTGCTTGTCCTTGGGCTTCTGGGCGGCGCCGCCGCCGCCATTGTCATAGCCAGGCGCGGGCGGAGTATAGCCGGGCACAGGCTGATAGCCACCTGGCGCCGGCTGGTAGCCACCTGGAGCTGGCTGATAACCACCAGGAGCGGGCTGATAGCCGCCCTGCGGATTGTAGCCGCCTTGGGGATTGTAGCCGCCGTACGGATTGTAGCCAGCACCACCATTGTTGTTAGGAAGCGAGGGATAGAGACCATGACCGCCAGCCGAGAAGCCATTACCATATCCACCGGCGCCGCCGCCACTGTAGCCACCAGCTGCGCCTCCAGCGCCACCCTGGTTGCCATCTGCCTCCGGCAGCGGGGCGCTGGGCGCATTCGGTGCATACGAGTTGTGGGTGTTGCCGCTGCTCACTTTTCACCAGGCAGGCAGCGCAGTAGCAGCACAGCAGTAGAGCGCGTCGGCAGTAAGCAGTAAGAGTTAGCCACAAAAGCGATTGACAACAAAAATGAGAAACAAAAAATCAAAGAAACAAAAACATAAAAAGCATTAGGAAAACGGGCCAAAACATGGCATAAACATGAAACTAAACATAAATGAAATAAAAGCACAACAAACCTATGAGTGGTGGTGGGGGAGAGGGAAAGGTGGCGGGGTAGTAATAGGAGGGTTTTTGGTTTGGGCTTGTTTTGAGTAACTTAGCTTAGCTTAGTTTCATTACAGTTGCTCGTTTCATTTTGATTAGCGTATTATGCATATGCCTACAACGATCAAATTATCGTTATCGTTATCGTTATTGCAACATTTAAATCCTACACAACTTTGAGTTTGTTTTGTTTTTATTTATTTTTTTTTTTTTTGTTGCTTAGTTTTTATAAGTCTTCTCTGCCGTTTATTAATTATGTGTATATTATTATATATATATATATATATATATATATATATATATATATATATATATATATATATATATATATATACATATACATACATATAATATATATATATATCTATATATATATATATACATATACATACATATAATATATATATATATATATATATCTATATATATATATATATATATATATATATATATATATATATATATATATATATATATGTATATTATGCGTTAGTGTGGGAATGCTATGTACAACGCCAAGTTATCAACTATTCAAGAGGGCCAATATAGGTAGATGTAATATATGCCTGTTTTTAAATGGGAATAGTTGAATACCTTGAATACCCTTTCGTTAACTTAATGCCCTATGTCTAATAGATATCAAGACCTTTATCTTCAATATTTAATTAATATTTGCATGCACTTCACATGGTTATTTTAATAGGTTATTTGTTTTCGTTTTTTGCCAGGGTTAAGTTTAAGTATAGTTCATCAAATGCTTTGGTTAGTTCTTTAATACTGTTCACATGACATTTTTAGTAGAGTTCCATTCAAATAAATGTGCGTGTGTGTGTGTGTGTTTATATAAATAAATGAGAAATCAAATCAACAATGCGCAGAATGCGTGCTCGGACGGAGTAATTATATTTATACGTATATACTTTCGATTTGCTCTAATTGTAGTTGATTTATTTGCAAATAAATTCGTTTCACAAAAATAATAAAATACGTAAAAATAAAGTTAAACTGAATAATAATAATAAAAAGTGGATCAGGTGGTGTATATTGAAGTTAAATACATATTTGTATATGTTTTTTTAAAACATTTTCTGTTTAGTTTTCTTATCCATTAAAAAGAACCCTTGTTTTGATATTGTTTTAAATTGAAATTAAAAGAGAGTGCTGCCTGCTGAGATTCAGTTTTTATACTTTATCATGTTTATGTTTTTTGTTATTTCAAATTATTATCGACAGAATCTGGCATCAGGCAGCAGTTTGATCTATTCAAGATGTCCGGTGTGTTGCAAGTAGTTAAAATGTTGTTGCTGTTCGTGAGTTTGTTGCGAGATTTCATTGAAACTTTTGGCATTTAATTGATTCTCAAATATATGTATGTGTATATCTATTTTTTGTAATTGTTTTTTTCTGACAGTTATTTTATCTTTTCATATTTTTCTTAATTTCATTATTTGCAAATTTTATTGGTATCTCTCTTTCCATACGAGTTTTCCAGTGTCGTTTGATTTAAAGTTTTCTTTTTCTCTTACATTTATTTCTTTTAATAATTGCAAACGACTTTTGCAAAAAAAAAATTGTTTTAAGATTACATTAAACTGTGTACTTTGTGCACTTTTTAGCTGCTTTAAGTAAACCGCTTTTGTTACTAAATTTCTTGATTTCTAGAGCGGATTTTGTTATTATATTTATTTTAATATTATTTTTTTGTTTTAATTGTAATTACTTGTTTGCAGCCTTAAACCAGCTTGTTTTGCATTTTGATTGACACGCGTATCTGTATCTACAACAACTGTGCCTGGGCTGCAACTATTTCAATCAACAGCAACTGCAACAGCAACAATTGCATCCGCAGCTGCAACAACTAAATAAAAGCCGGAAATGGTTACCACAAAATTCGCAGTAGCAACAAAAATTAAATTAACTGTTGTGTGTGTGTGTGTGTGTGTCCGACGTGCAGCTAAGTCTGTGGCTGTTGCAAGCACTGGCTCTAAGCCCCAAATTAAATTCCAATTTAATTGAGCTGCAAAAAACAGAGAGAAGTGCAACGAGCCTTCAGGGCTAGGGCTACGTATGGACCGGCTACTAACTGAAAGTTAGACCAACACACAAATCACACTCATACACCCACACACACACACACACACATCCACGCACGCACAATATTATTTGAATATTACGTATACGCCCGGGGCGGGTGTGCTTTAAGCTGAGATTGTATAGAAAAGAAATAGCTTCAATAATATTGTGGGCGTGTTTTATGTTGTGTCTATATGCAAAAGATTATCCTGCTTGTAGGTTTTACTTAAATTTGAATTGAAACCAATTATTTAACGCTTTGTTGTTGTTGTTTCCATAGGTGTTGCCTCTCAGTAATGCGCAGCAGAGGTAACATGTTGCAGCTGTTGCAAGTGTTATTGTTGCTGTTGCTATTGCTGTGGATTCGTACCAGCCCGCTTTAAGGGTCTTAATCTAGGGCCCAAAAACCAGTGAAAATAAAAAAAATAAAATTAGGGGGAAATTGAAAGAAACCAAGCAAGCAAAGGATTTGCACATGGTTGATCGTCGTCGTCGTCGTGTTGCAGGATCAAGAGTGAAGGGTATCAGTGGAGGGAGAGCAACTGCTGCATCTTATTACGTGCTGGCACTGTCGCTGCCTCCGTTGGCCAGCAGCAACACCAGGACTGCGAGTAGACCGATGAGCGGAGCGCTGGAATTGCCGCGTCGCCCCGCTGCCGAAGGATGTGCTTGGGTCTGGCGATTGTAGGGATTCTGTTGGTTCTGGTTCTGGTACTGTGGCGGCGGCTTGTTGTACATGTTCGCATTCTGATGATGTGTCTGATAGCCCTGATAATTGCTTCCATATGGCGCCAGACCGCCGCCGCCGCCTCCGAGGATGCCTATGCTGGAGCTGGGCATGCCGATGCCGGCGCCGCCGCCAGGCGGTCCGCCAGTGCCGGCCGGTCCCGAATAGAACGGGATCTGACCAAATACGAACGGTGGATTGTAGGGGTTCACCGGCTGCAGGCCATGCATGGGATAACCTGGATTGAGCACGCTACCTGGATGATTGGGTTGGGGAAACTGTTGAAATGATGGCGCTTGCGTGGGCGAATTGTAGGGAAAGATTGGCATATTGGGTATTACGGGCATATGATGCTTGGCCCCGAACACATAATGCTGATCGATCCCGGTGGACGAGGCACCCGCGGCCCCATTTGAACCCTGTGCACTGGCGGCGTTTTGGTTGCCACCCTGGCCGCCATTTTGTCCGCCACCCTGGCCGCCCAACGGCTGCTGGTTGCCATTTTGATGCCCACCGTTCTGGTTGTTATTATTGTTATTGTGATTAAAATAGGTGTAGGTGTTATGTGTGGGATTCGATGAGGCCGGCGCAAATATATTATTCTCAGGCCCCGTATTCAGGCTGGATCCTGTTAGTAAACCGTTGCCAGTGCCACGACGAGCGAGAGCAGTGTTAAAGAATGAGAGAGAAAATGCGATACAATTGGTTAATCAGCGCTGAACGATCCACAAGCTGCTGCTGTTGCTGCATGCGAGTAAGCGAGCGGTCAGGCTCAAGCTCTCTCGCTTTCGCTCTCGCTCTCGCTCCCACTCTCCATATATATGGCGTGGACTCTTGCATGAGCTTGAGCTTCAGTAGCAGCAGTGGATGTGCATGTAAACGAGTGTGTGTGTGTGTATGTGTTTGCGAGAGACAGCAGCAGGCAGAAGCAAATGAGCGCAACTGCGATGCATATGCATGTGTGTCTGTATGCATATGTTTGTAATTGTGATATGCACCAGCCAAAGCTCAGTGTTGTAAAATGAAGCAATGAATGAGCGGGCGAAAGTGCAGGTGGAATGAAACAAAAAACAACAAAACTCGTTTTAAATGAGTAAGACAAAGAGAGCGTAGCATTTGTATGTGTGTGCGTGTGTGAGAGAGTATTAGGTAAATCTCTTGATTTACATGTATGTATGTATGTACTTGTAACTAGGTTGTTATATACAAAATAAACATTGAAAATAAAGCAAATGATAGTTAACAATTATCAATGGGCAACTATAATATACATATGTATTTGTACGTTTCTATCCGTCTGTACGTCTGTCAATCTGTTCATCTACGACGTTTCTTCCGCCGTCAATTTGGTTAAAGCTCGCCAAGCTTCACCCCGCCCGATCCCAAAATTTCAAGTAAAAAAGGCATAAAAATAATATATCACAAAAAAAAAGAAGCAAAATAAATAAAATAAATACCTGACGGATTAACTGACGACGACGAGGAGGAGGGATTTGCCTGGTTGGTGCTGGAGCCGCTCTTGCGCTTGCAGGTCGGATAATTGCCGCAGTCCTTGCCATCGCGCTGATTATAGCTGCACGAATCGCTGGTGATGATGCACTCCTCACTGGGTAGGCAACCAATGTCGGCACAGCCGCGTCCATACTCTTCACAGTGTGGATACGTAGTTAAACAAAAACGGAACCGAAGACAGAAACGGAGACGGAACCGGAGTCGGAGTCGGAGTCGGGGTCGTATTGGTGTTGGTGTTGGGATCAGTTGTTGAGTGTTTGGTTTCAAGAGGGGAAAAAAGTTAAAATAATACAAATTATAAGATAAAACGTGGACGCGTAACGATGTAAACCATGTTGATCGTGATGACAGTGAAGATGACGATGACGATGAATGCATGATGATTTGTACATTACGAAAAGTCGATTATAAGGGAGTGGGACAAAGAAAGACACAGAGAAAAATTGAGAGGCAGAAGTAGGGCATTCAAAGATCCGAATGCAAGAATCCAACGCGTCGAAAGAGGCGTGGAAGGAGCAGCAGGAGGACGAGTTGGTAGGGGGGGGGGGGGGGGGTGGGTGTGGTAGAAAGATGATCGAGGAGTGACACAGAGAGCAACGGGGACAACAAAATACAAAGGTATTCAGCTCAATATTACGTATACGTACTGGAATAGGCATCCACATGGTTCAGCTGCAGCATTGCTGCTACCAACAGCATTAGGGTAAGGCGTGCCACGCCCATTTTCGGTATTCTTGCAAGCGTGCTTTTATATATGTATGAACTCTCCGAGATCCTTGGATTTGCTTCAACTGCTCGGGTTTTGTTGCTGCAAAGAGAGGAAACTGATTGTTAGCTAGTTGGCGGCAGATTCATAAACACGTCTTCATCCCATTTATCCAAGAAGGATAGCCCGAACCTACATAGGTACCAGCAGAGCCCAGTGCCAAGCCAACTTTATTTATCACATTGACAGCTGGGCTCAAGTTCATTGCGGTTGTTTGCGTCACAGCGCAGATACAAGCACAGAGTTGGACGCCGGTGCTGGCGGTGGGGCAGCGGCAGCGGCAGGGGCAGACACAGACAACAGACAACAGGCAGCAGACGCAGACCAAGTGGCGTCGCATTTGTTTGGCGCAGTTTTCCCCTGACTTGACTTTACTTTACATTACTCTGCTTGCCGCATATGACACGCCCACAGGCGTACCGGCTCAGCCCCTGCCTCCAGTCAATGTAGCAGCATCTGCGCCAGCCACATTTGTTGTTCTAAGTGTCAACGGGCCAGAGGCCCAAGACCAGGAGTAAAGGGCCTGCGGGTAGTCGATAGACTACGCCCACCTTGCCACAAATATTCCATGCTTGATATATATATTGATAAGCAAACCGAAATATATGCCTATGATTACCTCTAACAACTTCGGTTTGGATCTCATAAGACTTGGTACTGCTTTAACGAGTTAAGACCCTTATTTGTATTCTGGTCAGGATATTCTAGAACACAAAGTGCTTTAAGCTAAATTTCCTATTAAAATAGCCAAATAACTGAATATATCTCCTTCTTTGGACTGGCGACAATAGGCTGCACTGGACAAGGATAGAAAACTGTGTAGATCAACTGTAATAGATGGCCAAATATAATAAAATAATACAAATTTAAGATTTAATATCCTTGACCATACTATGCTAGGCTTAAGACGTAAAAGATTCTTCCGTAATACCTTATTAACTTCATAAGTCATTTTTCAATTTCTCTTCCAAGGTTCTGTTGTGACTGTAAGTTTTGAATGTAGGATGACAGGATAGGCTGATAGTTGGTATGAAACCCTTTTCCACGAAATCGATAAGTATCGATTTTCAAAAAGGATTTGCACATATCCAGAATATTTATCTTTTTGGATACCCCAACCTGTACCCGGCAAAAATGTATTTTTTAGGAGGCATAGTCTTGCGCTTCGATATTTACGTATATTTTGTTGACTAGCTTATGCCTTGAACATATTATAAAGATCGTACACTGAAGTTAATCAAGGATGCATTTCCCGCAGAGAGGAGTTAAGTGATTAAGAAGCAGCTACATAAAGTCCTCATGTTTGTATATGTATAAGGCAGCTCAGCGTTGGGTAAAGGGTATCTGCTTATCGGGCACTCCCGACTAAAGCACCTTTTGCTGTTGTTATTTGGATAAAATAGACCTTCTGGTTGAATCCAAAATCGACAACTCGTCATCGTTTTGTGTCAAGAGGCCACTCTTGTGAAACTTTTGCCGCTAAACATGTGGCGCCACAAATTGATTGGCAATAAGTAAAAAAAGAGGCACAATTCAAATGCAAATCACTTATAAAACTTTTCATGATTTCGTCCCACTTCAAACGGAAATATGTAAAAGACGGCTCCATTTTCTTTTACTCCTAAATACATAAAAACGTGAGAGCATGAAAATGTTTTGTGAAGATGAAATTTTGTATCAATTAATCGAAATCTGCGCAGTTTTCTTAGTATCGGTGCAAAATTGAATAATAAATATAGCTGCAAGTGTATTCAATTTTCGCAGTCCAAATACTGGTATAGCTTTTGCCGGCTTTTTTTTTAGGGCTTAAAAGGAAATTGATTGTCAGAATTCCTTTGGGTTTTTTGTTCGATTTTGTTGGATTTTGGACGAACTTACTTTTTATTAATTTTGCATGCGGCTTTAGGGGGTTTGGGGGGAGGGGATGGAAATTGCACAGGATATGAAAATGAAAAGCGAATTGTTGGCCAAATGAAAACGCATAAATTGGGTTTCTGCCGATGATTTGTGGACCGCTTCATTTGTCCCAGAGATTGCGGCGCCGATGCGGCTCCATAAAATGTACACGAATTTCAGAGTTTGAGAGCCGCAACTTTGACAGGCCCCACCGCCAGAGTTGCAGCTGGAATTTGGAGGTATTAAACTGGCCAAAAAAAAAAGCCAACACACACACACACACAGAGAGAGAGACACACACAACTGACACTGCAATGTGTTTTGTATGTTTTCTTTTATTTCGTGCTATTCTTTTCTTGTTTTTATTGTTTTTTTTTTGTGCCTTGCGGCAAAAGCAGCGCACACATCATTTGAGCTGCTCCTGGTCATGCTTCGTCTCGACAGCCAGCGTCCCGCTCCTGCTGCTGGTGCCACTCGCACTCGAGTCTCAGTTGTCCATCCGCTTGTCTTTGTGTCCGTTTCGTGCATTCGTCTGTGTTGGGCCATGTCCCGGCCGACGGAAGCCAAAAGTGGAAATGCATGATAAATGACACGAGGTTTTCCTTACTTTTTACACTTTTTCTCTCCCTCACTCTGTGCTCCCGGGTTTTCCTTCTGCCCCGCTGGGGGAGTGCGAGCACAACGGCGGCAACAACAACAACAACAAATTTTTATTTTAAGATACAAAACAAAACTGGACGAAAATTGTGAAACGATGACGTCGTAAATGTTTTGTTGCAACATTTTTTTCTGCTGCACACTCTGTTTGTCTGTGTGTGTGTGTGTGTGAGAGAGAGAAAAAGAAAGTGTGCAGTCAAAGAATCACACAAGAATGAAAAACAGCAAAGCAAACTGTCCGCGAAACGGAAGCTCAAACTAAAACAACTGCAGCGAGTCAGAACACAGGCCACAACACAACAGCACAGGACAGAAGCAGGCGCAGGGTGCAGCTGCAGCTGCGGACCGGCTAGAAGGGATCTGGTAATGAGCTACCATTCAGAAGTGCATTGGAAAGAGAACTACAATTTGAACGAATTACATTTTGCGAGTTAAACTCTGCGTTTGGTTATATCCGTTGCCTAATACTGTCTAATAATTAAAAACATAAAAGATAAAATTTTTAATTTTATTATTTTTATTATTCGGATAAAAGTCAATATTAAAAACAAATGCCTTAAACAATATACTGTTAAAGATAAATGCAAATTTTTTTTTAATAATCGAATGCAAAATTATACAAGTTATTGATGCGGCTACGAGCTGTATGCACCACGGAGGAGTCGCTATTCTTAATTAAATCTTTTTTTTTTATTCAGAAGATTTAAAGTAAAGTCCTAATTTAATTTTAATTGGTTAAACAATTTACAAATTCGTTCTCTAGAGAGTCATAACCCCTTCAATCCAGAGGAGAACAATCGAAATGTGTAGACACGTGGCCTTACATGTTAAATCTGTCGCTGTATTTCCAACGGAAAGAAGAGAAACGAAATGAACCTATTTGATTGGCGTAGCGGGGAAGAGCTTTGAAAGCTAGCATTTAAGCTGCGTCCCGAACTACAGGAGCTCAGAGGAAAAGAAGGGAGCGGAATGAGGCCTCAACAGTACGCAAATTTCAGGAGCTATTTGATTGACCTAGCGGGACCGGCAAAAAAGCTTTAAAAGCTTACATTAGGGCTGCGCTCGATGAAGAGCTCGCGCTACATCAGCTTAAACAGAGTAATTGGAAACTCGATGGGGGAAAGCGAATCAGAGCTGAGCTTTCGCGCTGAAAATTAAAATAGTCGTGTTCAAGAACTTGTCGAAGCTATCAAAACCTGTTGTAGCAAATGCAGTTGCATTTGCAGCTGCTGTTGCATTACAGAATACAATTAAAGACATTCGTTGTGAAGATGCCAAATGGCCACTGACTGTGCCTAAATGCTGTAGGGTGCACAGCGACGCGAGCAGCGGCCCGCGGGCCGCTGGCCGCTCTGTTTCGTGAGGCATAAACCGAAAATTCACACTTGGTTACTTTCTTCATGACTTTGGATATTGTTGTGGTTTATGTTAGTGCTGTCACTTGCCGCGTGCTGCTGCCCTCGTCCCCGGCAGCGACTGCGTCCCCTGCAGCAGGCACGCCCCGACGCCCACAGCGGCAGGCAACATGCGGCTGCCGCTGTGTGATGTATGACTCCGTGAAATGCGATATATTCATGTTAAATTATTTTTGCAAAAAACGAAAACGAAACGAAATCGAAACGCGAACCGAGACGAGACGAGACGAGACGGGACGAGTGAGCGACGAAACGAGTAGAAACGAAACAACATGAAACGACAACTGCGCCTGTTGATGACAAAGAGAACACGAATGCGAATGCGAATGAGAACGAGAACGCGAATGAGCATACGAATGCGGATGCGGATATGAATACGGACACGGACAGGGGCTGGGCATCGGGAGAAGCGTTGGCCCTTTAAGTTTTTGGCTTAAAGCGCAAGTGTTGCACAACGCCAAGTGGCGCCACATTGTTGCAGTTGCCGTTGCAATTGAACAAACAATTAAAAGTTTTAAATATTGTGACAGCAATTTTACAGTTAATTGCACAACGACCCCGCCCCAAGCCCCCCATTGGACTCAAATCCCTCACACAGCTGCCAACTTCATTTATTACTTTCCACATAGCCATCCCCCCTCCCACTCATCAATCCACGCCGTGCGCCAACATGACTTTTTGCCATGCTCTATATAGGTGGGCAAAAAATAAAGTTTGGCTTTAGTTTTTCCTGACGCTACTCGATTTAATTTTCTAGTTATTTCCCCCCCCCATTTTTGCAGGGTGCTCGGGGTCGGGGCTAGGCGCCCCTTGCGCTTCGTCCAATTGTGAATTGGCAACTGGCGCAGCAGCTGCAATGCTGGCGGCAGCTCACAAACTGACAACCATTTGTCATTACCGGCGGAGTCGCGGGGGAGCGGGTTGGCGCCACTTTGTAGGGTATTGGCAAGCGCCATATGTTTAAAGCGTTTAACAAAAAAAAGTTTAATTAGCGAATGTCGCGAGGGCAGTTCGAGTCGGGGCCGGGGTCGGGGTCGGAGTAGGGCCTGGTTGGGCATGCCCCGGATATGACCCTGCAATTCTGGCATATTAAATTCCAGGCAGCAAACAAGGGAATTTCAATTCGTGGCAAGGCGCCCCAGGCACACAATTTAGCTGACTACCCCAACAAAAAAAAAAAGAAAAAAAAAAACAAAAAAAAAGAAGAAAAAACCCCGGACAAATTCCCGAAAATCTTTGTAAGGCAGTTAATTAAAAACTTGAATGTGCAGGGCAGCAGATGTGCAATAGGTTGGGTTGGGCTTTATCTGTGTGTGTGTGTGTGTGTGTGTGTGTGTGTGTGTGTGCGTGTGTGTGTGTGCGTATGTGTGTGACAAAAGGCAGCCCCCAAGGCCCAAAACAAAGAGCAAAACCAGCAGCTGGCAAAAGAAGACCCATAATTGAAAGTGCAGTTAGTTTCCACACTAATTGAAATGAACTAAACTCGACTCAAAGTTCGTATTTTATAGAGCACACAAACAAAAGAAATTCCCAACCTTATAAAACTACACAAAATCTACAAAATCAATCAGTTAAAATTCGTAATTTGCCAGCTGCTCGTATACGAGATTTCATTCGGACAAAATCAAATAAAATGATCGCAAAAATGGCTTCCACACTCGAGCCAATAATTCAAAATACTTCAAAAGAACATCACTCAATAATATTAAAAGCTGAATTTATTGACTGCGCTCCACCAAAGCGTTATTTCAAGCCTTCTCGATGTATGTATCTCATGCTGCTTACTAAAAGAAAGGGAGCAATGCAAATCAAGCCATGCTTCCCTAGTTACGCGTTGTAACTAGCCAATTATCAAACGAATTAAAGAAGAAGAAAATACTATTTGCATGTTATCAACATCTTAATAATGTCTTTCTTTCTGGCCTGAATCCATTGCAAATGGTTTTGTGTAAATGTATGCAACAGGCAGACGAAGGAGATGGCAAATTTATGGCATCTCATCGATATCTTGTTTCGTTTCTGATAAATGGAGAACAATCAGCTTATTTTGAATTTAGAATACCTGATAGTACACATAGATCCAGCTATTTGACTCTTTTGATACCCTACCCGATTTCTTCCTATATTAAAATACACATTTTTAAAGGTATAGTCTTGGGCCTGGGCCTTTACACACTTTTGAATGTCATATTTATATCATAATTGCAAAGTGTTCGAGCAATAAACCCCGAAGTTAATAACGAAAGCATTTCACATAGCTTGGACTTGAGGGAAGAAAAGGCCCAGCCTGCCCGAGTGTGTGTGTGTGTTGGAAGAAGGAAGTTTTGATATTTGTAACAGGCTTTAGGTATCTCCCCTTTCTTATTATTCAAAATATCATTATTTTTTAACTATCGTATATTTGCCAAGTTCTTACAAAAATATACTAAAAATACTTCTTCGTAATAGAAAACTCGTTTTGAAATATTAGGTTTCTCTTCAATTAGTATATAAATTGGCATATGGCGTTCAATTCGATGTGACAGCCCACACATGGATCGGGGCACATGCTAATATTGCCTTAAATCATCTGATCCGGAGCCCAAATCCGCAACGGAAAGCTCCTAAGTCGCACTAGGAAACGATGGAACAGTATACAAAGGGACAGATACACAGGCGCACGGCAGGACCAGGCACACAGGGAGGGCAGCGAGAGGCGGGGCTAAACAATTGAATGATGAATTGTCGCCCACTTGGCAGATGAAGCGGTAACAATGGCCCCGAGCTTTATGCGTGGGAGCGCCAGCATGTGCGTCCAGGATGTGGACATGGCACCTGTACCCTGCACCCTGTCCCCCGCCAGCTTCTGTGGCCACCCCTCCAGCAGCTAAGCCTTTTGCGGCACAATGATGGATCTCCTTAATTAAGTTGTAGTTGGCGTTGGGGCTGGAGTCGGGCCTGAGCTGCTGCTAAATTGAAAAACGCATGAAAAATGTTGCCTGGAATATTCTTGATTATGACAAGCTGCTGACGGAGAGTGTTGGACACTTGCCAGTTATTGTTCGAGACATTGGATACCCGAGCATCTTGGGCTAATCTAATGGCAGCTCATCAAGCAGCGCCAGCTGTTCAACACTGCCAGCACAGCGATCGGTGAGAAATGACATAAGCTGTCAAAAGGCAGGAGTTGAGCATGAAGAATAGAGGAATATTAATTGGCTTCCAAAATGCTTGATATATTGTTGAAGACTCGTTTCTAATTAAGCAAAATGAAAAGAGGTTCAGGATTCAATATTTGATGCTTTGGATTCCCTGAGCAAAAAATATTTCTACATATGACTTCCTCACTTCACAATTACGATCTTCGAATGTTGAGAACAAGCTGTGCGTTATAATTCTCAAACTGTTATGGCGCTGTCTGTGTTACTCCCGAAATTTCATTCGCTGTGATTGCCCGTCAAGATATTCATTCCACATGCAACCGCAACAAAACCCGTTTGAGTTTAGCGCTGACTGGCAGCAAAATGGAATATTGTAAATAAATTATACATTAAATATGTGTTGTGCGCGTGTCGCTCTAATAAACACATATTTTTGGCCAGCAGCCGCAAAATGTTGGCTGTTGCATGCAACGGAATGAGAGCAGGCGAACCTCTAATACCCTTTCTCTCTTTTAAGCAATATGATTTCGGGCTCGTTTCGGAACAAAAGAAACTATAAACGCACTGAACGCATTTGTGCGATATACTTTTCAATTGTTTGAGGATTGATGCTGATTGATCTCAGTTACATTACGCTCAGCTTGCCAAGACAAGTCATGCGTTATAAATATGTACACTGTACGTTGTCATATAGGATTTGTAGAACGAAAAGTAGTCGGAAACGCGAAAATAGTGTAAAATGGAGCCTTTGTATTCTTCAAATCAATAAATTTCCGGCTGGTTTAAAGCTCGAGCCATGGCTTAGCTCATGGAAATATTGAGAAAGTGGCAAAACATAATGGCAAATCAAGGAAAACTTCTAATGTTTCCTTTTTCATTTTCTTCTGTGGGTGCAGTAAACCATATGCCAAACAGTTGGAAAAGACAATGTCACAAAGCCTAAAGGGTAAGGGTATTAAAACGGTATTGACACTTGTTGTGTGTTGTTGTAGTTGTTGTTGCTAAGAGTGAGAGAGAGAGAGAGAGAGAGAGGGTGAGGGGCAGTGTGTACACATTTTTGTGCACTGTTTCTGCGGTAAGTGCGGGCAGTATCCAGTTACCAGTTGCCAGTTGCCAGTTTTCCCCAAAGAATTCTGTTGCAGTTTTCAAAGGCTGTTCATTTGTTGGTTGACATTAAATTTGATGCGGCTTAAATAATATTTATGAATTTATGGCTGGCTAGCATTTTAATTGGGGTTTTTGCTACCAAATGCCAAACAAATTTTGCATGATTTATGCCAAAAGCTTAAGCAATGGACAATCAGGGTCAAGGGACACGTAGGGACGCATAGAATACACTTATATACATAAACATATACATATATGTCGAACTCTCGTTTAACTTCATAAAGACTCTATTAGTAAATAAAATGCCATAAAATATTTATAAATAAGCTGCAGGGCTGAAAAAGTGCTGCTGCATAGGAAGCTAACCCGACTCGAGACCCTGGAGTCAAATGCAGGGCCGTAGTCAAAGCCAAAGAGGCCCAGCACAGAGCACAGAGCACAGATCCCTCGTCCGTTGTTCACAGTTTTCTGTTGAGCATACCTAAACTGTAGCTGAGCTATGCCTGCTTTCTCTCTTGCCCTCTCTATATCTCCCCTCTCTCTTTCTCTGTACTTTTCTATATGACATTATGCAAATCGCCTGGCAGCTGCTGCCACTGGATACAAAGCAGCCAGAATGCCGATACGGATGCACCCTGGCAAAGACTTTAAGTGGATTACAACGGCAGCAATATGCAACAGCAACAGCAACAGCGACAGCGACATGCAACAACCGCCACGGCAATGGCAACTTGTTAGCTGCCAGCGGTCTGAGGCAGGGGACCCAACAGCAGAGTTCAATAGTTGTTTGATTTTCGATATGACGGCGCGGCTGAGCAGAAGGACGTGGACGTGAACGTGGACGTGGGCGCGGACACGGCTGCGGCTGCGGCTGCAGTAAGGGTGTAGTCGATGTCGGTGTCGGCTAGTACGAAGTACTTTGCCTCATTGCGGGTTCGTTGTCTGCTCGAGTGCTGTCGCCGCCGTTGCCAAACACGGGCAATTTATGGATTTTCTATTAGGCGCGTGCGGCATCTTAAGAATTTCTAGGCGATTGGCAATGCGTCGTATGCGTAACGCAGCCCTGCATGGCCAAAGCAGCCAATCGAGATGTGTGTGTGTGTCATTTTATATGCCTCTAGAGGATATTTTATTATCCTGAGCCCAATAAACCTACAAATTCTCGATCAGAACCGATTTCCGAGTCGATGTAGCCATGTCTGCCATCCTATCTCCTTCTATGCTAACTTGGCTCTCATTCTAAAAGCTTTCATCAGGAAATACCGCATAGGTATTTCTGCTGCTGCAGCGTTTATGTCAGAAGCGTCGAGGTCGGATCACTATTGTTCCATAGGAAGAACAATTTGAAAATAAGTTTAGGTCTTCAGCAACCTTAGCAGTTAAGGGCTTCACGATTCCCCGCATACATATATCTGAAAAGTCGTGAGGCATATATATTTGAAAGGGAATTTCATCTTCGGCCTGCCGCAGATAACTGTTCTTGTTGCTTTCA
The DNA here is from genome assembly GCA_035045885.1 of Drosophila borealis. NCBI lineage: Eukaryota > Metazoa > Arthropoda > Insecta > Diptera > Drosophilidae > Drosophila > Drosophila borealis. The sequence continues at coordinate 2,426,823 of JAWNOR010000112.1, forward strand.
TATTTAAAAAAGCAACTGCCAACGCGGCGTATGCGTAATGCCTGCTAAGCCCTACCCAGCCTCTGAGGAACGGACGGCAGCTCATCAATTAGTCGGCCACTGCATTTTGCTAGGCTTGGTTCAGAACTCTCGCCTCAACTGTAATTTAAACTTTGTTCGTTGTCCGGCAGAAAAATTGTTTTCTCTTTTTCAATTTTGTTTTTCTGCGACTGTCGCTCTCCGTCTCGCTCACACACTTTCTCACTGTCTCTCTTGCTCTCTTGCTACGTTTGGTTGTCGGTCTCTATAACTAATTTCGTCTGGGCGCACTTTGTAAATTCCGCCTTTTAGTTAGTTGCATAGCAAATAATAACTTCCGCTTGCCTGCTGCTTTGACTAAGAATTGAAATGATTACGAAACAAGAGTTGCACTGCCAGCCAGACAACCCCTCCTTACTGCTCTCCACACCGCCCCCTCACGCTCACGGTCACCCCTCCCCGCACCAGTCGGTGAGTTATCATCATTTTGTTGCTTCTAGCGCTAAAAAGAAAATTCGTTTCGCACTGAGGCAAACTTTATTATACTTATAAGAAGAAAATTCGCCAAAACGAACTTTATGACTTGAATCCAGCAGCAGCAGCCGCCGCGAGCAGGCATTTAGTGTGGCCAGGACGGAGCATAAGTATCCGCTAGACATGGGCTAGCCAAGCAGTTCTTGGCAAGCCAAGGCGTTTATTAAATGCTTTCTATTTGTTTATATCTTAGTCTAGTCTAGTCATTTTTACTCGTTTAAGTAGGAGGAGCAACTAAGAGTTAGAGAGAGTATCGGCTTCAGAAAGTCTCACGGCTGCCCCGAGCAGGTCCACCGGGCAGTAAGACATGTTCTAGAAGCTTTTGAGCAGAAGCAATACTGCGTCGGCGTTTTCCTCGACGTCAAACAAGCGTTTGACAAGGTCTGGCACGATGGTCTTCTGTTCAAGATGAAACTGATACTCCCAGCGCCATACTTCAGCATCCTTAGCTCCTTTCTGGCAGGACGCACCTTTAATGTGGCCGTTAAAGACCAAAGGTCGGCAATTAAGGGCATCAGAGCAGGTGTCCCACAAGGCAGCGTCCTCGGTCCGATGCTGTACACGCTGTATACGGCGGACCTGCCCACACAAGGACAAAGCAATGAAGACCTCAGCCCTGCGAGACTGCTGGTGGCAACATATGCGGACGACACTGCCTTCCTAGCCTCCCACAAAAATCTGCAAGCTGCTACAAGTGCAGTGCAGGACTGGCTGCTGCAGATCGAAACCTGGACAGCTATGTGGAACATCGCTATAAACTGTGCCAAGTCCGCTTGCGTCACTTTTACGCTGCGCCCAGACAGCTGCCAGGGGCTACGGTTCGATGGAGGAACCATTGAGCAGACCAACTCTTTCTGCTACTTGGGTGTCCACCTGGATCGAAGGCTCATATGGGGGCCTCACATCGCAGCAACGAGAGCGAAATGCCTCAGAAGACTTCAAAAGCTCGATTGGCTACTAAAGCCTCAAAGCAAGCTGCACATATCCACGAAGACACTGCTAATCAAAACGATGGTAACGCCTATCTGGACATATGCGATCCAAGTTTGGGGCACGGCATCAGCACACCAGCTCCGTCGCATAAGAGTGGTCCAAGCCAAGGCAGCACGCAAGGTTGCTGGCCTGCCATGGTACGTAACAACAGACGCCATCGAACGCGATCTCCGCCTAACAAAGGTCGGAGATCAGCTCAATTTCTTCAGCAGCCGATACTCCGACAAATTGGTGCAGCATCCGAACGCGGCCGCAAGGGCCCTGGCTGAGCCCATCAGTGAGAGGCGCCTCCGAAGGCTACACCCCGACGACCTACCAACGAGGCGCATCACTTGAACATGTCTTTCCCAATATTGTTATATATTTTTAAGTCTGTAATTATAATTTAAGTTATTATATAGTAACTATACACTACACCCCTAACTCCGCTTGGTAGAGATCAGAAGGCACTGATCGATTCCAGCGCAAAATAAACCAAATTTTTTAAAAAAAAAAAAAGAGAGAGTATCCTGTTACCCCAGTACTCTTTAAACCAGGAACTTCATTCTTGTAATAAATAAACTTGTTCAACATTTAAATTCTCTTTCTACAATTTGTAATTATCAGTTATACCAGTTGTATAATATCTATAGACTAAGCGGGTATTAACCGACTTTTCTTCAAATTGCTTCTCAATATCCACTACGAGGGTTGGATAATTCGAAAAGTGTGAAACACATTTCAAATGAATTTTAACAAAGAAAAGGGGCTTGAATCCATTCGTATGGTAACCAGATAGCACCTCAAGCCGGTTTCCACTGATTTTCCACAGTTGTGGGTGGAATTACGAAAGCTACGTATAGAAACAAGTACAGCTTCCTGGCTCTTTCGGTTTGGGCCGTGCATTGATCACCAATCAGTCAGTCAGTCAATGTATATATTTATATATAGCACGGAAATATTTTGATAATACAATTGGACCCATTGAAAATACGCAAATATATATTTCCAACAACATTCGTAAGCGACCCTCGCACTAGCTAATATCTGCGGCCAATAATAACAAAAACTAGCGCCAATTTTTTCCTTTTTGTGTGTATGTGAGTGTTTGTGTGTGTGCGTGTGTGTGTGTGTTATGAGTAAAACAAGCAACTGGATAAGCAAAACCATCTATGGAATCCAAAGCCAACCCGACCAAAAGCCACGCCCACGCACCCATTCATAGTTTATCCACTCATTCCGAGCCGTTGAAGCGCAACCGGCGAAGTGCGGCTTCAACTTTTGTTCAAGTTGATCGAAAAACTCGAATAAATCAACCGAGGCCCTTAACAAAATTTCAAGAATAAAAACAACAACTAAGCGAATTCAACAATTAACTTAAGCAAATAAAACATCGAGTGTTTTCACATGGAGGACTATTCTGATCGTAAACTTAATAATGAAATTAATCAACCAAATCATAAAAACATTTATGATACTTATTCACTAAGAAGAAGATACGCAAAGATTGACTTTTGTGTTTGTAGTTTTAATCTTTATCCTTTATTCAGCTTCAAATGCTATGAAAGCGTTCGAGAGCTTAATATTAAACAGCAATTCAGGGTTCAGGAATTTATAAATAAATTTTCACTTTATATGAAACATTTATTTCGAAGTTTGTGTGAGCGATAATTTACTTTACAACTCGATTTTCATTAATAAATTCATGGGAAAACTTTGATTACACTTTTTGATGTTGCGTCCAATCACATATAAAAATATCTGCGTTAGCTATATTAACTTTCTCACGTGCGGGAAGTGGGTGGAAAACTAATGTCAACATTCTTAAGAAAAAAATATGAGTATAGCCGCATGACCCGCTAGTAAATCCATAATTAACTTTACTTCATATAATAGATACATATCAATTCCTGGAATGGTTCCCCAGAGTTTTAGATGCTTCGCCTTCTTATCTCATCCATTTCTGTATGTCCACAGCTCAGAGCAGTCGCTGCTCTCAAGTCTTAGGCATCTATCAGTTGAAATTCGGATGGGTATTAGGGCTGAATGTCACGTTTGCAGCTATTGGAGAATCTAGTGCGATTCATGTACATGGGTACATATACATATGAATATACGTTTGTGTGTCCCCACACACACACACACACACACACTGCTTTGTATCGTGTCTGACTTGAATTTTCTATGATTTTGTGATGTGATGTGTAGTGTTGTGCCTGGCAAACACTCGACAACAAAGAGGCATTTCGAATTTTAATTTTAATTGAAATTGAAATATTTATGCTGCCACTTGCAACTGAAGCGGCTGAAGCACAGAGACGCCGTCGGCGGCGCTGACTTTCAAATTTAATCAAGCGCCGAGTGTAATGCAAAATCTAAACAAAATGGCAGCAGCCCCTCAAGTGTGTCTGTGTGTGTCTGTGTGTACAGTACGTGTGTGTGTGCGCGCGCTTATATTAGTTGGGGTAGCTGAAAATTAATTAAGTTGAGAAAATGTCAACGCTGCTGCTTTCGCCCCGCCGTCCCGTCGCGCCGTGTCACCCGATATTGTTACCTGCCATTCGTTTCATTTCGTTTCGTTCCGTATCGTTTGCCGTCAACCACTTTATGCAGTCGCCGGTCGCCAGTGTTGGTAAGTTGCTGTGTGCGCACATGTATGCTGCGTCACTTGGCACACCCTGTTGCCTAGCCACAAATGGGGTATGTCGTATATCATACGTTGAAAATTCCTAGCGAATCCAGGGACGAAGGCAAATACCGTTTGTTAGAGCCTTATCTCTGCTTGGCTTAAAAAAATGGTGAAATGATTCATACGTATACAGAATAATCCATGCAACAAATGAAGTGCTGCCTTCTGATTCAGTCTGCAGAACAATTAAAGTAGATGCTAGAGTAAACCGTTTAAATGTAGTTTTGTGTCCAGGGTATTCTTGCATCGAGTGCCACCTTTTGACTTTCTGACTTTTATTAAGTTTTACGGTTACACACACACTGCACACAGATATCACACAGATATCACACACATACACACACACACATATTGCACACCTGCATCGTTTGCTGCTGATTTTATATTGCAACACACAATGGGACCAAATGAGTAATAATTCAACGAAATTTTATGCTTTTACGTAACGAAATCTATTATCAATTTTTTTTTCTATTTTTGCAAAATTAAATTAAAAATTTGAAAAAGCTTCTTATTGGACTATCAAAGCCTATTAATTGTTATTTTGGTTATTTAATAATTATTAATTTGTATTTGATGATGTTTTGTTATTGTAGATTATTTAAAATGTATTTATGTTTTAGCCGAGAGTTTCAACTTTTTGTTTACCCAAAACTAAACTTTAAGCCGAAAGAGTTGGTTTAAGAACAACCGAGCCCCAAATCGAACCAATCTGATTCAATTCCTGACTCGCTGTCAGCTACTACAGTCAGAACTATAATACAACCACCCCATTTAACACATAGTTAATTAATTTGCACAATGTAAATAAATATCAATTTTAAAGAAAATTGAAAAAAGTCAGCATACTTCCTTCAAGTAACAATATACCTTTACAAGTACAAAATTATTGTACTTTTTTAAAATATTTGAAAAAGTACAATAATAACGCTTGTAGCTAATCAAGAATATGATAATGGAGTAGACCGCGAATTCAGACAAATTTAAAGTGAAACAATTAAATATTGTAAAACTAAAAGTGATTTGATAAAAAATACTTGCTATATACTCTTGATCCGCAAAAACAGCCTAGTCGATCAAACCATTTGCACCTCTCTATCCATCCGCTTGTGTGTCAGTATACTCTCTATATATATAGAGAGTCTCTCCGTATAGTCTCTATAAAAATGGACATGCAGGCTCTCTTAGAGGATAAACAGGATACGTTTATATTTTCCTACTTATTTTACCTACCCCAGCCCCACTGCCCGACACTTCATAGTTTGCGGCTTGAACAGCGGCTAGCTTTATGTTATGATAAGTTTATAATGCCACCCAAACAGAGACACACACCCACACACACACACACACACACACACACACACACACACACACACACACACACACACACACACAAAAAAACACACACACTTAAAAGCGCCCTCTGCGATTCGAGAAAACTGCGGAAAAGCGAAAAATTAAACTAAACCGAAAAAATAAAAATGAAGTGCTTCTTCTTTTTGGCCATTTGTTTTTTATTGTTTCATGCGTGTGTGTGAGTGTGTGTGTGTGTGTTTGTTAACTTTGACGGCTCTAAAATTTATTAAAATTACACTAAACTGCAGAAGCAGCCGTTGCGCGGCGGGTGCCGCCGCTCGACCCAGAGGGGGATGTGTCGCTGAATGCGACGTGCGAACGGAAATTATATTAGTAGTTGCTTTTGCCGGGGCTCTCACGGGAAGAATGAACGTTGAATGAGCGCATAAAAGCGTTAAAGTGGCGCACACGGATGCAGCTGCCGCCCAGAGAGCCCGTTCCACCAGCTGCAACATATGGTTGCTGCCAATCGAGCTGCAGCTGGAGCTAAAACTAAAGCCAGAGCTCAACTCCCTCCCGGGCGGAGGCCAATTTCGATGGCGGCAATCAAGAGGGTTCAACTTGAAGATTGTGTATGCCTTGCCGCAGCCTCTCATAGAAAATAAAAAAAGTAAAGGAAAACTTTAAAATTTGGTTGTGCAGCTGTCGAGGTGTCGAGGTGTGGGGAGTGTGTAAAGACTGTCTGTCAATGCTGGCCGTGGCTAGACAAACAATAAGTAAAAATTTTCAATTTCGTATGCAAAACTGTGGCACAGCCCGATAGTCACGCACCACAGAATGGGGCGTTCAGTGGGTGTGGCAATGATGATGTTCACCAAAAGATGGGGAAGAGCCGCCTGTGGCAGGGCTCTTGCTTTCCTGCCGCTTTCTTACTTTGCGTTTGCATTTGATTTTGTGTGCTGATAGGCGCAAAAAGTCAAATTGTGGCAGCCAATTAACAGCGGCCGAGGCAACAGACCCCGCGGGGCATGGGGCAGCTGTTAAGAAAAGCACAAGTCAAACAAAACGAGGCAAAGTGCACACACACTCACACTCACTCACACACACACACACACACACACTCGGGTGTACACAATGACCTGAGCAGGCCCAGGCAAGGGTTAAGCATTCTGTATGTGCGAACGTGACTCGTGCCTCATGCTGCATGCCGCGTGCTGCAAGCTCGTTTATAAAGTTGACAAAAAACGTTTGGGCCAAAGATAATCATCTGGCAGTTTTGCGCTATCAGCGACACACACGCACACAATGGCCCAGGCGCAAAAGGAGCCACTGAAGCGTGCCAAAAATGAGGGTGAGAATGGGGATGGGGCTGGGGCTTGGCCTGGGGCCGGGGCTGGGGCGCGTACATGACCATGGAAATGTATAATGCAAAATGTAGAAGACGAAGCTCCCTCACTCGCCAGCTCGACACTTTTGCTTTTGTCAACGTCCTGTGCCGGGGTTGCCGACAGATTTCCCCAAAAAGATGACTGGTAAATTTTAAAGCGATAGCACAGCGCGAATGGGCTGGAAAAAGGCACAGAGACGGGGTAGGGGAACGGGAACGGGTGACAGTCAGCCAGGGGAGCTTGCAACGAAAATAAACGCCTCGGGGCTTGACCTGCTAATGAGCGCACGAGCAGAGGGAACTGAAATGCGCTATGCAACACTGGTCACAGCTGTACGAAATTATTGAATTAAGTGACGGGTAAAAAAGATAGCGAATTCATTCGCTTTTGTTTTGCTGACTAAGCTGACCACAAATATATTTGATTGTAGATCAGAATTTGCCACTGGCTATTTATATTTTCTAAAATATTTATTTCTAATAAATTCTTTTTAATTCTATTAATATATTTGCTCATTTGCAATTCTTTTAAGTATTTTATTTTTCCTTATAATTTATAGAGGCAATTACATTATTTCAGCCTCCTTATTCCCCGTGTTTTGTCAGTATGTGAACCAGTGTGCGAGGGTCTCAATAGGCACAAGGCCAAGCAGTAAACAAAGGCGAAAAAAATTGCAAAAAAAAAGGCTTCGCTCATTAAAAACGCAAAGCGAATGCAACTTGCAACATGCAAAAGCAGCAGCACCAAACAACAGCCTGAAAGTAGGCTACGCAGGAATGGAAAGTGAGCCGCAAAACAATTGGCATTAGAATTAGTTGGCCAAAGGAAAGAGAAAACAGGGAGAGAACTCGAGAGAGGGAGAGGGGTTAACAGAGAGATGCAGAGGAAAATAAGCTGGCGTTTGAATATGCATTTACATATTTATGAATATACCAATGTATGAATATTTAGAAACCAAAAGAGAGATCAGAAATCAATTCTTTCAAAAAGAATTCGTTATTTTACTATTCCCATTTCAGATAAGGTCTCTTTTCCGATTTCCTAATACTCTTTTTATAAAGTAAAATTGGGACTTTTAGTCGTATATACACTCGTCGGCTAATATAAAAAATGTTTACAGTTTAAGATATAGAGTAACTACCATTTGGAATGAAGATTAATCGATCCGGAACTCAGAAAATATATGTAATAAATATTTAAATATATTGAACGGAAACCCTGTTTGAATCTATTATTGCACCCTGAACAAGAATTAATATTAATGTTAGTTTTATTCGATTGTTTGTCAAATTGTATATTTTTGTATGCAATGTTTTGTTTTCTGGGAAATTAGGTCTTGAAGTCATGAAACCAATAATTGAGCAAACCCTTTTGCTAGTTTCTTTTTAGGTTTATTTTGCCAATAATCTGGCAGCGACTGTGGCTACAACATGAAAATTAGGGTGTACATAGAGGCCATGATTTGGAAAGGGTATTGCGCAGAACGAATTGCTTACATTGCGTATATTTAAAAATATAAATAGATATATTTAAATAAAAACATCAATTTTAGTAGTATCGATTCTAATTGATTTTTTATTTATAGCATAGATTTTTTCAGTGTGCTAATGCTGCCAAGCAAATGATGTAATAAGACTAAGCACAATAAGATGCAAGTTCCCTTTTTGACACCGCATTCGGATGCACTTTTTTAGTAGCACGGCAGTTAACTCCGTTGGCCAGCTGGCAATTGCATAATGCACAATGGAAAAGCATTTATAATTGAAACGCGTGCTCCATTTAGCCAGGGGTTCCACATACGGATAGCTTGTGGTTTTTATAGGCCAAGCGCGCAGCGGGAAATCGCTTTGTGAGGCAGCAGCCGCTGCTCCTGTTGCTGCTGCAGCTGCTGCTGCCGCTGCTCCTGTTGCTGCTGCTGCTGCTGACAGACTGTCGCTGATTAAGAACTTATTTAAAGGGATGGGCAACAAAATGCGGCAAGTCGCAGATCAAAAGCGAAAACGTAGCGCTAAATTAAATTTGCGCAAAAGTGAAATGATGATAATGATGACGCAACAGCAAAGGCATACAAATTGAAATGAACACGCACACATGCACACACACACACACACACACGCAGAAGACAAAAGGAGCAGAGCGAGAGAGACAGACAGACAAGCAAAGAGCAACAAAATTTGGTTGGGAATTTGCATTCATACATCTTTCAAGCTAACAGCAGCAGGCCGTTCAACTGAGCGAGTGACTGAAGGAGCGAGAGAGGGAGAGAGCGAGCTTACTCTCAAAACTTGGCGTCTGTTGCTTCTTTGCCCTATTCTTACGCTTTTTCTTCTTCATCTCTGGCCCCCATTCAATTATTTGCCTGCGTCGTTGCCGTTGCAATTAAATGAACGCACAAAAAGTATGCAATGCAAATGGCAAATGGCAAATGCTGTAAACAAAATGGCGCACGGCGAGACGTGCAAAAATTAAGCAGACAAAACAGTAGAGCCCAAGCAGCGAATGGGAGAGAGAGAGAGAGAGAGAGAGAGTTAGAGTGAGCATGAGAGCGCCGCAAAGACATGTGTTAGAGGCTAAGTTGAAGGCATGTGTGGCATGAGTCTAAGTTGCAGCATATGCGATTCTCGCAGCATGTTGAAGTCAGTGTGTGTGTGTGTGTGTGCTTGTTGTGGCCGTCTACCTGTCTTGTCTGTTTTGTCTGTGCCAATTGCCAGCTGCAATTGCATTTGAAAGTGATAATTTGGTGTGCACGGGCGTCTGTATGTGGGCGTGTGTGCGCCCACTTCTGTCTTGATAACTGGGCACGAGTTTGGCCAACGCACACACACATAGACATACATAAATTGATGCTCTTTCAAAGACATGTATGCACAAACATGCATTCAAACTCACCTTAAACAATCTCAATACACACAAACATCTTTATACCATATGTACATGCAAATGCACATGTAAATGTTCACTGAAAGCAATGCAAATTTCAATAGGAACGCTCCTTAAACTAAGAGGCAAATTATTGTATTTGAAATTCAAAGATGAAATAAATAAGTTACAGTCGGGTGCAGAAATATGGCTTATGTTTGGTCTACTTCAGAGCGCTGTCATATAAATGTAATTCTGTAATTCTAAGAAGATATTTATTAGGTCTAAAGGCAGACAGCCAGACGAGTATTCTACGAAACCAATATACCCGTTTTCCCTTTTCAAACAGAATATAATCAGAAGTTTTTATAAATCAAAATGAATAGTTGAAGAGTTGTTTTATGAAAAATATTTCTTGGTTCCAAAAGCTCAGGAGCTTTAATATCATACGCTATTTAAAAAGGCTTTAAGTTGCAAATTAAATTAAGACGAAGGAAAGTAAATATGTGAATGTGTGAAAACTTACAAATAACTCAAACTATTATATTGCAAATATATACATATGTATATATGCAAAGAATTAAGAATCTTAATTAATATAAATATGAGGATAAATTACAAAAAGTACTAACTCGTAACTCATTTTCCTCGAAAATACATTGTACTGTGATTTTATTATTGTGATATTAGATGTACTTAACTTACTTGAGTTTTCCCTCAGTGTACATATGACTTCATGTATGCCAAGCAAATGAGGTTAAACACACAAGCGGCGAACTACGATGAGCACACGATAAACGTGGAGCCCAGTGGGGTCGGCGGAGTGGGAGTGGATGAGATTTTCATCCCCTTAGAAGGCGGCGGCAACGACGTCAAACCAAAGCCAAACCAATTGGGTCATAATTGCTTTACGGACACCAAGCGCAAATGAGTCGTAAGCGGAGCAGCAGCTAAAGCGGCGAGTAACTGCTACCCGGCACCCGGCACCCGGTACCCGGTAACTGGTAACTGTTAACGGGTAAGCGTAATTCGAGCTGCAAAGGGATGCTGGATGCAGGTTAAGGATCACTTTTGTCAGGGGCAGAGCGAATGCATTCCATAAGTGAATGTTTGCACAAATGGATGTGTGGGTGTGTGGGTGTGTGTGACTGTGCGAGTGTGTGGGTTTGAAGTCGTGTGTCCACTGTAGCTGATTTCTATGCTGGTTTTCTGTTCGCCGCCAACAAAGACAAGCCACAAACTAGTTGCTTTTATCCAAACATAATGTGTTAATCGAATCAATTTGTAAGCGACTCGTTTCTTTTTTTCAACTTAATCATTCTTGATTTGCAATGATTTTTAATTGAAGCTCCATTTCTTTAGGTTTAAAGATACATGTATCCACAATTCTTTATTTCAAACGGAAAAAGATAAAACGTACTACAAGAAAATTTGTGTTTGATTTCGTTCACAGTTCACAGCTCGAACCAACTTTTCACCCCAATTCAATTCGTGAACCCAGTTTTTCACATGTTCATAGCTTTTTAATTGCTGAAAACTTGAAATTTACCCAAACAGGATTATACAAATACAAGGGTTGGGAACAACCTATCTCCCTCTTACGTAAGTAAAAACTTTGAACCGAATTAATTTTGAATAAAAATATGGTTCGGTTTGGGACTCGACTCGATTGATTTCTGGCAGCTGCTTTGATTTGAGGTTCGGTTCCGAGCAAGATGATTCTAAATGCAACTTCGTTATTATTATCAACAATTCAAACCTAAACTTTGAAAAGTGCTTTAAAAATAAATAAATATGCTTGGCTAGTAAGAAATATCAAATAAAACAAACTCAACTCTAGTTTGTTTTTGGAAAAATTAATCAATTTATTTCTGCCGTCTGTCTGTTTCTTTCTATGCGAACCAATCTCTCAGCTTAAAGCTATCGTATTAAAGTTTTGCATATCGTCTTTCTATTGCAGGCTGTACATACATATGTATGTTTGTTTATTTGGATATTTTACTTAATCTAGGCATTTACGAGCTTCACTTATCTCATATATCTGCAAAAAGCAAAAGCCTTCATTTTGTAATCTTTATAGCTGAAGACCCATATGGCGTTGGCCCAAAGCGGCCGCCATAATACAGCTTTGGTAATGGCTTCAGTGCGTTTGGCGATGCCTCAGTGGCTTGTTAATTTGTTGTTTGATGGCACACTAAGCGCTTCCACACACACGCTCCCTCAGAGAGGGAGAGAGCGAGAGAGAGGGAGAAAGAGAGATAGAAGGAAAGAGAGAGGCTCATATAGGGCCACAGGAGTGCGCATTCAGTCAGACGTTAAGCAGACAGAGGTGGCTAATGCGGGGGGGAGCAGGTTGCTAATGAGCCCCGCGAGGCTCTAACATGTTAATCCCAGTTAGTAAGTGCATTTGTCTGCCACCTCGGAGCCGATGGGACAATTTGCATTTGATTCGTGATCCCCGTAATTTTTTGTGTTTTAATTGGCCCCGCGGCATTGGGACTCCCTTCGCCGCCGGCCAGGGGGCACGGCTGGGGGAAGAGCTGCAGATTTTTTGGTCCATTTTGTGGCTATTCATCGAGTGCGGCCACACATAAATCAAGACGCTGACGAGGCGTCAAAGGCAGGCAGACAATCGGACGCCACGTCCCCAGGAGAAGCGGAACCACTTCATAACTGGACTCTCTCCCCGAATCGCATACATTTTAAATGGCAAGACACATGCGAGATTGGGATTGGGATTCGGATTGGGAGTGGATAGTGGGCAGTGGCCAGTGGCCAGTGGGCAGCGACTGTGGCTGGCATTGCGAGAACAACAATGACGCCGATGGCCATTGGACATTGGACATTGCTTGTCGTCTTGCTGGATCGCTCTTTGGGGCAAAATAAATTACCATAATTTAGGGGTAATTCAGCCAGCAACAGCAGCAGCAGCACAAAAACTCGCAAGCACGGCAACGTTGACAAAGGGCGAAGTGTAACGTCGAAGGGGCGGCGTTCAGCGGTTGCCGGACCCAGGGCAATGGGATTTTTCCAAGTTAAGTGGACATGGAACATGCACGACTATCCAGAATGATGTGTGTGTGTGTGTTTTGTAACTAGTTTAATGCCCTGCAAATGATGGGGCATATGTCAGCGAAGGCGGCGCATGTCGCGGATCACAAATCAGAGATGAAGAGAAAAACTGCAAACAAGATTCAAAGATTCTACCAGCTATTTGTGAAGAAGTTAGTCCAGTATGAACACCTAAAGATATACGGAAGTATTTTCTATTCTTTTTCAAGTTCATTATTTAGTTGGGCAACCCCGCCTTAGAGCAAGTAATTAAGGCTGAGCAGAGAGACAGGCCTCATAGCTGATGTCGTAGTAGGTCGCAGCAATGGAAAGCTTAAACCCACTCTCCACGGAATTTCAGTATTATCAAGGAATCAAGTAGTTTAAAGTTTGCCGTTCCATGTGGGACTGCGATCATGATGGAGCTCGAGCAGTTCGCTCGGGGAAACAGGTCTTGCGAAGTGTCTCTGGGAATGACGAATGTAGGGCTTTTGTCAGTGATGTCGATTCTCCATTTAGATGCCCAGGTCTCGTACTCATCCAAATAAAGGACTTTAGTTGTTTAGCACACAAAAAGTTACTTATTTTATTAAAAGAAACTGTGATATTACGAGTGTTTTATTTTCTATCTTTACTATGATGAAATAAAACTTTTTAGTTCGAATTTTGCGATCTGCTAATTCACATTTCATAAAACGAGTTCTCCAATGATTCGGACACTAGGTTAAAGAAAACTCACAACATTATATGAATGTATGTATAGAGTAAAGCTATATATGTTACATTTAGCACATTTTGTTATTTAAAATAATTAGCATTTCTTTGTAATATATATTATAAGAATGTTTATAATATATGCAGAAACTTTCAATAATCAACCCAAAAAAATAAGACTGAGTTGCGAGCCCGATTGGGATTTTAATAGAAACAAAATATAATGTACCAATAAAAGAATGTAATACGCGATAAAATTCCCAAATGGTTTTAGCATTCAAGATTGAGCACGTCCAGTTGAGTAACTGTTAATGCAGGGTATCTGCACAGTCATCGGCTCATTTGGTATGCTTTTTTATTGGGACTGTTTTTGTTGTTGTTGTTGCTGTTTTTGTTGTTGTTGTTGTGCTGTTGTTGTTGCTGCTGGCTGCTGGTCGTTGGGTCTGCATGTGCGTGCCTAGTTTAGCTTTTGATAAACTGCTTTGCTCAAGTTGAAACTTAGCCCGTGACTGGTTTGCTGCTGGTAACTGGCCACAATTGAGCCCAAGTCTGGCCACGTTTAACGGGCCCAAATTCAGCTCGTACAAGGCTAATATAGTTCAATAGCCAATGCGACGCCTGCGAAATGTGCGCACAGCTCATTTGATGCACATTATCGTGTTTTTCGTCTGTTTTTCCTTTTTTCCGCACCCCCTTTTTCCCTTTTTTTTTGAATGTCTGCCAAAAAGTGGCTTGAAATATCTTCGAAAATGAAAACATTTACAAGGCACAGACAGCGACCTATGACCTCCCGAAAAAACGCTTATACCTTTCCAGCCCCCTGCTCTGGGGGCATACAACATATACATATATATGTATATACATATATATGTATATATATATGTGTATATGCTCATGTTGTTTTGAGCTGCGGCGTTGGCGCCCTGCAAATTGTTAGCTATGAATCGAATGAATTGAATCGAGATGAAGATTGAGTCAAATGTACAAATGTACGAAGAGCCCGCCGAACACGACTACGGCTCGTTGCCAACCGCCCCATGATGATGATGATGATGCCAATGATAATGAAGGTAATAATGATGCTGCCAACGAATTTTATTGTGAATGAAATTGAATTCAATTGTGGAAAATCGAATGCGACGGCAGCATTGCTAGCGAAGCGCAATAATTGCGCAACTTATCAACGTCATTTGGTCTGGTTGTTCAGCCACCCGCCCCGCCCCATCGGGGAGTGGGAACTGCCAAAACTGGCAAAAATGCCGCCAAAAAGGCATAAAGTGAGGGCCATAAATGGCTTGCGACTTTCAGCTAAATGGCATTTTAACATAAATACATATGTATGTTCATAAATCGCTACAATAGATTGCCTTACTTAAAAAAAAAATATGAAAAAAATATATATATGCTTCAATTAAGTGTACAGTAATGTAAACCAACTCAATGCCGAACTATAAATAATTTTTAAAAATAAAAAAGCTAATGGCCCATGGGGGGATCGAACCCGCGACCTTCGCGTTATTAGCACGACGCTCTAACCAGCTGAGCTAATGGGCCGCCTTGGGCATCGCTGGTAAAACACCATAGATACTCTAGCCAGCAGCAGTGGCACACGTTCAATCTATAAGCAGCTTAGCACATTCGGTTTGACAAGCACTGAACAAGCGACGTGATCGAAACGAAAGCAAAAGCTCTTGTCACAGTGCGAACTGAAATCCGAAAGCTTTGTTAGCTTTTTACTAATTAACACTGTCTTGAGATAACGACGGGCACCGGAAGAAACATAACCAAAGTGTGTTTGTCGCAAAATGTTCTTGTGGCGGCTGTTGTTGGAGCTGTGACGGCAAGAACAATAGGAAGCACAATGAATGCTTAAGTCAGAGCGTCGGCGGCGGGTGGGTGGGGGCATACGACTTTACAATTCATTTTGCACATTTCCTTGACATTCTCATTTGAGCAGGTATTTTTTTTAGCTTTTATGTTTCATTGTGTCAGCAGAGCCTGCATATGCGACGTGTCTTTCCATTGTGTTGGGACAGCACAAGTGTGTGTGAGTGTGTGTGTGTGTGTTAATATACTTATACGCATACATGTGTACCTGCCCATATACTTTTTAGGAGCGGCGGTCGTTTTTGCGCGCTGGGGCGAGGGGTATGTCTGTTCATTAGAGCGTCGCTTAATTAGCGCAGCGCTTTGTTTTGCACACACTTCCACTTCCTATTCCCCAATCTCCAGTTACTGCTCTCCATGCTCATTCTCATTCTCGTTGCTATTTATACTTGTGCCATTGGCCCCGGCCACGTCAGCGGCGTTGCGTCATTGTACCTCGGCGTATGTCGTTTAGAGCTTTTGGCGCGTTGCCTCACATGTGACCGTGTGGCCTAATGGATAAGGCGTCGGACTTCGGATCCGAAGATTGCAGGTTCGAGTCCTGTCACGGTCGATAAGACAACATTGTTGAGTTGAGTATATTTTTTTTCTTTCTTTATTTGCGCACTTTTAATTGTCATCGACGAATCAACATCATTACTCAATTTTAACGATGTCACAGTTCTTCTGTGTTTTTCCCGTTCTCTCGTTTTTTCCCATACGCCAGATAACAGCAATTAATTTTAATGCGAACGACTCGATTTGTTTGCGTCGCAGTTGTTTTTTTTGCACCTGTATGCGCTGGGATCCTTTTTTTCTAGCTGCACCCTTGATGGGAGCCTAATTAATTCCTTAAGCTGTCTGTGCAGCTAGTCCCCCTTGCAGCCAATGGGTGAAGGGGGGCGGTGCAATTGGACACCGGGCAGTGGGCAGTGGGCAGTGGGTGCAGCTGTCTGAACTGGCTGGGTGAACACATTATTTCAACTTTTCGCCTGGCAAAAAACTTTTGCCACGCAGCTTGGCCAGGAGGTGTGCGGCCATAACCCCAATTATATGCAGGCAGCCAGCGCCAGCTCATTGTTTGGCCTCCATTGTCGGTCCCTTTTACATTTACCTCTGCCTTACTTCGCCCCTGTCTTTTACCTGTCTTAGTCTTTTTGTGTCCCTCTGTTTGTCAGTGTCCAAACTTTTCGATAAGCGTTTAATTGCAGGTCGAGCAGTCTCCGACTCCGACTCCGGCTCCGACTCTGACTGCACTTTGCGTTTTCCCAAACGGGAAATGCGTTGAACAATTTCAACCGGATGTTAAATGTCAGGGTTGATTATGTGTTCAACGTTGTTGTTTTTATTAATGTCGCTGTTGCTGCTTTTCTCGGCAATTTATGAGCGACAGTAATAAAAAATAAAAGAACGAAATGAAAATTGTGCACCGGTCCAATCAGATCCTATTAGCAGCAGTTTAAATAAACGAGTTTAACATTGTCCATTTAAGTGTAAAATATATTTAAGTTTTTAATTTAAGGCCAGGCCTAGTTGAACATTAAATTAGTTAAAGTTAGTTGGTGAAGCTCCCTGACTAATAAACTTCTTGAATCCGTCATGCTGTCTTTACTATTTTTATTTGTTTGACGCTTGCAATTCCCAACAAGTTAAAGTTTCGTTAAGTGGACAAGGCGCTTGCACGTGTCGATAACGAAGTGAGCTGACAACTTGAGTTATTTTTAGTATTTATATCTTTTTGCTTATTTTTTAAACACACAATAAATAATTTAACAAAAATAAATGTAAATATTGGGCAACATCGACTAAATATTTGTTATAATATACGTTTGTATATGGATTTTACTGCTGTAAAAGTCAAGTGGTATACGGATCGGTTTAATATCAAAGCCAAATGTACTCGCTGACTTAACCAAAAGGCAGTAAAAATGAGTTTTCTCATACAAAAATATTTTTCGACTGAGAAATGTTCAAATATAGTTCTTCTCTATTCGACTGTTGCTCAGTGGATTTTTCCAATTTGTTTCATGTATGCAACTTCACGAGTACACAAGTATTTCGCGAGACGAATTTCAATTTAAATTGTGCAATTTCCAGAATTAATGCGAATGAGCGATAATTAAGGAGCTCAACTGTAGCGGAAAACTTACTCAGGAGCAACTTGTCACCTTCTTTTGACCCCCTTGACTACGCCTCTGCTCGGCTGAGTTTAAATTGAGCCTAAGGCCTCGATATTGCACCCCTCTCGCGAGGTTAAACAGAGCTGAGCTTTGCTCTCTTTTCCACTCTCTCCCACTCTAGGTCTCCCTGTCACCCCTCTCCCTCTCTCTCTCTCTCTCTCTCTCTCCCTTTCTATTATGATTACGCATTTTTTGGCTGCAAATGAAATGTTTTGTCAACTTGCTGCCAAAACAGCGCACAACTTAATGGCAGACGGCGAAGAGGAAAATACGAAACACACACACAGTCACACACACACACACACACACACACACACACACACACACACACACACACACAGCAAACAAACAAATAAACAAACAAACAAACATTGGCGCAATTTTGCTGCAATTTCAAAAAGTTTTCTTATACCCTGTACCCATTAAAAGCTGTTAAAAAAAATAGGGTGTTATTATGTTAACCACTTGAATGCAAATGTTAAGCGAATATCGAATTGATCTGCATAAAAACATTTATAAACGGCTCCTAGATACTCTGGGATCAAGAACAGGCAGGGCAGGTGCGGAAGCTCATATTGCCGTACAGTTCACTGAGCGAAATTGGCAGTGAGTTAAGCTCGAAAACTATGAGCTGCCCCTGCCCCTCTTCAGATGAAATGTAACCTACACTTGGTCTACAAATTAGTTAGTTCGTTTAATTGGGCACAGGGTAACTGCTAGTCGTGCAAACTCTCTCTGTCTCTCTCTCTCTGTCTTTCTCTTTCATTTTTGCTTAGTTCTCAAGCAGCAGTTGCGGCATGAGCTGCTGCTGTTGGCGTCGACGTCAGCGTCAGCGTCGACGTTGTAATTTGCATTTGTAATCAAAAAGTTGCACATAAACTTTGTTTTATGCTCATTTTCCTGCACACACACACACCCACACACGCACTCACACACATTAGTGCGCTGTGATGAGAGGCGCAGGTTGCTAAGGAATTAGACGACAGTCATGTTAATATGCAGCCATGTGCACACGAGATCCCAAAATTATAATCATATGCCACATACCTAAGACTCCCCCTTCCCCCAGCACCACAATATAACTGAGCACTCGATTTGAGCACAGCAGGGGTGAGAAGTTGCGATTATTAAAGGAACCTTCTTTATTCGGCTATTATGCGTAGAGAAAAATGCAGTCTTAAATTGCGCCTAGGCCACATTAAATTAGGTTTATCTAATTTAATATTATTAAATATTCGAATTGCTTTAAGATTATTGAATTGTGTAAGATACCAATCTCTTGAGATGAGTTGTTTCTCTTATACCCTGACAGGGGTACAAAGGTTTTGTGCAAATGTATGTAACAGGCAGAAAGAGACATGTCCCACCCCATAAAGTATATACATGTATTCTTAATCAGCCGAGCCGATCTAGCCATGTCCGTTTGTCTGCCCGTCCGTCCGTCTGTTTGTATGTATTAACGCGTCGATCTCAGAACCTATAAGACCTAGAGCAAATTTTTATCGTAGGAGGCTTTCTAGTGCCCGTGCAGTACGAGTCTGTTTCCGATAATCGATAGCTGGCCTGTTTCAAAGCAATCGATAGCAATCGATACCGACATCCTGTTTATCGAGCAAATTTCCTTCCTTGGTTTTGAGAGTAATCAAATTTGTCATGGAGCTTCTAGAATAGTAATTACAGATCTAGTATCTTTACCCCTCCTCCACAAGCATTTGGTAGAAGAAGCCTCAGGGTATCCCCCAGTTGGGCACTCCCGACTAAAGCCTTTTATTTGCTGTTTTGGAGGAGTTTTCTACAAGAGATATATTATTGGTCTGTGTGCGCTACATTAGACCCACATACATATCAACGAGGGCGTTAAATAACCTTTACAGTCAACTTTAATGGCTATAGGGTATAAAAAAAATGCTTAGATTCTTGAACTAATGCAGTTGTGCGTGTTATGTGAATTATTTTCTCCACTGTAGTTAGAAAGAAGTCAAAGAAATACCTGTTTGATTTTCACATTTTTTACCATTGCATTTTCCAGGCCAAAAATCCTTTTTATCTTGTTTGTCAAATTTTTGTTTTATTTCTCTGGCTGTTTGCTCAATTTGTTCTCAAGGCTAGAATCTACTTTGAATATGACCTTAAACTCGGTTTGAAAATGTCGAAGATGGTAATCAGACTGATTTTGAACATATATTGGTATTGCTCTCACAATGTTTGTTAATAATAGAAAAGTTTGTTCATTCGAGTTAAGTGCGATGAGCGGAAATTCTTCAACCGAACTGTCAACTTGTCAATAAGCGACACTTAGCTGAGAAAGGAATGCAAGAGTTAACAACTAACAAGTCCTCTGACAGGAACATTTGAGAATGTTCTATTAAATCTACGTTAACAGCGAAAGTTCTCTTGCAAGCTTGTGGCACATTTATTTAAATCCGAGTCTGATTGAATTGTGATGGAATGTGATTAAATTGAAGCAAGTGAATCTGCTCCCCTCAGCCCTCGTCGATAGCCTTCAAGTGATGAAGAGAAGCGATGGAAAAACGCATCAAGCTGAAATGCGGAAAAGCGGCATTTAATCAACTGATGATGCCCACTGGGCGCTGGCTTCAGAGGATTCAAATCCAAAACCATATCGGATCCGAATCAAATCAAATATTTACTTGCTGTTAAATTTATGACAAGCAACTGGCAAACAAAACGCAAAGCGAAAAAAAAACAGCACACACAAAAAACAATTTTGCGGTTTTTCAGAGCACATAAAAAGTGCGGCAAATATTTGTGGGCAGGTCGAAGGCAGGGCAAACGGGCTGTAAAACGATGCTTCGGCTTTTATGTGGCACTTTACCCATTTGAGAATTAAAAAGCCCAGATGGGCGCTGGCAGCAAACAAAAGTTATGCCGAAGCCATCAAAATGCATTTATCAGCTGCTCGGATTGGGCCAATTTGATGGACTGCTGTCAGAAACTGGCTAACTGCTAACAGGCGGCCAGCTGGACGGACTTCAAGTCAAGTGGCTGGCTCAGTAGTCAATATTTAATTTGTCAAAATGTCGGCCGCTGAAGCTGTGGCTCAAGCAAAACAGAGAGCGGGACGGCGGGAGAGGGGGAGCATGAGAGACGGAGAATGAAAGCAGCTCTTGGCCATGTTTGTTTGCCTGTTGGCCTGGCCCAAAAAGCTGCAGTCAGCTGCATTTAACAATTTGCTGATAAATTAACTGGCCCCAGCTACTGCTAGAAATGTAGCTCGGCTTCCCTCCCCCCCCCCCCCCACTCCCCTCTCTCCACTACCCGCTGCCAAGTGAAACAAGTGGCAACTGACAGGGCTCTTAGCGTGGCTAACAACTTTTTAGCCATGGCCTTAGCAATGACATTTCATTTTTCAACATACACAAAATCTCCTTGACTGCGCCCAATGTAGTTGTTGCTGTTGTTGCTGTTGTTGTTGTCTCTGACCAGGCTCGTTAAAAAATCATGCCCGCTCCCCGCACCTGGCTACGCGCTTGGCCAACAACTCCTTTCTAGACACTCGGCAAATATGCAAATGAAGTTTTAATGCAGATTTATAGCCTCGGACAATGGCAACAATTGGGCCGAAACTTTGCCCAGCTAACAAAATATTTGGTCATCAAACATGACAGCCCGATAAACTAAACTGACAGCGCCGTTCAAATTGCTTGCCTCAAATTTAACGCACAAATTATTTAATAACAATTATCGCTAATTGCAACAAACCTTTTTTCGCTGCAATCGAGCGAATCGAATTCAACAGCGTTTTAACCAGTTTGAAAATGATTTTAATCTGCGCCATTTTATTTGCCTCAGCCATAATAAAAACATTAATTTAATCACGAGCCCCTGCCCCGAACAGCAAGAAGAGCGATTTAGTCGAGCGCAGCTGACTAGCAAATACCCTGTACAGAGCTACGCTCTATATATACCATAAGCCGAAAGTTACAAGCCTGCATTTTTCACAGTAGCTACCTAATGTTATGTAAGTGCACGGACTTCCACCGGATTCCACTCGCAAGCGTGGAAAATTGGTGAGAAACGGTTTTTTCTGTTCGTCAATTCATTTTTCAGATATTTTTTAAAATTCCATTTGTGACATTCTTAACACTTTACGGAAAATGGGAGTTTCTCAAAACGAAAGATCTTTCGTCAAATTAGCCTCAATCGCGTTTTAATATAATAATTAAAATATTAATATTGGAAAACTTTTGTGTAAAACGGTGTTGTTTTTCATCCAATCCGCTTTGAATTTATTTTCGACAAACTGTGTAAAATATCATCAGCAAATTATGCAGGAGATTCATTTTTCTGGGTGCAATTGGAGATGCAAGTTGCTGTGTAGATTTAAAACTAAAATAAAACAAAAATGGAATTTAAAGAAAATCCAATACCTGCTATATACACATATACTAGCATGTTCCTTCCTGTACTCCCCTCCGCTCCCACGCATCCCTATCACTTTTTGATTTAACAAAATAAGTATTAAAACACAAGCAACAGCCGCATTTTCGTTTTATACAATACATATACAAGAAATTACCCGTCGTCGCCGGGCTGAAATTAATAATATTAAAAATGCAATTGCCATTAAAACATTTTTTAAAAAAACCTCTTTTATGGCCACCCCGCGTCTACGCATTAACCATAAAGCTCTGCAAGAAATCTCTTAACTGCAAACTCTAATAATAAAAAAACTGTCATGTCCACTGACCAAGACCTTGCGAAACATTTCTGGATCCGAATGGTATATTCGAACACGGGACATCGCAAATAACCTTAAGGTTCCAATGATAGGCGGCGTTGTCAACAGACAAGCAGCCAGCTACCTCATTAAGCCCCAAAAAAATCCCTAACGTCCTGGCAAGGAACCTGCTAAGGAGGCAAGGAAGAAGGAGGCTTAAAAGGACCTTTTCAACAGGTCTAGTCGATCGATGCCTTTAGTGTCAGCATGCAGATCCTCAGCCAAACAAAATAGATTCTAGTCTAGTCTAAACAAAAGGAACATATTACCATTTACTGACTGTAAATATCTAAACTAAGCTACCTTAAACCAAATGCTTTTATTAAACTATGAAGCGCTCGAACCTCACTCTGATAAATGTAATGAAAATAAAAAAATTTTAAAATCCTGTCCACTTTTATCTAACTCCGTTTCCTTAAATCGGGTTCTAGCACATCCTGCGCGCCTATTTGCTCTGTATCAAAAAATTAAAATATTGGCATTTATTGCTGAAGTTGAACCGCTGACCTTTCGCACGCTCTTGATGTCGCTTTGCAAATCACAATTATATGCCGCCTTTCCCTACTTGTGAGTCGAGTTTTCCGAAACCTTGACTTAGTTCAGTAAAATATCAGCTACGTAAATTTTACTGGGTACCCGTATTCAATAATTCAGTTAGCTCAGCTCCTGTTGTGGGAGCAGCAATAGTTAGCTAAGTTTCCACGAGCTGTACAAATTATCAGACCCTGCGCTTGAAAATCTCCCAGGGGTATAATAACTCTCTGCAAACGTATATGCAACAGTTACAAGGCGTCCTCTTTGATCTTATATATATATACTATATGTATAAATATTCATGATCAGACCGATAGTCTAAGTGTATCTAGCCATGCTGGCAAGACTGCTCGTCTGAACGCATTTAATTCGGAAACTATAACACATTTGACAAGTATATTCTCATACAGCATACGCAGAATAAGCTTATTTAAATTTGCGATAGCTTCTCTAAACAACAATTTAAGGATATCTTGAGAGACAAACAAATGAAAATCTTCCCATATATAAGGAAAAGGCTCCCTTTAACAGCCATAGTCTTGTTCGTTCGAATAGGAATATCTAAGCTGTGAAGTCTTCATAAGGAGTGGAGGATAAATACCGAGGTTATTCAAGCTAATCCATTTCCCATAGTGCGGGGGAAGAGAAGCAGAAGCCAAGGATGTTCGAGTACTTGATAAGGTACTATGAATATGTGTAGGTGGTAAATTGACTGCTTTGTACAAATATTTAAGCCTTCAAGATTCATGGCTTGCCATTAGGTGAATCATATTCATATCATTCAATCTTTAATTGAGGTTAATTTGTGGAATAAAATCTTTATTCTTTCGTTAAGGAGAGGAACTTTTTGAACCGACTGCAGAAAATGCGTTATGCTTGGCTGGCTCGAACAGGCAGCAGCACATCGACCATAAACTTAATGGGCCAACACTTGCCACACACAGCTGTGACACAAGTGGCCACAGAGTAGAGTGTATAATCGGAGACCCCAATGCGTTCAATATGCGTGGCCCTGGTTAGCCGCAGGCAGGGCAACAAACGGGTCGCAGTGAAAGTCTTGGCTCGACTTGGCTCCGATTGGCTGGCCAAACAAAATCAATGTAGAATTTTAGTTAATTAAAACACAATAAAATATGCAAATGCTACGAGTGCTTTGAGGCAACCGCAGCCAGACACCATTCGGAGTTGCTGGCAGTATAATGTAGGGTGGGGGAAGGGGGAAGGGGGTCGGTGGACTCTCAACCGCAAACAGGGCACAAGTTTGTGCTGGAGCGGTGCCCCAGCTCGTGGCAGTTGCAGTTTGCCAAATGGGCTTTGATGTGCCAAAGTCAAAGTCAAGTGTGCCAAAAAATGATGCAACCAGACCAGACAGCTGCCACAAGTGCGCTGGCTGGGGCAACGGGCTGGGCGGTGCAAGAAGGGGGTAAGCACATAAGAGCCTTTCCGCCCGTTGCCACATGACGTGATATTTTGTAAGTGCCATGCCCATGCAATATGCATTATGCGTGTCCACCAAAGCACAACTGAACCAACCCAGCCCAAGCTGCCCCGATCCAACCAAATAAACCGCCTGCTTGGCAGCTGACAGGCAACTGCAGCACTGAGAAAAACAGCCAAATAATAGTTAATGCCAGGAAACATATCTCTAATTTTAGTATATGAAATGCCAGCCAAAATATAAATCACTCAATCAAAAAGTGTTGCACATATGTACATGCATACATTATATTTAGTTAACAGTGTTGTACAACTAACTGTGACCCAACATTTAATACGCTGACTTTAAATATTCACATGTGTACAATATACATATATATACGTATGTATATTTACAAGGAATATAAATAAAATATATTTTTTACATTGCAAAATTGTTGTCAATAATATATTAAAATAAGCTGGTATTCCATTTTCATTTCCAACACTAATTAAACGATGCAACTAAATATGATTGATATGTTACCGTCGAAATGTCCCTTTACCACCTCTTTAAAAAATTGCTCGCTCAATTTATTTATTAACTAACAGCTATTTGCGATGCTTCTCTCCCAATTCAGACTGTTTTCCCATTAAATAATAATCTAGCAGAGCTATTAAATTTCCCAAGGCTCTCAGCATTAAATCATCTGGTCTTTTCTGCGCTCATCAAAATTATTTCAAATTGTTTCAGCAATTTGATTTTTATCGTCATCCTGTTTTGCTTTGATTTAGTGGTGGCACTTGAACGATATTAACATCGGGTATCGCATGCAAAATCGATTTTTAAAGCAAAATGTAGTTTCAAATTTTCTCTTTAAATAACGAAATCCTGATTGAATTTGTCTACTTAGTAGAAATATTTGCTGAGTGTATTAACCGCAGGCAACTCAATTAATAGCATTTTCGCTGCTCGGCGGCGGGTTTTAATGCGTTTATTTATTTAAGCAGCAGCTACAGCTACAGGAGAGCTGGTGTAAAGGGCTGGGGGGAGGGGCGTTAGTGGAAGTTCTGCTATTTTAAAGTGCAATCATTTTATGTGCCACTTAACACGCCCCTTTCAATTTTATTACGATCTGCATGCAGCATGGTGAGGCTCCATGTCCGATGTGGTTCCATCGGAACCACCGTGTGGTGCGCCCAACGGCTTTTAAGTGCCAGCCACGCGGGCCCTGGCGGTGGCTTTAAGCGCTGCACTTGGGCCAAGCACGGGGCGGCCTTGTGGCGAGAGGAACGAGAGGAGAGAGCTGGTCAGGGGCAGAAGGTTTCCATGTTGTCAGATAGAGGCAGAGTTGCCAATTATGCGGAGACCGCTTAATAAATATGAAATGACATAAATGACCAAAAGTTTCTTATACCCTGCGGACAGCAGCAGGGCCTGTCCGGCCAATGGGCGAGTGTGTAACAGTCCGAACAGCATGTATGAAATGTACACGATTTTCAGTAGGGTTACGTTTTGCCAAAGGTCGCTAAGATAGAGGAATGGCCTAAAGAGGGTAACTCTTAGTCGCTACCATTTGGCTACACTTACTTTTTTAGCATTCTTGTTGTTCTTTTTTTCTGGGAAGGAGGGTCACAATATGAAGGCAGCACAACAAAATGAAAGCCGAATGCGTAGCCGCAACGTCGACCCTCGTCTAGGCCCCACAACAATAACAACAATGCCAACAACAACAACAGGAGCAACAACAACAAAAACATTGACAGGCCAACAAAGCAAAAGGCATAAATATTGTTGTCCACGATTCCTGTTGCCAGAATTCGCTTCACCAACTGACCAACAACTCATGCAAAGCGACAGGGACAGCCACAGCAGCAGCAGAGGGGGGGAGAGATGATGAACGAGGGGGTGGTGGAGCGGGGCGGTGGAGCAGGCCAGGCTGAGCTGCTTACATGAATAACATTTATGGAGCTCCCTCAAAATACTTACATAAATTAAATTATTTATTAACGTTTTAGTTTGGGAGCCAGCGAAGCAACACAAAATCAAATTAATCAGGAGAGCATGATGCAATTTCTCCAAGTCTCCCATGGGAGATGGGCGCGTGAGTCACATTGCCTCGTGACACGCAAAAACACGCAGGCATATATAGAAAATTCAGAAATATATTCTTCATTTCGGTATATATTTGGATAGTAAATGAAACAATGAGAAGCTACAGCTCCCCAAGACGGGAAACATACAGGACGGATACTAGATGGCATCAGGCAAGCCAACTTAGAGACCATGGAGCTAGTCTAGGCTAGGTCAGGGGCTCTACTATTAGCTCTGCTATGAACTTAAAACCTTTAAGAAGATTACGTTTAAGATATTTCCTGGCCTTTTGCTAACTGCAACTGTAACGGTATTGAATTTCGAGAGGGATTCTTCAATGTTTTAAAAACAAAGCTTTCGGATTTCATTCGTACTACAATTAACTTGAGGAAGCGGATGCAGTCTCCATTATATAAATATATATGTTTATTTTGCAGAACTCGGCAGGAAGGATCCATGTGCGTTTGAATATGGTTTTTTATTTTCGTTCCGACACAAATAGATACATTTTGTTCATTTTCGAGAGTTTGTTTCGTGTGGGTAAAATTCGAATAATATTTTGGTTTCTAATTCACTTATTTGCATTAATTGAAAGCATCTATGAACAATTTACCTCCACAGACAGAATAACTAACGGATGAATAATTAATCGTTAAAAAATAAAAAAATAAAAACCTTTGCTGAGGCAAAAGGGTAAGCTAGTTAATTAAATAAGGAATATGAGATGCAACTGAATGTTTCAGATAAAAGTTCACTTAAGCGGCATTGTGCAAGGCACAACAGGACTTAATTAAAGCTATTGTTGGCCAATAAGCAGTTGAGTAAGCATTTTTAAGTACACTTTGGCTGCCTGTTTGCTGCTGTCTATTGGCTGTTCTCCTATGCATTTTTCGACTTTCAGTCAGGTATACCAAGTAGCTGGCTGAGATTTAATCACGTGGAAACTCTCTAATGACTGCCTCGAATTTGCGTACATCCAAGCGCTGCTTTATCTTGCTTTTGCATTCCGGGCAGCATATGGACTGGGTCTTGTGCTATCCCGCAACCTACTTATGATTGCGATTTCGTTTACGCCTTTTCCTTTGCCCGCAGCCCGCAGCCCGCAGCCCACAGCCCGCAACCTGTACCCGCTCCAATTTGCTCATTGTTCGGAAATCGACACAAAACGTTGCGCTTTGTGATGCGCCTTCAATGAATTAACCAAAAGCGGTATAAAATAAAAATGTTCAGAGCCCCTGCTCCCCGAATCCTGATCCGGTTACATTTGCAGAGCCCCAAACGTAGTGCCAAAGCAAAATGGATGCTCTCAATGGCTGCCACGACTGGGCTGGCGGCTGGGCGACAGGAGGTGGAAGGCGGGCGACGGAGGGCGCAGCAGCAGGACGCAATGTCGGACAACGCGGGGCAATTATTGTAAGCGGCTTTCATCGTGCGATGATTACACTTACAGCTGAAATGGCGCACGACAAGAGGAGGATGGGTCTGTGTCCAGAAAACAGTTTGAAAAAGGCAGAAAACAACTCCAGAGAGCTAAGAATCTTTCGGAATGCCGAAGTTTAACTACGCTTCCAGTCAGAGGAAGATATTGTTCAAGCCAATCCAGATGATCTTGAGCTATAAATAACAGAGATGGGTAATCAATGCAGGATATATGTCATTGAAATATATTTTTTAAAGAACCCAAAGTCTCCCTACATCCATTTAAATATATTATATACATATATAATTTGAAATTAAGAAGGAAACTTTTTCCGATCCATAAGAAAAGCAACAACAAATAGATATAATACTTAATAACCATCGAAGACTGAACTGTGCTTGTGGATTGATACGACCATTATTTTATAATAAAAAATTATTATCGCTTTTTTGTTTGGAGTCAAGATCCGAATCGGTAGCAATATACATACATATTGTTTATTAACAAATTTTCAATATGAATATATAATTTATATTATATTGACCTGAATATAATATGATAATAACATTGGTATGAAATGTATGATTGTAATATTAGATATTAATTATATTATTATTTTTACATTTTGACTTTATATTCCATCTTCCATATCATTCCAACATTTTATGGCATCAGATTTAACGCTCAAATATATATATATAGAATTTTAGTATACTCAAATGTTTAACTGTAAACATTTAAATTAAATATCCCCCATGAATGTGCAAATTCAGGTTCAGGAACCGAATCTCAAATCGAGGCATTAGTTTGAACCGCAGACCGAACTCTAATAACTTTTTTTTGCCTTACCATCATGATGTAACTACAAAACCCTCCTCAGTAAGGGTATATAAAATAGAGAAGGAAAAAACGGCCGTTAAGAAGGCGGCGATTGAAGTCCCAGGACGGGGAAAGCAACAAAGAAAGAAATAGTAAGAGTGAAAGAGAGAGATAGAAAATTAGAGAGAGAGAGAGAGACAGAGACGCAGCGAAACATTTCTAAAAAATTTCGCTTGCTGTCCGTTGGTGGGTTGTTTGGCTGGCCTGTTAGTTGGCCATGTTTGTTGGCTTAATTAGTAGTGTGCATTTTTATGGCATAATTTTCGGCGTTGTAAGCGTTTTGGCGCCATCAAAATGTACAACACGAAAATATTACATTAAAATTTATGAAGCCGCGGGTCGGCAACAAACACAACACAACAAAACATTGCGAGCAGAGTCCGCACTCGCACCGCAGTTGGTCTAGGAAGGGCACAGCGCCAGGATTATGGCTGGGGCAATTAGCGTCCAGTTTTTGATGTGATTTTTCAAGATTTCATTGAGCCTACCTGCAAGTAGATAAAAGGATAAAAGACAGATATTAGTCTGGAGTAAATGTGGACAGGAAAATAATCCTAATAGTAAGAATTTATTTATTTTAATGATATACATAGTAACATACATACATACACAATATACCACAAAGAATATATGAGAGAAATCTTACTTTACTCTTAAGTTAGTTTCAAACAGAATATCTTATGTTAGGCAGCATATCAATTTCACAGTCCATAGATTCAACATAAAATCTTTCTTTTTATTTCGATTGTAAATCTACAGCTCTCGTTGCTCATATTAATTTTCCAACACATGAATTTTATCGCCCCAAATTCAATAAGAGACAAGTAAGAGGCTCTAGTCGGGAGTTCCCGACTAGCGCATACCCTGAACCCTCTTCTACCAACACCAAATGCAGCTCGCGACATGAGTTTATTTGCTCAAATTAACTAAATTAAGAAAACTAAATTACTCAACAGCAACAACTACCCACTCTGATAAAAACAACCAATTAACACAGCAGCACGTACACACAGCTCAGAATACAATACAAACGCAATTGCAATTTCTTTGAGAATAATGTGAATGCTGCATTTGAGCCAACGACTTCTCGCTTAATAGTCCGACGCTCACGCACCTAAGCCACATATAATCACCTTTGCAAAAGAAAATGTTATGGTTGCAATTTCTTGACGCTTTTACAAACTTTGACCCCCGTTTTACCCCACTTACGGATCGCATTTTCAGTAAATCTTTATCAGGTCTGATAAAAATATCGACTCACTCTTAACCCATATTAAACCAGATAAATAATTATGTATTATCTTTTTTAAATCCATTTGTTGTAGGTAAAGACTTAAACTAAGACAAGCCTTTGTCGGAGTAACTTAAATAGAGAAATAAATCATTGAACAGATCATGCATCGTCATGCAAAGTGTATTCCCTCATCTTCGTGCAGATCTTTCATTCATTGAGGTACATTGAAACCCGCGCCGTGACTTAAACTATATTTCGACAAACGGAGGCAAAAAAAAAAACTCTGAGGTAGATTTCAGCGGTATACTTTAAATTGTTTAGGTTACTTGGCTCCCACAGATAGCCGGCAATGGAGGACCGAGAAGTGAGGACGAGAACCGAGGAACGGGCAGCAAGTATCGGCAGCAAGACACAATGAGAGTCGGTCGCAGTCAATATCTTTGTGCATTTCAATAGTTCATGACGAAATTCTGGAGCAGCAAGTGCAATAAAAATGCATTTCATGCTCGAAACACGACTTGGGTCAATTTATTTTAGTTTGCCGCATTTAACGACTTCACACAGGCGCTGGAGGAGCTGCAACAGAGCTGCTGCAATTGGCAGGCGCTGCTTGCATTGGCTCCAGCCTCACACACTTACACACACACACACATAGACACACACACGTACTTTTATAAGAGCGTGTAATGGTGTTAGGCCACAATGAGCTCAATTTACGCCGATGATTGGCGGTGCCGGTTGGCGGGTTTTGCTGCTTAGGTATATGCAGCATGGTAGTGGGTGGGGAGAGGGCGGAATTCCCCAAGTCCGTCGATGAGGCTTGGTCCGTTGGCTTTAGCCGAAAAAGTTTCATGTTTGCATTTGCCTATCGTCTATCGTCTGGCAGTGGGTGCCGTCTGATCGTCCATCCGGCGGACCCGTCTGGTTCTCTGGTCGTGTGGCATGTGCTGAGGTCCTCTGAGCCTGTGGCTCCTAAGTAGCAGCCGCCAGACGTTAAACATCGCGTGCAGACAGCCCTGCCAGGCAGACATTGGGCGTAGCCACGCCCCTCCCCACCCGCTGCCACAGCAGAAAGTCTTGTTTTGGCTGTTTCTGGGCGAGGAAAAAAAGTCACAGACAGGAAAATTGCGCTGCACATGAAATTGGCGCAGAGACTTCTTGTCGGGGTACCAGAAACACCTCTCCCGCTGCCTCTACCCCTCCCCCCGCCCTTGTCGCAACTGAGCCAAACAAGAAACTACAAGCAAGCCATATATAAAAATCAACTGACATGTCTATGAGCTGCGGGCGGTGGGCATGGTGCTATGGTTGTTAAGGTTCGGCGGAAGTCGCCCCTTGGACGTGCCCCCTTTTCCCACACTCGCTCTCTTTCACTCTGACTCTGACCAGACGATACACGTAACAGGCGCAGCATTTTCTTAACATTTCCCAGCTCCTATTCGAAGTGGGAATATGTTTAAGGCAATCTGAGAGTTGGCATTGCAACTTTATGAAAACGCCAGCAGACATTTTAATTGTGATTTGTTCGCTTGCCGCCTTCATTTGACAGCATGATAGAGACAGGCGGAGAAAGAGAAACTGAGAGAAGAGAAAGAGAGCGAGTGAGATAGGCATAGAGTAGACAGGGCAATGCACAGTTCTGAGTGGTTGACGTTGTCATGACGGCCTCAAAAGTTGCGCTCCTAGTTTGCCAAACTATTGGAATGTCAGGAATGCCGTCAAATGAATCTGAATGCTAATTAACCCATCAAAATCATCATCGTCGTGAACAATGTGAGGTATTAGAAAACAGCAGCACAATGGAGCTAAAGGTGCGGACAAGTGCTCTCTGTTTCACAATGGAATCCTTTGCAGTCATGTGTAATTAAGTGCCATCATAAAGCAAGGCAAGAGACATTTTAATTGTTGTCTAAATACCACAAGAGAGCGTGAAACCCTTTTGCTTCAATTAAGTAATTAAAATGAAATAAGCATCTATTAATTTCAGGAATTGTAACTGTTACAGGAAGTGTTTTAATAAAAATGGCACTTTAATAACGCTTTGTCGCATATCTAGCGTCTTTTTCCACCACATGGAGGCCAGTTCTAGTGTGACCCGAAAGGAAGCTGCGGTAAAATCTTTTGACTTCTAGCCTAGACTTCTAGTCAGTCAGATTAAACTTTTTTATATATATTGCAGATCTGTTTTATTTATATATACAGATACATTATTAATTTTTTAAGGATATTTGGATGGAGTAATCTAAGATATTCACGTGGTCACAAGTTGGTAAATTGATGGACCCGTTACCTAATGCCCGAATACTTATTTAAATTGCTAATTGCATACGCTACTTTAATCATATTAATTAATTGCATTTAATCCAATCCAATAAATCAAAAAGAATCAAAATCTAATTGCCGCTGGCAGAAGAACGTTAACAACATGAGCATGTGGCCAACAAGTTGGCGAAGTAACAACATGCCCAAGTGCCACCCTATTATGTCCTATCAACAACAAACAAGAAAAACAACAACAAGAACAATGAGCAGCAACAACAATTAGAAGCAACAACAACAGCCATTTGCTATTATGATAATTATTTTGAAAGGCTTTTCACGAGTTTTTGAACACAAAAGGGATTTACATTACGCCGCTAAGCGGTTTATGCAACAACAACAACAACAACAACGACAACAAAGTTGGGAGCCAACGAATTGCCATCATCTTATGTAGCAAGAAGAAGAAGAAATGGGCAAAAGCTGCTGTACTTTGTGGGACAGAGAACTCATCAGCAGCCAAGCATCGCATTTTGAGATAAACATAAAGCGCACCTAATGCGTGTGTGTGTGTGTGTGTGTGGGTAAGTGTGTGTGCCCGCAGCCAAGCCAGTCAACTCATGTGTGTGGGTGCGCGTGTGTGCGTGTGCTGTTGACTTTGGATAATGTCGTTTGTTGCCGTCGCTGTTGCCGTTGCCGTTGCCGTTGCCACTGCCGCTTTCTGCTTGCCGCGTGTGTTTTCTGTGTGTTTGTTTGTTTGTTTGACTGATTGTCTGTCATTTTGTCTGATTGTGCGCCTATTAGTATACAAATGAATGAATAAGTGTGCACACACCACCCAAACACACGCCCAAGCACATACACACACACATAGACACACCAACAACCATCCAACTGGCAGCGCAGCCGCTCATCTCGTTTTCATTTTCGTTGATTGAATGTGCGAGCTGTTACGTTCCAAAGCCGCAGCTAAGAAGAGCTGGGGTGATTTGGGGCAGGGCGTTTCGAAGAGGTTGCATGGACAAGGCGGCTGATGCGCCGCCCTCCGCACAATTGACGAAGGAGATTTTTGTGCTTTAAGCCTTTAAGTCTTTGTTAGACAATTTGCTGCCAAATGGCCCGCAGAATAAAAAAAAGAAAAACTTTTTGAAGGACTCTTTTAAACCATGCCTACAACTAAACAATATATAATATATATTTATAAAAATATAAATATAAATATAAATATAAATATAAATATAAATATAAATATAAATATAAATATAAATATAAATATAAATATAAATATAAATATAAATATAAATATAAATATAAATATAAATATAAATATAAATATAAATATAAATATAAATATAAATATAAATATAAATATAAATATAAATATAAATATAAATATAAATATAAATATAAATATAAATATAAATATAAATATAAATATAAATATAAATATAAATATAAATATAAATATAAATATAAATATAAATATAAATATAAATATAAATATAAATATAAATATAAATATAAATATAAATATAAATATAAATATAAATATAAATATAAATATAAATATAAATATAAATATAAATATAAATATAAATATAAATATAAATATAAATATAAATATAAATATAAATATAAATATAAATATTAATATAAATATAAATATAAATATAAATATAAATATAAATATAAATATAAATATAAATATAAATATAAATATAAATATAAATATAAATATAAATATAAATATAAATATAAATATAAATATAAATATAAATATAAATATAAATATAAATATAAATATAAATATAAATATAAATATAAATATAAATATAAATATAAATATAAATATAAATATAAATATAAATATAAATATAAATATAAATATAAATATAAATATAAATATAAATATAAATATAAATATAAATATAAATATAAATATAAATATAAATATAAATATAAATATAAATATAAATATAAATATAAATATAAATATAAATATAAATATAAATATAAATATAAATATAAATATAAATATAAATATAAATATAAATATAAATATAAATATAAATATAAATATAAATATAAATATAAATATAAATATAAATATAAATATAAATATAAATATAAATATAAATATAAATATAAATATAAATATAAATATAAATATAAATATAAATATAAATATAAATATAAATATAAATATAAATATAAATATAAATATAAATATAAATATAAATATAAATATAAATATAAATATAAATATAAATATAAATATAAATATAAATATAAATATAAATATAAATATAAATATAAATATAAATATAAATATAAATATAAATATAAATATAAATATAAATATAAATATAAATATAAATATAAATATAAATATAAATATAAATATAAATATAAATATAAATATAAATATAAATATAAATATAAATATAAATATAAATATAAATATAAATATAAATATAAATATAAATATAAATATAAATATAAATATAAATATAAATATAAATATAAATATAAATATAAATATAAATATAAATATAAATATAAATATAAATATAAATATAAATATAAATATAAATATAAATATAAATATAAATATAAATATAAATATAAATATAAATATAAATATAAATATAAATATAAATATAAATATAAATATAAATATAAATATAAATATAAATATAAATATAAATATAAATATAAATATAAATATAAATATAAATATAAATATAAATATAAATATAAATATAAATATAAATATAAATATAAATATAAATATAAATATAAATATAAATATAAATATAAATATAAATATAAATATAAATATAAATATAAATATAAATATAAATATAAATATAAATATAAATATAAATATAAATATAAATATAAATATAAATATAAATATAAATATAAATATAAATATAAATATAAATATAAATATAAATATAAATATAAATATAAATATAAATATAAATATAAATATAAATATAAATATAAATATAAATATAAATATAAATATAAATATAAATATAAATATAAATATAAATATAAATATAAATATAAATATAAATATAAATATAAATATAAATATAAATATAAATATAAATATAAATATAAATATAAATATAAATATAAATATAAATATAAATATAAATATAAATATAAATATAAATATAAATATAAATATAAATATAAATATAAATATAAATATAAATATAAATATAAATATAAATATAAATATAAATATAAATATAAATATAAATATAAATATAAATATAAATATAAATATAAATATAAATATAAATATAAATATAAATATAAATATAAATATAAATATAAATATAAATATAAATATAAATATAAATATAAATATAAATATAAATATAAATATAAATATAAATATAAATATAAATATAAATATAAATATAAATATAAATATAAATATAAATATAAATATAAATATAAATATAAATATAAATATAAATATAAATATAAATATAAATATAAATATAAATATAAATATAAATATAAATATAAATATAAATATAAATATAAATATAAATATAAATATAAATATAAATATAAATATAAATATAAATATAAATATAAATATAAATATAAATATAAATATAAATATAAATATAAATATAAATATAAATATAAATATAAATATAAATATAAATATAAATATAAATATAAATATAAATATAAATATAAATATAAATATAAATATAAATATAAATATAAATATAAATATAAATATAAATATAAATATAAATATAAATATAAATATAAATATAAATATAAATATAAATATAAATATAAATATAAATATAAATATAAATATAAATATAAATATAAATATAAATATAAATATAAATATAAATATAAATATAAATATAAATATAAATATAAATATAAATATAAATATAAATATAAATATAAATATAAATATAAATATAAATATAAATATAAATATAAATATAAATATAAATATAAATATAAATATAAATATAAATATAAATATAAATATAAATATAAATATAAATATAAATAAAATAATTGAAAGTCGGATCAGATCCGAAAGAGAATATCTATCATGTCCTGTTAACTGGGTATTTAAAGTGTTGTTCGCCCACTTTCTGTGCCTTTAATTGATGTAATGCGATTTCTCATTCAATCCATGTTACTGTGCACACTACAAGCCTCTGTTATTCTAGCATTCAGACAGGCAGTCAGTGAGTCAGTCAGTCCATCAATCCGGCTGAGCATCAGTCATAGCAATTTCATGGCCGCTGCCATTGTTCAGCACTGGATCCGCTTTGAACTGCTTGTCGAGGTGTTTCAATTGACTGTGTGTTGGGTAACAGTAGATGAGTGATGGGCGCTTGGGTGTGAAAAATGGTGCTGAAGGGCGGTGGGTGGCGATTTAGCGGATTTGTCGTTAATGCGATTGTTGCTTTTGTGCGCTTTGGCCAGTCAAATTGCTTAAGCGCCTCAACGCATGCAACAGAACTCAAGCAATTAATTAGCACGGAGAATGGAAGCACTCAAACACAGTTTAGCGGCTTTGTGCATTACAAATGAATGAATATCCGTGTAATTGTGAATAATCTGATTAAAAAGCGAATAAACATTTACCATTTAAGGTAACTCCTCTGCATATAAGGATTTTGGGGAACT
The DNA here is from genome assembly GCA_035045885.1 of Drosophila borealis. Taxonomy (NCBI): domain Eukaryota; kingdom Metazoa; phylum Arthropoda; class Insecta; order Diptera; family Drosophilidae; genus Drosophila; species Drosophila borealis. The sequence continues at coordinate 2,463,666 of JAWNOR010000112.1, forward strand.
CTGACTTAATTATACTGACAATGTGCAGGTGTGTGTATTAAGTAGCGATGCGATAAGGACTCTGCTCTCTAGCAATAAAAATACCGAATTTTTATTCTTTTGCTGGGACATAAACAACCCTTGGATGAGCAGTCCCTTAGATAGACAACTTTTCGATGTGAGGAAAAATGCCATATTAATTTTCTCTGTAGATGACGCTCATAAGCTGCGAGAAAGGTTCACTCAATAAATTTGGGGCTTAAGGTAATGTTCCTAGGATTATTGTCTGATGACTTAAAGACCATTTATATGAGAAAGAAGAGATTCCGAACGTTCTTTTGGATAACATAAAATTTTAGCGTGCACGCCATATTCTATTGCCGTTTGAAGCATTTACTTAAGAGAGCTTACCTCAGATCATTATTGCGCTGATCAGTAAAATGCAGTGCAATTATTCACTTGAGACAATCTAGAGAACTGTTTTAGATGCCACCCACACTCGAATAGATACAGTTCGGGTACCCATACACACACTGGCACTTATTCAAATCAATTGCGGCAATTGCGAGTGAGTTCAACGAGCCACTTACGACACTTAAACGTGCATCAAAACAAACAAATTGAATGAATTGAGCTGCTGTTTATTGTGTTTGCTGTCACACGGTTACATGGTCAGAATGGTAGTCTATATAGTGACTATATAGACACAAGCGCGGGCACAATCGTATAGCTGTTGCTGCTAATGAGACAGGGCGTTGCGCATAAATAGCCGGAGTTAACAGCAAACAGTCCCTCCGTCCGTCTGTCTGTTTGTCCGTCTGCCCCGTGACCCATTTAAGCTTCACCCACTCCATGGGACTCAATAATTGACACATTAGCCTAACGAAGACATTCCGTTGCGGGCACTCTCTTGGCCAAGTAGTGCAGCTGATTTTCCAATTAGCCGCAACAGCATTTGACTTTGATGAGGCTCTGAACGAGTTTCATCGTCCAAGTAATTGAGGGCTGGCTCATTGCTGCTTAACTGCTTAGCTGCTTAGCTGCTTAACTGATTAGCAGCTTAGCTACCGACTATTATTAAACATTGGGTTTACGGCCCAGACACACCAGCTCTCTTAACTATTCGCTGGCCCCTGAATTAGCCCACCCACATTGACCAATAAATTAATCACAATTAGGATTTGAGTATATGATTTCACACACACACATATTTATTTATATATATTATATATATATATATATATATATATATATATATATAAATATATATATATAAATATATGTATAAATATATATATAGATGGGTGTGTGTAGCCCATTAAACTCATTATGAATTCTGTGTGCACAGCAAATGAGTTTGAAGCCTTCGGCTAATGAATTGCGCTGTGGAGTCGCTTTAGCTGTGTATCCATAACAACCACAAATTCTCAAGCTGTGCCCTCAATTTGACCTATTAGGTGTGTTGTACAAAAGATTGCATATTATCCAGTGGATTAATTTCATCACGAAATACACAAGAGTTTGCTCACCCATTGCGTTAAGGAATTGTAAGTGTTAGGTGTGAGTATTGTGATCTTTAAATCATTTGCTTTTCTTTTTATACCAAAGGGCATTATAAACTTGATTTGCCTTGTCAAGTGCTGCCGTTATTTTAAGACCAGAAGCTCCGCTTGCTCCTAGAGAGCATGGTGGTCTTTTTCTACAATGCAAAATATTAATATATAAAGCTATATTGATGCCAGCTTAGACTTGGAGTATCGCATTCTGAGGCACTGCCTGTCGCACCACTCTCGAGCGGCTAGAGCCGTTCCCAAGCGCGATTTTAGGAAGGGTGTGTCTCCAGTCTGTGCCACATCAATGGCAATTCGGCTCCCTATAACGACAGACAGATTGTATTGCCTCTGAACTGACCAGCAGTCCGTGCCGACCAAGGCTAAAACGTCTATGTCCTAGGGTCTGATGGGTCTAATCAACCTCCCACAGTTCGGCCTGAAACCAACTACAGCTTTCACTCCCCGTGGCTAAAGGATTATTATTATTTCAATTATTGAAAATATGTGAATAATATAAAAAACCTTTGTCAAGTTTGTCATATTTATGTCACAAATTGCCTTTCTGTTCACAGTGCACAATATGACACCGTCTTTTGCAATTCTGTGTGCTGCGTTTTCATTAAGAAAATTTTTAAATAATGTCTAATATAAACTTATATCTAATTTATTGTTGTTATTGTAGGTAAGGCATATGTTTACGAGACCAATACCTCAGCGGACAGGCAACGACCGACAAGCCATACGTTTCTAAAATGTAAATATAATTCCCTGATCTTTGTTTTCTATGATTGTATCTTTAAATTAAATAAGATGGTATTTTTCGCGTAAAATAAATGAATTACAAATATTATATTTTATTAGGTATGCCCGAAAGACTAAGGCCGCAGAACAGTCTAAGTACATTGGCAATTACATAAAACCATTTTTGTTGTCTATACCCGTGTGCCAAATAAAGAATTGTCAATAACAACGTTTGAGAGCATCCAATATATAAAGTTTTTTTTTCACTAATAGTTAATTTTTAAAATAAATCAACATCAAATCGAATTAAATCGTTTTATTCAAAACTCTGCCAAACTGAAGTTCATTGTTTATTTAGAGATATGTAAATGATTTGGGATTATGGATATCTTTCTTTTGATTGGTAAAATTTGATCTTTGGTAAAATTTGATCTTTGGTAATATCTTAATATTATTGTTCGCAAATATATGGCGTTCGCGTGAGATTTGACACGAATTAATTGACCGATTGGTCGATTGTCAATTGCTTGTTCAGAATGCATTCAATTTGCAACAATTTCATTTGGCACATGTCTGACATGGCCTGAAATGCCTTTTGACATAAATTGCATTGCAGTTGCATTTGCATTTAAATGCATTTCGCACTAACATACACACAGACACATGCACACACAGATAGGCACCCTTGCAGGCACGCAGACAGCAGAAACTATCCAAAGTAATTTATCAGGAGTATATACTATATCAAATAAATGAGTTAAATATTATGTTATCAAATTAAGTGCGCACGCCCACTAAAACGCACACACATGGTAGTAGAAATTGCAATGCTTCTGTGTGTGTGTGTGTGTGTGTGTGTGTGTGTGTGTGTGTGTGTGTGTGTGTGTGTGTGTGTGTGTGTGTGTGTGTGTGTGTGTGTGTGTGTGTGTGTGTGTGTGTGTGTGTGTGTGTGTGTGTGTGTGTGTGTGTGTGTGTGTGTGTGTGTGTGTGTGTGTGTGTGTGTGTGTGTGTGTGTGTGTGTGTGTGTGTGTGTGTGTGTGGGAGGAGGGCTCTTGTTTCGCAATGTCAGCATAAATTTCACTCAACATTTGATGTGACAACAATAAAGTCAAGCGCCAGCCGAGTCACAAACGGTCGTTGGCACTGACAATCTCAAGTCTGCATTCAAATTACGGCCAAAACAAGCAAATTGTCAGCGACAAACTTATGCCACATGCCGCATGCCGCATGCCGTATGCCACACTGCCAGCTACTCCAACAATTTGCAGTACGTGGCGTACGTCCACTCCGAATGCAGTGCAAATGCTAATCGCCCCACATGACATTCATTGTCTGTGAAACAATTGAAATCAGCCAACGAGCTCAAATTGCAATGAATTGTATTACGTGCTCACGCGGGTCACCAACAGCCCCCAACGGTTGCCCCCGGTTCGGGCACTTGATAAGTGGGGGGCAGCTCAACTCCTTAATGTTTATGTACGGCTACATGCTCCGGCTCAAGCATAAGTCCCCAACATAACTCTTGAACCCAATCACAACATTCGCCTGCAATCAGGTGGTAGAGGAGCGGCTCGTGACGTGCTTTTTTATTTTCAATAATTTAATTATAGCTCAAATATTTATATTATCATGATCATTCGATTAATTATTATTATTATTTTTTAATATATTAATTATTTTTTAATACTATCGAACCTACTGACAGCATTCGAATTTAATCAGATGCTAGAGATGGGGCTCGTGTAGTGTCTTTTTATTTCCTATAATCTAATTTTACCTATAATTGGTTTTATTATAATGATCATCAACTTTAACTTTGTCCATTTACCATGGCGTGCCTTCTATATATATCCAAACTGTCATGTTATAGCCTAAATTGATGGTCGATTCTTGGCAAAACTAATAAAACCTATAAAAAACTAATAAAACATATCTTTATTATTATTGTCCGCATTACAGTTCTAACAATGAAAGTATAGTAAATCTTATATTCAGCTAAAAATAACATAATAATACAGCGAAAACTTTGTTTGGGCAGAAACCTTCGGACAACATTTTCCCGCTCAAGATAAATTTGCGGGGAATCCCCATTATAATTTTTATTTATGCCAATAGACACGCAGTCAATTATTAATTTTTGTTTATTAACATTGCATTTATTCTAGCAACTTATTGAATGCATCAGCAAATATATATAATATATACATATATACTACTAGCGGGCATAACCCGGCCTTGCCCGTGGCACGTATTTTAAAAATCAACGTTCTCAAAAAGCTTTGAAAATGATTTTGAAACCGCCAATTTACCAATGTTGCCAGTGGAATTTCCCAAATCGCTGGAACACGTATTCATTATATTCTTATCTAGAGCTTTGAAAATAAGTTTAAAGCAAATCGGACACAACTTAAAACTTCGCCCAAAAAATCTTTAAATCGCATTCCCCCCGAAGTAGTTTGAATTCTGCGAAAAGTGTGAAACACGTATCAAATGATTTTTCTTATAGATCTCTGGAAATGAATTTGAGCGCGAAACGTCACCCACCAAATCTTTGACCTCCATTTCCACCAAGGCGGAACGGATTTTCCTAAAAGTGTGAAACACCCCTCAAATGAATTTGAACAAAGATCTTTGAAAATAAGTTTGAGGCCGATCGGGATTTTTCTACACTTGCGGGTGGAATTTCCCGAAACCCCGTCTTAACGTGCACCTACATCACATAAGGTAGCTACAGTGAAAATTTCAGCTTCCTAGCTCTTACGGATTGGGCTGTGCGTTGATCACCAATCAGTCAGTCAGTCAGTCAGGACAAACAGTTTTATAAATAGAGATAATTACTTTTACTAGAGTTTACACTGACGTTAAATATTTGTCATTTTTATTAGAAGTTTGCGCTGATCGCTTCATCACTTCAGAGGTCACGATTTTGGGAGCTCACATTCCCGAAATACGTTTAAGTTTATGCGCGCTATGCAGACAATATATTAGACAGACTCTAGGCAAGCCGCAACTCGTTAGTATGTGTGTGTATGCACATGTGAAACATAAATATGCTGATATCCAGCCACTGTGTATATGTAGGTAAGTATTAGTGTGCGTGCTTGTTTGTGTATTCCCGTTGCTGTTGAGTAATGCCCGACAGACGCTCTCTAAATATATTTAGCTCTGCATGCAATGAATGCCTTCATTTTCTCACCCCGAAGCATTTAATACTCGTCCAGAGGGCATTCTTATATCATAATATTCCAATCGACATTTAATATTTAATTATTTTATATGTTTTATTCAGCATAGCAACCTCAGGTAAGGATTTAATGATTTCTTTGATTGAGGGATTACAAAAAGGTGATTTAGATTACCGGGAACCTCAAGTGTTCGGCATTTGGAACATTTGAGTCTAGAAAAATCCAAGGAAAAAAGGAGCCAAGATCACGATAGAAGTATATCGGGACCTAGAAACCTATAAACTTAGCAACATCTTGACCTAGGGAGCTACGCAAAGCTTCGATGCTGATTATAGGCAGCTAAATCTCATAAACAGCCATGGCTAACTATGAGCATGTACAGATCTAGAGTCCTAGAGAGACTCTGGGACCTGGAGAAACTACGTAAAGCAGCTATTGGATAAGTTTGAAAATATTGAAACGTTGGCATCCCAAAAGAAAGCTTCTCGTCCCTAACTTTGTTTTTGGTTTTGGTTTTATTTTCCTTTGTTTTTTTTTTGTTCTCTGCTGCGACTATCAGATTGCGTCATTATGTCCAACTGCTGAGAGCAGCAAATTAGCATGCAGGCACAAACATGTGTTGCTGTCACTCGAACGTCTCCCGGTGTGCATGTGTGTGTCGGTGTGTGTGTGTGCGTGTGTGTCACATTAAATGATACGCAACACTTGACACTAAAATGGGGCAACGGCAACGACATAAGAAAGCTGAAACCAAACCAAAAGTTGTGGCAGCCCAACACACACACTCGTACACACACACGCACACACAAAACAATGTCAGCAAAAGGGAGCAGTGGAAGGGGGGAAGGAGTCAAGCAACGCACTAAAGTAGGCAACAAAATTTCCTTAGAAATGAATGTATGTGCCTTATTAATGAGTCGTTAGCAATATATGTTGTTGTTGTCTAAGTTGATGTTGAAGTTGCATTTAGCAGCGATGGGGCTGGGATTGGGGTTGGGATTGGGATCGGCGCTGAGGGGTCACAAGAAAAATCAATAGAAAGGCAGCTGCTGCCGCAAAGTATGCAATGAAATTGGGCAAATGAATTTAAATGATGCCGCCACGCGTTGCGTATACGCAACGTGGTAGAGATATAGCTATAGAGAGAGGGCGACTCAGTCAACTGTGAAAAGCAAAGCAATAGAATCACGGCGTGGGCGTGGGCTGGTTCGTTTAGCGAGTGTGTACAAAATGTAAGGGGTAGTTCCAGACACACACACACACACACACAACCACATGGACGAAGAAGCATATGCAAATATGCTAGTCCATAACGAAAAATCTAAGAAACCAAACGGAAGTTTATTTGAAGTTGGGTAGCGGGGAATGGGAATGGGAACAGAACCGGGAACAGGATTGGGAATGGGAACGGGCGCAGGATTGGGCATAGGAAGTGAAGTGGCAGTCAAGTGCAACCAGGCAACATCAGAAGATGGCAGCAAAGTCAAAAGTAAAACAAACAAGCGAATAAAGCAAGGGCCCTGACAAACAACAGGAAGACAAAATCAAGCAGCAGGCACTAGGCATAAAAAATATATATATAGATATATGTTTTCCGAGGCGGAAGAGATGGCCTGCGACGGCCGTGCAGTTGCTGTCACATTTGAACTTGTAACCTCAGCAAGTCAAAAGGTGAAAGGAAGCAAATCTTGAAGGGCTGTTGGGCCTGTTGGGCCATCGGGCGGACGGGCGGACGGGCAGCAACAGCGACAGTGACAGCAACAGCGACAGCGGCGAATGGCAAAACGTGTTCAAGTTCATATGCCAAGACAGTCAGTCAGTCAGTTGGCGCTGAAAGCTGCGGGAGCCCCATCATGATGATTAAAGTAGGCCGCCTGTGAAGCCATACGAAGCATTGAACGTCAGTCAACATATTTGATTCAGCCAGATAGACAGGCAAAATTTTTGAGTACAAATAAGACAGCAACATGGCAAATGCAAAGCTACGACCGATTCGAATTAAACAACGCTCCCAACTCGCCAAGAGTTTCAAGTCGAAGCCGCCACAGTCAAACAGCCCATTTCGGAGAGCCGTCATGAAGTCGTCTAAACCGAAGCCGAAGCTAAGATTGAAGAAGCCCCATCAGCAGCCAAAGCGCCGGTCTCTGCTAGTGCGTAAGGCGTTGCACCCACTGCTGCCGCCGAAGGCTAAATCAAAGCAGACGAAAGGCAAAGTGGACGTGGCCAGGCACAGGCAGGCAAAGGCCATATCCGCGGCGAATACAACGCTACTGATAATCAAGGATTCGGCGCAGCGGTTCAATCGCGCCAAGAAACAGCTCAATTTGGCGCAGCAGCGCGAGGCGGCGGCGTCAGCCAACATCCACATGCGAAAGCAGGTGCCAGTGCGCACGCCAGCCGACATTGGTGCCTTCTACAAGAAGAGGCAGCAGAGCGTGCCGAGGCGGCAGTCGGCCATGCTGCCACCTCAAAGCCTGCTGCCACATGTGGGCAGTGGCATCCGCAAGGAGGCGTATGGCACCTTCGCCTACAAGGGTGCCACCCCATTAAGGCCAGGCCTCAAGAACGCAGAGCTTGAAGTGCCGCTGACCAATCGGCTGCCCATCATTGACTTCATTTCGACGGACGAGTTTGAGCGCCTGCGCGCCTCCGGCTTGAAGCGAAAGAAACGATTAAAGAAGGAGGGCAGGTCCGGCCAAAGGCAAGCGGCAAAAAAGTTTTAGCGATAGGGAGCAAGCGGATGCGGCTTTTAATGCGCGCTCATGTTTTTTTTTTTTTTTTTTTTTGCTACTCTACGTACATTTTATGTTCTGTACCAAAATTTTTGGTTAACCCTTTTAAATACACTACCAGCGCCGAATAGCAAGCTCGGGTTACCATCTTTTTTCTTAACGGATCAAACTTGTATGAGACGAAAAGAAATACAAACAACGATCAGCCCAAGGAGTGTGGCGAGTAACGAGTAGACAATAATAACTAGTCAAAAGCCAATGTTCAACATCAGTAATGAGTTGTTAATGGCTCGTTTTCGACAAAGTCGATAAGTAACGAGTAGTTAGTACTAAGTGCTATAAGCTGACAAACAGCAAGTGACAAATTGTCAAAACGTGTGTCAGAAGCAATTGATTGGGTGATAGTAATAGAATATAACGACTGTAGATTAAAGTAACTAATAGCGAAATAACAAATTGCCAACAACCCATTTTCCACAAGGAAAACTCAGCGGTGAGATTAAAATTGAAAATATGATAGTAACGATTGGTGGTCAACAAATAACGAGTAGCCATAACTAGGGGTTATAAGCTGGGCAGCTGCGAGTGGTTAAAAGCGAATCACAAATAACCAAAGGAAAAAAAAAGAATCAGTTACAATTTGTGAAGTGCGAGTGAAAAATAAAAAATTAAAACGAGTACCACTAGCGAATAATTATCAGCGAGTTGTTAATACAATATCACGAATGGCCCATAGCTAATAGTTAACAATGAATAGCGACATAAAGCATTGCCAACAAAGCGTTGCCTACAAATTTGCAAAGTTCCCTTTGAGTGATTAAAATTGCTAACAGGCACAAAAAGCGAGTAGCCAGTGCTCGGTGCTATAAGCTGGCCAACAGCGAGTGGTTAGAAGCGAACGAAAAGTAGACAAGTAGAGAAAAAGAAAAAACGAATAGGCAGAAAGCAAATGGTTGCTACAAAATTAAAACGAATCACAGTAGCGAGTGGTAGTTGGCAACTAGCCAGTAGCATATAACGAGTAGCCGAATAACGAATAACGAATAGCTGATAGCGAATAGGCAGCACCCACTACAATTGTCTTGCTTATTATTTTCTGATCTTATTTGAAAAAACAAATTAGCCAGCTGAGTGCACGAAACAGAGAGAAGGAGAGCGCGAAATATGGGAAGAGAGAGTGAGAGCGCAGAAAGACTTTGGTTTCGGAAAATGTGGTAATAGGAAGGCAAACTGGAGCAACAGAACTTTTGCGCAAATTATCTGCGTCGCGTTTATTTCGCGCAAACAAATCGCAAAAGTTTCGCAGACGTAGAGCCATCGAGCCGTCGAGCCGTCGACCCAACGACTTGACTTGCGCTGGAACAGAACCTAACGGAACGGAATGGCTCTTGCCTGATCTGGTAGTGGCCCCGACGACTGCCGTGACATGGCCCTGGGCTCGCCTGGCCTGGCCTACCCTGGCCTAATGCTGTGTGGTGTGTTTAAAACTTTTGCCGCTTTGCCGGGACAAAAGTTTGGCTGCAGAATCGCAGCTTGGCGCACGGGCATCTTGCAGCAATTTACGGCTTTTACTTCGGCCTGGCTAACAACTTCAAATGCAGATGGAGCTGGAGACGGAGACGGAGATGGAGATGGAGACGCTGGCAATTGAAGCAACGCGCCAAGGAATGCGGCATGAATTTGTTGTTTTTTTTGCCGGAGAGACTTTTTCGGCTTGTTTTCATTTTCGCTGCTGTCGGAGAATTTGCATTTGGGGGTTAGTCAGCAACGACGACGACGACGACTGCGGCTTTTAACCACAAACCAAACGGAAATTGAGATTCATTTAATTCATTGTGCGCTAGACGAGGGGCAAAGGGTTATGCGCTCGGCGACGACGCTTCGTTGACAGCATTTGGGCCATGGCATAATCAGCCGCAGCAGGCGGACCAGCCAACGAGCAGGAGAAGGAGCAGGAGCTGAAGCTGAAGCAGGAGCAGGGCCAACCAACAACATTGGAGCGTCAGCAACATTTAAATGACTGCGACTCCGTCAACGGCAACGCCTTGCTAATATTTATGCTCCAAGCCTTATAATCGAGTGGCTGTGGCTGTGCCAGTCGCAATGGCGGACCCCGGCGACAGCCAGTGGAACGACCAAGTGCACTTCTTGCCCAGAAATACTTTGATTGCCTTAAAGTTGGCCAAAAGAAGGCGACAGAGTAAGAGAGAGAAAGACACAGAGAAATAGCCAGAGGGCGAGTAGGGAGCGCAGAGTTTAGGAGCAGTCGAAGCCCGTCTGAAATAGCATTGGATTGCAAAGTTCAGCAATAAAGTTGAGTGGATGTAAAAGCCCTCATCAGTGGATAAGATATTGGGTGCTATCCAATCTCATTACCCATTATATCCAGTAAGCTTGATGAGGTTGCATTAGGTAAGGTCAAATAAGGTCAGATTCAGATAGGTTAAATTAGGTTAGGTTCCGGTTATATAGATCGCTTGACCCAGGTGTGCTCGAACATAACAAATTTCAGATGTACACGTGGGGTGTATTTAGATTACTCTAACATTACCACTTCTACTCTCTTGCAAGACGCCAACTAAGGCCGAGAAAAATTCATACTAGGCTTCAGGCAACGAGATTTATGAAATAGCTGACCTCTATTGACAGCAATTGTTCCTTATAAATGTACAAAATAAAATAAGGTTTGGCTAGAAAAAAGTAATTTAAATAAAAGAAAAATTATAAATTATAATTAAACTGCAAATATTCTTTGGAAAATTTGCTTGTTTCTTGCAAAACAAACAACCATTTTTGCAAATTTGCGTAGAAGAACACTTTAAAGTATTTCAAATATAGTTATGATAACAGCAGTTTTCAAGACCTTCGAACCGAATTTAACCCAACAGAGAATTCAGTATATTATCTGAAGACAGATTCCTATATCCAAATTTAACAACTAAATTTAAAGCTGGCCGGATCAAGAGTGGGCAGGTTGCCTGTATACCTGTTTCAGAAAGCCTAGTCCTGAGTCCCAAGAAATAATCACATGAGAAATATAACTAAATATAACCAAAGCCTCTTTTCTGTGTGTACCTCTGCGACATACACTGGGTTTGCGAAAGAGCATCGCTCTTCTTGGGAAGGTATTTATGTATAGAGAAACCATCTTTCATAATCTTCGTGACATGCCTATGAACCAAAGCTGGAAAATCGAAAGCCGATTCAATATTTTACAGTTGAGTCTTATGCATGACGTTAGGTATTATTCATAGCTTTTCAATCAGCAATCAAGTATTCAACATGGAAGGGCTGAGCAATTCATATTACGTATACGCCCCATGGCAACGTGACTAAAGAGCATACAAACTTCGCTGGTTGCACAAGAGTTGAAAAACTTTTTATTTTATTTAGCTTTGGTTGTCATTTTTAAGCATAACTAGGCACTGGGTGGTAGGGTGGAGGGTGGTTGTCGGTGGGTGGCAGTGGGTGCCACCTTCCGCCTGGTTGAGCAATGCCGACGATGACCGTTGCCGGCTACCATTGGGCCCATCCATAGGGCCCTGCCGGCAGCCGGCTGCCGGCTGCTGTCTGCACATTTAAACTACGTGGTGTGCAAATTTGGTTTTCGCACGATTTCATTTCGAGTCTTGCATAAATTAAGCATTGGCCGATTCTCAAAATTTGCGGCCGTTGGCGTCGTTGCCGTCGCCGGCTGAAACCAATTGGCAACGCCGAAGCGATGAATCCGTTTATACTACGATGCATAAAACTTGGCCGCCAGGATTTGTGAGTGGCCAGTGGTAGAGGAAACTTAATTATGCATGCAATGGCAAATGGCAAATGGCTGGGGCATGCTTTGACCATGGGGACTAAGTTGGAGCTATGTATATGCACGAATGCACCACCAACAGATAGCTGAAGGAGTCTCAACCAATTGATATACCAATTATGCACCACAAGTGACACTCGTGCGTGTGTGCGTGCGTGCGTGTGTGTGTATGTGTGTGTGTGTATGTATGTCGCAATTTGACCTGCTTATTGAACGCAATTACCTGACACAGTTTCATGTACGGAAAAAACAATGCCAACGTAACGTATCGCAAAATCGTGTCAAAGTTCACGGGATCAACTTTCCCTTCTCTGGCTGTGGCTATGGCTCTTCTTCTCCCTTTTCAGGCCATCGCAGGACTTTCGTTAATTAGGCACAGCTGCATTCGATGCTGCATATTCGAACAATTGACCCACATTATGCGCCCAGATCAACTTTGGACCCAAACAACTATGATATTAAAAAAATTAATGGACCACTTGCCGCACAAGTACAAAATCGAAAAGCAATGCCAGCAGAGAATAATCAAAAACAAAAAAAAAGGGAGCAAGAAATAAAAGCCACACATAATCAAGCCAAGTGAAAGACAACAAATAAGAGTGCACCTGCCGGGAATGACTGACTATGAGATGCCCTATGCCATTTTAAAGTCTAATCTTTATAAACTTTTCAGAGCTTACAAAAAAGAGGCTCTTTGAGGCAGGTGTCCACAAAGTGAATGGTTCCCAATCTGTGTACACTTAACAAGAGAATTAATGAGATAAAATAAAACAAGTAGCTATAGCTGTGAATGCCCGACTAGGAGATGCCGTTTAATCTTTGTGAAATTTTGCGCAAGGCTCTTTGGTGCAGGTGTCCAAAAGTAAAAGGCGCCCAGCTCAAGAAGTTTCCCAAATGGCAGCGTACCCACAGACGTACAGGCTGACATGGGTCAATCAACTCAGCTCGTCGTTCTTAGCAAGAATATTTCCACTTTGCTTCCTTCTGCGAGTTACATACATTTGGCAAAAAACAATATGCTCTGTACCCATTTCCAATGGGTTCGGGGCAGAAAAAGCAACTGCCCCAAAGCTAACCTCGACCCAGTGTGAAGCGGCTATAACTTTCTTGTATTTGTATCATGTGGGTGTGTGTCTGTGTCTGTGTGTGTGTATGTGTAGAATTTCGGGCTGAAACTCGTCGGTTAACGCTATCGCAATTGGTATCCATTTCATTTACCGCAGGACAAATTTTTATTGCCGCCTGCGCTGGCCCAAGCAACAACGGCAGCAACAACAATATGGCATTGTTTTAATATTGGCACACATGCATACCAATATATATTTATACATATATATATATATATATTTATATATACGTACACATAAAATTGCCGGAAAGTTGTTGCAATTGTCCTCATTTTCTTGCATTTAAGAACAGTTTTTATTGTTGTTTTCACATTGCCAGGCCATGGGCAACAGTGGGCGGCTACCGCCCCACCAGTCCTTCTTTTTGTTTTGCAGCACATAAATGTAAAAAAAAAAGAACAAGTACAACCCCATTCATGTACCATGTCCCGTGTCCCGTGTCCCATGTCCAATGTGACAGTCGTCAAGTGCATTGTGCACTTTGCCAAAAACAATTTCCATACTGCCCTCAGTCAAGGGCACTACACGAGTGTCTGAATGAGTCTTTGAGTGTGCAGATGTTTATGTAAATGCCTATAGGTCTATTCATATGCATTCAAGTGTGTGTGCATGCGGTGTGTGCGAGTGTGTGTGTGTGTGTGCGAGTGCCACAAGTCAAAAGCATGTTTAATTATATTGACATTGTTACTGAACAATTCATGAATGTAAAATAATTGCATTCCAGTTGCGGTCTAATTGGGAATTTATTTTGTCACGCCAAATTCTCAAATATATATGCACACAGGAATTTGGATACACCACTTACACAACATGTTTATATATTCATAGGCGATTTGTTTTTAAATTAATTAAATGTCAGTCACATTTTTATTACAAGTTTATGCATAATATAAATAAGTATATATCACTTGCTGATTAGCCCATTGCTTCGATCCTATTTTTAGAGCATAAAGTCCAGCCTGCTAACTTTATCAACAAAATATTTTTAATGTATTTTTAACATTTTATTTTTAAGCTTTATTATATTCTCAACCCAAAAGTATATACATATATATACATATATTCAAGTATTCATATTCTTGATCAGCATCAACAGCCGAATCGATCTAGCCATATCCGTCCGTCTGTCTAAAGCAAACGAGCTTGCTCCATTTGGTGCTGGTAGAAGAAAGTTCAGGGTATCCCCTGTCGGGAACTCCCGACTAAAGCCCCTTTCTTGTTTCTCTTTGTGTGCATAATAGAACACCGAAGGCATGTATTGTTAAGAGCTTTATAATTTAACTTTCGCAAACTAAAAAAAAAGGTGGTTCCGCTAGCAGGACACGTCGTCAATATGGACAAATGAAAAATAATCTTTGCCAGGCGTGTCGTAGCAAGCAGCTTTTGCGACCAACAACTGCTAAGCATTGGCTCGAATGACATGACAAGCAGCTTTAGTACTTGTTGAGCCAAGTCGAACAATCAATATCGCATTCAGTGATGCTCCTTTCCTTGTGTGCTGTCCATGACTACGTGTGCATACACATATATCACACAAGTACGTAAATGTTGTATTTGGCGTGTTGGCCAAAGCGTAAACCTGCCCAGTGGCCAGCCGGCTCAACACCTCAATAAGTTGTAAGCCTGAAGGCAACCGCAATCTACGACTAGACAGGCACGTGAACGTAATCATTGGCCGGCTTGGTTTCGGGTTTGGGAATGGCATACGGTTGCATACATATGCAACTGGCGGCTGCCAAGACGGTGGCCAATCGGCCGGCATTAACCGGCACTAGCCACGATTTGTGCGGCTGTCTGAGCTGCTGCTGCAATTGCTCGCTTCTGGCCCGCTGCCTGTCTAAGCCGAATAGAAAGCACACAGCCAGAGACAAAGGCAAACACACAAGCATATGGGGCGAGTGTCTGCACGCGCTGCGGCTACAATAACTGTGAAAATATTTTTTCAAGAATCGGCAAACAATTCCAGCGCCAACTAGAAGCAACAACATCAACAGTAGCAGCAGCGGCAGTGGCAACAATACCAACAACAAAACGTTGTTTTCCGCTTAAGCGCATCGTTAAGATTGCGACGACTCCGACTTCCATCTACTCGCGACTCGCGAACCCCCGCCCCGCCCAACTCTCGACTCCACAGTCAGTCGACTCATGGGGCCAAGGCAGCCAGCAATCGGGCAAACTACGTTTCACTATGTAAGTTTGTCTTGTCTTTTGCCGCACACAGTTTTTCCTGAAATAACAACAGGCACAAAGCAACACGAGTGGGAATGAGACATGTGCAGCAAATGCACAACTTTTAAATACCCTGGACATGCAGCATGTAAATATTACAAGGCCTGGACCACACAATATTAGCAATTATTTACCCCAGAAAGAAATGGCCTGTATACATAACTATGCGGAAAAATGCAATAAATATTATTTTCACATAATATTTATTGATAAGACAACATAGAAAAACGAATGCTTTTGGAGTGCCCAAATTTAAATACCTTTTCAGGATTCAGGTTCGAGTCCCAGCTTTAGTCACTCTACAATTGTTCTAGGTTTAAGATTGTGAACCTTTCCAATTAATATGATATCCAGGGTCAAAATGAATGTGTGCTAATCAGAAGAAATAATAAATTAACAGGGTATTTACAGCAAACCTCAGTCGAAAGTACAACAGCGACTCACTAAAGCCAAGCGGCTAAAGAGCCAAAGGGAACAGAAGTAACAACAAAAACATAAACAAAAACAAAAGCAAAAACAACAAAAATAACAGAGAAGAGAACAGAAATGTGCACATGCTTCGCTGCTTGAAGTGCGCTATTTTGCACCTATGGGGATTTTGTGTCCCTCGTACATGCAAAACATGAAAATCCATTCGAAATCAGTCAACGCGCCAAGGCTTTCATTCAGTTAGAAGGCCTGCCAGACAGTAGACAACAGCAGCAACAACAACAACAACAACAACAACAGAAAGGAGCCAAAAACGATGGGCAAGGGCATCAGGCAGCCGGGTTCAGGGCTGGGGGATGCGGAATGGTGTATGCGGGGCTGCTGGGTGCCCTGGCTGTGGCTTCATTTGTGCAGCGAGCCAAGCGCCAAAAAGCAGGCAATAGAAAATATTACAGTGGCAGCAGCTGCACATGTGTGAGTGTGTGTACGAGCGTGTGTCCTGTGTATATGTGTGTGTGTGTGTCTGTGTGTTCAAGTGAAGCTTGAAGCGGAAGTGCGGCTTGATTTACTCAACTCGTTTGCTCGCTCGTTTATTTCCGACTGCACATATTTTGCTGCAGTTGCTATTCCCCGTTCATTTTTTTTTTGTTCCTCATCCTGCTGAGTTGCTCTTCCTGTTTCAGCCTAAAATATTTATTAGCCTTAAAACCAAAATACTTTTTCACCAACTGCAAGTTAAAGACTTAAGCTGATGCGATTTATTCGGTCTGGGCCCAAACCAAATGGTCCGGAAATGAAAATGACGCGTACTCCCCTTCCCCCACCGCCACCAAAAAAAAAAGCGCCCATGTTTATTAAAGCATTTCTTACGCATCATTTGTTACTCTCCCGATCCGCGTCACAGTCCGAGGGAGAGTCCCAGTCCGCAATCTCAACTTGCAAAAAATAGAAAAGAGCAGCGCGGCAAACAGGACACAGAGATGCATGAAACGAATGCAAATAAAGTTGGCCCAAGTCGCTTCGCTTTGGACCCGCTTCGAGGCAAACATAATGAAAACGCAGCCACAACTTGAACGCAAATGAAAGTTGTCTGTTTTCCATTTCCAAATTTCAGCTGCCCATTTCCAGTTGCCAGTCGACAGTCGCCTTTTGGCATTCCACTTGCAATGGAGTTCCATATTACAAGTTGGCAAATTGAAGGCAACAGGAAAAGCTTCATTGTTTTCGGTGCACCGACAATTTGAGCATTTCATGCTATAATTCTGAGTGCATTTGCTCAGTGACTGGTTGACTGAGTGATTGAGTCGCTGTTTGATGATCGAGGCGACGACCAAGCCGTAAGAGCTAAAAAGCTGAAACATTTACTAAACCTTACCTCCTTACGTGATGCAAGTCAACACAAAAGCGGGGTTTTGGAGAATTCCACCAGCAACTGTGGAAAATTGGTGGAAATCAACTCTATGAAACGTATCTGTTATTATCAGATCGGTTTGAATCTTTGTCACAATTCATGGAGGCGTATTTCACACTTTTCGGATAATCTACGCATTAGATGGAATTTTGTAATGGGAAAACTCTATATTTCGTTTGATAAGTTGCATGTTTACATTCAAACGAATTTGAGAATGCGTATTTCAGTGATTCAGGATTTTAATTTTCATCCGATCAGCTTCAAATTCATTTATAAATAGCACTGTTCAAAGTTTTCGAATACGTATTTCGCGAATTCCGAACATTCCTCGTTACTAGGTGGAATATGGAGGAGAATGGCTGAATGTTCAAGTCTCTTCCAGAACTATTTTTTTAGTTCTTAGTCATAAAATAAAAATGGAAAAACCACCCCAATAGGCGAAATAGTGTTGATTGCAATGTGACCAATAACAGCGATATAAAAGCGAACATATTTAGATAGATACATGGATTTACATATAGATAAATACATATCTGGATAGAAAAATGGATAAGTACACATATAGCTAAGCAAGTTATATAAATAGATATATAGATAGATATGCAGATAGATGATATATAGAAAGACAGATAAATAGATAGATAGCTAGATAGGTGGATAGATATAAAACAAAAGACCGACTAACTTTCTATTGAATGTAAACACGCGCAATATTAACTAAAGCAAAAAATGTCTTATGCTTTTTTGAAAGTATAAAAACTAAAGACACATGTTTTTTTTTTGATATTTGTTAGCAAACAGCTTAAAAGCAAGACTAACTTTCAAGCAGCTTAAAAGATGCACTTTGGCTCAAGACGGTCAAGTGGCCAATGATTCTCCAAATAGGAGTAGCAATTAGTCTTTGGCTGGCTGCTGATGCCGAGGCAAATGCTGTCCAAAGCACATTGCTGGGCTAACATGACGTATGAGTAATACAGTTGCAAGAAATTTGAGTGTGGGTGTGTGTGTGTGCCTGAGTGTGTGTACTAGCTACGGTTATCAGAATTTTCACTCAGTTCTAGTCCTTAAACAGGATGCAATATACTGGGTGTAAGAACTGGCACTTGAATTTCATTTTCATGGTTGGTGTTCAGGCAGCATGGAAGATATTTGATTTGGACAGCAATTTTTGTTGTGTTAAAGTAAATGCCAGCAATATGCTAGCCAGCTTTCGTATGTCTAATGTAGTAATTACTAAAAGTTGTAGTATTCAAAGTTCAATTATTTTTCTATAGCTGTACTGACATGGGGCTAAGAGCACGTGTTGGTCAGAGATCCAGCATCTCCCGCACTGACCAACTGGCCAACTGACTGCAGTCCGTGCACGTAACGCATTTAGAGGGAATCTGTGTAACTTGAGCAACAACCGGGGACATCGATCAGGGCACCTAAACGAAACAAACAGGCAGCCAAACGCCCCATGTTTAATTGCCAGCGTGTGCGGATTTGTTTTTCTTTTTGCTTATGTTTTCGTTTTTTGCCTTGTTGGTTCTCAGTTATCCGCAAAGTCTTTACAAAACGAAAAGAAATTAAGTAAATCACCAAATTAATTGTTCAACCAAACAACAGCAGCAGACCGAGCACACAATTGCAGGTCAATGGACAGCACAGAGCAGGACGTGAGTGTGGCAGGAATGAAAGACTGGAAAGCGACTAACGAGTAACAAGAGCGAGTAGCGAGTAGCGAGTACGAAGTAGAAAGCAACAAGGGGCAGCAATGTCAAATAGAAAGAAACAGAAGTCAATAAGCTGTATTAGAAAACACACATAATCATACTCTACACACACACACACACACACACACACACACACACACACACACACACACACAGTCAGCCTGTGGGCCACAAATGAAGGCATAAAACTCAATGACAACTAACTGCCTTTGCCTTCGTGTTCACTTCCGATTCGTTGCCTTCACAGCCAGCACGTCTCAGCCCAGTTTTTAGCCCCCATTCAATCAAACATTTACCCAGCGTTGCCAGACTAAACATCGTCGTCGAAATTTAAGTGTTGGAAACTCTTTTTTTTTTATTTTTTCTCTTGTTGAGCTTGTTTTGTTCGGGAATTAACCGCATTTCGGTGACTTGTTAACTCAATTGATGTGGTTGCCCTGCTCCGCACATTGGCCACGCTCTCAGCTTGTACTTAACCATAAATTGTAGTTTTTATGTGCTTAAGTGGCAGCATTTACCGAACTTTGGCCTAAAATCCGTTGCCCCCACATAAGTAAGCAATAGTTGTTATATACCCTGGAGTCACAGGCTGTTTGGAATATGTGTATATATGCATGGGAAGTAAGTTTTACAAATCACAATTAGGTATATCAATATTATGCCTTAACAATTATTGGACTAGATTCAGACTTTTTTGTGCTCGGGCCTTCTTTATCGCTAGATGATAATGCCACCCAAAACCCCTGATTCGAGTTTCGAGTTGCCAAGCTCATTTAGATATCTTTAGTTCAGTAAATAATGCTGCACAGCTATCGATAGCTTTGATACTTATCGATAAATTATCGGCACAATTGTTAGTTTTGTTTTATTCCAATTCAACTAAATGTTTTTAACGTAAGCTTAAGGAAAATGAACAGACTTGTATTTTAAAGTGGATATAGGATATTGAGTGCGTGAGATATTTTTGGTATATGGCATATGTACACCCTTTTGTAGGGTATGTAAATGCTTAGCAGCGCTGTAAATGTCTCATGGCATATCCCACTTGTTTTCTACGTGTTTTGCGAATTGGCAAATGCTTCAATTAAATTTGATTTGTTCCTCACCATACACACACTCAAACACACCCACACACACACACATACTACTGTGACATGCATGGGCAATTTGATAAGCTCAATCGCCGTTCCTCGTCGCTCAGGTCCCTCTTCCCTCTGGCCTTTCCCCGTCATTAGTTTCGTACTTTGTGCGCTTTTTGCTCGTCGCTGGCCGCAAATTTACTGCACGGCCATAGTTGTCCAAGAATGTGTGTGCTAGTGTGTGTGTGTGTGTCACTGTATATGTGAGTGTAAGTATGTGTGTGTGTGTGTGTAAGCGATTTGATAACCAAAAGCAGCCGCCCATCGACAGCTCAGTTGGGCTCCAATTTTAACTCCAAGTGCCGCACGACTCGTACCTTCTGCGTCCCGGACCGTTGCCTGGAAATGACATTTTCACATCATTTGCTGATGTGGCAAATGTGTGCGAGACGCGCGCTTAACTGTGTGTGTGTGTGTGTGTGCCTCGTAACAGAACTCAAATCCACTTCATTTCATCGCCGGCTGTAAACCGAACCAAAAAAGATGTGAATATCCTCGTAGCCATGTGGTCAACAGCATTGGAGCTTGAAGCTTGTGTGCGTTGAGGATTGGGCAGCTGCTGCCATTTGCCCCCTTTTTTTGGTCATTTCCGTTGCGGAATTTGGGATATCCACGTTAGCTGCATCGGATGAACTGAAAGCTGCAGCACCTTTTGAATACACTTGTCGACGCTGACGCTACCATCATAATGCCAATGAAATGAACCTTCTCCGGCCCTGATTCCGTTTCGTATGCATTTAGCTGCCCCGCCCAGTCGAATGGCCCCCGCTCCAATAAACGGTATTTGTGTGGCCTCATTGCATGTGTGTTTAACACTGCGTTCATGACGTACAAATTCCCAAAATCTCAAAAGCGGGCTCCCGAATGGGCAGATCCTACTTACTGTGTTAACTGCTTGATACATTTAATAAAAGTTCCGACTAACTATGTAAACTACTGCTTAAAATGCTTACATTTGCTTAGATTTAGCGCCCATAATTAAATGAGGGAACTTAACTTATCTCTGAATAATGGAAGCTCCTAAGGCAACGATCTGCATATTATCTAATTTTTCAAGATTAGAGTCGAACTTCGTAACCTTTGCAAGCTTTTTTAAATATTTCATATCTAATTGATATTTAAATAATCTCTATTTAAATACTTTTTACAAATTTGTTTCGTAATAATCCATTGCAAAGTATTTGAAACGAAATCAATACGAGCCTTTTTAGAAGGGATATAAATTCTATAACTGAGGTTTGCTATCACAAGATTCACGGTGACTTTTTAGGTGATATAAATATTTCTTATAGCCTTTCTTAAATATCGATTAAAGATCAAATAAAATGTATTATGCTTTTCAATAGCAGTTGAGAACTCGTTACCTACTGAATCTGTTATAACATAAAGCTTTGCTTCTTGGAACTGCAAAAACTAAAGACCTGAACAAGGGAGGCTGCTTTTTTATAGTCCTCGAAATATAAATTTATAATTTAATTATCGTAAATGAGTTTAAATTCATTGAAATATATATCTATATAATATCATGTCTATGTGATTTTTTTCTACACAGAATTCACAAAATTAATATAAATAATAAAACAAAAACTTAATTATAATAATTAGGTAATGCAACCAATATACAGATTGAATGTTTTTAAATTTGAGTAACAAATATAGGTGAATTTTATAGTTTTATTTCACTTAAGGTGAAATACGATCAAAATACGATCTTAAATCAAAAAATAGCAAAAAGTGAACTATTTGTTTTAGAGTCTTGCTAAAAGCTCTTTTAACTTAATTCTCGCCTTCTATTGCAGACTTAAAATAAAGTCTTTTAACCCTTTCGGATTTGCAGCTGTCAGGATTCCTCTATTCGCTGCATTCCGTTTGCGCAATACCTTTAATATTTTCAACACCATTTTATGTTTTTTTGCCCCACTGTGCGACTGCAGCTTGTTTGTTCTTGACTTGAGTTGCGTTCGCACTTTGGCTGCACTTTTTTCTATGGCTGTAGCTTCGACCCTGTCACACACACGCCCAAGCGCACACTCCCCCACAACCCCCCCCCCCCCCCCCCACATACACACACACACACGCAATTAAGGCGGTGGTCGATATTGCTACTAAAGCAATAGAGGGTACCCGATGGAGGTGGGGAGACAAGGAGTACTGCGCGGGGGTTACGTTGGACATCCGCAATGCCTTTAACTCAGCAAGCTGGTCTCGCATACTGGAAGCCTTAGACCGAATAGGGATACCGTCCTCCCTTTTCCGTATAGTATCCAACTACCTGTCCGATCGACTATTAAGTTATGATACGGAAGACGGTACTATAAGTTACATGGTCACAGCAGGGGTCCCACAGGGGTCGGTCTTGGGACCACTCCTGTGGAACATAATGTACGACGAGGTGCTCAGAGTACAATTGCCCCAGGGATGCAGAATCGTAGGATTCGCAGATGATCTGGCCCTAGTAGTGGTAGGCAAAGAAATGAAAGAAGTAGAAGCGGCAGCGAATGCAGCCATAAGGAACGTGGCCAGCTGAATGCGTGGCGCTAGCCAGGAGCTGGCAGGCCATAAAACAGAGGCTGTGCTCATCACAAGCCGCAAGATAGTTGAGTTTGCTAGATTTCAGGTAGATAGCGTTAGTATCGAGTCAAAGGCTTCCATCAAGTATCTGGGGGTCATGTTAGACTATGTTAACCAGAAAACGGCAAAAATGCAGGCGGCCCTTTCGAGGATGCTTCCCAACATAGGAAGACCTAGAGCAGGTAAACGCCTACTCCTCGCGAGAGTTGTAGCTGCTCCGTGCTGCTCTATGCTGCACCGATATGGGCAATGTCAGTCCCCTACAGGCTAAGCGCACTCCGCACTATTTCTGGATTCCGGACGGTGTCGGACGAGGCGGCCACAGTATAGGCAGGCATGCTGCCAGTAGATATATTGGCCAAGGAAATGGAGAACATATACAAAGCACGAAAAGTGACAGGCGACGCTGTTTCAATGGACGTCATCCGACGGTCGGAGAGAGCAACATCAATGGCAACTTGGCAGGAGAGATGGAACACGGCGAACAAGGGGAGTTGGACACACAAACTAATTCCCAATCTGGAGCAATGGATTAGGAGACGGAACGGAGAAATTAACTTCCACCTAACGCAGTTTTTTACTGGACACGGCGGGTGCAGGAAGTATCTCCACAAGTTCAGGCATGAGGACACCCCTGAGTGTCCGACCTGCCCAAATTTGGTCGAAGACCCGGAACACGTGCTCGAGGTACAGCGACGCAGTAGGCTCTGTACCCCCACCTGAGGGACTAGTAACGTTCATGCTGGAAGGAGAGGACAACTGGAGGAATATAAGTCAGCTCATAATAGGCAACCAAAGGGATCTGAGACGATGCGAAAAGGAGCGACGAATAATGGAGACTGCCTAAAATAGGCAACCCATCCCCGCGAAGTAATACTTTGCGGTGATCCCGCGGGGAATGTGGTGTGTGAGTGGGGGGTGAGTTAAGTACGTATGTAGGTGTTGACGGAGTCAGCGAATCGTGCATACGGTTGGCCCGGGCCATCAGTAAGCATAAAAAAAATAAAAAAAAACACACACACACATATGCATCTGACTGCAAATCATTTAATATTTCGTCTTTTGCTGATATTGCACTTTTCATTTGGCATTGCGAGTGATTTTCAAAATCATTTACTTCAACATATTCTCTCTCCTTGCGTGAACCCTTTTTTTGGCTTTCGCATCCGCTTTCTGCGATTGCTGCGTTTCTTGCTCTTGCTCTGGCTCTGCTTTATCGCTCGCGTCATCGTCTTGTTGCATTTCAAGCGCAAGTTTTTGCCCGCTTTTCTGTTCATCTTTTTCTTCTCTTCTTCTTCTTCTTATTCTTTTTTTTTTGGCTAATGCATTTTTCGGTGCTGCCGTCAACGGCCACTCCCATCGCCGCCAGGGTAGAGGGCGAGCCTGTCGTTATTGCTGATGGATATTTGGTCGTTATTGTGACTATCCTCCGTCAACCACCCAACCGCCCCGCCTTGCCCGCAACCACCCCCCTTTTGCTGCTGCTGCTACTGCTGGTGCAGTTGTTGCTTTTCTTGACGCTGTACTTAAAAAATCATTTCTTACGCTGACATAGCGCTTAAATTGTTTCTCCCTATTGTTGCTGTTGCGTTCGTCTCTTTTATTGTTTAACTTTTAAAGGAATTGCGTGAAATTTTTGTTATTTCCTTTGACTTTCTTTCATTTATTTAATTTGTCCACTTCAACGCTCTCTCCCTCTCTCTCTCTCCCTCTCTCTCTCGCTCTGTCTTTTATTATTCTACTTTCCTTTAGTTTGTTTTAATAATTTTTTTATTGTCATTCATTATGCTTTGCTTTCATTTTCTGTTATCATACAATCCCACTGATTAGCGTTGTTCGCTCGCCCCATCTTTATCTTTATCCTGATGCATCTTCTCTTTTTTTCCGCACGGAAATCTTATGTTCCACGGAAGCCTTTTGATTATTATACTTATTTTAACTTGGAGCTAATCTTTATTTTGCCACTTTCCTGCTGTCTTTGTTTTATTTAATTCTCAAAGCCCTTATCATATTTCCTTGATGGTAGGTACCAGGGAATATTTTTTGAATTGGTTTTATGTCACGAGATGTTCAACTCCTAAACCTACCCCATATACATATTCTAGGTTTAGTTTAGCATCAGAAACACCCATCTGAAAAATAAACTGCACAAAATGATATTTTCCAAGAAACTGTAAAAAGACTCCATCATTTTTCGTCGCATCAAAATTTCTAATATTCTCGTTTAGTTTTTTCTTTTAGTATATATTTTGCTTTTATTCGATCGGAATATGTCTATGATCATTACTATAATAATACTGATTCTTTTCTCTCTCTTTTTCCCTCACTGTTCATATAAATTTGGCATTTTCTTCTATTCTACTTTTATAACTCATTTAGCATATAAATCCTAGTATTTACCATGTCAACTTCGTACAACAACTTCTTTGAAACTGACAAGACTTTGTTCAAATTGATTTCCTCTTTTACGAATTCCAAAATTTTGTATTCAGCAAGTTTTTCTATTTTGTCGCCTCCTTCAGAATGTCCCATTCTTCAGCTGTGTTTTGTTGTTCTTCTTCTTGTCTGGCATCACATATTCCACTGCAATTGTCCTCGAGCGTTTTCAAGTACAATGCGAGTACATGGCTGGCAAAAAACTTAAAGCCATAAGTTTGAGCCACGCCTACCGCCCAGCTGCTAACATAATGCCAAGTTTGAAGAGGCTCTTCCCGGCTCCCTTTCTCCCTATCTCTCTCTCTCGCTCTCTCTCTCTCTCTCTCTGGCTCGCTTTTGACCAGTGTCCCTGTGTCGGAATATTAATCTTGGCCAAGTTAAAAGCAAAACACTTGCGCCCACTGCGTTATATTGTTGTCCTTGTTGTGCTCGCTGTTGTTGTTTTTGTAGCTGCTCTTGGCCACAGCTGCCAAGAGTGCGAGAAAAGTCCAAGTCCAAGTCTCTGTCTTAGTCGAAGTGCCCAGTGGCGCCTGTCAACGGCCACCAAATGGCAGCCAACTTCAGCAGCTCAACGAAAGCAAAAAACGAAACAAAAAAAGAAACTTAAGTATAATCACAGGCATCGTTTGCCCAGTTCCCCTTGCTTCCCCTTCTCTGCTCACCATCTACTTTTCTTCTTCTTGTTGGTGGCCGCCGCTGTCTTAACGTTTAAATGGCCCGGCATTAAGCTATTAGCATAATTTTTGTGCATTATCATTACGACAACGAGCAGCAAAACACAAATTCTACACACACACAAACACACACACATACACACACACATAAAAGAAAGCCCAAAAAAAGTACACTCTCTAGATGATCCCATTTATCATTGACATATTTGTTGTTGCTTCTGTTGCTGCGGGGGAAAACGCATCAAAATTCGCTCTTACCCGAAAAAAAGAACTTCAAAAGTTTTTCTTAGTCAACCAGCCGGGAGGACTGCACTCACCTGCAATGAAAATAGAAAAAGAATGGAAAAAAAATAAAAATAAAAAACACACACTTTAAAGATGGGAACGAAATGCTTATAACATTAAAACTAGTTCAAAAAACTAGTCCATTACAAAGTAGCCAAAAAAATGCTTAATGGACTTGTTCAAATACACATAAAATCCAAAAGAAGGCGACTTTTACCCCAAAAAGTAGATTGACAAACAGACAATAAACCTGAAAGTTAACTAAAAATACATTTTCCCTATTGTGCGTGTGCTTTTTTCTTATTTGGTATCTATATACACTGTATATAGGAAGATATATTGCCCAGCTGGGTAGAGGGTATCTACTAGTCGGTCACTCCCGACTAGAGCACCCTTGCCTGCTACGTATTACGGTTTTTGTCCGTTATTAGTTGTGCTGTTCGACTTCTTTGCAGCATAACGGAAAAACAAGGGCTAAGCCTTTGAGTTTGGCAAAAGTAAAACCCTGCACACACGCACACACTAAAGCAGGCACAGTTAACCACACACACTCTTACGAATTCATATACAGCTTATACTTAAGACAGCTTATTTATTTCCGACTATTGAAAAAGTGTATTCCTTAAGACCTCCTCAAAAAAGTGATTAAAAGTAAAATTATGGCAATCTCTCCATTT
The DNA here is from genome assembly GCA_035045885.1 of Drosophila borealis. Taxonomy (NCBI): domain Eukaryota; kingdom Metazoa; phylum Arthropoda; class Insecta; order Diptera; family Drosophilidae; genus Drosophila; species Drosophila borealis. The sequence continues at coordinate 2,490,360 of JAWNOR010000112.1, forward strand.
TTTCTATTTTTACTGTACTCAGATATGACAATATCCTTAAACTATCCGTTATCCGATCGGATAACCTTTGCCTTGATCGCATCAATAACTTTTCCAAAAAGGTCGTCAATGTTAATATTGTCAAGCCACGCATTAACATAGAAGATATATATGTTTGTCCTTATAATTCCCAACTGCCTAAAGTGCAGATTTAACACACTTCTAAGCGGCCCAGCCGCGCACACTCCAGGAAAATTTAATCCGCTTGTGGCCAAAACCCATTTTCCAAAAAGTGCTTAAGATAAAAACTTTTCGCTTAAGTACCCAGAAAGCACGTCAACTTTTAATTTAACATGCTGGAAATGTTAACACAATGCAATTCTGTTAAGATAACAGCTGTTAAATGCAACTGATTTGCAGAAAAGCATTCCATTGAGTTTTTCAAATGATTTAAATTTAAAATAAATAAAAACCTGAAGAAAAGCGCTTCTGATCTCTGTTTTCAGCGTGCTGTCTTAATATTAATATTAATAATTTAAAACGAGTTCTTTAAAATAAAGTTGATTATTAAACTACATCTTTGACAAATCTGTTCTAGTTTGTCAGTCCGGAGACCTTTTAAACATAGTTAAGTAATTGATACTGGACAACGGGATGCTAATCATGTTGAGCGCTCTTTGTAAAATTAAATTTCTCAGCAGAATCTAAAAAGACCAAATGTTTTAAAGGGCAATATTGTGCACTTCTTGATTCAACCAGAGACAGGTTGCCTTCGACTAGTTGCCTTGGAGTCGAATTCCCCATATTGCAAGGCAAATAATAGAAAGAACGAAATGCAATGTACATAAATCAATTTAGCGTGCCATTATTTATCAATCAGCATTCAGCTCCTGGTAAATCGCATTTAATGAGTAAAATGCAATTTTGTTTATTGCCTTTGATTAAAATCAATCAAAAATCAGTTCTTTTGGCTAAGTTTCACTCTCGGCTCGATGAAAATCAAAATTTAATTTAATAAATTTATGAGAACTGAACTTTTGTTTGGCTTGGGCGTGTTTATTTTTGTCCGGCATGGACACCTTTAGGTTCAGTTTTTTTTTCAGCCAACCCGGCAGTAAATATTTATAAATCTCATCTGGCGAAATCCATTCGAAAAATGTCATTTAAAATTTAATTTTTCAAAAGCCTGCAATTGCATTTCTTTGTTTTTTCCCCCTTTTTTTCATATTTATACATTTATAAATTTATATTTATTTTTTTATTTTGTTGGGATGTGTCTGTGTATTGTTTGCTTGTCTGCGGCTTTTTGCATGTGTTGCGGCAAGCACTGAGTGCAACACAGCGGTAGATTGAGGTGGCGCCACCATTTAATTGCCCTAGCCTTGATATCCAACTCCAGCTCGAACTCAGAGCTGAACTCCTGTTCTTTGGGCTCGTCTGCCAGTTGCTTGGACTCGTATTTCTAGTCAGGCCACACGAAGGCGGGGGCAGGAGCGGAGGCGGAGGCGGGTCTTGCAGCCACTAAGCCAGCCACAGCCACAGCCACATACACACAAGTACACTCTCACACACAAAGAAGTTGCCAGATAGCCTTGCTAAGCTGCAAAAAGCGTTCCACACTCGCTCGTCGCTGGGGCCAACTAATCCGACTTGAAAATTTATTTGCTTAATTTCATTTGTTGGCTACCAGACGAGAGGGACAGCGGAGAGAGGGAGTAGATATGGGGTACAGTACTTCTAAAACTCGTAGGGTTTTGTGGGCGTGCGATAATGCTTGCAATAAGCTCTCGACATTTTCCGCATCCTTTGGCAATTGCTGCGACTGCGACTGCGACTGGACACAATCGGCAAATCATAAATCGCATTCATTACAATTCCCAGCAGCCCCTTCCTTCCCAACGCGCCCCGCCTACCACAGCATACTTATAGCATATAGCATATTAAGAAGCTTACTTTTTCCTCTATGCAATATTATTTCATCCTTCAGCAACTAAAACCCAGCCTCAAATAAGACTTTACAGCGTAAGTCTGGCAACATTTCTGCCTTCATTTCAATTAATTTCCGCGACATTGATGCGTCCTGTCGTCGTTGTCGTCGTCCTTTTCGTCGTTGTCGTTGCCATCTTCAGCTTCTACAGACAGGCAAAGACCCCTCTTCCCCTCCCTCTCTTTCTCTCTTTCTATATATGTACGAGTACACAGCAAGTCCCACTCATCCCACGGGCGCGCTTAAAAACATTTTTGCATGCGCTTTTTAATTAATTTAAAGTTATTTTGCTTGACGTCCTCGTCAACCAGGACTCTCCTCCTCCCCTCCTCCCCCCTCCCTTTTACTCTACCGCCCGCATCTCTCTAACAAGTTGTATGCCCCGCAGCATCGGCTGCGTTATATTAAATTTGCCTGCATTGCGTTTAAATTGAAATCCTGCTGCTGTTGCTCAACCAATATTATAAATAAATAATATCATATCGCAACATATGGTAAAATAAATTCGATTGTGTTTTTGAGTGTGTGCATACATATACACACACACACACAACCAAGAAGAATTAAAAGTTCTTGTTGTTTGACATGTCGTATACGTAATGCGCTGCACAATTTGCTCACAAATTTATACATTTTTATTATAAATATTTATATTTTCTAGAAAAAGAATAATCGCTGAGAAATAAGTCCAAATCTTAAATAAGTACTTCAAAAAAATGCGTTAGTCCCGCATATAAATTGTGGCCACAATATTCATGGAATTGTTTGAATATATATTTCCATATTTTACCCAACTATACTACAACTAACACAATGAAGATAAGAGTTGTCATAACCGTGCATTAAATAGAAAATAATATTTAAAATACATGGCTAAGCTATTTTTTTATGTATAATATATATATTACAGCAAGCATAGTTCTACGATTAATTAAAGAAGGAAGATGAGTCAACTGAAGTCTACTGAAGGAAAGTAAACGCACACGAGGATACCAGTTTAAGCCACGAAGGGCCAACAACAAGAATTGTGTCTGTACAGATTAAATTCTGTCTTGGAGAGTGGACTATTCTGGCGACCAGATATATGAGGCATATTCTAGAGAAGTTGGTGCCAGAGATATATAAAGGGTATTTGTCATGTACGGATTGTCAAACTCCTTTGACCATCGCTTGTTGAAATCCAAAACATTTCCGGTCTTATTGACCACGGTCGTAACATGAGAGCCGAATTCAAGTTTGTGATCAAGAATGATAGCTAGATCCATTAACCTCATTTCTCGAGCAGTAAGTTGATATGTCATTGTCATTAAAGCTTAGATCTAACAGGTTAACTTGACACCAAGACCGAAAGGCATGAATTTCGGCTTGTAAAAGATTACAATATGGCATATTATTATATTCAAGGCAGAACTTTACATCATCAGCATGCATCAATACTCGAAAGTGAGACAGTATCGAGGGAAGGTCATTGATGAATATATATGTACGCATGTTTATTGTATTATAGTTACGAACTCTGAACACTCGACATTCCGATTTTTGTCCAAATATTTGCATATACAAATATTTTAAAAATGCAGAGCATTTTTATTCAAAGGGAAACACGCAATACAAAGTGAGTTGACGATTAATGCGTATCGCAGCAAAGTTTATTTCCAACTTTTTTATTTCAATGCAAATGTTCAGAAGAGGAGACCCCAAAAAACAGTGTGAATGGAATTCCATCGTTTCTTTAATGCGAATATTTTCAGTATAAATGCCGGTTTAAATAAAAATATATCGATGTTAAAGACTCGACAATGTATCATTCCAGAAGGTTATGTGTATTATTTTTGTAGACCTTAAAAATTACCCTCATTTTGCAGCGTATATGTTTCGGAGTCCTAATTGCACCCTGAACCCATTTAAAATGGGTATAAAGGATTTACTTATTTTGTGAAATGTTATGTTATAAAGGGAAGGAAGCATCTTCGACCCCATAGAGTACATACATATATTCCTGCTCAGCATCAACAGCAGAGTCCATCTAGGCGGCAAGCCCGTCGGATTGACTACTCGTTTGTCGGAGAGCGCTTATCCTAGTCTATAAAAAACTTTGAACATAAGTCTAAAGAGTGCTTGAATAGTTTATTTGCGAAACCGATAAGAATCGATATCAAATGGGCTTAGATCTCATATAATATTCATATAACATAATTCCAGAATATTTCCCTTTTTAAATACCTCCACTGTTTCCCTTTAAAATTGTACCTCATCTTGGCCCATGATATTTAGACACTTTTCGATGACATATGTTGTTTATGCACTGAAATTTTCATACGATCGGACAATAAAGACCGAACTTTTCGGAGACGCTTTTCCCATTGTGTGAGGCTTATGGACGAACAAATGTGTGTGTGAATGTATGTATTTAAGTATGTAAGTAAGTAAGTATGTAAGTATGTTAGTATGTAAGTATGTAAGTATGTAAGTATGTAAGTATGTAAGTATGTAAGTATGTAAGTATGTAAGTATGTAAGTATGTAAGTATGTAAGTATGTAAGTATGTTAGTATGTAAGTATGTAAGTATGTAAGTATGTAAGTATGTAAGTATGTAAGTATGTAAGTATGTAAGTATGTAAGTATGTAAGTATGTAAGTATGTAAGTATGTAAGTATGTAAGTATGTAAGTATGTAAGTATGTAAGTATGTAAGTATGTAAGTATGTAAGTATGTAAGTATGTAAGTATGTAAGTATGTAAGTATGTAAGTATGTAAGTATGTAAGTATGTAAGTATGTAAGTATGTAAGTATGTAAGTATGTAAGTATGTAAGTATGTAAGTATGTAAGTATGTAAGTATGTAAGTATGTAAGTATGTAAGTATGTAAGTATGTAAGTATGTAAGTATGTAAGTATGTAAGTATGTAAGTATGTAAGTATGTAAGTATGTAAGTATGTAAGTATGTAAGTATGTAAGTATGTAAGTATGTAAGTATGTAAGTATGTAAGTATGTAAGTATGTAAGTATGTAAGTATGTAAGTATGTAAGTATGTAAGTATGTAAGTATGTAAGTATGTAAGTATGTAAGTATGTAAGTATGTAAGTATGTAAGTATGTAAGTATGTAAGTATGTAAGTATGTAAGTATGTAAGTATGTAAGTATGTAAGTATGTAAGTATGTAAGTATGTAAGTATGTAAGTATGTAAGTATGTAAGTATGTAAGTATGTAAGTATGTAAGTATGTAAGTATGTAAGTATGTAAGTATGTAAGTATGTATGTATGTATGTATGTATGCATGTATGTATGTAGGTATGTAGGTATGTATTTACGTATGTATGTAGGTATGTTTGTATGTATGTATGTATATATGTATATATGTACGTATTTATGTATGTATGTATCAAAGAATGCGAGGAATTTTTAACAACAACTCCGGGCTCAGGATATCTCAAAGCAGAGCACTCCCTTGTTGATTAATATTATTTATAATAATTAAATTAATTAAATAATAGTGTAATATGCATAATTGTCGTTCAATATTAATCATAAATAAAATATTTTAATTAATTAATTTATCGTTGAATAAAATTAAATTATTATATTTATTTAATTCTTTGCCAATTAATATCAATTATAATATTAATATTAATGTTAATTAATATCAAATTATATTATAAGTATGAGTATAGTGAATATTATGATTATAATTAATATTAATGAACGAGCTGATTTAGCTGACAATTGTCAGCCTGAGTTCCCTAGCATTGACCAATCTAAACAAGAGCTTAAGTAAACAAATTTCATATGCGGACTTGTGTAGAATTTGTTGTAAATGTTTAAATATGCGCAATTTAAGGAAGACGAAATAAAATTCTGTACAAAACAAGCTTAAAGCAAAATGTACTCAAATTTGGACATTCGAGTTCATGAGTTTTGCATTTGGCCCAAACAGCGCAGCGCCTCTGCTGCCTGTTTGTAAAGTTTTGTGTTGTTGTTGTTGCCGTTGCAATTGCATTTGTTGTTGTTGTTGTTGTTGTTGTTGCTGTTGTTATTGCGCTGTGCACTTTTGCCGGCTGCTTTGTATATTTGTTTGTTAGTCTGTTTGTTAGATGTCAACATGCTAGGCATATGAGCAGCTGACTGAAGTGCAACCAAATGTGAGACGCTAGGCCATCCCCCTCCCCCCCCCCCCTGCCAGCCACTGCCTGGGTCTGAGCCTGGGCCGTAGCCAGAGCCTGGTACATTGCCCAGCCCTTGATTTGCCTTCATTAGCCTTTGGCAGTATGTCAGAGTCACTGAGCCTGTGTGTGCGTGTGTCCTGTGTGTGCTGTGTGTTGTGTGTGCCAAACAAAGAGCCTTTTATATGTGTGCACTTATGTAGCGCAAAGAAGAAGCAGAAGAAGAAGCAACACCAGCAGGCCATATGGCATTGACTTTAGCCTCTCTGCATGCGCCACACCCCCCTCCTTGCCAGTTTCTACTGCTCGTACTGGTCCTCGTATTGATTGTCCCAAATAGCAAATGCAGGTCCAGACAGCGCATTATTTTAATAACTGTCACTTGCCACACGTAGCTTGTGTATCTACATATTTACATCTATATGTGCATTAATAGGTATTACCTGTCTTCGGCGAGCCATTTGCTACCCATTTCCTGTCAGCGTGAAAATTAATTTAATTAACATAGGTATTTGATATTTCTCCCGCGATGGGTACTTAACAATCGTTAACATACGTTCTCGAACAGGCGTGGATTTTGCAAAAAAAAAGAGTGAAATGTTCACAAAGAACTTTAAACTACTTTTGTAGCTGATCGGATGGCAAACAGAAAAGTTGTCATACAACAATTTCCCAACATGAAGTGGGTGGAATTTTTGACGTTTTTGCACTTACATCCAATAAGATGACTACAATAACAATGTTAGCTTCTAGTTCTGACGATGTGGACTGTGTGTTAATCACAATCAATCAGTCAATCAGTCAGTCAGTCGGGATCTGCATTTTTATATATGTATGTATATAGATGCGTAGACATGCCTAAGGCTTCCATATTAAAGTGAGAGAGCTGCAGCTGCAACTGCAACAGCAGGCAATCTAATTTCGGTGCATCTGCTGGCTGCGTGGCGGCAACTGCGGATGGCAGGCATCAGGATTCCGGCAATAGGACTCAGGCAACTGGATTCAGGCATTCAAAATTGCTTGTTGTTGCCGCTGTCAGCTGGCATGTGTCGCTCACATGGCCCAGCGGGTGGTGCGGTGGGGCGGTGAAGCATATGGCATACGTTTTAAGAAGCCAAACAAAATGCCGTTGACGGCACACGTTTAAACATAATAATTCTCAATTTTGTCAGCGATATCAATGGCAGGAGCAGGCGCAGTAGCAGTAGCAGTAGCAGGAGCCGGAGCAGGAGTCATAGTCGGAGCCCGCGCTGTCTGCTCACGCCACAGGAAAACCATGCAGAGACATCAAAATAAACTGACATTTTTTGCTTCTTCTACAACTTTACTTTTATTTTTCCTTTTGGTACAAAATTGAGCACACGAATGGCAAAAATAAGCCAAAAGCTAGAAAAACCAAGCAGAACAAAAATACAGAATAAGGCTCAAACGACATGCGGAAATCATGTCAGATGAAGCAGCAGCAGCAGCGGCGGCAACATTGGGCACAGAAAACACAGAAAAAACATAGCCCAGTTGAGGCCCGACTCGCAGATACCCTGTGGACAGATAAAAGCCATGATGCTTTGCGACATTCTAATTGCTAAATCGATGTGGACATTCTTACCAATTTTAAGCTATGCGGTAGTGCTCGACTAGCGGATGCTCTTTAAACTCTTTAAAACAAGGCCTTATAACTTTTGCAGGAGCTAATCGACTCTAAAAGTGCGAATTCCATCGCTTTTCATAGAATTTATTACTCAAAACAACATCAGGGTATCTCCACTATAGACTAAAGCACTCTTACTTGTCTTTATATTCATGAACTGTAGGTAGATTTTAACGATTTATTAATTTATGGCCGCCAGATTGTTGATCAGTTGATTTCATCTTGAAAATAAACTTCATGCTGAAAGACTTACAGACAAAGAGGCTGATAGATAAACAGGTAGGCCATGAGGCTGTACAAACTTAAATTTAAAGACGAACACATACCTAAACATTTCGCCGCTTTAAACAACCTGATAACCCCCTTTTCAAATGGATACAGGGTAGACAAAAAAAAAGAGCACCAACAGTAACATCAACACGGCTGGCATAGGCAAACGAGAGAGCGCGAATAAATGGCTGCGCGCACACACACACAAACACGCACACACACATGCAGCTGGGAATGCAGATGGGGCTGATGAAACAAAAAAAAATAAATAAACGGGGCGGCACAATGGGCGGCAACGAGCAATGGGCAACTGCAACGCGAACAATCACATGTTGAAAGGAAACGAAAAGAGTTGTACAACACTGCCGCCGACATTGCCGACATCAGACGGAGGCCACAGTGGGGCCAAAGTACCTGATTATCTCCAGATCAGTTCGGGCTACAAATTGGTTTCTGGTCGAGCCGGTTCAAGCCCGAAATGGCAGTGATTTTATTTATTTAAAATGAGCGGAAAAGTAGTAGGTATTTAAAAGTAAAATATGTTTCATATCTGTGCATAATACACGAGAGTCAACATGCGAAATTGATTGTAGTTTTTGAGTTATGCCCAAACAAACAACATAAAAACTTATTTTTATTGATATTATATGAACAACAATTGATAACGTCGATCTGCGTATTGGAGAATATATATTTGAAATTGCAAGTCTTTAGTTTTTAAAGTTTCCGAGATCGACGCGAGACCGACAAGATATGGCGGGCAGGCAGACAGCCTGGGCGACGTATAGACAGACATAGTTAGATCGACTCAGCTCGCGCTTACACTTGAAAACCAGTCAACTGTCTAATGTCTAGTAAATGTCTCTAATGTCTAGTTAAGTCACGTGAATTTGATGGACCTGCTACCACTGTGCCGCAGCTGGCATTGTCATTATTATTTGCGCTCGTTTAGTACTTCAGCCGTAAGTGCAGGGTAATGTTTTTGAGACACGCGACACAGACGCCGCGATAAGGGCTAACACAAAGAGGCCAGAGCGTTACCATATCAATTTCCAATCGCCAGCATTGAACCCGGCGCCTGTCAAGTGTCAGATTCAGGGAGAAGGAGACGGGGAATGGACCAGCTGCCGCTGCTGCGATTAGACAATAGTCAAATCAACATGTCGAAACAATGAAATTTGACCTTTATACATTTGTTTTTTTATGTACAACTAGTCTGCAGTGCAAAACTGAGAGAGAGAGAGAGAGTGGGGGAAGAGTGAGCGAGTAGGCAAATATGTGAAATGCTTGGCATTGGTGCAAGTATTGTCAACTTATTTGGTTTCGCTTGGCCCAGTTTCAAGTTTGATTTATGTCCAAAGTGCTTATTTTCATTTTATTGCCATTGCATTTGAAGGGCTCCGGCAATTGCCAGGTGGGCCAGGGCCAACAACAGCAAGAGCAAAGCCCAAACAAATATTTGCCATCCCAAACGGGCCAGCTCTGTTTGCCTATATGCACCTGGTTGCTGCTGCATTATTGGAAAAATCTCTCTTGCTGTATTTTTGGAAAATTTTAGCAGCCTTTTCCAGCACAACGACAACCTGAGCTGACTTTTTGGCAAATATTTGCGTCATTCTCGTAATTTGCATTGGCCAATGCCACTTTCGACAGTTTATGTTATCACAGAACTAAGCACCAAATAAGCATTTCTGTGGTCAAAGTGAATTGCCAGCAGAGATCAAGCGAGAGTCCTGCTAATATATACATTGGGCTTTCGACCTAAGCCTCTTTTATTACTTACTTACTTGCTACAGAAAACCCAATAAATAAATTAAAACTGTAGCCGAAATTGCTACGCACATAAATGATATCATATTTTGGCAGTAAAGAAATATAATATATTGCCTGCGCGTGGAGAAGAGCTTAAGAGAAGGAAGGCTGAACCCCGGCCGACTCGCCTGACTCATTCACAGACTGGACTGAGTTTGGACGGGGTATTGAAAAGTTCCACCCGCAATTGCGGAAAGTTGGTGGAAAGCGGTTGTAATAAACTGTTTTGCTTACAATCCGAAAAGCCTTAAACTCGACATCTTTCTGAAGACAAGTTTACATTTGGGATGGTTGAAAACGATATGTTTAAAACTTGAAGGTATATGCTTGGGCCGGACAACACCGCGTAATATCTACTAATCTATCTTTCAGCAAACGCAGACTCCTTTTTGAACAACGTCCACCCCTGCGCAGCAATATCGCCTTACTTTGCGATTTTCATTAAATCAAAAACTGATACTGAAAACTTAAAGATATCAGGCCCCCCTAGACCTCGTAATATACACCAAGTTCTATTTTAACAAACGAAGAGCAGTTGTTTTGAATTGCTCCCCCGCGGCACAGCAAATAATTTTTTTTTTTTTAATATAATAATAATAAGACACGTACAACATATTAATTATGATTACAGAAATAAATCTCAAACGATTGATTGGTATCAAGCAGAAGGCTGTCAGATACCTGATACCACTCGACTTTACCCTCCAAATGCGTCAATAAATCTAATTTTATATTTATTTTCTTCACTATAATGTTTTTCAGAATTTCAGCTGAGCGAATGCCCCAATAAGTATGCAATGCTCAGCATTCAATGCACTTTATTACTCATACGTACTTTTGGCCCTGCCACCTGCCCTCAAATACAGTTTTTATGTCAAATTGCATGAGACGAGAATTAATTAATTGGGACTTGCCACACATGGGTGCATGCAGTTAATCCATATCCAATTAACGTGACGGACAAACACTTGGAATGGAAGTGGCAGCATGAGTCACATTAGCAAAAAGGCAGAGCCCTTGGCTCATTAGTCGAGCTGACAGCGATGCACATTGACACACATTGCCAGCTGGGCGTGAGTAGGCGTGTGAGTGGGTGTGTTCGTTTGTTATCTTTATATATAGCATATATATATATATAAATATGTATATAAAATAGACTGTTCCGACTGATAGACGGACTGACTGAAAGGTGACAGCCCTTTCATTTCGGTCAAGCTCGAAATCGGGGTTTTGTTAAGCTCGACCTCCAAGTGGAAGAAAATTGTGGTTAAAGTTTTATGAAAAACATTAAAAGCAATAAAATCATATTGTTGTGCTTAACAAACATCATCTTCTGCGACCCTACGATTTTGAAGCGTCGCACTAACTAGCGAGAGGTCGCCGGCTCAAATCAAGCTGAAGTTTTAAATTGTTGTGTTTGTTTAATTTTATATTGTTTACAACGAAAAAAGACATAGAAAATAATGAGAATTAACAATACTAATTAAAATTGTTGAATTGTTTTGCTGGATTTGTCAACTACGCTGTCATAAGTTTTCTCTGGAAGGACCCATTCAAGCGCTTCAGCAAAAATGGTGTATACATATATAATATACAATTGTTTTTCTTAACTGGCTGACTTTTTGCCCCATTCTTGGGCATCCTAATTCGTGGAACTCTATAATTCCGCTAATGTCATTTCCAGCTAAGAGCGCTAATTAAGCTTATAAATAGAAAAAGTGCTGCCTGCGGAAAAGGTCAAAGCGTAAATCAAGATGCGCGTGCAAAGGCGTATTGCAACTGTGGGTAGCGGGTGGAGTGGGTTGATATTAAGGCTGCAGCAATTGCAGGCTGCGCACTGGCATGCCACGGAGTGTGGCACTATAAATTTGTTGTTGTTTTTATTTATTTATTTATTTATTCTTTAGCAGCAGTTGTTTTTTTTTTTGTTTTTTATTTTTTTTGTTTGTGTGAGGGTAGCGGGAGGCTGTGCAGTGCGCCGGCAAACTAGATCTAAGCGCATATTAGTCAACGCTGCCACTGTCTTTGACTGGCCCTGGCCTGGGTCCAGGCCGAGAGCTGCCATGTGACACAATTTCGCAGCCTGGCCGCATCGGCATGGGTTGGTGTTGGTGTTGGAGTCGGTTTGGGTTTGGGTTTGGGTTTTGGTTTTGGTGCTGGCTTTGCTTTTGGCCAGGTCACAGGGGGGCGGCTGCAGCGGCTGCACAATGTATTTCAAGTGGAGCGAGCGCAAATAAAATTAAAAACAAGACGCGCAAAACAAAAATATGGCAACGCTGCGGCGCCGACCTCGTTTTGGTCTGGCCACAATGGGTAAACGAGCCGAGGGGCGGCGAAAGTTGCAAATGGCGCGACTTGTTTTTCCACTTTTGGACGCTGTCTGTCTGCCGCTGCCAACACTTGGCGACCTCTGCTGCTGGCGTTGCCATTTTGTCATTGTTTGCATTCGGTGCGCGCTTTTGTTTTATGCCCACCAACAAAAACAGCGGGCAATCTGAATCAAGTAGAAAATGCTGCAGTCAAAAAAGATGGACTACGAGATGCCCAGCAGCCAGAAGTCAGGTGAACCAGCTCTAAACAGCTCAGACGCCTGTCATCTTAAATAAAGCAGGCTGTGCACCCATTTGCTGCTAAAGCGACCAATAACTGCTTCACAAACAGAAACGTTTAACACAAATAATCACTTTTTTACCTGGTAAACGCCTTTTTAATATGCCCCTTAATTTTACCAAAGGGCATAAGGGCTAGCATGATGCTCAATCTTTCAATTTTCAAGACAAGTCGTGGACTCCAGCACTGAATGTAGTACTTTGGAAATTACCTTTGACAAGGCTGTAAAACCAACAAGAGTATTCGGTTCACAGTTCTATACCTGACTCTAGATAATTTACAAACCTGGTTTTTGTTTTGTCATAAGATATTTAAATATATTTATTTACAGAAATTATTTCATATTTCGAGCACTGAAACAAGAAAAGCAAGTAAGAAAAGAAAAGTAAAATTATATTTTTAAATATAGTAATAACGAAATTTGTTTTGTAAACAAAAGGTTTCGTTCCTACTTAGGTAAAGATATTTTTGGCCTAGCTTATTCGGTTCAAGGTTCCGGTTCAGTGCGAGCCTGGAAAAGCTGCTGTATAAAAAAATGTTGTTGCTGTTTATTCAATTGAACTTCAACTTATTAAACCGACAAAGCATTAACATTGGTTGAAGACCGATGGCTACATTCTTATTATTAACATTTGCCCTGGCAAATAACTGGTGCTTGACAGTGTTGATAGGCGATTATTTGTATTCTTTGTGATTCGATATATAAAAAAAGTTTTTAATGATTAAGAAGATTCATTAAAAGACTATTTAAATGGCACAAGGATACTAGATAGATAATTAAGTAGCTCTGACAGGGTCTTAAATATTTAAGAACCCCACTATAACTGACACTTGGCAGTGTTGGTATGCGCTTACTTGACTCCCTTTTAATTCGCATCGCAATAGTTTATAAAAGAAAGTGTCTAATGATAAAGAAGAAGATTCATTAAAACACAATTAAAATGCCACCAAGCTACTATTGGAGCAGATAATTAAGTACTTTGCTCTGAAAGGGTATTGAATATTTAACAGCACAAAGATAACTGGCGCTTGGCAGTGTTGGTAAGCGCTTACTTGATTTCTGCCGAGCTGGCTGTCGTATATCCTGGCACCTCTGTCAAGGACGCGAGGCCAAAATGTTGGCAACTAATTTGGCACTTTTGCCGTTTGCTGCTTGCGTTTTGCGGTCGAATCGAAATCGTGGCGGCTGCGGCTGATGACGTTGATGTTGACGCAACCGGAACTTGTGCAAAATTTAAAACGGAAGTCAATTGTCAGACAGCCAGCGCAATGGTCGACGCCGCTGTCGAGCCGGAAGCAGCAGCTGCGGCGCTGCCATTGGACGCCATTTTGGTCATAACGACGTCACACACACACACACACAATCACACAGCAACGATTGTGGTTTTTTTTTTCTTGGTTTTTGTTGTTTTTTTATTGAGTTATTGGCGCATTCATTTGCCATACGCCGCATGCAAGATTTATGCCCGCCATGTGTCATGTGGCCAAAGCAAACAGCCGGCCGGCTAGTCGGCCAGCCAGGCAGCCCGAGAGCGGCCCCCAAAATTGTTTAAAAGCACTGACAACAACATTGCAATGCAAATATGTTTCGCATACGTTTCCCTCTCTCTCACACTCTCTCTCTCTCTGTCTCTCTCTCTCACAAGCTTTACCACTTCCTTTTTATTTGGAATTGGAGCATTTCATTTTTTGCATACGTAATTGCAATGGGGAGTTTGCCGGGGTTAACTGGCTAACTGGCCAGCCTGCGGTATGGATCTGGCGCGAAATTTGCAATGATTTAATCTATGAAACGTGTGAATAGTATTATGCAGCGTTTCCGTTGATTGCCATCAAATGTTCATGTTAAATGAAGGCCATCTATTATCAATTCAAAAATATACTAGAGCATGCTCGCATTTACAAACGTTTAATTTGTTATAAATAATCGCAATACAAATGATCGTTGGTTAGATTCATAATTCGAACCGTTTTGTGAACCTTATGTGTCCATATCCAAGCCAGATTTTGGTTTGAAACATGCTTATCAACATTTTTTACAATTTTCAATAGATCAAATTCAATTAATGATAAGTTAAATATGTTATATCTACATAATATAATTTAATTAATTAAGAGCTACCAAGCTGAAAGGTTTACAGAACTGTAGTCAAGGTTGACTTCTGAGTCATGTATGTGAGCATGGCCAACGTGACGTCATGAGTCTTAGGCTCAGGTGTCTCTTTGCGTGGGACTGACAAGCGGCAGGTGGCATGTTCAGCGATACTCATTTAATCTGGGCGATGCCGGGTAATTTCTATTTGCATGTATATATAGTTATTCACATATAAGAATATATAATAACAACTCCATTAAAAATGCATTATTTGTTGGGTAATTAAATTCAAATTACGAGTAAAAGTGCTCAGTTTAAATATTGTATATAAATATTTAGGCTATGTAGAGTCAAGTCGAAATTATGGAAAACGATTTCAGCTAATGATGAAGATTATAGTGGAATTGAATTGTATAAAATTCTATAAATGTGAATGTGTGTGTGTGGGTGGATGTGTGTGTTTATGGGTGGGCATGTGCGTGCGAACATTGGTTGACAAATGATTTTTGCTACTGCAGCAAGAAATTCCAGTCACAGCTGCGCGTGTGTGTGTGAGTGTGTGCAGTGTTAAACCACAACTGAGCATAAATTTATATTTAATTATGAATAAATTTTGCAAGCGCATTAAATTTCATATTTTCAACTCATCAAGAGCAACAGCAACAGCAACAACAACAACAACAACAACAATAATAATAATAGTCAACGCCGCACGCGTGCTGTAAATCAACAGATAAACGAAACACACACATAGACACATACACACACACACACACACACACACACACACACACGCGCACACGCACATGGTTACTGGGAAGTCAGACTTTCGGCAGGCAGACTTCTGGCTCGGACAATTCACAATTCGTTAAATGCACTGCAAAATTTATTTATGATGCCGCACAAACAATAAACAGTTGGTTCAGTCGCCGCGGGGCAGCGGATCTGCATGGGTGCCCGCTGTATTGGTTAAGAGGGGGGCTGGGTGCAGGAGAAGGGGTCACTAACTGACTCAGCATTGATATTAAGTTATTGCGTATTTGGGCATTTGGCCATCCCCGACTCAGGCACCATTTAATTGCACATCAAATTAACTTTAATTTTATTTTAATTGCTTTACCGGTTTTTGATTTATTTTTTTAGCTAAAATGCAAAACAATTACGCCACATAAATGTTGTATTCAATTTGGCAAAAGTTAAAAACAAAAAACCAAAAATAAAAATACAAAACAAACCCCGCAAATGAGCCAGGCAATAAATTCCACTTGCAATGGGTAATTAGACAGTCGTGGTAAATAAAGAATTTTAATTGAAAAACATTTAAAAATATAGCTATGCTCGGTTAAACATACATACATACGTATGTATATTCTATGGATGTGGAAACACATTCACAAATAAGCGATACGCTTACACGTTTAAGTGTCTACTAATTCATGTGCATTGTAAATTTGTCATGGCTTTTAACATGCGGTTTTTTATATTTATGTTATCTGTCTCATAATATGTTAAATAAAAAACAACAAATAATCAAATTAGCAAATGAGCCAGGCAACAAAGTCCCCTTACAATGGTGACTGAACAAATTTTAATTGAATTCAGGTGCATTGTTAATTTGGCATGGCTTCTAACATGCTGTTTTTTATATTTATGTTATCTATCTCATGTTATTTAAAATACGCACATATGTCTTTTAAGAAAATTGGAAAATACATCAGTAAAAACAACAACATATTGAATTAAAATTAAAAATTTGCACAATTTAAACATGCGTTTTACTCCTATTTATGTTATTGGAAGACGCGATTCGACAAGACAATGACACATAAGTACGTCGAAAATATTATAAAAATTGATATAAAGTGTACAAGAAACCGAACTTAAAAATGAGCAGGTCCCAGTGAGAAGCGACAAGCGACTACTGCAACTTTTTAATGTTTAACAAAATATTTAACAGGCAGATGAACGAATCGCTCAACTTTGACTATCGAGATAAACGAAAGAATTATGAAGCAAATGTTTGACAGCATGTTAATGTGATTGTCAGCGTTGACAGAAACATGAGCGGAACGGCCCTAAATAAATGGGCTTAAGTGCTTTTGATGTTTAATGCTTAATATTAGTCGCAACGGAGCATAATGCCAAACGGCAATAAAGTTTAATAACCTTAAGGAACGAAACGCGTTTAATCAGCATCATCAGCGGCATCATCGTGTACATAATTTGCCTTTGCCTGTGTCCCCAACTCACCGCCCACTCCACCTCCCCCTCCCTCTCCCCCAATACCAGCCCAGCCATACCTCCACCCATAAATGCTCTGTATCCATAGGCGCTAAGCTGTTTAAGTGTAAATGACGTGAAAATGGGGCCAAATGGAACTGAGAAGCCGAAGGCAACCAACTGAAACTGAGAGATGTATTCCCACCCCCCCGCCATCATTTCCTAGGCGACAAAACATAAAAATATGTGTTGTATATGTATATAAATATAATTTATATATCGTTTCAACTGAACATTTGCCCTGTGCCCCGAGCAGGGTGTCCGTCCGCGAGAAAAACTCGACAAATTGTGCATGAAAAATATTTTTTGTATAGATTTATTTATGATGACGATTAACAATAGCTTGAGAGCGCGTTGAAAGATGGCGCGAGAGGAGGGCCACTTAAAAAGTTGTATAAAAAAGGAAAGAACAAAAAATAAGAAAGGAGAAAATATTCGAATCCCATTCAACCATTTGCTACCAAAAGGTGTGAGCCGACCAGCCCCACCCAATCACCTACAGCCCGTGACTCTGGCAATTGAGAGTAGGGTAGGGTAAACTTAGCTCGTAATTTTCATAAATCAACATGGGCTTTTCAATTGGATTCCTTGGGCCGCACGGCGCACATTTTTATAATTAAATCATAAATTATGGGCGCACATGGAACGCGGCTCAATAGAATTTCATCGACTCGACTTTCCACTGGACAGCCACGGAATTTTGAGTACAAAAAGCGAAGATTGAATAAGCACAGAAGGTCGCCCAGCCTTGAATCTATCCCAAGTATAAATACATATATGTATATACCAAGAGGTAGTGCTGAATTATGGGCACTTTTATTTCAAATTGTATTAAATCGATTGAATTCAAGCAAAAATTACTCAAGCGATTTAATGGGGGGCAGCCAAACGTTTTGCTTGATCAGCAAAATGCTTGCATACATACATATATTATCCTCATAAATTTATGAAGCCAATTTATTACAAATTTAATATATATTCTCATATACAATGGGTACGTTGTTAACAAAGATATAAATATTTTTTGAAAACACTGCCTGAAATATTATCTCTCTGTTAAGTTTATTTCGTACATGTAAGTATTAAATCTGATAACCAGCACGATTTTAATCTACAGCAGTTCAGAATAATTTATTTGATCATAGTTTATAAAACAGTGCGTTCTTCTCTTACAGACTGTACACAGCATTACCGTTTACTTACGGTCGTTAACATAAGCTGAGAATGTTAATATTCCAAAATTGATTAATTTTTTTATGAAGAGCCACTCACGAACTCGGGCAGTCAATTAATGAACCAAAGAGGCAAACAGTCAATCAATCAGTCAGTAAATGACTCAGTCAGTCAATCAATCAATCTAGCGGAAAATCAATCAACTGAAAATTAGTCAATCAGATGGTCAATCATTCAATCAGTATGGCAATCAGTCAGTGAGAAAGTAAGGCAATCTTCAGTAAATCAATCAATCACTCAAACATCCAATCAGCAAGTCGTCATTCGGGCAATCAATCAGTTAAGAAGCCAGGCAATCAATCAGTCAGTCAAACAGTCAATCCCTGCGGTAGTTAGACGGCCAGACGGGCAGTGGGTTAGTCAATCAGTCAGTTAGTCAATCACTCAGGTAGTCAGATAATCAGATGGATAGTCGGTGAATCTATCATTTAATAAGGCTGTCAATCATTCAGGCACTCAGCCACTGTAGAAGTTACGCAATTGGACGAGTAATTAGTCAGTCAATCAGTCAGTTAGTCAATCTGTGAGACAGTCGGGCAATCTGACAGTCAGTCAAACAGTCAATCACTAAGATAGTCAAGCAGTCAAACGAACAGTTGTTCAGTCAATCAGTCAGTTAGTAAATCTGTGAGACAGTCAGGCAATCAGTCAGCCAAGCAGTCAGAAAGTCAATCACTGAGGTAGTCAGGCAGTCATAGGGCCAGTCAATTAGTCAGTTAGTCAATCTGTGAGACAGTCAGTCAATCAGTCAAAAGTTCAATTCAGGCAAACGGGCCGTCAGTCAGACAATCAGTCAGGATAAACAGTTGCATGCCATTTACTTGCCCTAAAAATACAAACAGGTTTTTACAGAGCTTAAATCATAACATAATGTTATTAACAGCGTAACATTCGTACCCAGCTGTTGAAGTAACAGAGTGCTGTTAACAGATTAAATTCACAATTATTTCACAAGGAGACGCCAGTAGGGAATTTAAAAACCCGAAAGCAAATGATTCTGATTTAAAAATAAATGTCGCATCACGTAATCCCCATTGCTATTATTATATTATGACTATTGTAAGTTATTGTAATAGAAGTTTTTATATAGAGTTAAATTCATTTCCTTAAGTGTATTATAAATTTATGCTCATTGTGTGCAGCACAATTTGTTTGTTCCAGCAGCCACTTGCCGTGTGGCAGCTACAGCGGCAGCTCCTGTTCTTTTTAGTTGTGCCACACACAAATCGCATGTTATCTGAAGGCTTACACACACACATGGGGGTACAGTAAGAGGGGGATCTGTAAGTAGCCTCAAGTCATTGCATTTTCGACTATTCACATTCGTATCTGGAAGCGAATCAAATTGAAAAGCAATGCGGCTGGGCTTGGGTAGCATCGCGGTGGTTCGGTGGTTGGTTCCTGGTCGGTCTTTAAGCAGCAATCCGAAGCTGAACTGGATGCACGCTCGTGCCATGACATGACAAATTTCGCTGCTGCAAGGCGTTGCATGGTTGCAGTTACATTTGCCGCTACAGTTGCAGTTACAGTCACTGTCACAGTTGCAGTGGCAACGACGACAATTGAATTGTCACATCCGTAAAGTTGGCAGACATGACTGCATTTCAAGGTTAACTTTAGCCATCTACTTCTGAGGCGCCACAGATGCAGCGCAGCCATCAGCTTCAAGCCAGCCGCCAAGCCATGCCACTTAATGGTTGCAGCCAGCTGACGGCGAAGAGAGAAGCGAGCAGAGAAGCGCGCTCCCCCTTTTTAATTTAAGTTCAGTGACAATCTCACAGAAGTTGAGGCCAGTCAAAATTGAAAAGCAATGCAAAAGGTATTTGCTTTCAATTCAAAATGTTCTCAGCTTTTACTTTTTGGCCTGACCGCAGCACGAATGGAATCCAAGCCTTTCTCAGGCAATTGATGACTGCACTTAAATGAAATTCACTCGCAAGCGCAAAAATTTCCCGCATTTTTTAATAATACAGGTTAGTCAGGTACACATAGAACTGTGTGTACTATATGTACACATATACTATACGCTCGTATTCATACGCTGAAGCAGTCGAATGCTTTTTTTTATAATCTTGCTGAAAACGATTGTATATATTACGTTCATAGCTTGACTACCGGATATTGCCCGGCTTTGTCAGGACTATGTTTTTGATTAAGTTTCAGATATCACTTATGCACTCCATTGAAAATTTAATATAACCTATTCCCCCTTAAGCTCCAACTTTCACCCATCGGAGTGAATTTTCCGCAATCAAACATTCAAACATTTTTATCGTTTTCACGATATCTCGACCATACTAGGCACTTACGACTTCAAACATCCTCCTAACAAAAGATATGAATACATCTCATCTACATCGACCAATTAGCTCTGAATCGTCTGAATAATGAGTTTTCTGTTTTTCCAGATATCTTTACCGAACTTAGCAACTTTAATGGCTTTATCCTCCTCGCACATATGCAAGATCTTATCAAATCAGACTATTATATTATAACTATTGTATATAATAGTGAGTCATATGTACTAAGTATAAATACACATTTTTTATATATTATACATTTAGTTATTCATCATTATAATAATAATTCATTCTAATGATCTTAGTCTGTGCGCATAACAAAAATACAACTATATATATATATAATAATTATAATGGTATGCATTCAACTGAAAATTTGTTTGATACCCGAAAATAAATCGATTGCGCGATACCTCAGAGAAATTGTTGAACCGCTTTAGTAAATATTTTGATTTTAGCTTCAATTTAATTCTCATTGCAATGCTCATGTCAGTTCTGCACTCCGCCCCCAGCAGCTGCCCTGGGCCCCCAGTCGCAACTTAAAAATGTCTCGTATGTCGCGGTTTTTGTGGCGCCCTTGAGACAGGCGACGACGGCGACGTATGCAACGAGGCGTGACAGTGGCAAGCAGTCGGCTGAGGGGGCGGGCAGGGCAAAATGTAAAAACAAAAAGGGGAAAAATTACATAAAAAGCATTAGGAAAAGGATCCAGATACACATAAATGTGTACATAAATGAAGGCAAATGCAAATTGAATTCGACAGCGAATCAATTGAGAGTGAGAGCTAAGTGATTGGCCCAATGTGCGTATGAGTAATAAATTGAAAATCATAAAACAAATCAATGATAATTATAAACAAAATGCATACCGAGCATTGCAATGCGCCATAAATTATACAACATTGAAAATGCCTCAAGGATTATATTTACAAATGAATTGCTTCCCAACAAGCCCAACTCAATTGCCAGTGCATAGTATTACCATACAATATACTCTCAGCCCGGAATCGTGTTTTCACACACAAATGCGACGAGAGTTCTAATAGAATTGTTATACAATTCAAACACATACACTCGCACACACACAATTTGAGGGCTTCTCGGCCGAGAGGCCTTTTAATGGAGCGAAAAATACGAATCCAAATTAAATTGTTTTGAAATTTAAAATGAAATACATATTTGTCGTTGATTTCTGAATTAAAATCAAAACATTTTGAGATTATGCCCGCGACTATTGATAACCTTTCACTGCCAAAGCTATGGGTCAAGTCGAAGAGAACGTTCTATATAAATGAGTACATGAGTGCACAAGTGTGTACATATAGTAAACGAGCTCATACATATGTACTTCCATATATATATATATATATATACATATATATATACATGTATGTGTCTACGTGTGCGCCTGTTGATGAGGTTAACCAATCTACACGTAATCCAATTTGCTTTTATCGCCAGCTTTGTCATCATTCTACGCCACAGAATGTCGCAAAGAGGGGACACTTTGAGGTTTCGAGGGCCAAGGGATTGTTTTTGATTATTTAATTTGCCAGACTTTTTTCTTTGATTTAGTTATTCGGCTTAGCTGCAAATTTACTTGGACAGCGGTCCGGGGGCTAAAAGCCAAGTGGACCTCAAGATTTTCCTTTACTTCTGCACTCAATACAGTTTCTCTCTCTCTCTCTCTCTCGCTCTCACTCTCTTTAGCTCGCTCTCTCTCGCTCTGTCTCTGTCTTTGTGTATGCTTATGATTTAGCTCTGCCGCAGTTTGGGAACCTTGAAAATATTGCAGCGCATTGTTTGCCGCCAGTTTTTTTTCGTTTTTCCCATACTCTTCCAGAGGGTAGTCAAATTTTGTCACAAAATCCGTAACGCACAGTAAGACGCCATAATGTATACATGTATATTTTCGGTCAACCTGTCATTGAGTTTTGCAGTCAGATTATAAGACTATATAGTTTATAGAAGAAGTATCTATCGAATATAAAGTTTGTCGTTCTAATTACGTCGGGGTCATAGAGTATGTAATGCTCGGCCTGCCAAATATAGCTATTGCTTAATGTTTTTTTTTTTGTATTTTTTGTTGCACAAACCGCAACGCAAATGCGCCACAGAGGCGTCCGGCTGAAGATGTGGAGCATTTGACATTCCTTGGGCAGAAGGGTGTATTGCTCTACGCAAAGCTCAACTTGAATGCTTAAAAAACTCAGAGAATAAATTCATTCTCAGCTCAAAAACAATACTTTAAAATAAGATTATTCATATGATAAACAATTCTACAATTGTAATGTTTGTTGTTTAATTAAATCAAACATAATGTTTGTTCGTTCATGCTACATTTTCTAGTACAAGACTAAAGTAAAACCCCGTAAATAATTTGGACACTATTTACCATTAAATAAAGGATATTTTCAATGCTAAAACATTTGTTAGCTACAATTTGTAGGGTATTCGGCTAGTCGAGCTGGGCTAGGTGCAAGCTGTGCGCCTTAGCTGCTGGACAACAAACGTGCAACATGGCCTGGAAACATTTGTCCTGCGTCCTTGCGCTTCCTTTCGCCTCCCTTTTGTCTGGGTGCATTTGGCTTGACAGTCGCAGTCGCAGTTACCAAAAGTTCGCTTTGTACCTTTGTTTTTGTTGCGCTCTGCTGATTTCTATCTGTATCTCAGTAGCCATTCCCTTCTTCTGTCACTCACTCGCTCAGCCTTGGTCCGTGCCTTGGGAGCACTTTGAGGCATTTTTCTAGGCTGACAGTATTAAAATACGGCGTGGCGAGATCCCGTCGAGCCACTTGGGCGCCACTCGAGTGGTCGAATGGATGTCTGGAGGCGTTGCTGGGGCCACAATAAATTATCGGCCACAATTATCTTGTTGCGCATAACTTTCAATCGGAGTTAATTGTTTGAGTCACAAACTTTCGCATAGTTTCTTTGTTTTGTGGCGCCTCCACTAAACAGTTAACAGCCCGCCCCCCTATTGAAAGCCCATAAACAAAACCAACTTTTACCCAAGCAACTTGCAAATTATTTGCGTGCCCCCCCCCCCCCTACCCTGCCCATACCAACCACATCTCACCATGGACGTAAAGTGGGCGTGTTCTGTAAGCCAACGACGATTCGCCAATCTGGCAAACTACTCATGGCACTTAATGGCATATAAATTAGTTCCATATGGTAAAGGGATCTGGATTATTGATCGCTTGACTTCAACCAGGGGAAGTACATATGCTAGAAAACAGTTGATTACCACGCGGGATGCTCTGTTTCCATGTGTATCTATCTTCATATCATATTCCGAATAACCAAGTCGAGTTTATTGATTAAAAAAAAACCTACGTTTAAATTTTTTTTTTTTTTTAATACTAATGTTTGGTTTAAGCTGTTATACATATATATGTATAAGTTAAGTTAAAGGTTTTGAAATCTGAATTATATATCTTATATCTATATCGTACGCAGAACAAGTTTATCATTTTTGATATATCCTGTCATAATCAAAATAATGATAAATAGTATTGCTATTAAGACATGGTTTTTTAAGCATGACTGGAAAATTAAGGAGCGTATAGTATAGTATATGCAGATGACGAGTATTTCACTCTCTGGATACTAAATATTTCATTCCATTCCTCTTAAAATTGGAAACAAAACTCATTTTAACAGCTAGAGCTTTTAGTATATGCACACTTTTGAATGACATATTTTAGCCCTAAAAATTTCATAAGAATCCGACTTTAAACAACGCAGTTAAGAAAGAATATATTTTTCATAAATATATAGGAGGTGTCAAAGGGAAGAAGAATCACATGCGCTACATAAACTGCGCAGCTTGCGGTATGAGCGCGTGCTCGTGTGAATATTTGTATATAATATGTCTATCATCTATTTGTAAAGTCAGCTTGGCGCGGAGCTTAGACGACCTCCTAAGCAGGCACTCTCGACTAGGGTACTTTACTTCATTATTGTACTAGAAGTAAAGGATTAAGTTACAAACTATCAACCATACGTATTTGATAAACAGCACTGATTGATATCTTTGACCTTCGGCTTGAACCTAGATGCCCGATAGAAATAAGATGCAGTTGTCTGTTGTCTAAGTCCTAATCTAAGTATAAGGCCCAGTCAATTGTACCCATACAGCCGTGAATTATCATTTTTCGGCTGGGGAATACATTTTTCTAAAGACTGTGAATTCTCAAGAGTCAGCTTCCTGTTACGGCCCGGGCAGTGCGTAGTCAGTCAGAGAAAACAATTATATATATATATATATGTACACAGATAGGTAGGCTTAGTAAAAAATATTGTGCGCTAGATTATCTCATTATACAAATGTATAACACTTTAATTTGCATTTGCAGCATAAAGAAAACATAAAATAAATAAATAATATTTAATTGTTTAAGCTTAAGATAGACTTTTTATCATCATTTTAGTGTTAAGCATGACAACAAAATTATGGAGCTCAGAAATTAGCACTAAACTCGAGACACGATCTATGTATTTTTTGTCCAAGGCTGCAAACCGATTTAAGCCGAACCAGTTCAGATTCAGACTTGTTTACCAACAAAAACCCAGCTGGGTCAAATACTAAGCCAAAGCTCATTTTCTAAAAGCACAAATTTTTGAAATATTTGGTGGCTGCCAATATTGGGCAGCGATTAAATTCAGCGAAAGTTTAAAATTCTTTAAACTGCAATTTCGATCCCAAAATACATATTTTCTGCATATTTTATTCATATTTTACTCCCTTATGTTTTCTTAACATTCATACAAATCTGACTTCGAACCGGAAATTATTTGTTCTAACCGTGAACTGAACCAGCTAATTTTTTTTTGGGTTTGCAGCCCTGTTTCTGTCTGCTGATCAGACTATTTTTTAAATATACCTCACAAAAAATCGCTAAAAGCGGTGAAGACTATTTTTATTTTGCAGCATTTGCTGTTAGCTGGTATTACCCGCTCTTTCCTGGAAAAAGAATTTCGTTTCAAATTTTAGACATCAATTTCCCATTTCCCGAATGAGATGAAAATAAGTTTGAATCCCATCCAATCAGGTCCGAAAGTTAGAAATAACGTTTTCCGCCAAATTTCTACAATTGCGGATTTAATTTTCAAAATCGCTGAGACACATAATTATTAAGTTCTAATGTAGCGTATTAGATATTTTAAATATTTAAATATTTTAAAATATCTTTGATCCCCATCATCTTCTCCTGGGTGGATTTTCGAAATGTGTGAAACTCCTCTAAAAATGAATTTTCTTAAAGTTTGAGTCCGAAATCTTTACAACCCGTTTCTCCACAAAGAAGAAGTTTGAGCTGTGCGTCAATCACCAGTCAGTTAATCGGAGAAGCCCCTTTCTGACTATTACATACATTTACACAAAACTAATATACCCGCTTTTACCTGTTTGAAATGGGCATAAGAAAAAGATGATTCCCATGTCAAATTTTGAAATAAAAAAAAATGACAAACGGCATTGAAATATGAAATACTACCGAGAGAACTGTCAAAAAGAGCGAAAATAATGTTGTGTAAACGTGTGTGTGTGTGTGTGCGTATATATATATATATATATATATATATATGTATGTGTGTGTGTGTGAGTGTGACGAATTTGTAAAGCTGGAAGAAATGTGAAACAATGAACCGTCAAGAGCCCAACTAGCAAAGAAATATAGCTAGAAATGTTGCTATCTCTTGATTATCTATTAGGGAGTACATTATTCATAGCGGCACTTACTGAACCACCCGTATAGCCGAAAGAACAAGTGAACCCCAAGTGTCCATAAATATGAACCACAACAATGTGAACTTTAACTACAAATGCAAAACAAAAGTTGTTAAGCTAATATGTTCTGCATGTAACGGCAATAGTCTGTCGAAAAAGAGTATGGGGAGTACGGTAGACTATAATATAATAATGCGAATAATGCCACCATGGTATAGCTAAATAGTTGGTAAAGTAATACACACTGACCTGACCTACTCTCCGGTTGCAAGCAAAACAGCACGGTCGCGACGTTGTGGTACGGGATCGGGAACAGCGGCGCACAGCGGTGGCGGTTAAAAAATATATAATAAAATGGAAAACAAAAAAAAAATTGGTAGTGGTAAAAACAACAACAGCAACAACAAATTTTGTTATAGATATACAACTATGTATGTAAGTGCAATATGTTTGTAGAGTATGCTATAAGTAAGTATGTCTATTGAGGCAAAGTCGACCGCACGGCGCGCACTGTTTGAAGTCTGGGTTGGGTCCTGCTGTGGATAGGAACTGGAACTGGAACTGGCCGGAACTGGTAGCCGCTGGCTGAGGAGCGGTGCGGCGGTGGAGCGGATGGGGCGGTTGGGGGAAAGGCGCACGCGATGAAGACAGCTCCTAGGCTGACGGACTGTTGCGTGTTTTGGAGCCAACAATTTTGATGTGATTGTTGTTAATACTGTTTTTGTTGTTGTTGTTGTTGCTGTTATTGCTTGTATATGTTTTCTATTGTATTATATTATATGTGGCTTGACAAAGCACAGACACTTAGACAACAGCTTCAACTTACTGATATTGTTGTTGTTGTTGTTTATTATTGTTATTTAATGTTTATAGTTCGCCGAACTAGACGCTTCTCCACTTGAGGCGTAAGACAATGCATTATTAACTATAGCGTGTTACTCAAATTACCGTTCGAGAGCGAAGTGAGACAACCGCAATAAACGGTTTATTATTGCCTGATCGCAACTCAACGAGAGAGCAAGAGAGAGCGCTCCAAGCTTGACTTGGCTGAGCTTCGAACAACGCAATTTACAAGCAGCCCCCCAGTGGGAAACGAAATCAGTTGAAGCGCATCGCAGAGAGCTGCACTCGAATTTTCGAATTCGAATATCGAATATTTAATTTGCAGCATTAAATAGTTGACAAGAACATTTAACTGTCAGCAAACTTGATTTTAGTATGCGTCTGTTAATTAATGTGCGCCACACATGCGTTCTCATGCATATTCAACACCTCTCGAACTGAGCAGCAAGCTGATATTTGAGAAAACATTCAACTTTTCTTTTTAATTCTGATCGGAACAATGATCTCAGAAGGTTATCATGCGACGATTCACAACAAATTGTTTGCAATATATGTATGTACATATGTATATTATACTTGACGCAAATTACGAGAGTTCGGGCACAAAACTTTTGCATGCGTCAGCAAAGTTCGCAGTTGTTTCTAAATACAACTATTTCAATTATGCATTTGTTTTTGAGCTTTTTGTTATTGCAACTTGAAATCAGTCAATGAAATCAGCTTAACAACAAAACTGCAATTAATAAATTGCTAATTAGGCTGTTGTCAAAAAAATTAAAAAAAAAACCCAAAGAACACGATACCATTATTATTATCAATGCCGATCGGATGCTGCTCGTGTCTCTCGCGTCACCGTCCTTGTCTCACAGACGCTCAAGTTCAAAGTCAAATCAAATGGGAAAATTTACTAGATAGAAATATGTAAATACATTTTATAATTCCGCGAAACAACAACAACAACAACAATAACAATGTATATTTTTGTATTAAAATTTGTTTTCTATTTATACTCTATTTGCGGATATTTTGTTGGCACTTTAGATGGAAGATGATTATTAACACACAATTAAAAAAAAAATGTTGTAAAAAAAATGCACAAAAAAACTTCATTAAACAAAAAATCTTGCCGACAATCGCGAAAAAAAATCGTACTTTCTTTATTTAGTGTCTGATTTTGTTATTATTATTGTTTTTTTTTTTTGTTTTTCTATTATTTTGTTTTTAAAGCCGCTTTAGAAATCACCGCAGTTCGCAACGTACGTCAAAATATGCGCCAAATATACGAGAGGCAAAAACGAACGTAAATTCCGCTAGACACCTGACACTTTCGATGCTTCGCTTCGCACTGAGGCGCCAGGCAGAGCCACTGACTGCCAGCGGCCCCAAAAACCGGTCGCCATCGTCTTCGGCGCTCGTTTTGCTCGTGTGCGTCTGGTCGTGCTTCGTGCGCTAGTCGTGCGCTGGTAACACGAATGCCGCAATGACAGCCTTCCCCAACAATCTTCCTCCTCCCTCATTCGCTCCATCAATCTATTGCTCTCCTTCTTGCTCTCTAACGTGCTCTGTCGCTCGGTGACGTTTTCAATGCCAAGCAAGCAGCTGTTCAGTGTTTGTTTGATTGTTTTTTTTTTTTGCAGCAGCAGCAGCAACAGCAGGCGCAGCAACTAACGGTCTTGCACCTGAAGCGCTGCCCTACAGTTGGACTTTCAACACTATCAATGTACTTTAAATTCAATCAAATATTTGAGACCCGTTTTGTACTTGTCATAGTTTTACTGGCTTCCTTATCTGTTCGCTACAGATGCACAGTAATTATAAGATAAGCTCTTTCTCTCCATACATACATAAACCTATACACACTCGAGCACATGCTGCTCTATATATGTACATATGTATATGCATATACATATGTATAGCGCCTTACGAAAAACCCGGACAACCACTTTTGCTCAGTCTAAGACGGAGAATGATCGACATATTATATTATAAAAGGGTTTACTTTTGGGCTAAATACGTAAAGACATTCGATACAATTTACTGTTCCCAACTATAAATTAAATTAAACTTGGCACCGAAAAAAAGTACCGAAAATGCGGTCTGATCTTGAAATAAATTTCAATAAAGAGAAAAATCAGTGAGAAGGCCTTTTAAGGAAATTCAAAAATAGTTTCTGCATGCAGATATAATCAAAAATATAATTTTGAATAGCATTCAAAATTTGTAACATAATAAACCCTGTCCGGATTTTTTTTGTCCGCTACTGTACATATACCCCATTAATATAACCAAATGCGTAGTGCGCTGATATGATTAGAAAAATAAGCACAGAAGCTGGATTAAGATGGGAAAATATAATCGTATTTTAATATATGTATGAATACCTCTTTCTATTATATTATATTCGTGGCACTTGATGATTTCCTGTTTCATGTGTATATGCTTATGTTTGTAAATAACTATATAAATTGGAAAAATCGTCTCATTATAGTTTTTACTCCGCTCAGAAATTCTTCAAATATATATGTATACATTTTTATAAGAAATTTTAGATAGATTTATTCCGCAATATGCATAGTTTTCTGAACGATTACAAGCCTTTCACCAAAACTAATATAACCGTTGTCATGTGCATCACCTACACATAACCGGTTCGGCGCGGTTCATTCAAGCAATCCCAATGAAGTGAACCTCCCGCTGCACCTCTTGAATAACCGAGTGGTACCGTGTTCTGCATACTCATACGGACGTAGGACTCGCTTGTGGGTTTGCTCAGTTTGGTTAAGTGTTGGTGAATCAAGCGACCATTTCATTTTACGCTTTTTATTATTTATTTTAAAAATGGGTCCATTTCTTATTCTGTCAAATACTTAACTAAAATTCTTTGAAAAACTGACATATTTGCCTGCCCTGCCTGCTATACCCTTATTTACTGCCCTTTTAGACTCTAATATTAAAAATTAGGAAAATATAATGTCAAGAGCAACAAAAGCAACTAAGATGAACACAAGTATAACGTAAATAAATAGAATTATCTTCTTGTGTATTTCAAATGAGCAGTTAAAGACAACAATCTCTATATATATAACTGTTTGTCCTGACTGACTGACTGACTGACTGACTGATTGGTGATCAACGCACAGCCCAAACCGTAAGAGCTAGGAATTTTCACTGTAGCTACCTTATGTGATGTAGGTGCACGTTAAGACGGGGTTTCGGGAAATTCCACCCGCAAGTGTGGAAAAATCGCGAAAAACGTTTGTATGTAACTTTTTTGTTTACCATCCGATCGGCCTCAAATTTATTTTTAAAGGTCTTTGTTCAAATTCATTTGAGGGTGTTTCGCACTTTTTAGAAAATGCATGCCTCCTTGGTGGAAATGGGGGTCAAAAATTTGGTGGGTGACGTTTCGCCCTTTAAATTCATTTCCAAGTATCTATATGAAAATTCATTTGAGACGTGTTTTTCACTATTCGCTGAATTCAAACTTCTTCGGGGGGAATGCGATTCAAAGATTTTTTGGGCGAAGTTTTAAGTTGTGTCCGATTTACTTCAAACTTATTTTCAAAGCTCTGCATAAGAACTTAATAAATACGTATTTCAGCGATTTGGGAAATTCCACCCGCAACAGTGGTAAATTGGCGGAAAAC
Organism: Drosophila borealis; assembly: GCA_035045885.1. NCBI lineage: Eukaryota > Metazoa > Arthropoda > Insecta > Diptera > Drosophilidae > Drosophila > Drosophila borealis. The sequence continues at coordinate 2,520,961 of JAWNOR010000112.1, forward strand.
ATTTGTATGAAAGTTATTTGTTTACCGTCCGATCAGTTTCAAAATCATTTCAAATTTGTTTGAGAACATTGATTTTATAACATACGTGCCACGGGCAAGGCCGGGTTATACCCGCTAGTTTAGAATAAAAACAGAGGAAAAAGAGAAGTCTAAAAACCCTTAATCCATTCAAAAATATTTGTTGGAGTATTCCAGTCGGATACAGCGCCTATCGCGAAATATCAGGATAGGCTGAATGTTACGCATTTAATAAATAAGAAATATTTCTATGAAAATGCATGACAAAGTTTTATTAAATTTTGCTCACGCAGTCAAATAAATTAAGAGCTCAAGAGATAGTTTCTAGTTGGATTAAAAATATAAGAGAAGTTATAAAGACCGTAAAGCTAAGACAACACCCATGCTTACCTGTGGTTAGTTAACATTGGTGGATTTATAGGTAAAAGTCCAATGGGAAGCGAAGATAAGAATCCAAGCTTAAGCTCAAGATCGAAGCTCAATTTTGTATCGAAAAGAAATCCAAAATATACCAGAATGTGACAAGGTTGAAATTATAAATATAACATAATGAAACTGTGCAAGAAACTCTAGATCAAAATGCTTGATCAGCATAAAATCCAAGTCAAATCATCCATGTTTGTCGGTCTGTCTGTATAAGCAGATATCAGATCTCAGAGACTATACGAGTTTTACTCTGATATATATTAAACAATTATTTCAGCTTTACCATTTCTTTAACATTTTTTTATATATTATAGTATATTATATTTTTTTAAATATATTTTTTATTAATATATATATTTTAGATCCAGAATGGAATTACTTGTAATCTGTATTTAATATACGAGAACCTTAATCCCAAGTTTGGAATGTCTAGCAATTAACATTTTTCAATTTTGATGAAAATGCGTATCTCAAAGTTGATATCTGTCTATACTATGGAAATGGGGAGAGATATCGCGTTCGTGGCCTTACCCCACTTAGCTCCTCATCCTTATCAATAATGAATATGGTACACACATTTGCTGTAAATCTTTACACCAATTCTTTTCCATCTTCAATGGGTGAAGGTTATAGAAGAAATTCTGTTCACCCGACTACAAAGTTTATTCTTGTTGAGTCTGAATATAAGCTCTCATTCCTTATTTCTCTCTCTCTCTCTCTTTCATTCTATCTCTCTCTCTCTTTCTTTCTCTGTGTTCATTCAAAAGCTGTTTCCAACACCACAACTTTCAAGTTCAACATGTGCAACACATTTAATTTTAATCATACACTCATGGGCATTGTTTTGCTTGTCATTTTTTTAGTTTTTGTTGCGATTAAATTTTATATGCGGCCTTTATTATACCCTGCAAACACAAGTCTGTTTGAGAGGCTGGATGTGCGAATGTATACTACATAACATATATAGCTGTATGATCTGATGGAAAGACATACACGAGTGAATGTTACTAATATTCAAGTTATTTACATATGCATTTATTTAAGATTGTTTGTCATGACTGATTGATTGACTGATTGACTGATTGACTGATTGACTGACTGACTGGTTGACTAATTGATTACCTGTCCCACCGACTGACTGCCCGGCTGATGAACTGAATGACTGGTCAATTGACTGACTGACTTACTGATTGATTGCCTAACTGACTGCCCGACTGATTAACTAAATTACTGAGTGACCATCAGCTCGACTGACTGATAGAATGATCGACTGATTGATTGATTGCCTGAGTGCTTTACTGAGTGAATTGCTGACTGACTGACTGAATGCCACTCTGACGGATTGACTAATGCATTGCCTGACTGCCTTATAGACTGATAAGTGATCAAAGTATAGCCCAAACGAAGTTGAATCTTCCACTACAGCTATGTGATGTAATTTATGCACATTAAATTTTCGCGCACAAGTGTGTCAGGTTGTAGGAAGACGGTTAAAGATCCTAGCAAAAATAAATTTAAGACGTGTTTCAAAACCCCTAAAATCGACTCAAGGGGAAATACTTTCAATTAATTTAGATCAAGATCTATGCAGTTATTCATTGAAAATGATTACTGGAAATCGACTTCAAACTCAGTTTTAGTTAACTACATTTTAAAATGCGTGTTTCATCGACTTGAGAATGTTCGAAAAATGTCTAGTTGGTAACTGCCTAGTCGACTACATTTTCTGTTTGTTTGTGTCAATGCTGTGTACAATAGGCATATGTTTTTATGCTTTTTATGCGACTTTTTCTTTGCCTATAATTCTACTATATGTATTTGTGCATACATCAAGAGATAACTGTCGCAGTAATGTAATGTAGTCTATTTGCGACAAATATGTATGCGCACACCCAAAATACTCGGACATTGTATGGCATACAATGGGAAAAATTGTTCGCATATTCATGACCGAATTACCCACATTCAGAGCCACACACACACACAGACACTCAAACACACACACACACACACACACAGAGACAGAGGGACACGCTTCAGTCACCATTTGTGGACAGCAGAACAAACAAAACCATTGAAGGCACGCAAATCTCAGCAATGACCAAAATATTTGCCAAAGTTCGTGGAGCGCACACAACAAGAAAAAAAAAGAACAGAGAAAGCAAGAGGAAGAAAAATAGAGAGCGAGAGAGAGAGTGAGAGAGTGAGAGAGTCTTTTTGTGTAAAAGTTAAAGCCGAGAAATCAAAGTGGCCTGGATCTATCAAATAGCCCTGCGGTCATGCAATCTGACAGATCGGCATAATGTAGAGACGTAGGTACGCTTGAGGTCTCTCCTCTCTCTCGTATTAACGTCAACCTTATCCGCTCCGTTCATGACAAAAACCACCCCTTCCCCCCGTCGCATAACCAAATCGCCCAATTGTAGGCTACTCACATGGCGCTTGAATCATCTTAAACTTGTGTACATATGTATGTCTATATATCTGCCAGCTCTCATTCCGAGTTGTGGGTCAATAAGCACAAAGACAAGCAGCCATGAAGTGCATACAGCCACAATTACACACGTATGTGTATGTATTTACACACACACGCGCGCAAACAAACACATAGAGATATCCATGTTGATATCATTTGGACACAAATATTTGCCAAGCGTAAAGTAATAAAATATTTCTTTGGTCAATAAATGCAATTGGATGTGAAAAGAGGCGGCCAGTAGAAAAAGAAAAGACTAGTTCCAATTGGCAAATCTAAATAGTAGCCGACTGCCAAATGCCCTACATAATGGCATATGTACAAGCTACCATTAGAAATATGTATATTTAAATTAAACAAGCAATGATTCAGCTTGTGATAGATGATATTTGCCAAGTCAAGTTCTATAACTTTCACAGATCGATACGTTTATATAAATTATGCGTGCAATTCAACGAAAATTCCTAATGGTTCAGTTCACGGTTCGCCTCATGACTCGACTCATGAAACTGGCTTATCACATCTATGGATCCATGTTTTAGTTCGAACCTTATTGAACCCCATTTAAGCCAATTGTATAAAAATTAAATATTTGCAAAACTTATTCATTTAAATTAGTTTACTTTTATACCCTTGCAAAGGGTATTATAATTTTGTCTCGAAATGTGTAACGCATAACAGCTCCGACCCCATAAAGTATATATATTCTTGATCAGTATCAACAGACGAGTCGATATAGCCATGTCCGTCTGTCTGTTTCTATGCGAACTAGTCTTTTAGTTTTAAAGCTATTGTCATGAAACTTTCACGCAGTACATATGTCGGAACCGGCTGACTGGACCAGTATATCATATAGCTGCCATAGGAACGTTCGGTCGAAAACTAATTTGTATGGAAAACTTTTTTGTTTTTCAAGATATCTTTACCAAACTTGCCATTTATAAGTTTCACTACGTTCCATACATTAACGCTAAATCTTATTTACATCGGACCACTATATCATAAAGCTGTCATAGGAACGATCGCTCGAATATGAGGTTCTTGTATAAAAAACTTTTTTGTTTATTCAGATATTTTGACGAAACTCAACATTTATAAGTTTTTCTATGCTCCTCATATATTTGCAAAATCCTAACAACATCGGAACACTATATCATATAGCTGCCATACGATCTGTCGAAAATTAAGTAGTTGTATGGAAAATTTTTTTCTTTTTAGAGATCTCTTTACCAAACTTGTCATTTATAAGTTTCGCTACGTTCCCTACATTTACGTAAAATCGTAATTACATCGGACCACTATATGATATAGCTGCCATAGGAACGATCGATCAAAAATTAAGTTGTGTAAAAACATTTTGTTTTTCAAGATATCTTAACCATACTCGGCATTAACTATTTTCCCTGTGATTCTTAGATATGAGCAAAGCATAATGAGCATTATGAAAAGATTCGGTCTGCAAGCAAGTGATCAGCTTACACAAATTCATCTAACTTATCTGTTAAAAGTTCCATTAATGGTATATACAAAATTTTTGTTCCGAGTTTGATCCGGTTCGGTACAAAATAGGCTTACGGAGTAGAATAACTTTTTTGTGTGTTGTCCTACTTTAAGAGCATAAATATGGCATTCAAATAGCTTTGAAAATTGGATTTCATTCGTACATACGGACCGACATACCTGGCTGGATTGACTCGCCTTTGATGCTTATCTAGAAATTAAATAGTTTACGGGGTCGGAGTTGCTTTCTTCCCCCTATTACAGACATTTGCACAAGAACAAATAGACGTTTTACACACTTTCATGGGTTCGGGGTGTAAAAATTTGGTTTGAATTAATTCAAAACATACATTTTTTAGTTTAAATTAATTTTATTTTTAATTGTTCTCGGCGGTAAATCTTGAGGCTTGCTAAAAAATACATATAAAAGCATTCTAGTTAACGAAACAATATAAACTTTTTTATCATTACAATTATTTTTTTTTTCTTTGTGAACACTATAAAGTTGAACAAATAATTGAAAAATTGTCAATTTGTTCCAGAGTTGAACCGGCAACTTCTCTCTTGACTTTAAGACTCATGACGTCACAAGGCACGAATATATAGCTGGGAGGTGTTTGTTGTTTCCATACAAACGTTGTACACTGATATTCCCCCATCTGTGGGTCGAATTTTTCAAAACCCCGTCTTAGTGATTTCTTCTGACCTAAAAGGTAGCTATCAGCTTCCGCATTTTCTATCAAAGCGGAGTGGATTTGGCGAAAAGTGTGAAACTAAACAAAGATTTTCAAAAATGAGTTGGGATTCGAACGGGTAAACTTACACACATCCGTTTTCCACCAACCTACCACAGGTTGGGTGGAATTTCTAAAGCTAAGATACTTCAAACTTCGCCTTACAAATTTTTCAAACTCAATTTGCGAAAAGTGTGAAACATGAATTCTCATAATGATATTTGCAAATGAGCTTGAGCTCATTTGATCGATTTTAAAAATAGTTTTATTAGACCAGCTCGAAAGTAGTCAGAGCAAGGTACATCAAATTGTGTCTATAAGTTCCCTTGCAAATTAATCAGATTAAGAATATTTCGTATTGTAAATAACTCTTCCTACTCCTCCCAAGAAGAATGCATTAGCCCAATCGTAGCTGGGCGCATGTAAAGGCTGATTAAAGGTAAAGAAATAGGGAAATATTCTTGATTCGTTTTGTTATCGCGAAACGGATTTGATTGTGTATTGTTTACGAAATGACATTAATTTGAATTCAAATTGATTTACTGATGTAGAAGGCCATTCCATTTAAAGAGCAAAAACAATCAACATGAGCATCCGACACTATATAGACAAGTTTCTGTTGATGACATGGAAGCTACATAAGGCCCAATGGAACCGCCCGACGGAGCTGCTCTGGCTGCTGTTCGCCCCCTTGTTGCTATGCTGCATTGCGGTGGGCATGCGCATGGGCATAACCGTGACCGAGCATTATAACAGCTATTATGCTCCGGTCGATCTAGCCCAGAGCTGGACGACTCTGGTCGAGACACTACAGGAGCGCCAGAAGCTGGGCAAGCAGCTTAACAGGAGCAGCAATGTATTCATGCCGCAGCTGGTGCTGGCCTGGGCGCCCAACGATATAAACTTATTTGGGAGGATCATGGAGCTGTCTTTGAAGGAACTGAAAGCGATGGAATTGCGCAACTTCAGCGAATGCTCCCACATGAGGAAGGCTATAGCAAATGATTTTCTATTTGCTGGCGTTTGCTTTGAACGGGGCCAAGTTGAATCGAACCATGAGGTGACTGATGATAATCATTTGGACGAGGCCGTCCTGCCGCACTTTAACTACACAATCGTTTTTCCCAGTGAGCTGCGCATGTTCACTGACAGCTTCATTGGAGATAACTGGAAGACAATCTACCAAGAGGATCCAAAGACATCCATAGTGCGACGCCTAAATGAACGCAGCATAGATGGTTATTTGTGCTACGTCCGCGAGGGCTTCATTAACATCCAGAAAGCCATTTCCGAGACATATCTGACGATGGTGAGCAAGCCCATGGCGGGCATACCCAAGATAGTGCTGCGACGATTTCCGGTCGACGGACGCATTCAGGATCCGGTAATGCACGACATAAATCGCGGACTACCGCTGCTCGTTATCGTTGGCTTTATGTTTCCGGCACAGATACTGGTCTGGGTAGGCACCACTTTCACATACTCGATCAACATATTTAAGTACACATAAACATTTATCTATTTATACAGCAAATCGTTCAAGAAAAGCAACGCCAAATGCGTCTGTATCTGATCAATATGAACATTGGCAACATTATTCACTTCGCAGCCTGGTTCTTTAAGGGTCTCTCCTATATGCTCATCAGCTCGCTGCTTATAACGGCAATAATCAAGGTGCGTAGCCCCAATAATATCAGCTAATCGTGTTACTCTTAATTAATTGTCAACTTAACTCACGCAAGATAGTAGAAGATTTAATGCCCTTGCAGGCATTTGCCTTACGGCTGTGCCGAGTTTAGTCTAGTTAAAAGTTGTTCATATAAGAAACTACATTTCGACCGATCGTTCGTATGGAAGCTATATGATATAGTGGTCTGATGTTGATAAGGTATTTCATTTTCATGTAAGCAGCTTAGTAAAATAAATTCGAGGCTTGTTAAAGACATGAAACTACTCCACGACGGATCTATGGTAATAATATGATGTACGTGTTCGCATAGAAACAGACGGACGGACACAGCTAGCTCTACTCAAGAATATATGGCTTCGGAGATATCTCCGTCCATCTCTTCTTTCTCCTATTAACATACCCTCTACAAGGGTACAAAGATAATTCGTGACACAATTAAGTGCATCTTAATATTGGAAGCACGCCAAAATCTCAAGGAATACTTTAATTATAAGCATATATATATATGCTCTCCGATATGTCTCCGATAATGTATAAACATATTTTTGTCCATCCATTCATCTGTGAGGTCTTTATCAGGAGGTAAGCGAAGAAAGAAGCTTGCTGCTAAGTCGAGGCCCTAAGCATCCAATACCCAGATTCGTCAAATCGTTTGGAAGTTTAACGCCCCAGCAGCGGTTGCTCTCATTTTTGTATGCCCTGCGAGAGTAAGTTTGCTGAGAATGTCAGCTCGGCTGTCGTGCACTCAGCGCGAATCGGCTTCGAGGCTCGGCGTTCGGCTTTCGAGGCTCGGCGTTCGGGCTACACTCTCAGCAAAAGAACTCTCGCAGAGCATAAAAAATGAGAGAAAACGCTGCTGGGGCGCTAGACCTAATTGGCTGATTATATGTATTGGATGCTTGGTAGTTCAGGGTATCTATTATTCAAGCATTCCCACTTGTTGCAAACTTACAATATTAACTCTGGTCCCCTCTATGACGCAGGTGCCTTGGAAAGGCAATCAATCCTTGTTGGCGCAAACACCATGGTATATTATATTGCTAGTGCTGTGCTCGTATAATGTGGCAGCCACAAGCTTTTGCCTGTTGGTGGCCTCCTTCTGTAAGAACACCTCGTTTGCCGTGCGCGTGCTGACCTTGTTTTGGCTGCTCTCTTATTTGCCATTCTTTGTGCTGTGGAACAATCGGGAAAAGACTGTGTTTGTCATACGTTACATAGCTTGCGCGTTGCCCAACACTGTACTGGCCCTGATATGCGAGAGCCTCTTGGAGCGTGAGGTATTTCGTGACCACAAATGGGTGGACATGGGATATTCTATAAATCATGCTGCCGACCGGATCAGGGTCCACCAGGGCGCATGTATATTTCTGATAACAACGCTCGTTTATTGCGCCATCGGATTGTATATGGATGTGTGGAACTCGGGGGAAACGGGTGGTGGGCGGCGCAAGCATATGCCTGCGCCCGCCCACAGCGGCGACTTCACATTTCAGGAACGCGACGACAGCTTCATGCCGCAGGGCTCACAGCCGGTCGGAGTCAAGGCGACCAAAATCTACGAGGTAGAGCCGTCGCATCGCCGTTTCAAGATCAAGATTAAGAAATTATGCAAACGCTATTCGAACAACACTCGCGGTGCCCTAAACTCGTTCACGTGGAATGTGTACGAGAACGAGGTAACTGTTCTGATGGGCCACAATGGGTGTGGCAAGACGACGCTGCTTAAGGTACTCGCCGGCCTGGTGGAGCCCACCCGTGGCGTGGTCATGGTGTCCGATTATAATATACAAACCGAACGCCACGATGCCTTAATGCAACTTGGCCTGGCCCTAAGTGAAGATCTGCTTTTACCGGACCTTAGCGTCGCTGATCAAATCAGGTTCATATGCATGGTGAAAGGTACGTCATGGAAGGATGCCAGTGACGAGATCGAGACGTACATTCAGCTCCTCCACTTGACACATGCTAAGCACACCAAGGTGGCACTTCTGAGCAGCCAGGAACGTAATCTTCTCAGCATTGGATGTGCCTTTGCCGGCGGCAGTCCTATCATACTCATCGACGATATTCACTCCGATCTGGATTTGGTCACACAAGCGCTCGTCTGCAACCTTATCAATGAGGAGAAATCCAAGCGCACTATCCTTTTGGTAACTAACTCCACATCGCTGGCGAGCCACTTAGCAGACCGTCTGGCGATCATGTCCAATGGTGAACTGAAGTGCACTGGCAGCAAGCCCTTTCTGCGCAACATGTACGGCCATGGCTTTCGTCTGGTAAGAGAAACCTAATTGTGATACGATAAAATGATGCAATCTTGACCCAGCAATGTATTTACGACTCAATTTACGACCACGTATTGTATTCCATTAGTATCCAATGGATATAGCTATCTTCGATTAAGTAAGGTTGGGAGAGTAGCTTTCGAGTAGCAGGGTTGATCCTCGCATAGACCTTCGGGTGTCATGCATTGAATCTCGACGGGCGCTAGGAGCTTGTAACTTGGCAAAGTAATCCGACGATATTCCTAATAGGTTTTCTCAGAGTCCGCGCGCTACCGGCTGACACGTCCTTCCACGTTTGACTTACATCTTGTAATTCTCTAGCAGATTTTTGGGAAGACCCTCAGCGGTATTTTACGACTCCTCTCTTGGCAGATCAAGTGCCAGCTATTTGCCTGTTGGCCTGGCAGCTGAATTCACTTTTATCAATCCAAGTTAAATAAAATCAATCTTGTCAAACTTGTTTAGACCTGTATTAAAAGAAATGCAACGAAATTCCCGATGAGTTCCCTCAGTCTGAGTTCTGATTTTTCTCAGTCTGACCGCGTGTTATTGGTTGTCACTTCTTTCCACCTGTGGTTCCCATCTTCCCTTGTCTGTTTTATTCAATTCCTTGTAATTCGCTTGCAGGTAGATGAGAGGAATTCCTTGGCCAGATCGCATGCCAACTTATTGCCACTTTTATCATTCCAATTAAATTGAAACCTATTTTTGTCCAACTTATTTAGACCTGCATCAAAGGTCAAGCCTTTGATTTTGAAGAGCTTAGTAACCTAATGGCCAAATATCTGCCGAATCTGACAATAGAAAGCGATATTGGCTATAAAATAACGTTCGTGCTAGAGACAAAGTACGAGGATAGATTCCCCAGCCTGTTCGACGCTCTGGAGGAGAAGATGGTGAACCTGGACATAATCAGTTTTCGCTTGCGCGACACATCTTTGGATGAGATCTTTCTGCGATTTGGTTCCGAGGAAGGCGATGTCAGCGGAGAGACAAACTTATTGATCGAAGACTTGAATATGGTCCTCGAAGAAGCCGATAGCAATGGGCGTGCAAAAGGACGCAGGCTAACTCATATGCATTTCCAAGCCCTATTCTATATGCGCTGGGTACTCAACAAGCGTCAAATTCCCGTGAAAATCATCTATTTGTTAGCTCTGCTGGCGGCCACGGCTTGCACGTTTTCCGCGGTGTTGCTTTATGGCAAGAACTATCAGCTGGTACCGATTTCCTTCAATTTAACACAGCTGCAATCAATAGACGCATTCGTGGAGATCATGTCTGATAGCTTGGATGTGCTCGAGATGCAGGAGTTCTTCTCGGAGCTGCTCTTCTGGTACGATGGCCACGTTAAAGTACTGGAGACCGACGACTTGTCGGACTTCTATCTGCTGCAGCAAAGCGAATTCAACAAGATTGTCAACTTTCGCTACATGTTCGGCGCTTCCTTTGGGCAGGAATTGATAACGGTGTGGTTCAACAATATACCACTTCATGCTGCTCCATATGGCCTCAATTTGGTGCACAATGTGATTGCACGGTAAGACCGTCGACAAATTGCCCCGTTTCCATGAAATCGATAAGGATCGAAATCATGCTTCTGTTTAAAGCAGCATATCTTGAAGCTTTTTACAGTCAGAAACACAAAGTGTAGTCCAGAATATTTCACCTTTTGGATATCCTGCCGAAATTTTAGGAAGCGCTTTCTTATAAGGTGTAGCTTTATATAGACTAGTTTGCGTAACAGAAAAAGACTGAGAATTTTTGTTTTTTTTGTTAACAACCCGATCGACTTCAAAGTGATTTTCAACGATTTGCGGAAAATCCACTCATTCTGGTTGCAAATGGTCTTCAAGGGTTGTTTGACAGAAATTCAAATTTGTTGCCCAAGGCTCATTTCAGCTTGAAGCGGGCATGAAATAGGTGAAAACGTTGAGTCCAAATTCAGAAGCGAAAACTTGGCCGAGTAATACACGCTATTATAAATACAATATAATTATCATATATTACTTACCTGGTCTTATCAACTGCAGACACTTTGTCGACGAGGAGTCTTCCATCGATGTGACCCTGCAACCGCTGCCATTTAAGGCACGTGTTAACACGCTGCCACAGACGCCGCTTAGCCTGGGCGGCATGATGGCCATCAACTTCTCTTTTATATTCAGCAACTTGTGGCAGGGCATAGCCATTGCCAGCATACTCGAGAAGTCCTTTAAGAAGCAACAGTTTCTCACAGGTGTGCGGCTTTCCTTATACTGTTTCTGCCTCTGCCTCTTCGATGCCTTACGGGTGGTGCTGATAAGCATTTTCATGATAATGATGATAGCTGTCTATCTGAGTCCGCGACACGACTTCCATCTATACAGTGCGTACTAATTGAATGCACATATCATTATGCAGTTCCTCATTTTAGGCATTATTTCCGCAGTCTGGATATTCTTTGCGCTGATTATGAATGGCTTCTCTGTCATAACATTATCCTTCGCTCTCATCAGCGTTTGCAAGGAGCCAAACAATGCATTTATTGCAGTTTCTTTCATAAATACCATCGGAATAATCATTTTCACGCTAACTGTCGGCGATAGGCTGGTCGACATGGACGATGCGTTCCAGGCATTACCCCAATATACCTTCAGTGAGGTCGTGTTCAAGCTATTATTTCTGTACGAGTACCATTGGCTCTGCAAAGATGAAAATATCAAATTCGTCTCGACGAAAGTTGAGAAGTGCCGAATTATTCCAAACTGTTGCAGTTAAGTATCCACCTACACATAATACATATACATATGTAACGAGAAAGAGATATTTTCATCAGCATTAACGACCTAATTAATAATCCTTATCCTTTCTCGTTCTTCAATAAAAACACAACAAGAGACTGGATATGCAGATAAATATCCTCTTAGGCATATGACCTAGAAGGGACTTAAAGTAAATGCTTTGCTTTTGACCAATTCTTCCGATTGAAACGATTTCGCAGATATGTTCAAAGAGTATTTAAGCTTGCGATTTGTGCGCTTGGTCCATAAATATTGAAAAGCAAGATTTTTATTATTGCCCGATCGCTCCCATGTCGGCTATTTTACATATTGATCCGGTCCGTTTTGTAACGATAGACAGAAGGACGGACAGACAGACGGACATGGCCACATCGAAAATACGAGAATTAAAAATTGACACATCCTGGGTATTTTCTCTTTGCGTCCACAGTCACGTACGATTACTGGAAGGGAAACTATGGCGTGGTCTTTGATGTATTCATGTTGCTCTGCTCAATAATGGTGCCCTTAACTATCTTCCTTGTGGGGGAACAGTACACGCTTATGGCATGCGCGTGCCTGCACCGGACAATACCGAAGAAGTGCATTTGGAGTGAGAAGCAGGATCATCAGGCGCGCCATGAGGGCATGGGTACCTATATGGTGGACGAGTCTGTCATTGCTGAACGGCATCGCGTTGATAAGCTGAATGAGCAGGAGCGGGCTGAGCTTGCAGCCGTATGCCAAGGCATTGGCAAGAGCTATGGCAAGAAGACTATACTAATACGCATAGATCTTTGCATATCCAAGTAAGTGGCACAGCATTTGACCTCGAGCATATTCAGAGCTGGTAATCGCGTCTCCCCACAGGGCCGAATGCGTTGGTCTCATGGGCTACAACAATACCGGCAAGACGACACTGGTCAAAATGATGGTGGGGGAGACACGGCCGTCGCACGGGCGCATCTGGGTGGGGGGCTACAGCATGGAGCTAGAGCGCGCCAAGTGTTATCCTCTGATGGGTTATTGCGCCCAGCTATCGATACTGCCCAAAGATATCACACCTCGCGAGATACTCTACATTCAGTCAAAGCTGCACGGTCTGCCCACCCAATTTGGCTCACAGATTTGTGATGGGTTGTCCCATTTGCTGGGATTTCAAAGCTGCTATCACCAGCTAATTAGCCTCTGCACCACCGGACAGGTGCGGCGCATCGCATTCGCACTGGCCGTACTCGGCGATCCGCTGCTGATATGCGTGGATGGGCCTCCGGGTGGCATCGATCCGAATGGCAAGCGCACCCTTCACAGCCTAACCGCCTACATGCAGAATCGTGGCTGCAGCTTTCTTTACACTAATCTGTCCGGCTTGGACTGTGAACGGATGTGCCAGCGCACTCCGGTCTTATATGATGGCCAGCTATGGACAATGGGCTCCCAGGAGCAGCGTTATCGTCGCGGTTACCTGCTGGAGGTGCACTTTAAGCGAAAGGCGAATGCCGATATTAGCACCGCGAGGACCACCTGGGACCGCATCAATCAGTTTCCCGTTTCACCACACAACAAGTTAATTCTCTTCGTTCAAGTGAAATTCCCGGAGGCGACGTTACAGTAAGTGGCCATTTATGCACCCAATGTCAAATGTAGCTCAAATCTTCGACTAAATCCCACAGACATCAGCAAGAGAGTTCCATGACATTTTTTATACCACGCAATTCCACAAATTTCTCGGAAATATTTTTGATCATACGTAAGGACGCATTTGAATTGAATATTGAGGATTTTTATATCACTCGTAACATTGTCACGGGCATACAAACAGATCTTTTCGATCGTTCAGCACTAAAGATGACTATGTAATTATCACAAATCTAAGTAGAGTCAACATAAATGGTTTCCTTTACCCCAAGCTCTTAATAAACTGCATCTTGCGTACTCTTCAAGTGCCATACCCAATTTGTCGCTTGTGAATTTAATATTGCAGGTAATCCAGCAGTCGTTCAACTCCCGTCAAGTCTATTGTCGAATTGTTCTTTATTTTCGAGTAATATACATATATAACATAGCACATTTCCACAACACTCTACTGTATTGCAACGAAAATCACGCTAAACTTCGAATAACATTGAGACAAGAATACTTGATTGTTTACTGTTAATGATGCCATTCTATTCAAATACCGTTATATTGCCTTGTTAACAGTATGTTATAGCACTAACTATACAATGCATAGACACGTCAAACAGCGTTTTAATCGGATACCGATAAATCGTCAACGACTGAGCCCCATGGGTGTCCGCAACCGTTTTAGTGTGCCCAGACAAAGTAAGACTGCTGAGAGTGGCAGCCGAACGCCGGCCACGAAAGCCGAACGCTCAGTATGAAGCAAAATTGGTCCCCACAGTAAACAAAAAAAAATAGAATATAATATATAAATATATCATTTAGATCATTTAAGTTTTTAATAAATATAAATATTTCAGATTCTTCTCATTATGCCTGACTGGACGAAGAAATACATGATAGAGCATTTGAATGTCTGTGCCACAGGCACAAAAGGCACACAATTGAAGAAAAAATCTCTGGCTCGCGACAAACGCCGCGATCTACTTGTGCGAACATCCACACAACACAAACATATGTATGTATGTTTGTAGATCTCGGGGTTTTTGAGAAGCTATGCAGGGAGAAGGAGATGCACACAGGTGCGCAAAGCAATAAGTGAGAGCGAGGCACACTCTGCACACGCATACACACATGTGTATGTATTTGGGCTGAAGCTAACAAACTTGTATTACAAAATAGCACCAGCCGCAGCGACGCTGTGCGCTGAGCGAGATGCGGCTTCATACTGAACGTTCTCAGCAGTCTTACTTTGTCTGGGCACACTAAAACGGTTGCGGACACCCATGGGGCTCAGTCGTTGACGATTTATCGGTATCCGATTAAAACGCTGTTTGACATGTCTATGCATTGTATAGTTAGTGGTAAATGGCAGCTGAATGAAAGGTCTACACGATACTTACTGTGATACTTAATTGGAGCAATGAAATTAAAATGATTTAAAATTGTTGATTGTTTTTAAGTTGTGTTTGATTTATTTATTTAATAAATTCTTTCTTTCGATGTGTACAACTAATCTACCGAAAATAAATTGTGCTTACACTCACGATATAAATTTTAAAAAATTACCAAGTCCAAAAATGTTATACAAAAGTTGAACATGTCTTTGGTTACAAAAAATAAAAACTACTATTTTTTTTTGGAAACCGTGGTGATCTTCTATTTGTTCCTATACACGGTTTCTTACCTTTAATTTTGCTATTAAATCACAAATTTTACATGGCAATGCCGTTTATGTACGTACGTTTCTATCTTAAAACCCTTCTTGGTAAACTTAGCATCTAAGTTGTGAAATTGTTGGGATCACCGACAGTAGTTCTACCTAGTATTCCGTGTCAGTTTCCGCATTGGGGTATAAAAGCCATATTAGGTAAATATAGTCGAGTAAGTCTGGATACTCAGCAACCGCAACAATTTCGACGGGATCTGCTTACAAACAGGGGGAAATAATGTAATTAATATTTATAAGATAGAATTTTTTTTACAAAATACTACTTGAGTAGCTCAAAGACTACATTCGCAACCAAATGCCAAAAAATACAATTCTACATATACCGAAATTAGCACAGGTCGTTAATTTAAGCTAATTAATAAGTATCAAAAAAAAAAAAAAGCAAGATATCAATTGGCTACATAATAAAATAATTTAAAAGTGCGGCTAGCGGTTTCAAGCGAGGCTTAAGTACACGATTGGTCGCGGATGAGCATGTGACCAAAATATAAGCAACAGCTATTAGCAATTAAAAATTAAAAAATATAGTCTGGGACTAGCTCACTTCACGTTGCGCGTATCCTCAGCTTGTAGCTGAGCAAATTCTAAGAATATCTCTTCCAATGTCGTCTGAGTTATGGAGTAATCTTCCACATTTAGATCATCTCGATTGCGCTCTATTAGGCCAAAGATTTCCGACCATTTGATGCCTTGCAATGGAATGTAATAGGTCAACATGCCCTGATATTCTTCCCTAAAATTCCAAGAATAGGTTAGGAATTATTTTCATTTGCATTTGCCAGAGACTTACTGCAAAACGGCGTCTGGGAAATTGGTGCTCACAAACTTCTTGACTTTGTCAATGTCATCCACAATATCCTCCGCACCCTGCTTATTGGAGGTATTCGAGCTGCATGCCAACAATTAAGAATAATCATATATTTATTTATTAATATCATGCATACAGAGAATCTACTGACCTGTTCGTCCCTCTTATATCAACGCTGGCTGAGTAGGGAATTGGCGTACCCGGCAACAGCTCCGTTGAGATTTCTGCGTTCCTCAAATTGTTGTCGCTACGGTGCAATGTTGTTTTGCTCCTGCCATCGTGTGTGATTGGCGTCGGCGCATTGCTGCCTTCGTATGCAAGCGGTGTCATCAAATTATCATCGGAGACAAGCATTTTGACCGTGCTTTCGCTGTATCGTTTTTGTAGTTGACTGTGCGGTTCTGTACTGCGTCTCACTTTCAGCTTAAGTACACGACCTTTAGAGAATTTGTTTTTCAAATGCTGCGTGGAGCCAATGCATTTGAGCTCGCCATTCACCATAACAGCCAGTCGTGTACATAGTGCCTCGCACTCTTCCATACTGTGAGATGTGAGCACGATAGATTTGCCTCCATCCCGTAGGCGACACACAATATTCCATAGGTGACGTCGTGCAGCTGGATCCATGCCCGTGGTTGGCTCATCCATATATATAATAGTCGGAGAGCCAATCACTGCGATGGCCGCGCTCAGTTTACGCTTATTTCCGCCGCTGTATTTCTTTGTTTTTTTGTCGATATGCTTTGTAAAGCCAAATGTCTTGGCCAGATCTTCGGAAATATTTTTAATGTTCTCCGGCTTCACGCCGCGCAACAGGCAGAAAATTTTAAGATTTTCACGGCCTGTTAAATTATCTATCAGCGCATCGAACTGCGGACAGTAGCCAATCTTTTCGTAAACTTTGTTCATCTCTTTCTTCAAACTCAGGCCCTGCACGTACGCAGTTCCCAAGGATATTGTCTCGTCTCCAGTCATCATCTTGAAGGTAGTGGTCTTGCCAGCACCATTTACACCCAACATGCCAAAGCATTCGCTTCTACAATATGGATCACAAATGAGTATCTTTTCCACAGTCCAATAGAAATATAACTTCTTACTCTTCCACACAAAGCGACACCTGATTAACGGCAAGAAAAGGCCCATAATACTTGGACAAGTTATCCAAAACCAGATTCTTGCTGGCTTTCTCTTCGGGAGACATGTTCTCAACGCGCAGTTTCTCGTTCAGCACATCGTCGTCAATATCCGTACGTGGGGGTGGATGACGTCTCCTCCTATAATGTACACAAGCAAAGCAAGTTGAAGTCAAAATAACTTATTAAACTGCCAAACGCTTGAAAAAAAAGTCTTGGTGTGCACGAACAATACTTTTTAAATTCCCGGCTCTTCACAAAACCCAAGCCAAGCAGGACGGACAGACAGACATGGACATGGCTGGATCGACTCAACGGTTGATGCTGAGCAAAAATGTATTTAGTTTATGAGATCGGAGAAGCTCCCTTCTCCAATTCGTAATGGGTTCAGATAATAATGCGAATATGTAATATTAATATTAATTAAAAATGGTTTGATAAATAATTTATGATATATTGAAATATCTATTGAAAAATGAATGAAAGGATAGGAACCAAAAAATAGACACTTACATTAACATTCCGCATTTGAAGCGCATGCCATATGAGCCTAACACGAGTAGTATGAAAATGATGATGCCGACAAAGAGCATGGAAAGAATCTCGATTAAAACTCCGGGATGTTCAAAAGCAAAGTAATCCGGAAGGCCTGTATGGAGGGTTAGAGAGAACAATTATAAGTGGAAGTTAGATAATGAGCCAATTCTGTTGGTGGAGTCTACTCACTGCAGCAACTAGGCACCATCTCACAGATTAGAATGGGCGGCAGGCCGCTAAGCTTGGAGCAGGCAGATCTCGAGGCCGTACTTATGCTTAACTTGTTGATAGACATGGCCAGCGCGAAGTGTGGATAAAGATTGAAAATTCGATTCAGTGCTTTATACATAGTTGAATCGGAGTAAAAGTTTGCGAGTATAACGAAAGTAAGGAACATAGCTATGCCAAACAAACAATTAAATATAGAGATGCGTGCGTAGCCTGTCGATGCGTCCTTAAAGCATAACGAGAAGGCGTAGGTAAAGGGCAGCACCGAAAAGCCAAAGACAATTAACACCAAAGCGATGCGACCCAGCTCGTCAAATGTGCTAAAATTCGCTTCCTGGAAACAGGCCAAGGTCACAATTATAAGCACAGTCGTAAACAAAAGGGTGAAGAAGTCCCAAAGAAACATTGAGAACCAGAATATCCATCCCTTGACGCCGCAAACGAATTGTAGCAGTTTGGCTCGCGATTGCCGCTCGTTGATCATAAACAGTGCGTAAAAGGCGGTAATAAAGCACATGCAGAAGGCTATATTGGAGGCCAACTGTGCGCCCAAACTGTTGCCCATCTGCACCTGCTGCAGCAGGGTTTCCGTCTTGTAGGGCAGCGGCCAATTGGAAACAGTGATTTTCGTATCCTCTCCGATCAGTTCCCGGGCAATTGCATTATGCACCATGTTAATTGTGAGGGGTGCCGTGTGCAGCGGCTGATTGTTCAGCCAGGCGATTATTTTGTCATTTCCAAAGCTGGCGGCTGCAAGGTATCGTGCGTTTATCCAAACCTGCAGGGACGCGCTCAAGTCCAGTATGTACTTCGAAAAGGATTTATCGCCCGTGCTCTCGTATGTATAATCTGAGCCAAATGACTGTGCCAGGTCCTCGTATTTTTTGGCAATGCGATAATTTAACGAATTCTCTGCCAAGCCTTGAACGCGTTCCATGACAGTCACCGCAACGGGATACTGTGTCAGACCTATCGTTATCGGCGGCAGGTCTCGGCTGACACCAAGCGAACGTACAATCATTATTGTCAGAACCACAAAAAATACGGCCATAAAGTTTTGTAAGATTAGCAATAGAACTTTTCGATAAGAATAGATCGCCTTCTTGTAGATCATTGCATGCCATTGGTTCGACACCAGCTTCATGCCGCGCAAAAGTTGAGAATTGTTCGAGAGGGCGGCATCCGCTGCAAACAGTTAATTGAGCTAATCAGAAAATGGTCAATGGAGCCAGAGAATAAGTTCAAGCACTGCTTACATTTCATTGACTCGGTGTCAGCATTATTGGGGACAGCACCACCTTTTAACCTATCCGCCAGTTCCTCCTCACTGCGATCGACTGTTACTTCGGCACCCATTTTCATGAATACCTCTTCCAAAGAGGTATTGCCCACGCCAAAGCCCTCCAGATTCAGTTCCGCTGTGCGCATCTCCAGTTCCTTGAATAGTTGCTCAAACTTAAACGAATAGCTGTCGGGCAAATTATAGGCTAGCTCTGTCCCAATATCGCTCTTTGGCCGTATTCCTGGAATATACTTGCTAAGCAATGCCGTCACCTCCGCCGTTTGACAATTGTTCTTCTTGACACAGACCTGGATTACAACAAACATATTATTAGCATATGGTCTGTGTGTGTGTGTGTGTGTCTGTGTATGTGTGTGTTTATGTATGTATGTATGTGTGTGTGACATATTCTTGATCAGTATCAACAGCCAAGTCGATATAGATGTCCGTCTTTCTGTTTCTATGCGAACTTGTCTGTCAGTATTAAAGCAATTTGCATATGCCCCTCTTTCTGTTGCACGCAGTACATATGTATGTTTGTCGGAACCGGCTGGATCAGACCACTATATCATACAGTTGCCATAGGTACGATCGGTCGAAAAGTAGGTGCTCGTATGAAAAACACTTTTTATACCCTTGCAGAGGGTATTATAATTTTGTCGTGAAATGTGTAACGCATAGAAGGAGACATCTCCGACCCCATAAAGTATATATATTCTTGATCAGTATCAACAGCCGAGTTGATATAGCCATGTCCGTCTGTCCGTCTGTCCGTTTCTATGCGAACTAGTCTCTCAGTTTTAAAGCTATCTTTATGAAACTTTGCAGAATTCTCTCTTTCTGTTGCACGCAGTTCATATGTCAAAACCAGCTGGATCGGACCACTATATCATATAGCTGCCATAGGAACGATCGGTCGAAAAGTAGGTTCTTGTATGAAAAACATTTTTGTTTATAAAGATTTCTTGACTAAACTCGGTATTTATTAGTTTAACCAAGCTCTCTATATATATGCAAAATTCTATTAAGATCGGGCAACTATATCATATAGCTGCCATAGGAACGATCGGTCGAAAATTAAGTTTTTGTATGGAAAATTTTTATGTTTTTCAAGATATCTTGACCAAACTCGGTATTTATTAGTTTTACTACGCTCTCCATATATATGCAAAATCCTATTCACATCGAGACACTATATCATAAAGTTTCAATAGGAACGATCGGTCTAAACGCACATTCTTGTATGAAAAGCTACGGACTGGGTATTAAATCTTCGGCGTGCCGAAGATAGCTCTTCTCTCTCGTTTTTATTTTCTTGAATTAAAATATTTTTATTCATATTAGAAAAAAATATATGGACGGACCAACACTGAGGAAAATAAAAACAAGAGGTTCTAGTCGGGAGCTCCCGACTAGTGGATACCCTGAATCCTCTTCTTTCAACACCAATGCAGATCGCGCTACGCACTCGTTTGCTTTAGTAGTAAAAAATAAAAATGAAAATAAAAAAATATTTTTCCCTTCGCAGGGTTGGAGCTCGCAACTAACCGCACCACTTGCCGCTGACCCTACTCAAGAGCCACACCAATAATTGAGTTTTAACGAGAAAAAAACCTATTAACATAGCAGCACAGAAAACAATACAATCGCAATTGCAACGCAGTTGATAGAATTCAAAGCAGACGCGCATGAATGCATATGTGTACATGTATACAGAAATTCTTGAAATTTGCGCAACCGGATGCTAACACGTGCGCACATAACTTCTGTGTTTCTTAACCGATCTGAATGAAATTTTCGACATTAAATCTTATTGTAGATTAGAATATAAAATATTTGTGTATTCAAAAATACAATTGCATATAAATTGTGGCTTAAATTTATGGGCAATATGGACAGTTGGATAATTAACTTGATTTATAGCTGTGTGGTGGTAGCGGGGAGGGTCGATAGGTATTAAATTTAAGATTCTTGATATATATACTATTCTAGACGCTACATGTCAAGTTTGGTGACTCTAGCTCATATTATTTACCAAATTGCTCAAAAGACAGGATTTCAATATCGATTTTTATCAATTACTTGGAAACGGGGCAAGTTATCGACTATCGGAAACAAACTCGATCTTCGCGGGTACTAGGAGGACCTACAGCTAAGCTAAGGACCTACATACAGCATTTCAAGTCTCTAGCTCTTTTAGGTTCTGATATCCTTGCGTTCATACATACGGACGGACGGACGGACAGACAGACGGACATGGCTAGATCGACTCGACTGTTGATGCTGATCAGGAATATATATACTTTATAGGGTCGGAGATGCTTCCTTCTGCCTGTTACATACATTTGCACAAATACATTATACCCTCTTTAGCCATTTTCAATGGGTTCAGGGTATAAAAATAGTTTTAATGGCGGCGAGGCAGGCATGTCACGATAAAGAGAAGTGGGCGGCCGATATAAAAGGTACCTTTACGCTGAAAGAGGAGCTTTCCATTATGACAGGTAATACATCATAATACATCAATCTAACCATTTAAATGTTAACTACAAACTTATATTAAACTTTCGTATTTTTTTGTAACTTCGAAGCAAGAGCTGTCCCGGTTATACATATATCATATTTTTATCCCAATTTAATCATTTCAAATACAAAATTAAAGCTCAACATCAGCTTTTGCTTGTAAAACTGGCCGAGCAAATGATTTTAATTACAGAGCTACAGAGGGGTAATAATAACCAAATCAATCTGGCAGCCAAGTTACCCCTAAAGTCCAGGGAAGAATTGCAGATGCTGTATATGGACATTGCAAGGGCGGATCGTGATTCATATATAAGCCAATGATTTATCTTATACAAAACGGTATTACAAACTTCCCACTTCTATTAGATCAGAACAATGAGCTTACTTTTATTGCACGCTGGTTTAGGTAAAAATTTTAAATTGTATCCAATGAGCTCACAATGCCCTATAAGAAAGATGGTGTTTTGGGCAAACTTCGGCTTAAAGCACTAAAAAAATGTATACCGCGTTAATTGGTATGTATTATTAAACAAAAACAAAAAGTGAAATAGCTTAATATAGAGCGTAGAATTTCTGTTTTTTAGCTGTTAACGTTCATAATTATAAGGTTATTAGTTTGTAATCAAATGCCAAGAAGGCAATTTTTTAAATAAAATTATAATTTTTTTAGAAAACAAGCAGTTGTTTTTACACCAGCGAAAAAGCAAACCCCCTCTGCACCAGCATAATCGATAATACGTCATTATCGGTAATGCCAACTAACTAATCGCTAGTCCTTACTCGCTAAGTGAAATGTGCTGGCGAAAGAGCACCCCCTTTGGATCCGATAAATCGCTAAATTAAGTGTACTAACAAAATAGTCAACCCACTTGCACCATGTAAATCGCTAGGTCAATCATGCAGCGTCGTAATCCAATAATATTGGAGATGTGCCTCAAAAACAACTTTATGGGATGATTTTACACTGTTTCCTACTATATTTGCTTGCTCAATTTTCCTTGCCTCCCTCCGGCATTCCCAGCAAAGCACTTTTACTTCTCCCGTGTGACATTTTGTATTTCGAATATATGTACGGCTAGAATAAAGTCCGAAAGTTGGCAGTTGGTACAGTGTATATTCTAGTCTGGCACCCCCAGCTAGGAGCAAATTTGTTTCCATCCGTTCGAGTCTAAGCTTAGGACCTGCCTGCCGCGTTTAGTTTTTGTTCACTTACCAGACTGTAGCCAGGACCGAATTGCTTCTTCAGAAAGAATGAGGAACCGTTACATTTGATCATTCCATCGCACATGATGGCAATGCGATCACCCAGCACGTCGGCCTCGTCCATAAAATGTGTGGTCAGCAGTATGGTGCGGCCCGCTTTCTCGTGTCGCAGTAGATCCCAGAGTTGTCGTCGCGCGGATGGATCCATACCGGAGCTTGGCTCATCGCAAAGCACAACCTTGGTATCTCCGCAAAGGGCACAGCAGAGGGACAGTTTGCGTTTCATGCCACCCGACAATTTATCGGCAGGAGTGTTTGCTTTATCCTCAAGTTGAATCATCTTCAAATACTTGTCCACCTCTTTCGTTACTGCCTTGCCCCTAGCACCTTTTAGCCGACTGAAGAAGCGCAAGTGGTTCGCAACGCTCATATCGCCAAAAAGCACATTATGCTGAGGGCAAACGCCAAGAGACATGCGCGCGCCCTTGAGATTGGTGCATATATCGCTGCCATTGATGATGGCCGTGCCGGAAGTGGGCGGCAACATACCAGTCAGCATGGATATGGTGGTCGTTTTGCCGGCACCATTGTGGCCCAGTAGCACGGTGATCTCATCTTCGAACATTTTAGCCGATATTCCCTTGACAACCACCTTTCCATCAAATACTTTCTTTAGATTTTGTATCTCCAGGCCAACGCGTTTGCCTTGAGGCTCCGCCTCAAATCCAACCGAAGTATTTTGCTGCGGTTCATTGTTAATATTCTCATCGCTCTGATATTTATCTTTGCCGCACCAAAACGCTCGCGTAAAGGGAAAATACCATTTGCGCCGAACTCCATAATCCCCAGGAAATATCTGCTCAATATACAAGCAGATGAGCATATAGAGGGCAGCTGAGATCAGCAGCATGATAATAACATATCCAACGGTTAAGTTGTCATCGACGTTGACCGGCCTGAAAAGGTTACTCCACTGCAGGCCTTCTTCCGTACCCTCGAATCGCATTATTATAGTTATGCCATATGCCATTGCCGTATTCAATATAATACACAGGCCCATTTTTTCGGAAAAACTGAGCGAGTCATATGTTTCTGATGTGAACATAAACGGGACAAAGGTAATGAACCAGATGAGTCCTGTCACCGCTGCCGCTGTGCTGGCCTTCGAGAAGAAAACGGCCATCATGAAGCAGAAGCAAATGGTGGCTGTTATGTACGCGAGGAAAAAAACAATCAGCACGGAAATATCGGCATGGGTAAAGACCGCGACGTTCTCGGAATAACGTATTTTCATAAAAACGATCATCAGAACTATCGATATGGTGAGCATGATGAAGAACTTAACAAACCAGGCGGCCCAGTGTAACCAGTTCTGCAGTCCCATTATTTTCATAACCTCCTTCAGTTGCAATTCCTTTTCCATGGCAACGTACTGCAAGGGATTAAATTGCCGTGACAAGAGCTCATCGATTAACAGCGATGCAGTCGGCTGCAACCGACTGCGCAATACTCTGTTCACAGTGTAATTTAAAGTTAAAAGTGAGTAGGATTACCTTACTGGGAGATACCCTAATAAATGTCACATTAAATTTGGAGAAATTTGAGATCGAAGCGTTTATTGACTCGGATTGGGTTCGGGAATACCTCCAACAGACCGTTGCATACCTTTGCACAAAACCATTATAAACTTTTTATAGCAAGTCGAAAAGAAGTTAATTTCAGACTAGATCTTAAAAAGGGGTCATCATACCTTAATTGAACAGACGGGCGGACAGACAACAAGACCGCACGAAACTAAAATACACCTTTTCATTTTGTGAACAGAGTATATGGACACAGGCTCACGATTGCTTACCTTGGTAATGCACGTGCAAGGATAGATAAAGCTCAACAGCATTAGGAAGGCGAACATAGCGCTAACTGAATTTATAAATGGATCAATTACCCCGGCCGGATACGGATATCGTTGCATCACAACCTCGGGCAATTGTTCCGTACCTGTCGCCATTTTTCGTATATAGGCCATGGTAATCGCGTTCTGTATGGGCAGGAAACCCTCGCGCAAATAGCCCGGCGGTATCCCGCCATCGTGATCTTCATAATTACGCGGTCCTGCTATCATAGAAGATAAAAATAATCGCTTGGTTAGCCACGTTTTCCACAACGTGGCTGTTGCCGTCCGCAACTCTGATGGAAAGCGCAATGTGTATTCAAACTTTTTCGGCAGTACTTTCATATTGGCCATGGATTCATTGAATAGTACGCCGGCAAAATAATTTTTGCCTAGCATTTGGTTTTCAAGATCCTGGGCATTGTCGGCACCCGAAATATTCATGTCCAAGCTCGTTGCCGCATCCTGCACTAAATCCTGCAGCGCATCATTCCTGGGCGAGTACACCAGCGTAAAGTTAGGCATAGTACTGTCGGTTACCTTTTTCATGGAATCCCTAAATATCGAATTTGTTGCAATTAGTTCCTGAATATTAGGATGTTCATGATTAAAAAAAAGTTTTTTTGCCTACGTATTCTATAAGTATGTACAATAAATTGAAGTTAAAGTTATAGAAAATATACAAAATTATTTTAAGTAGTTAAACTTGTTTGAACTTAAAAGTTCAAGGTAAAAAATAAAGTAAAGTAAAAAATAACGCCTGAAACAAACGATATAATTGGGTGCACAGGGTAAAAATCAAAACTTGATTTAATTAATTAAAAAACAAAAGCAAGCAAAAAACATATTTCTTTCTATCAGGGACTGAAACGAATTGTCATGGATTTAAGAAAGCAAAAACCAACAAGATAATTTATATATTCCATGCAACTTTTGTTAGTGCGAACATATCACAAATTTTGTATTATTGTTAAAACTACAAAAGTACACTTTGAAAAACATACAAGCCTAGTCGAGTTTGCTATGATATACCGATTCAGGAAATACCTACTTTTTTTGGGTGAATATATGTATATTTTAAAAACAATTCTTAGGGAGAGTTCATCGGCAATCTTTAGTCTAACCAAGCGGGCGTGGCCCGCTTTTGTCTAACACGGAAACTCATGTTTTGAAACTCTCACTTTAATGCGGACAAACGGAAAGAGAGTAGGTCAGAGCTTTCAGAAAACCCGTATACGTGTTTCTTTTCTGAGCAGTGTGTGAAAATAATTGGCAATCCTGATTACCCATAATCATATCATAAATATGACTTCTAGAAGAAGAATATGTTTATTTCTCATATTTGCTGACACTCCCAAATACAACAAAAAAAAGCTTGAAGCCTTAGTTGCTAAATCAAAATGATGTTCAATTATTACAAATAATAATAAAAAATAATAACAAATTTGTGCTAAGCAACATTCCTCTAGAATAAACTTTATGAAATATAGCTGCAAGCCGAACCAGTCCCTGATAACACTACGCAAAAAATCTAGCCTTTTTTTTTGGTAAGGTTGCAACCTTACTTTATTGATAGATTCAAGCCCTCAAATGATGTAGTTTAAAAAAGCCAATGAAACTAGAACATGCCGAGTTTGTCTTACAGGAACTTAGTTTTCGAGCCATCGTTACAATGGCAGCTATAAGACATTGACTTATTTTTAGGCCGTTAAAGCTTGTCATATTGAGTCGCAATCATTAAAATCGGTTGAGATTTGTCAAATAACCTGGAAAAACAGCTAAATACCGTTAAACTTAAAAACTAGTAAGAGCGTACTAGTCAACAAATGTCCGTCAAGGAAATACCCTACACCCAGCACCGAGCTACCGTAACAATCAATCTCGTTTGGCGCTATACCTCCAAAATGAGGTGTTTTTTTTTTTCAATTTTCGAGGTAACTGGAACTTCGAGTAATATGTATACTACAGTAGAGTCTACATACCAAATGTGGTGTCTCTTGCTCTTGTAAAGTCCGAGATATGGTCACAAAACCGTATTAAGATGTAGATTTTTATCGATTTCATGAAAATGGGACAAGTTATCGATAATTTGAAACAAACGTGTGGTGCACGGGCTCTAGGAGGAACTTTGCTCTTAATTTCAAGTCTCAAGTTCGTACTGACAAACATGACTAGATCGACTCGGCTATTGATGCTGATCAAGAATATATATAGTATACTTTGTGGGGTCGAACATACTTTCTTCTGCCTTTGCAGACATTTCTACAAAACCATTAAATCTCTTCATCCATTTTCAATGGGTTCGGTGTATATAAAATTATTCTTCATTCCGGGTGAGTCTACCAAAACATAAGGTTGCAGCCTTACTGGGTTTACACTGTGAATCGATGTGTAATATGCGAAAGCTTAGTTGCTTTTTATAACTTTGCAGACTGTTTATTATAATTACTGTATAGTTTATGTTTGCTAGCGAATGATTTATTCTCTGATAAGAATGGTCCTTTAGTCGAAAAAAAAGTAAGAGTTCTCTAGTGGGGTGTTTTCTGGCATGTACACACAGGCACGTGCACACACACACACACGTGCAGCTGTGCTTCTCTGCCGTCAGCCCCATTATGTGGGATAATCATGCTTAAATATATTCGATGTTTATTGTCCAATCTGTATGGGACTACATTGAAACCTGTGTATACACCAACTCTTTAGCTCTTTAAGGCAAACAAAATTGTATTTACCAAAAAAGTCAAATAAGCTTAGCCTGTATATACTTTACGAGAACTGACAAGATCATGCAACAAAATCTACTTTAAGAAAAATGAAAAAATCGTTCTGCGAATATATATTTCGAATATCTACCCTCGAAGTATTCGACC
The DNA here is from genome assembly GCA_035045885.1 of Drosophila borealis. Taxonomy (NCBI): domain Eukaryota; kingdom Metazoa; phylum Arthropoda; class Insecta; order Diptera; family Drosophilidae; genus Drosophila; species Drosophila borealis. The sequence continues at coordinate 2,548,685 of JAWNOR010000112.1, forward strand.
CGTTTATATGGACGGACATGACTGGCCGGAAAGGTTATAATCTTTTGAATAGTATTCTTCTGCAAAGGTATAAATATTCGGCGAGCCAAAAAAGCGATTAGTTGTATTGTTTTTTGTTATTTACATATATATTTTTTTGGTTTTTGACTTGTTTGATTTCACTTAGTTGTTTACCTCTTTGTAGTTAGTAGGGTCATGAGCGAGTTCATGCGACGCCCATTTGCAATTTCAGATCTGAAAGTTGTGTTGATAACAAAATCATATTTACAAAAAGATTTTATAGAACGTATAGATATTTAATGCATACGTATGGACGTGCAGATAACCATATGCGACTGCTGCCCTTATAAATGTGAAAACCGAAATGGAAATACTCTATAAATGAAAACTGTTGCCATCTTTGAACGTAAAAATAGGTCGCAATAATCGCTATAGCCATAAATATCAAAAAAGGTAGCTTATACAAGGTGTGGACTGTAAGTTAAATGCATCTACGATCTTATAGGGCATACAAATATTCTTCTAATCAGGTCGTGTCTGTTGGTCATACATCTAGAAATCGCAGATCTCAAACAGCTAGAGAAGCTCATATTCTGGAACTGTTTGTCCTGACTGACTGACTAAATGACTTGGCGATAATAGCACAGCCTAAACCGAAAAACGTTTGTATGAAACTTTTTTGTTTACCATCCGATCGGCCTCAAATTTATTTTCAAAGATCTTTGTTTGAATTCACTTCCTTACTTTTTGAAAAATCCATTCCTTCTCAGTATAAATGGGGGGTGAAATTTCATTCAAATTCTTATCCAAAGATCTTTACAAAATTTCATTTGATACGTGTTTCACATTTTTTGCAGAATCCAAGCGTTCTTGATGGAAATACGATTTAAAGATGTCCGATTTCCTTCAAACTTATTTTCAATTCAGCGATTTTAGAAATTGCACCCGGTACTGTGGAAATTTGGCGGAAAATATTCAATTTTTTTTTGGTTTATTAACGGTTTCAAACTTTAAAAGAATTAATTTGGTACGATTTCGCATGATAAACAAAGGTCTATTTTTCGTCTTCAAGGCTCTAACCAGGGACGTTTACTTTCTGGAAAATCTAAAATCTAACCCGGGCAATACCTGTAAGTACTCTATAAGAACGTAGATACTAAGTATATTTGTGCACTGCTTTTGTGGAAATGAAGTAAGCTATTGATAATTTGAAATAAACGTAATATGCTCGGGCAATAGGAGGAGCTCCATTCCAAATATAGATGTGCTCTACGCTTTCACATATGCTGTAGATGGACTTAATGCCGTTTTAACATTTACCGATACACTTGTATCCTATATCCATATTTTAATTAAAACTTAAACAATAAAAACAAGGAAAAATACTGAATTTTGGATTCCCAAAAACTAAATACATAAGGGAGATGTGCGGTATAACAGTCTACTTATGTGTATACATAGAAAAAATCAACTTTTGACCAAATGTTCCTATGGCAACTATAATAAAATTTTGTCCATATGTTGGAGGCACAGATGGCCGCTAACAAGGCGGAGCTATAAGAGGAATAAAGTGTATTAACGTCAGTAATTTCAGTTGGCCTTGTCGCTCACGGGTGGAAATGCGACTATAGTCTCTAGCCGAGGGCAGCTTGAAACAGGCCCTGGGTATGGATATGTCTCTGCCAGCTGAGCTGACTACTGATATTCGGGCAAGAGAATGCAACCTTATATAATTATACCAACCCGGCAAGCATTGTGCCGAGGGTATCGTAGCTGAGGAGGTGCTCGGTCGCTACTTAGGGAACTCGTGCTATTGCGAGTCAAGGACCAATAAAATAACACGTTTCATTTCAAAATCATAATCATAAAAATTTAAAAAGAATATAAACAAACGTTGGGAACGAAGGCGACTGCGATTCAAAAAGTACTCTGAGCTATATAAACTTGTGATTAAGCTTAAGAAGTATCTGTATACAAACTGGCAGTAAAAAATTGCTATAAATCGCTTCAAGAGGTACCTCATATGGGCCCAGGGAACAAGAATATGATGGACTTTAATAACAGACAACCTGGTGAGACGTGGAGAACATTGATATGCCCATAGCGAAAGGTTAAAGAAGCGGCATTAATATCGACCAGCAGTGCTCTAATAGGGTCGAGGGTAAGATATAGATATATAGATGTATAGATATATAGATATGTAGAATATATATATATATATATATATATATATATAGATATATTGATATATTGATATTTTGATACATTGATATATTGATATTTTAATATTTTGATATGTTAATAAATTGATCAATATATATATATATATATATATATATATATATATATATATATATATATATACGTATATATAGATACGTAGATATATAAATATATATATACGTAGATATATAGATATATAGATATATAGATATATAGATATATAGATATATAGATATATAGATATATAGATATATAGATATATAGATATATAGATATATAGATATATAGATATATAGATATATAGATATATAGATATATAGATATATAGATATATAGAAGTATAGATATATAGATATATAGATATATAGATATATAGATATATAGATATATAGATATATAGATATATAGATATATAGATATATAGATATATAGATAGATAGATATATAGATATATAGATATATTGATACATAGATATATAGATATACATATAGAGATATAGATATAGATATATAGATATACATATAGATATATAGATATATTGATGTATAGATACATAGATATATATATAGATATAGATAAAGATATATATGTCAACTTACTTGAATAACTGTAAATTGTCGATTTTTTGTTCCTTATAATTCAGTTCTGCTATGTTATCAACTTCAACCACGACGCGTACCAGTGCCACCAGCAGAATGAAAAATACCGGGAGTAGCAGCTCGAAAACAAGTTGCGTTTTGTGATTGCATTGAAGAACCCAGTTTTTCCAAAGCAAGAGCAAAAATTTATCACATGTTGTAACTTTGCCCATGTTGCCCATGTCTCATCCCTTCATATCCTGCTCCTAACTAATTTAATTCGCCTTATCCTTGGATTTCCATACAATAGCGTGTAAGACTGAAAAAAAGTTAAATAAAAATAATATAATATAATATATACAATCAATCAATTTGAAAACTTAGAACATTAAATGCGATCCTTACGTTGCGACCAAAAGAGAATAGAAAATGTTGTCGTGGAAATATTCAAAACCAATGAATAAATACTATAAGAAAAACGATTGAAATTCACATTGCAGTCTGAAATGGTGGTTTTGAGCATCAATATTCTAATGGCAACAAACATCGATGGGGTTCAAAGGAGGACGGTGTTAATAGACAAAAATGACCAACATTTTCGAATGATGCTTCAAATTATTGAGTATTTTAAATTTAGCAGGTAAGTGGAAGTCATCCAATGTAACATATTCTGAGTCTGTGTATACCAAACGAGTGGTATTATATATTTTATGAGAGAGATGTATCCGCTTGCCTCTTACGGACATTGCCACAAAATCATCTATTCACCTATTTTCATTTGAATCCGGGTACACAAATTACTCGGCATTGTCCGGGTCAAATGAATAATGTTGAAAATGCGATTGAACCGAAATTGTTTGTACCATTCGCGCCAACATCGAAAACATAGAAAGCGGCACTAATCGTAAAATCACATCTGCACATTCATCATAATTCCACCTCGTATTCTATTTATAACTGGTTAATTGCAAATGAAAATGTCCAGTGAGATCATAGCCCGTTTCTTCACTTCGGGCAGGCCGCTAAAATTATTATTCTTTTATCATAGAAATTGTCTCGTCACAAATTGCACTTACATTTGAACTAATTCAAATATAATAAATAATCGACGACTGTGTGGAACCTGCCAAATGAAAATTATGAGCATTACTGTTGGCAGATCAATACAAAATATTAATCATTGTTAACTCCCATTCCTTTTTATTTCTTTAATATTTTTCACATTAATATTTTTTTTTCTTTGTGATTAAAATTAATTTAATTAATACCGGCGACTTCCCCTTCGTTGGTTCAACGCAGAGTACTGGCTTAAGGCATAACGTTTGCAAATCTTTATTTCTTGATGTTTTTCATACAAACTTCGACCACTATTTTCCTTTAATTGCAGGACAAGTTTTCCGAAACCCCGTTTCAGTACTGACTTGCGATCCAAAAGGAAGCTTCAATATATAGTCAATCGTCAATGTAATGAATGTGACTGTTCCAATTTCCGAGCGTTCTAAAATTGTAGGATTTTCTATTAGCTTTCTACAACATGCTCCTTAAAGGCTTACATTGAAAATCATATATACAAAACAAAACTAATCAAATGTAGAATATCTATCAACTAAAGCAATCGAGTATGTATGTATATGTATTACCTTTAAGCCAAATTTATACTAATTCATGCCTTTAAACTTTCTGGGTGGAACCATCCAAAACAGGTTTTTTCTGGATATATACTACATAGGAGCTCATATACCCGATATACTGGTTTTAGCTCTTATTATCTACAAATAATACTTAAGCAAACGACAGTGCTCAGAAGTACCCGACTTGGAGATACGCTGAACCTACCGAAAACACAAGAAACACAAGCGACGATTTAGATTAAACATGGCCTAAGCTAACCATAGAATGACATTATTATACTTTTTCAGAGGATATCATAGGTTTGTTAAGAAATGTAAGACATCTTCGAACCCATAAAGTATATATTTTCCGGATCAGCATCAAAACCCGTTTTTCGTTTCTATACGAACTATAATTTGCTTAGCTGCCTCAAGTACTTTGCACAGACATTAGAGCAGTTATCCTAAAAAGGCAGTTAACTTCATTTATTTTTTCTCCTAAAAATGAATCGATTCCATAGTAACCTCGACTTTTTAAGTTGCACTGAGTTCTAATTAACAGTACAAAGTTTAATAAATAAATTTGATAGTTTTTATTAACTTTATGTATTTAAATTACATTTAATTCAACTTCAATACAGTTTATTTTATACATAAGAAAAACAACTCAAAAATCAGCACATTTGATCATAGATGGCGCAGTTAACTTACATGATATTCATAGATATTGACAAAAAATTACTGCCTATAGGATGCGCTTAAGTGCAAAAGGCTGTTAAGTTAGATGCACTTCACGTTATTAATTTCATACAAAATTAGCTCTTATTGCAGCGAAAAGAAAATATCAGGCAGCTATCTTACCGATGCAGCTAAGTATCGAGGCAGCTAAGCAAACTATACTGTATTAATATTTAAACTATGCTGCTTATGAATTAGCCAAATCTGGTGAAGATCACACTACTACTTATATTATATATGTAGCTCTATAGGAAGAATCAGTCGAATTATGAGTTTTTGAAGTGTAAAATATTCTTTTTGCCAAGATATTCGCATCAAACTTAGCAATTACGAGCGTCACTATTCTCACATCGCCAAAATAACCACAGGTTTATATATAACTTTCGTGGTTAATGAAATTAATCAAATTTTCTGCAGTGGACCTTATTGTGTCATTGAATATTCGTATATTAACATTGCGGCTGTACTTTTAATTTATTATTTATGTGATTTTGCGGGATGGAGAGTCGGTATCAAAAAAGTGTAATAAACCTGAGCTGTAATCTTCATGCCATCGTTCTGCCTGTTCAATACACTTGTCGATATTATAATTAACAATTTAAGAGAAATCTAGGGAATATTGCCCGACCTTGCCCGTGGAACGATTTGTGCTACAAGTTTTAGATATTAGCTTTCCACTAACTACACGTCCGTAGAAAATTGAAATCTACCTACCTTGTTCTCCACAAGCAAAAAAAAAATGTATTGAAAAACATGTTTTAAGTGCATCGAATAAAGAACCAAGTCTTGGAATCAACGGTTTCCGACCATGTTCATCTTGCGATGAGAATCTTGAATCTGAAGAATAAACATTCGTTTAATAAACCTTTGACCCGCATTTGCATTTAAGAACGTATCAAGTAAATGCTCACAAAGATCTTTAATAAAGGGTTTTGAAGCCGATCGGATGGTAAGCAAAAAACTTTCATACAATCGGGTTTCGCTAATTAACCACTGTTGTGGGTGGTATTTCCCAAATCGCTGAAACACGAATTCATTCAGTTCATATATAGAGCTTTGAAAATAAGTTTGACAAAACTTAAAACTTCACCAAAATAATCTTAGAATCGCACTTTTTACCGAGGAAGCTTGGATTCTGCGAAACATGTTTAACTCGCTCTGCTTGTTTCTTAAGGGTGTTGGAGACGCCTGCTTTTGCATGTTACACATATATACAGAAATCCATCATACCTTTTTACACCCATTTTCAATGGGTACAGTATCCTGGATATCCAATCAACGGTCAACCGGTGGTTAAAAGAAAAAGCGTGGAAAATGCTTTGAACAGAGCGTAAAACCCGAATCAATTAGATGTGCTCGACTAACAGATACACTGTATTTAGCGCATTCGTTATAATATTCTAACAAATATATGTTACATATGTACAAATATATTTATTTAATAACCGTATAACATCATATAAAGAAGTAAGAATAAAATCCCCTGCATCCCTCAGTCAATATTAAATATTATTTTGGTTCAAAGCACCACGATTTGAATTCTTCAAATATGAATTCCAAAATGTTTATGCAGGTACTAATCGATGCAATTTTAAATAACCTCTTTATTTGTCGTCCGTTTTTCATACAAATTTAGGGCATAAACATGCTTATAGTTTTTGAATTATGTTTAAAAAACCAAACCTGAGAATATTTGACATTTGGGAAATGGGACGAGATATCAGCAAAAATCTCGTTTTGTGTATGGCATAAGAAAATATATACTTCAAGTTTCAGGTTTTGTAGTTTTCATGATCGAGAGAGACCTACGTTTTTCTCCATTTCAATTTAAATTGTCTGGATTTTAAAAATAATAAAAAACAAAAATAAATTCGACTTTAAGTTGTCTAAGTAGCTGCTCCTGCAATAATCTAATTATTTTATCGTGGTGATTAGATTACGTTGCCGTAAGGTAATGGTAGACGGAGTTCAAGACAATTTCTCTCTCTTATATGAATTTCAAAGTTCAATTACAGTTCGATTAGCTTATTTATAAAGCTATAAATGATTTTTAAAAAAATTCTTATCACGTGTTTCCCAGATTTTGAAAAATTCGTACCCGCGGTTAAACCAACCTCTCAACCTTGAACTCATTTTCAAAATGTCATTCGGGAATTGTTTAACCGACTGAAGCCGCATTAGGCCGCTCTAGGTTCTAGTCGGGACCTTCCGACTACGGGATACCCTGAACCCTCTTCTTCCAACACCAAATGGAGCTCGCGCTACGCGCTCGTTTACTTTAGTAGTAATAAAGAGAAATTTAAAAAAACATAAATTGTTCCCTTGGCAGTGTTCGAACTCGCAACTAACCGCACCACCTGCCGCCGCCTCTACTCAAGAGCCACACCAATAATTGAGTTTTACTGAGAAAAAAAATCAATTAAATTGCAGCATCGAAAACAATACAATCGCAATTGTAATGCTGTTAATAGAATTCAAAGCAGACGCGCAAGAATTTGTGTGTGTACATGTATATAGAAATTCTTGGAATTTGCGCTAGCTGCTGCTAACACGTGCGCACATTCCTTTTGTGTTTCTTAACCGATCTTAATAACATTTTCGACAGTGCATCTTATTGTAGATTGATTTATAGCTTTGTGGTGGAAGCGGGGAGGTGGCGATAGGTATAAAATGAAAGATACTTGATATATATATATATATATATATATATATATATATATATATATATATATATATATGGGGAGGTGGCGATAGGTATAAAATGAAAGATACTTGATATATATATATATATATATATATATATATATATATATATATATATATATATATACTATTCTAGAAGCTACATGTTAATTTTGGTGACGGAAGCTCACATTATTTACCAAAATTGCCCAAAAAACAGGATTTCGATATCGATTACTTATCGATTACTTGAAAACGGGGCAAGTTATCGAATACCGGAAACAACCTCGATCTGCGCGGGTACTAGGAGGACCTACAGCTAAATTTCAAGCCTCTAGCTTTCATACGGACGGACAGACAGACGGAAATGGCTAGATCGACTCGGCTGATCAATGCTGATCAAGAATATATATACTTTATGGGGTCGGAGAGGCTTCCTTCTGCCTACATTATACCCTTTTTACCCATTTTTAATGGGTTCAGGGCATAAAAAGAAAGTCTCAAATTATTGATAATAACGCTCCTATACTTAAGATTAGAATTAACACAGTCAGAATGAACTGACATGGTAATCTTGATTCTTTTGTTATCATTAGATGATAAGTACTCGTAAAATATGTATACGTATGTTCCTAGGAAAAAATTTGATTGCTGTCAGGCGTACCTAAAATATCTCGTGACGCTTAATAGGTATTTGTTACACATGTACATTTGCAAATAATACCCGACTTTGCCCGTTCATAAATGTATTATTTAATTTTAAAATAGCTCCAATTTTCTGCCCGTGACATGGATTTTTCTAAATCGGTGAATATTTTGAAAATACTCGGTCCACAAAGTTACAAAGGGTTTATTAGTTTTTTGCAAGATTCATGTTGCATTCATTATGTACTTGAGTATGCCAGCATATTTAACCGTAATCTCGTTTTAAAACAAGTAGTGCGCTCTAGTCGGGACTGCGCAACTAGGAAATACCTTGAACCCAGCGGCAAACCGACTTTACAAAAATTTTACCTTTCTTTTATTCGTAAATACACAAATATGCACATATACAAATTATACTGCGGCTGGGCTTCTTCCGTTGTTTCGTTCGTTGTTTAGTGTTCGAACTTTTTACAATTTCCAGGGCACAAATATGACATTTCCAAGAAGTAAAATATTCTTTTAGGCTCCAAGATATTATCAACAAACAGGACTTTTCAGTTTCAGAGGGTATTATAATTTTGTCATGAAATGTGTGACGCATAGAGGAAGACATCATCGACCCCATAAGGTATACGGTAAGGTATAAGGTATACATTCCAGATCAGCATCTACAGCAGAGTTGCATAGGTCCCTCGTTCCGTTCCAGCCAGTATATATTTTGGCAACGGCCGGATCGGACAACCATATCATACATGTAGATGCCATAGGAAAGATAGGTCGAAATGTAGGTTCTGGCATGGGAAACTTATATGCTTATCGTGATATCCTGATCAAACTCGGCATTTATTAGTTTCACTTGTCAACATAGGACCAATTGAAAGCAAAATATTCTGTTTTCGGCATTTACGAACTTCACTATTCTCACAACCCGTAAGACAAATGTCCACATTATTAAATATTCGGATGAAAGGAAAGTTAAATAAAATTGTTTTCTCACCCGGACGACTATAACATACCTGCTGCCTGAAAAAAAAAATAATAATGTGCATGATAATGCACTGTCTTGCATGACAGTTTGCCATTAAATTGATAGAGTATACATACGTTGGAAACGCCTTGTGAGTTATTAAAATGCATTTTCATAGGTACAGGGTAGAGATAATACTCACATAGGTATAATCAAATGAAGCAGCCCCAGCCTGTTTTTTTTTTTAGTTTAAAAAAGCAAGTAAAAAGTAAACCAGCATCCCAAAACAGAACAAGTAAGAACGCTGAAGTCGAGTGTGCTCGAGTGTGCAAAATCGCCTATAAACCTGAGTCAATATAATATTTTGGTTAACAGCAGCAAGCTTTGACTTATTCAAATCATAAAATATAGCCCAATATACTTTTAAAAATTTAATGTTGAATAAATTATTTCTTCATTAAAATTAAAGGGCATAAATATGACATTCACCACATACCACATCGAAAGGCACTAGCTTTGAAAGTGGTTTTAAATTTTGAGGAGCGAGAGAGTTTTCCAAAGAGTGAATTATTTCTAATCTGTGTACTATACGAGATCCTCTATATCAAATTTGGTTGTTTCCAGCTCTTGTAGTTTTTAAATTATGCTTTAAAAAACAAATCTCAAATCAATTATCGATTTCAATTATATGCACCTTTTGCGAATAACATACGAGAATATTCATTTAAAGTATCAAGTCTAAAGCATATGTCATTTCGTCGTCCTGATCAAGAATATATATAGTTAGTAGACATCCTTCCTTCTGTCTTTTACATACATTTGCACAAAGGCATTACACCCTTTTAACCCTTTTTCAATGAGTACAGGGTAGCAAATAATTAAAAATGTAAAGATTGAAAAAACCAAAATTTTTAGGAGAAGACAGTACGAAATGCAAAAATTCATTAACTGATATATAATAATATGAGTATAAGTCAATTCTACTACCATCAAAAGAACCAACGAAACTTTCAGGAAAGAGTATTAAAAAAAGGCTTAAGAAGAACATAATATCAAATAATAATAAATAATATCAAATATACAACTCGCAGTGGGGGATTATGAGGCGCAAATTCTCATATTTTGTAAGCACTTAGCACACGAGATTCAATTAACCAGCACAAATAAAATAATTGTTTACCCGACTTTCATGGTAGATGAGTCATGGAACATATGTACATACCTTTGTACGAGGTACATAAAGCAAAAACAACAAAAAAAAAAAAAATTGTTGAAACTGAGATCGCCGAACTGCTCGGCGGTGGCGACAAACGCGAACTGAGTTAACTGTGAACCGAGAAGCGTATTCTGCTCATTTTTTCAATTGCTCAGTAATAAATATACAATCTATACAAAAACAAAAATAATACTAATATAACGCATATGACATTTATTACCATTGGCCTTTCCGTCCATCGCTGGTCTATAAAAACGGCGATATGAGCTAAAAGTTGTAATCATATTGAGGTACCTTTTATGTCTGGAGTGGATGTTCACTTGCTAACTGAAAGACATTACCTTCGGTGATACGCTATCAGAATTAGCATTGTTTAGGCGCGTTGCAGGAATTAAGCCTAATTTTTCGAAAGCTTGGTCAACAATTTGTTGGCAATTTCCGTTTCTTTGAGCTCGACCAACATTAACTGAACGTATCCAACAGGCGTTATATAAAACATATAAGGGCTGGTTCTAGGGGAAATTCAAACGGCCTCTATTGAAATTTCCAACCGGTTACGTTTTGTTTGTTGAACGACTATTTTGCCAAAAAATTATATTTTAAAACAATCAATTGTTATCTAATACAGCAGCAAGAAAAAACTATTTTCTCGCCTTTTATTTCAAGAAAAAAATCATTAATTTAAACATTAACACAAACGAGACCAAGAAGTTAAAAAGAAGAATTTGGAAAATATATTCGAAATTGTCATTTTTTAATAACAAAATGATTAAAAATAAAAGGAGAGCAGACTAAGATTCCAAAACCAAAATTCAAAGAAATTATTCACTGTGTTAATTTATTTTTTCGAATAGACAACAAGTATCCGACCTATGACAGATTTATTTATAATCATAAGCCGCACAACACAAAACAAAGTATTAAAATTGTACTTGATAAAAAAAAAACAATTGTTTTAATTTTTTTTCTTTCTATAGAGCTATATAATAAAGTAATCCAAGGTTAATAATAAATGTCGAAAAAAAGTTGTTCATGCAATAATTTAACTTTTGATGAATCATTCCTGTATGAATCATCCCTATATAATATCCAATCCGGCCTATTTAATGCATGTTACATTTTATGACGATAGCATTAAAACTGATAAAATAGTTTGCATAGAAACAGACGAACATGATTATGTGGACTCGTCTGTACTAATGCATTTATATATATAACATATATATATATATATATATATATATATACTCTACTTATCATCGATTCGTCACACAGATCGTGACAAAATTGCAATGTGATTAGCCCCATTTTTAGAACTAGGCGACACGTTGGGAAATTTATTAGATATATATCCATCGCAAAGTACTCAATATATTAAGTACTTTTACAGCTTTTTTAACATATATGTACCACTGATAATTGTAGTACTTATCTACGAAGTATATTCGATAAACAAATAGAAATTGCCATAAATTAATAAATAACCATATTTCAAATAGGAACTTTGCCTTTGGACAGATCAATGATTAGTTATCTTTATGCATGTTATACAAACAAGGTCTTGCAACTTGCGATTACTTAAGTCTGAAGTGGTATTCATATTTGGCCCATGCAAAAGACCCTGGGAGTCAAAGGCTGCTCTCGAGGATTTGCCTACGAGTGGATAACCTCGCTAATTTGTTAACAATGAGAATCACCCAACAAAAAATAACGAATTGATAGACATCATTTGAATTATACATGAGTTCTAAAAGGTACATAAAATTCAACACAAAATACCGTCAGCTGGCGCTCCGCACTACCAATAAAAAGTAATATATCAAGAGTTATCCAGTGCCTGACTCGGAGATACCCTGTACCCAACACGGAGCTGCCGCAAAAAAGATTAGCTAATAAGCACTGTTACGTGCATTTGCACAAAACTAATAAACCCTATATAATTTATTACAATACATAGGTACAGAGATAAAAATCAGAGACACGCGTGAACCACATGACTCACTCGGTACTCGGAACTTGTTTGGGTGTACTTGTTAAATAATCTGGAAGAGTCATGCGGCGTGGAACTCAAGTTCGCTTTAGTTCATTCTAATACACATATACTTGACTAATTATAGTTTATTCACTATTGATAACAAAATATAACAAACTTAAGGGGAAAACATAAACATTGCAATCGGATCTAATATAATTTTCATTGGACTGCTGGCACGTGGCATATACACGCGTGTCACGCGCTGATAAATAATGGGCGGCATTTTTGATATTATATTCCCCGCCAACATAGTGGTCCCCAAATAGTGTTTTATCATTAAACGACATTGATTTTCCAGTTATTAATTTCAATTGGCGTAAAAAAGTTTTGTGCACATCCCCATGAATATATATTCTTAATCAAGACACAAATATAGATACTTGATGTAGCCAAGTCTGTCCTTCTCGTCGATCTAAAAACGGTAAGGTTTAGAGACTACGAATTTGAAGTATATTTATATACATACATATATATTCTAAACGCATTTCAGAGCTGGATAAGGTTATCTTCTAATATCGGAATATAGTAATTTAGGGCTCTTCTGCACTTCCATGCATATTAATGGCTGTATTCGGAAAGCCTGTACGAAAATCCCCACTCCGGCTGGTATTACCGCTTAATATATATTCATGTAGATGTTAATAAAAAGGTTTGTTTAGTCACCTTAGGTATGTTCTACATACAAAATTAATGAATACAAGTTTCATCGATTTAGAAATATCCACCCTACTTACAGTGGGAAATTTAGCTGATTTAGCGTTAAAAACTAGATTTAGATTTGATGATAAATACTCTGCCCAAACAAAGGCGGGTAATAATTGCTAGTATACGATATATACAAACATATGTATGTGTATACATACATACATACATTTACAATCGAAATTATTCACACTCACCAACGGTGTTTATCTTTTTTGTTTGTTTATATGTATAAACATTAATAATTTCCAATTGGTTAATAGGAGAATAGAAACCTATATGAAATTAATTGATTTGTTCGATTTGCAATTCATTATTTTTGCAACGTCATCGTAAATGCCGCAGGTATTTGTACTTGAAATCAAATGTTTATACTTGTAGTAGACATGCCGACTACAACACACCTGTGATTTGTAACTGTTATGTTTATTTCCCTGCAATGCCTGGAATTGAAATGCGCATGCAACAGACGCGTCAGTTAAGAGTGTGTTTATGTTCCGTTAGACGCAAAGGCAGTGTTGTCAAGCAGAAAAAGGAGTAATACCCCTTTGTAGGCAGAAAAGAACTTGTTGATATATTATACTTATATATGCAAATATATGTATACATATATTATATACATACACATATATATATATTAAAATATACATGTAATCTTTGTAAAAAAAAACTCACTTTCCGTTGTGTGGGGCTGACGTGTCCCTCAATAATATCCGTTTATCCTATTCCCTACTTGCGTAAATACGTATTTACATACACATACATGGGTACGTTAATATAAAATATTATTATTAAAAAAAAAAATCACAATTTAAAAGCACTGCATTTGGTTATGAATAGGTATTGCAATATTCGACGTCGCCTAAACAGCTGTGCGGTGCACGCACTGTCACACACTTGAACACATACAATATAGTGCATGCAAAACAATACTAAATAACAACTTATAAAACTTTTAACGCCCGCGCACGATGGCAAACCAACTCTCAGCAGTAACTGAAAAGCACGCTCGCAGCACAATTTAACTAAGAGAAATTTAGAACTAAGTAGAAAACAGATGTGAGAAATTAAGGCTATGTTTTGAGTGCTTGCTGTCAGCTGAGAGAGTCAATTGACTATCGTTTATCGGCAGATGTTCTCGATTAGAGTGACCACATTTTGGAAATATGAAAACTTGAACGCAACGGTCAAATCGCGCTTCCCAAAAATAATTGAATTATTCTTTTATTAATTGATCAAATTAAATAATTTATTGCACTCCCAAAGCACCTAATCATGTCAGATACATTTGAACATCACGTAAGCACTGCCTTTTTAATCATTTGCTACTTACACGCCCATCGCTCTATCGGCAAATTACAAACTATTAAATATAAAATCAATTTTGGTCGCACGGCTGCGTGAATATACATATGTGAACCGGCCTAAAATTCCCAGTCGAAATGCTATAGTATATTCAAAAACGTAAAGTCATGTTCATAAAATATTCATTTTGACCTGTTTTACTAATATTCAACAGAACGTAAAAGACATGCCATGAATTTTCAATATTTATAAGGATAAGGAGTCAACGTATTCATTGTAGGGTTTATATTAGCGAATCATTTGCCACAATGATTCGGCGATTTAGTATAATTTTGAAAAAAGTCTATAGCATATGATAATTGCTCCTCAAATGACTGTCATTGGGAAACAATTAATTTCCTTTACGTCTTACCATAGTAAAAGTAACTCGTTGACTGGCTCAGTTAATTGCGTCGATTTTTTTATAACTTCGCGGAGGGTATTACTAAATTGCAACGCGTGATGTCGGACCGCCAGATAAGCCTGCTGTGCAAATGGACGCCTGTTATCGATCTTTCTTCCGTCGAACAGTAGCTCCTACATTTCATTGATATTTGATATTTCTTTTTTGGATATCTTCTCCATTCCACCCTATATTTGCAAAAACTCATTTTTAACGGTAGAGCCCTAAGATTTGGTACACTCCCGATCAGAGCACTCATTCTGGTGATTGATGTGCTCACGGTATGAAAACAGAAATATTTTATACAAAGTTGAAAAGAAGAAAGAGTCAAATTAAGGTTTAAACCAATCGCTGGGTTCACAGATGTGGAACACCCGATTCGAAAACCAAAGTTAATGTCGAGGCATTGTTTCGAACCAGCCTGCCATGGTATACCGAAGTTCTGGGTGTTCACAATCCAAAACCATCAATTTATATTTACAAAATATCAGTCTACACTCATGCGTAGCTAGTTTGACGTAGAAAAGGATATAAAAAAAATATGCTCATATATGCTCCCAAATTAGCGTGTATAGTGTAGTGGGCCTGTGTATTTCCTAATTGATCTCTCTTCAGTATCATTTAGTGGCGTTTCCGGTTCCGACAAGCGACGCTTCAGCTCGGCCCGCGTTTCCTGCACCTGGGCAATTACAACATTCATGCTCGCCTGATATATGCAATAGTCATTCACATTAAGGCGCACCTTGTTCTTCTCCATGGCGCCATAAAGAAACGAGTAGACTATGTGGCCCACAGGTATATAATACTTGAACCAGTTATGCAAACGGCCGCTGCAAAAATTAGTAGAAGTAAAAATCAAAATATATATTATACTCATAAAAAACAAATAATGACAATTTCCTTATCAGTGGGCTTGTTGGAATCAAAAACAAAACAAGGCATTGACTTTAAGCCTTACTTACACCAATTCCGATTTATCATGTAGAAAATTAATAAATCGCGCCAAATTTTCAACATCCTTGCGCAGGCTATGGATGAAAGATATCAGCTGAATCAATTTTAAATGTCTGTTAGAAAACTCACTTGGCCTCCGATTCCTGTACGGTGGCTCCATCACGTACAAGCCGCACCTCCAGATAGAAACCGTGGCTGTACTTGTATCGCAGGTACTGCATGCTGCCAATTGCGAGCATTTCACTGTCCTGGAATAGTATTATAAAGTCGGCAAGTACCTTGCACTCCAGCTCATCGTTGGTGGAAAATATAATGGTCTTGCCGCAGTAGCGTAAGTAGCGCAAAATATTCCAGATTTCGCGACGTGTAGTCGACGGCATGCCGCAGGTGGGCTCATCTAGTATGAATATCTTATTGTAGGCGACCAGCGAGAGTGCAACGTTCAGCTTGCGGCGCTTCTCTGGCGTCAGGGAGCCGCATTTGCGATGCATCCAGCCGGACATGTTGAGCATAAGGCAAATATCATGCATTTTCTCGCTAATCTTGTTCTCCGTCACGCCCCGTATCATGCACAAGAGGCGGATGTGCTCGCGCGGCGTTAGGTCGTCGAGCAAGCCACCATGCTGAGGACAGTAGCCGACATAGCCGAGAATGGTGTCAAGATCGTACTTGAAGTCCAGGCCCCTTACGTAAATCTCGCCAAAGGCAAATCCATCTACACCCACCAGCTGCCGTATTAGATGACTTTTACCCGAGTTGCGGGGCCCAAAGATGCCCATGCTCATATATCTGGCAGAGAGAATGGACAAATGCTAGATGCTCGTTTAGCCATGGACAAAGTTTACTCACTTGTTTAGCGCAAATGATACCGTATTGACCTTGTTGCCCCTGACCGGAATCTTGCCCTCGACCTGATCGACCAGAAACACCGATTGCTTGCATTTACTCATGTCCGCATCGGCAATCTTTTGCTTCACATCAGCCACATCACTATCATCGAAATGATAAGTAGCGGTGCGCATATTAAGTAGTCTATGGGACAAATTAAAATTAAATTAATGCTAAATTATACTGGACTATGGCTGCAAGCCGGGTTCGAACAGAACCGCTTCGAGCCCGAAATTACAAATGAATTTTAAAACGATACGGTCGGCAAAAAAAACAAACAAACCAAAACCTGAACCAGAATAATTTGGTTAAAGAAAATTACTTTTGAGAAAGCCCAAGGCCCAAAACATAAACAGCAAATCAACCCCAAACAAAAGCGGTCGATGCCGATTCGAGCTAGGAATAAAACTTAGCGCTACAAACATAAACTATATATACCACTCTTTTATATATACGTATAAAATAAATGTTATCAAAAAGCTTTAAAAATGTTTTTGACACTGATCGGACGGTAAATGAACAAATTTCATACAAAACTTTTTCCGCCAATTTACCACTGTTGCCGGTGGAATTGCCCAAATCGCTGAAACATGTATTTATTAAGTTCCTATGTAGAGCTCTGAAAATAAGTTTGAAGCAAATCGGACAAAACTTAAAGCTTCACCAAAAAAGTCTTAAAATCGATTCTGCGAAAAATGTGAAGCACGTTTCAAATGATTTTTTATATAGATCTTTGGAAATGAATTTGAGCGCGAAACGTCACCCACCAAATCTTTGACCCCCATTTCCACCAAGAACGCATGGATTTTCTAAGAAGTACGAAACAGCCTTCAGCTAAATTTTGACAAAGATCTTTGTAAATGTTTCTTTGTCTGATCGGATGGTAAACAAAATAGTTTCATACAAACATTCTTCGCGATTTTTCCACACATGCGGGTGGAATTTCCCGTATTAAAGTGCACCTTCATCAAATAAGGTAACTACAGTGAAAATGTCAGCTTCTTAACTCTTACGGTTTGGGCTGTGCGTTGATCACCAATTCGTCAGTGAGTCAGTCAAGACAAACAGTTATATAAAGAGCTATACGGTTTCAGCTATTGACCGAACTCCCGAAAACTCTAGATACAAATAAACTCCACAAAAAATAGACAAAGCTGGAAACAAATCCGAACCATATTTAATCAGGTAAGAGCGTTCGAATCGAGAGTGACCGACTAGGAGGTATACTCTTCGTATTCGTATTTATAAACATGCATGCACAAGACACACTCTTAAATAACTCATCGGGGTTTCTCGCCTTTAATGCTATAAAGTTGTATTTACTATCTTTCTTAATGTTTCGTTTTTAAATTGATGTTTCTACATTGTTCAAATTAAATAATGCATTGAGCAGATACGAATAACATTTTTGCAAGGGCAAAAATAAATCATTCCTTCGAGCCGGAGTCGAACCAGCGACCTGTGGATATCTATATATTGCACTCTATGAGCCCATTAACTACAGTCCATCGCTCTACCAACTGAGCTATCGAAGGCGAATGGAATGCAATGTCGAAGACGCCAACAAAAGCCCCAACAAAAAGCACAAAATCAAAAGCATTATCAAAACACAATTGCGAGAGGTCAGCAGTTTATTCAATTTATAAAAGCTGTCTTCGCGACCAAGACGCAAAGCGCAATTATGTTGAGTAGGTAAAAGTAATCTATCAAGCCGAAGCATAAATACACTTCGGCATATGGTTTTGGCGAAGCAGACACATGCTAAGAGGCAGCGCGAGATCAATACGAAAAAGTCAACAAAACGGTCCACTTTTATACCCTGTATCGAAAAATATTTCACTTTTTGAATATCTTCTCCATTCCCCACAAAATTGAACAGCTTATTTTGAACGCGTTTTCATGTGTTATACTCTGTACCTATTGAAAATGGGCAAAATAAAGCTATGTTGGTATAAAAGAGGCAAAAGGAATCATTTTTGAGCCCATAAACTACAGTGAACACCGCTGACACTCCTATTAGGCGGACACCCGTTTTGGGCTTAAGCCATTATAGGCCATTGCAGGCCAAACCCACTCCACCTCTGTTAGGCGGACACTCCTGTTAAGCAGACAACCCGCCCTGTCCATCTATCCCTGTTCGTTTGTCCGTATGTATGACAGCGTCGATCTCCGAGATTACACGAGCTAGACTCTTGTAATGTTGAACGTAGGTCATCCTAGTGCACGCGCAGATCGAGCAGTTTTTTTTTCAAATGATCGAAACCTTGCCCATTTCCATGCAATCGATAAAGATCCTTATCAAAATTCTGATTTTTATGACACGCATCGTAGCTTACAAGAAATATTGACACCACATTTAATATGCAGACTTATAGTACACAAAGATCCAGAATATGTTATTTTTTTTAGATATCTCCGTGCTTTTTCACAAAATCTTAAGAAACTCATTTGTGTATGTTTGTAAAGGTAGCTTAGCGCGTTTTTTAGGGTATCTCCTAGTAAAACTCGCCTGTTTATGTTATGTTTATTAATACTTTAAGGCCATATTTTGTCAATGACCTTATATACGTTTTAGTTTATTAAATGTCCAATACACGAACTGCCAATTAAATGTACACATTAATTAATGTTGCGTGCAGTGGGCGTTATGGTACACTTACTGTAGCGAAATCGAAATTTTTAAGCTTTAAAATCTACCAAATTAAATTTTTCGTTTATAAATTAAAACTTAAAAACTAAGTGAAGCAGGCATTGCCGAGTGCCCCAACTTTTCAGAACTAGTCGAAGGCAAAACATGCAATGCGCTACACGCGTCAGCTGGTGAACCGCAAGTTGTTTCAATTGTAGCCTCAAGACTTAAAATATTGAATCGAAAATCGATGGCAAAATGTTTAGTGTGTTGGCAGAGACTACATCGCGAAACACGCGGCATTTGTAAGGACTCGCCCAAGTCATCATTTAGATCTTGCCCAGAGCTTGCCTGAGTTCGCTGCTAGACTGTATATTTTACAGGGGATATCGACCTCCAACTAAAACGTCGAAGGTCAACTGATAGGAGAAAAGTCAAAACACGTTTTCTTTTCATTTTTTCATTTCATTTCCATTTCTGTGTTTCTTAACCGATATTGATGAAATTTTCAATTGCATATAAATTGGGGCTTAAATTAGTGGGCAATACAAGTTGGATTATTAACTTGATTTATAGCTTTGTTGTGGTAGCGCGGAGGTGGCGATTGGTATAAAATGAAAGACACTTGATATATACATATATACATATACTATTCTAGAAGCTACATGACAAGTTTGGTGACTCTAGCTCATATTATTTACCAAAATTGCCCAACAAATAGGATTCCGATATCGATTTTTATCGATTACTTGGAAACGGGCAAGTTATCGAATATCGGAAACAAACTCGATCTGCGCGGGCACAAGGAGGACCTACAGCTAAAAAATTTCAAGTCTCTAGCTCTTATAGCTTCTGTGATCCTTGCGTTCATACATACATACGGACGGACGGACGGACGGACGGATAGACAGACGGACATGGCTAGATCGACTCGGCTGTTGATGCTGATCAAGACTATATATACTTTATGGGGTCGGAGATGATGCATCCTGCTGCCTGTTACATACATTTGCAAAAATACATAATACCCTTTTTACCCATTTTTAATGGGTTCAGGGTATAAAAAACATTCACATCGCTGCCCAGTAGAAGTTAGCGAGGATCCATATGATCCATAAGTCGGGCAAGCCGGAATATGACCCTGAGTCATATCGGCCGATTAGTCTCCTGCCTTCCTTGTCGAAGGTCTGGGAAAGACTGATTGTCGCCCGACTTGCAAGACTTATGGATCACAAAAAAAAACAAAAAAAAAATTTTTAATTTAATAAACTAAAACCAATATATAAGAAATATATGTAAAAATGTCTTTTTTAATAAAATAGGTATAAGGGGTAATAATAGCTGAGTCTTTTTTTGAATCGCACAGAAGGAACCATAACGTGTTTGTATTCCAAGTCATGTCCGCCTCTCTTTCAATCATTTATGCCGAAAGATCTCAAACTTATTCCGTCTTTTTAGAAAGTCTACTATTTTCTAACGCCCCTTAAAATGTTTAAATGTATGATATATTTTAAATCACAATCGCAGACATCACTTTAATAAATATAGTTAAATTATAGTGAGGAAGACCGAGGGAAGTCCATAAATTAATAATATCAGGGTACTTATAATACCGCCTCACATGAGTAAAAGGCATATGTAATTGGTTAACCCACTTACTTTTTTGACGTATGAAACTTTTTTTCCTTGCGATGCAACTCGATCCAGAATATTAAGAGTAGTGCAATAAGTGCCGCTAGCATCATGAATGTTAAGGCCGGTAAAATTCCAGGATCGGCCCATTTGAAGTAAGTGTCAACTGTGGGTCAGTGGCATCTAAAGCATATGTGCGTAAAAGTAATTGGGGACCGGATTACTTACAATCACAATGGGGCACCAGCTCATGCATATTTTGAGGTGTGCAACTTTCTAGTGCATCGCACTTGGTCAGACACAAACGCTTCTCCAGGCACCGTATGTAGATGTTGCTAATACCATCGAGCAGGGAAAACCCGGGCGACATGCAGGCACCATAGAAGAATATGACATTGCTATTGGCAACGTCCCAGTAAACAATGTAGAGCACAAGACCCGTGAGGCTCTGAAACACAACAGAGGCAAGAAATGCGCGCACAATAGACCCGTTAATATACATGGATAGCACATAGGTGATCGGCAGGGCGGCCAGGCCGTAGACGGTGATAAGCAGTAGGAGGAGCAAGTTCTCATAGATACCAAAGTCACCAATGTTAGTACAGGCCACAATAATCACAATTATAACCGAATAGATAAAGTATGTGAAGAAATCCCAAAGGAGGCTGATACCCCAAAAGACCTGCAAACCCAGGCCCGCGATCAGCTGGAGTATGCGCATCTGGCTCACTTGTTCCTCCACCAGAGGTATGATGAAAACCGATACGACCAACGGTAAAATACAGCCAATGGCCAGTGGTGCATTGATATGGGCTATCTCATTGTCCAGCAGATTGATCTTCATGGACAACGGCGTGGGCATCGGATGGCTATCCACCAGGGCCTTATAGTCTGTCTTATTCGTATACGATAATCTGAGTGATGTGAGTTGAACAATGGATCAGATCAGTTGAATATCGGATCGGTACTCACTGTATTATTATGTTGTGCAGTAGGTTAAGCATCATGGGCGCTGAATGGAACGTATCCTGGGCAATGTAACCGTTTATATCCTGCTCACCATTTTGCTCAACGGCACCCAAGCTGGTCGGTTTGCTTTTCTTGCCCAGCTCATCTCTATATTTACCCTTCACGCAGGCAAACGAGTCCTTATCAAAGGTGCGCGATATCGCATTCGCCTTCTTATACGTAGGTATCTTGGCCATCGATTTGATGTCTATATAGCCGCACTCCCTGATATCTGGTATGTTCTTTAAATACTTCTCTTCTCCCATAAAACCAACCGGTATCGAATTGCTTCTCGCATTTGGAACATCCAACACCATGGCCAGACGCGTTATAATCACAATCAGTATAAAACAAGTAAATATCATTATAACGGGCCATACATTTGGAGCCGAATGGATCATTTTCTTATAGAACATGGCACGCATTTGCTGCCTTCTCAGTTGCTTCTTCGATACAACGGCATATTTAAAGGTTTGCGCTGTTTGACGCGAGCAAGCGATAACAACCGATAAACGAATACAAGTATGTTGCTGTTATCGATTTACTTACTGACATCTGGTATGAACTGCTGCTGCAGCCGAAACGATGTGACCAGCTTCATGTAAATGTCGGACATCTCGGAGCCCACAACTCGTATATTCTCAATGCCCAATTTCTTGCGATCGTTCTCCAAATGTATCAGCATCTTCTGCAATCTCGGCCTATGTTCAGATTCAATCTTGTATGTCAAGGTATCACCGATTTCATTCTCTGGCTCTATTAATGGTATGTACAGGGCAATAAAGTCTGTGATGGGTCCATCCGGGACATGTGGTTTCTTGATAAGCACCTGCCCAAAATACCAAAGAAATTTTATGGCATGCTAACCTTACTGTCGCTGACTTTTAGACGGACTTAGTTCGAATGCTTGTAAATAATCGTTCAAGTATAAAGGGATGATCTTTTAAAAAGGAGCTAAATCGTCGCAAAGTGGGCGAATTGTCTGATTTATCGTAACGAAATTGATTTCCTAAATACGATTAAAGATTCAAGTTGATCACTTTGCTCGAGTAATAACCCAATAAGAAATAACTGAAATACATTTTTTTTGTGTAAAAATACGTTATGAAATAAAATAAGTGCTGTAGTTCCAGTCGGACTATTGTGTTATTTCACAAGCTGCCTAAAAAATAACTCAGAGCAGCAGACGTTGGGCTTTTCACAAAGGAAGCGAAACAGATTAACTATAAAACACAATGTACTGAATGATTTTCGATAATGACGATAATGAATGATGATAATCCTTATGATTTTCGTATTATGCTTAAAAACCAAGTTTTAAAATCGATATTAATCGATACTGAGGAAATATGTCGAGAACCTAATTACCAAGCATACTGTATATAGCCCATATAAAAAAAACCATGTCGCAAATCGTCAAATGATAAACTCGTTTTTTGTATGATATAAGGAAATATATATTTCAAATTGCAATTCTTCAGGACGGAGGGACAGACAGACTTTGTGACTTACCAGCTCAATGCAGCTACTAAATTTAGCACGCAGAAAGAAAGGGGTTCCGCTGGCTTCCAAAACTCCCATGCTAAGGATGCCAATCCGATCAGCTACGGCCTCGGTCTCATCAATACTGTAAGTGGCAATGATAAAGGCGCGCTCTTCCTTCTCCATGGCTATAATGCTCCAAAATACCTGAGCCTCGCGTGCCGTCATGTCATGGGTGGGCTCCTCGAAGACAATTACCTTAGTATCGCCAGCGAGGGCGCAGCAAAGTGCGACCACACGACGTTCCCCATAGGTGAGATTGTTGATTCGTGTACGACGAGATTCGACATGTGTCTCGAGCATTTCAATCCACTTGTTCCGCTCCAGATTGTAACGATCGAAGTTCTGGCTACTGAGCTTCAATCGCACGTGATAATTAATGGTCTGCTCTATCGACAAATGCGGGCAAAGGCCATTCTCTTCGCTGCGGAAATCGACAATTTTCCGATGTTTCTTCATATCGCTATAAAAATCCTCTCCCATATAAAGCACAGAGCCGCGTATCGCATACTTGAGTCCACATATGACGCGGAGCAGCGTCAGTTTACCGGATCCAATATGACCCAATAGCACATAGACCTCACCCATATAGACGCGCATTGAGATATTCTTCAAAATCTTTCGCTCCGAGGTGGAATGCGTTGTATATACATGACGCAATCGGATTAGTTCCTTGCTACCCACATCGCCGAACTCGAAATTGTGCCAGCTCGGTAACCGTCCCAGATGAATTAGCGTATTATCAATTTCAATTTCCTTGCGCCGCCGTTTATACAACATACGCCGGCTGATTAGACGTCCTGGCACTCGCCACTGTAAGAGGACTAGCACTGCTACGTAGATCAGTGCACAGACAATGGCAGATATAAAGAGTGCAACAATATCATAGATCGAGATCGTGTTTGGCTCATCAATTATCCGATGAAACAGTTGCATGCTGTACGGTATCTGGTTGCTAAAGAATACCATCAGTATGAAGAGCACATAGTGACCATGTACGTCCCAATACCGCTTCAGGATTACCCCAAAAACAGCATAGTTGAACAGCCAGATAACGACTGCAAAGAGCACTGCATTGATTACGTTTTTAAACATCTTGGCAAACACGATGCCCGTTATGATCATCTCGAAGGTGAAGATCAGTACAAAGAGAATCATCAGAATCAATGCTAATCCAGAAAAGATGGCATCTTCGACCGACCACCACACCTGCAAAATACAATCAGAATCAACAAAAGGGCATATGCATATATATATCGACCTATTTGAACAACTTACAAACGTGACAAGCATTACGAAAAGTCCCAGAACCAGGAGGCGTATCATCAATACGAGGACAATACAACAGTATTGTATCATGAACCGATAGCCGTAGTGCCATTGATGCGTCATTACATTGTCCTTTAGTTGTCCGGCAATATTCTGTAAGAAAAAATTTGAATATTAGTTCTTGTCGGCACCGTAAACACTTCTTCTATAAAGAATTGTTTGTCCCAATTGACTGGCTAACTGACTGAACGATGATCAACGTATAGTCCAAAGGGTGTAAGATTCAGCTGCATTTTTTTGATTTACCAGGGAACGGAAATAACAGTTATGTACCAATACATTTTTTTATAGATATAGATATTGATATAGATATAGATACTCTGGAAATGACAACATTTATGGATGAGCTGAAGTATTCTTCAATAAAAATCATTCAGTGACATATTTTAAGCGAAAATATTTGTAATTATTTTTATTTTCTTAGTGGCGAAAAAGGCGCACACGGGCAAACGGATGGAAAACAAGTCGAAAATTTCCCCCAATTTAAAAAAAATCTCTTTATGATATATGGAGTATTACCAGTATAACAGTATAACAGTTGATTACCAATCAGTCTAATAGTTTAATATTTAACACTCTGTGGTAAACGTTATAAACTCACCCGTATGATATTTATGAATGGCAACAGAAAGAGAAAATTGAATAGAAAAGACGGAACAGTGTACAGGTCCATTGTAGAACAGCGTTCGTCTGCCGCACGGAGTCGTACATTAAAAACTTCCGTTCGAGGCTCCGTAGCGGTTGAGGGATTTTGAGTTCGTAGCTTGTGGAACCATTCTAAGAATATTAGATGTTGTAACTGAAGGAATCCTTCACGTATGTAAATATCCTGATTAATGTCGGAATCCCTGGCATTATCTCGCTTTGGATTTACAACGCCAGAGCACCGTGTCAGCCATAGACGGTCTTCAGTAAGGAACGGGCTGAGCGTACGAAATTCGCTGGGGAAACGTATGGAAATGGAAAGTACCTTTGGCACCATTTCATCGTTTTCATCAATGCCCTTAAAAATTACACCGGCAAGTATGGTGCGCTCATCGAATTGATTTTGCAAAGCCCCTGCGTTATCAAAACCGAGGGATCCATTCAATTCCAGTTTTGTGGCCACTTCGCTGACCACATCTGACACAAATTTCGTATTTGGTGAGTGGGCTAGCTTGTATTTGGTTTGTTCCCGCTTTGAGTCGACCAGACTCCTGCCAATTGACACAATTGAAGTTCAATTAAATGGACATGCAACATTTGCATTTAGCTTACGTGAGTATATTAAGATCATCCAGCTTATGGGATACGATGGTCTTGTCTCCCTCGTAATCGCTGCGACTATAGAGCAATCTTTTTGAATGTGAAGTGGGATTTTGTAGTACTAGAATCAGCATTATGATTATGGTAATGCATTCGAATACAGTGCGCTTCCATAGAGCCAGTTCGATACGAACATTGTGTTTAAATAGCAAGCCAAATGTAGCCGGCATCTTGATATAGATTTTTTCCTTTCAAAACCGAACGGCTCGATTAATTAGTACATCAGCAAGCCACTCACCGCTGATTTATAAATTTCTGAGTGCATCTATAACAAAATAAGACTTGTGTAATTAAGTTTTCTCATGCTTGACATGAATCGGACTGATTTCAAATTGAACACTTGATTGAATTCGCATTCGAATAACGACTATATATGCACAGTCACTGATGGAAGCCATTTAAAGTATCTCAGCCTGACGTGTGTATGTACATATGTCGACGTCCAATATTATTTTCTAGTTAATTGAAGTTTAACAAAAGCTAAAAAACAGTACCCATATCTAGATGCCTAAAGCAAAATAAATTTATTAACTTACTTTTTTACTTGCGAAAAGTAACCTTTCTTTTCAGCTGCATATTTTTGAATTTAGTTTACGTTGGTAGATGGCCTGTCGAAGGATACTCGACTCTAAGCTTATCGATGCCCGACTCATTTGACACTGTTAGCACGATTGAATTTTAAAGATCTTTGGGAAAATTTATTTTATGTGTGCCACGGGCAAGCCCGGGGTATACCCGCTAGTACTGTATAAAATTGTTCAGCACTGATTCCAAGCAGTGGTTCGATTCCCGCTGGAGCTAGTGGTTCGATAGGCCTGGAATGAACAGCATGAGGTGTGTTTACATTTAATTATTTTTCTAAAAAACTGGTTGATCAATTTGCTTAGAAATATTACGTACGGCTTTCTTAAATATGTATCTTTAAACTGGTATAGCGTGCATTGAGAGCCTTTATCCCTGAGAAAAGATATTAAGGTTCAAGAGCAAGGCTAATTTTTTACGGTCATTTTGTATGGGGCTAGCAACGAGGTTGCTGCACTGTTGCACAAATATCATTAAAACGTGCTGATTGATTTTTATCATTTTTATCAAGGTTGGTTAGGTGAAACTATAGGCTTTAATCGTGCATATGCGGTTTTCGGGGCCGTTATCCCTGAATTAAGATATTTAGAGAATGGTGGAAACCTAATTTTTCAATCCTTTGGTATACCCATATTATAAATTGAAATTCCAAAACAAATGAATGTAGATAGTAAATAATTTAATTTTTTGCAATTCTGCATTTAAATTTATTTGGTTTGTGCTTAAAAACATAAATAAATGCATTTAAAAGTGACCGATTCCTTTTCCGATACCAAGTACCAAAAATCGACGCAAAGACACCGCCGCTAATTTGACGTTATATCGACCAATCGATATAATATTAGCATCCCTGCAACCTCTCAAAATATATCAAATAGTAGACTTGCCGAGTCATAATCAAAGAAATTAACTTAGGAGGCGTTCGACTGAGATCTGACACAATTTGTAAAATTATTATCCAAGCAGCAGTCGTTTATTAAGAAGAAAATCGATTGAAAAAGGAAGAGCAATATGACACTCACAAATCGGGTAATTGAGCATAACCAAGTTCGCTAAAAACAAACAATAAAAAAAAAGTAAATTTCAGGTGGATACGGAGGCAGCCTACCAAAAAGGCGAGGGCTTCCGCTCATATTACATACAAAAAATTGAGGAACTGCAGCTAATTGTTGCCGAGAAGAGTCAAAATCTTCGCCGCTTGCAGGCACAGCGTAACGAACTCAATGCCAAAGGTAAGAAACGTCACAAAGGAAAATCCCGCATAATATTTTATTTATTACATTAGTGCGTATGCTACGCGAGGAGCTGCAGCTGTTGCAGGAACAAGGTAGCTATGTCGGTGAGGTAGTAAAGCCGATGGACAAGAAGAAGGTGCTTGTTAAGGTGCATCCAGAGGGCAAATTTGTTGTAGACTTAGATAAGAACATTGATATTAACGATGTGACACCCAATTGCCGTGTTGCGCTGCGCAACGAAAGCTATACACTGCACAAGATATTGCCAAACAAAGTGGATCCTCTAGTTTCGCTGATGATGGTCGAGAAGGTTCCAGATTCCACATATGAAATGGTGGGCGGCTTAGATAAACAAATCAAGGAAATCAAAGAAGTTATCGAGCTGCCCGTTAAGCATCCAGAATTGTTTGACGCCTTAGGCATTGCGCAGCCAAAGGGTGTACTGCTCTATGGCCCACCCGGTACAGGCAAAACACTGCTGGCTCGTGCTGTGGCCCATCATACCGAATGTACATTCATACGTGTCTCTGGATCAGAGCTGGTCCAGAAATTCATTGGCGAGGGTTCACGCATGGTGCGCGAACTGTTTGTGATGGCGCGTGAGCATGCCCCATCAATTATATTCATGGATGAGATCGACTCCATTGGCTCGTCGCGTATTGAATCTGGCTCTGGCGGCGACTCCGAGGTGCAGCGCACCATGCTGGAGCTGCTCAATCAGCTGGATGGCTTTGAGGCCACCAAGAACATCAAAGTCATCATGGCAACGAATCGTATTGATATACTCGATCCTGCATTGCTTCGTCCAGGTCGCATTGATCGTAAGATTGAATTCCCGCCACCGAATGAGGAGGCGCGTTTGGACATTCTTAAAATTCACTCGCGCAAAATGAATCTAACGCGCGGCATTAATCTGCGGAAGATTGCCGAACTGATGCCGGGTGCATCTGGTGCCGAGGTCAAAGGCGTATGCACCGAGGCCGGCATGTATGCCCTGCGCGAGCGTCGTGTGCATGTTACCCAGGAGGATTTCGAAATGGCAGTTGCCAAGGTTATGCAGAAGGACTCTGAGAAGAACATGTCCATTAAGAAGCTGTGGAAGTAAAAACGTCGTAAAGTTACACTGAACCACTTCGATTATAATTTAATTTCACACAATATAATTTAAAATATAGTAAAACAGAATGTTTTTACAACTTTTGCATATTTTTCTTAATTATCTGCAGTGCTCTTGCGCAACTGCAGCTCCGCTTGCAGCATGGCACAAATCTGCTCATCATCGGCCACATCAATGCACGTCTGACCATCGGCGTC
Source organism: Drosophila borealis (assembly GCA_035045885.1). Lineage (NCBI taxonomy): Eukaryota > Metazoa > Arthropoda > Insecta > Diptera > Drosophilidae > Drosophila > Drosophila borealis. The sequence continues at coordinate 2,578,247 of JAWNOR010000112.1, forward strand.
GCGCAGATCCAGATCCGCATTCAACGATAACAAATAGCGCAATGCCTCCACATGGCCACAGCTGGCGGCATAATGCAATGGTGTCTGTTGGTCAGCATCGCGCTGGTCCACATTGGCGCCGCACTTGACCAGATACTCAATGATACCAATGGCATTGCGGTCGGTTGCCCAGTGTAACAATGCCATTCCCTGATCATCCAATTGCACCAGATCAGCGGGAGTCAGTTGCTCACGCAAACGCTGCAAATTGTTCTCCTTGACGTGATCGAATAACGTTTTCTGGTGCTCCGGCCTGTTGGTCTCCTCAATGGGCACTGATTCAATCGAGTGAACCACCCAACCGGTCAGCTTGCCGCTGCCGCTGCTCGACATGTCGTCCAGCCAATTGGGGTCCAGTTTGTGCACCTTCTCAACGTACGCACGCTGGGCATCTGCGCAGCTCATATCGCCCAGCTCGTGCCATGCATTCCATTTGCTGCGCGCTTTCATCTGCATAACCGAGGGGCGTGGCGTGCCACAGACTCCCTCCGATGCCTGTTTGTATAGTGCGTACAACTCGAGCAAATCTCTGGCTTGATAGACGTTCGCTTTGCGCATCACGTGCGCGGATGCCATTGAAAACAGCTTTTCGATCTCCTGCTGCTCCTCATCATCGCCGATTTCCAAGTCACTGTCAAACATACTTAACTAAATGCAACTGCAAGAACTAATTAACTAATCTAAAAACTGTTTTACACTCTTTTTTAGTGAATATATGTATGTGTGTGTATATGTCTCTGTGTGGATGTGTGTATTTGGTTTGACAATTTGTATTGCATTTATGACTTATGTATGTTCAAATAATTGCCCTCCAATATGTGCTTCTGTTCGTTTTCAATCTTTTCGAGTGCTTGCAAACTGTTGAAGCTCACAAAGCCGTAGCCCTTGGAGCAGCCTGTTTTCTTGTCAAATATGACGTTGGCGTTAACTACGCGCCCGAATTCTTTGAAATAGCCTCGCAACTCTTGATGACCCACCGTCCAAGGAAGATTGCCCACAAAAATGCGGTGAACTGATTTTCCAACTTTTGCCACTGCGGTTGCCATGTGTACAAACAATTTTTCAATGCTCTCTCTGTTTCGTCTCGCTCTTTCTCTCTTTCTCGTCTGGAAATGTCAAACGTTTCTGCTAAAATAGTTAAAAATTTTAATTCAACATTCCGTCTCACCTGCTTGGCACAAACGTTGCGTAAATTTATGTTTGTATGTATGTATGTGTGCAAGTGTGTAAAATATTAGCGAACGCACTTATCGGTGTTGTTCACTGTAAAATTAACCTCAAAATAGACGTAGAAAAACATTCACACTTTAAAGTTGCATTTGGCGATTTATTATCGATTTAATCTCGATTATTTTCCGCTCCACATTTATAGCCAAAAACAAAAACAACAGTAAAGTTCAAAGATTAAAGGGATTTTTGAAACAACATAAAAATAATATCATTTACATTGATTAATTAATATGTGCATTTGACGGCAAATAAGCTATATATATTGAATTAGTTATATAAGGTCCTATCAAACCCAAAAATCGAACGATATGCTACGCGCGATTTAAAAGTAAAACAATTTAAGATTTGTATTTCTGCTTGTCATTTTGTTTTATTTTCCCTTTTCTTTTTATTTTATTTGCGTTTTTATATTTCTTTTTGTTTAACAAATTTGTTTAAAGATACAAACTACTTATAGTTAACAACATCGCATACATATTTAATAAATAAACAATCATTTCTCGTACATTTACAATACAATGCGATATAAAACAAATTTCAATTGGCGCAAGCTAGGGATGTTGTTTTGCCGATCAATAAATATCTATGGAAGCGATTTGTTTATTTCTTTTTTAATATTAGTCAGCCAATTAGTAATGTACTGCGAACAGTTTACTTTGATGTTCGAGATAAAATTTGCTACGATTTGTCAGTTAACTTGCATCAATATTATCATTATTTATACCATAATTACATGCTGCAATGTATACTATGTGATTTGGCGAACCCTTCTCCTATCATTTTTTATTTAAATAGTATCGGTGTTTTAAAGAATCTATTGAACCAAGGCGTGTATTTTTGCTACGGCTCAACCGTTGCATTTTTCTGTCATGCCCTAAAAATACATGTTTCTTGATTTGTTTATACTTTAATAGTTATCATTGTCTTATTTAAATTTAAATACAAATGTAGTACGCCTTCAATGCCTTGGCCTGCATGCAGGCATATCTTAAGAGTTAACATAATCCTTCTCTTTAATAACATATATATAAATATATATATATACCTAACTCAATTAAATTTAGTTTCGTTTCGTTTCATTATTGTTTTTCTTTTTTGACAAGTTAGCAAATCAAAAACTATAGAGGTTTAAAGTTATTCGCCTGATTTGTACAAAACCTATACAAAAGTTGTTTATTTATTATATGTATATATATATATATATATATATATATAATGTAAGTATGTATGTTTATATGTATATAATATGCATTTCGCTCTGATTTCCAGGTCAATTGCATTCAAACTAATTGTAAAAGTATACAGTAAGTTTTGTAAATATAGAAAACAATTTTTTATATATAATAAGTTTTATAATATAATTACAACAAACTATGTCTAACATAAATATATGTAATTTTTATATATTATACATATAAAGTGTTTGTGTTGTGGTTGCTTAGCTTAGATTGATATATGCGTATGCATAATATATATATATATATATATATATATATATATATATATATATATATATATATATATATATATATATATATATATATATACATATATCCAGATTGATATTTTATTTGCTTGCTTTTCTATTTTAGTTGTAACTTTTCTTTTAACATACTGTGTGTTAGAGACTGGCCTCTTTTGTAAAGTACAAATAACGCAAAAATTTGTTTAATTTTCTAGCACACGCACAATTAAACAATAATAGCGATCAAAAAAAAAGGAAAGGTTATTTTAAATTAAAAACTTTGCCATAATTCTGAAGTGAAGTAGAAATATTCTCCTCTATTACAATCATGTCTCGTCTATTATTTAGTGTAATCGTACTGAAAAAAATTCGTTATGTGTCACAGCACCACCATTCATGTTGTTTTTGTTGTTGTTGTTATTATTTAAATTGTTGTAAAACGTTAATTGTAGTTGTTATTTTTAACTTTCGAACGCATTTGATTAGTGCATAAGCTACGCTTGGTGGCGGCACACCCGCTACCAAAGGCGATGCAGGTGAAGATTTCGTGATAATACCGAACGCACATCGTTAGTGAATCGCAACGCGTCCAGCATGGGAAGCAGGGATAACAGCGCCGTATCCATTGGATCGGAGAACCAACTCTTAATGGGTATTGCATTGTTTGGAAAACAACGGTATGCCCCTGGTGAATTGTCAATTATAAATATCTGCAAGAGTCGAATGTGGCAATCATATTAGACGATATCTCTTTACCAAATAGACAATTTGATAGCTAACCCTATTCAAATCACTGCATATGGCTGACAAATCTTTGGTATAGGAGCCATAGTCGGGCGTGCAGTGTTGTCTGTAGTAGCGACGCCGCAGTATATTGCGGCCATTGTCCAGTTTGTCGGCCACAGCAGCCCCATAGATTTCCATGCTGGCCGTGAAAACAACCAGATCATACCACTGCGATACCTATAATTATATAAATGTACATATTACAGTTACCGAACGGGTTTTACTAGTTTATCGTATCATCTGTAATTTTTTTTAAATAACCTAGAATTTTGAATTGTTTTCTTGTCGGGCAACTCTTTCAATATCCATACATCGTATACAAGGAAATATCATATTGTTTTACACTTTTAACATTGCAATTTGTAAAATGATGTTCAAAATAAGATGATAAAATGTTACGAACCGGATTGAAAATGATTTCTCATAAATCAAATTTGATTGTTATATAAACTTACAGCTTGCTATAGGTATGTTAAAGAACTAGCTTGTATGTATATTGCGACGATATTCGGTTAAGACTGTGGTTCGTGTGTATGTTTATTTCTGGCGCAACGTTTAAGAATGACGCACAAAGAGAACTTAAGAAACCTGACTATCGGGTAAACAACATATGCACATATGTCACCATGTATGTTGACTGATGCACGGTGATGATGGTGGTCATATGTATGGAGGAACGTTTAAGAATTACGCATAGAAAGATTGCCGGGCACGGATAAGCATATGTCAGGCACATTTGAGCTTTCACACTGTTGTCGACTGTTGTTGTTGTTGTTGTAACCGGCAAAAGACTCACCACTTCCAAAAAGTAATCAACATGCGGCCGCTTGTGTACAAAGAACCTCACTGGATGCCGGTCGATAGTCACTTTAACAGTGAAATCGTGCGGCGTGCCCGGCTTTACCGTATTCCTGGGCATAGCATTGTGATGTGAGTGTATCAGCGTCTCGTCCAGATCCAGCACCAATGTTTTTCGCTGCACCAGGCTGAGGCGATGGCGGGATACCGGTGACAGCGGGAATTGTTCATATTTAACCGGCTGATACTGGATAAACTAAGAGAGTTAATTTATACATTCAAATGTTGTATATTCACAATTGTTTTTGCACAGCTGATAAAAAGGAATACAATGTGATTAGTTATAAGGACAAGTAACAATACGAAAAGTGTGAATATGGGAGCTTTCGAAATTCGAGTACTAAAGGCATGTGAATCCCCTACTGCAGTGTCATGCTGTCAAAGCACAAATTATAAATAAAGAGAGATGCGGCAAAAGAGAAAGAGAGCAGTAATCGAGATAAGACGCTGAAACTGCATTTAATGCTAATGCATCGCTGAGCGATAGAGCAAATGTCAGTGTGATAAAGGCAAATAGTCAAGAACGGATGAGCAGCAGGGGTCTAGGGGCAGGGGGTGTGATAGAAAGGGGTATAGCATTGGTATTGCTTATCGCAGCCTTGACCAGTGGGTGGCGTTTGTTATTTAATCGGTGCTTCTGTGTGAAAACACAAGACCAGAAAAACGTTAAGCTCTAATTTGGGTAATGTTTTGTGCGTGTGTGCTATAAACAGATCATTTTGTTATAATTATATTATTTTCTATATTTGATGAAGTACTTACAGCTCGCACTTGTCGATTGAACATGAAACAAATGCATGTCCAAACCTTCGATAGCAGCAGAAGCAGCGCATGGAATTTCATTTGCACCAACGAAATCATTGGTAAGAAGTTGTCTTCTTACCGCAATTACAAATAGGGTTTTGTTAAGTTGCAGTCGCGTCGTCGTTGTCGTTGTCAACGTACTGCTCCACTATTGTTGTAGGTTAGCTCAACGTTAGTTAGCATAAATTAAAAAAAAAAAACCAAAAAAATAAAGTAAAAGCTTCCTACAGTCACGCAAAACCAAAAACAACGCGCCGGCTGTCGAGCTACCAAGTTGTTATTGCTCTTGTGCTTTTGATAACGCGCTCAAATTGTTTGTTTGTATTTGTGTTTCGTGTTGTACTTTGCGGTATCGTTATCGGTATCGATATCACAATTATTGCTTTTTTGGATACCTTTCATACACACATACACATATACACAAAACAGGCGAGAGGCGCGCAGGGAATAAAATCGATATTTAACACAAGCGTTCTGCCGGGGCCTGCAAAAGGATATGATCTATCCTGCTTTTGTTTATGTTTGTACGCATGTACATGCACATGTGTGCATACGTGTGCACGCCTTTGATGGAGTTTATTTTACTATTTACACCTTTGATTGCCCTAAATGTTTCATCACTTCTCTCATTTTCACTGTTGTATTATTACCACTGGGCCTTTTGCTATTGCTGTCACAAATTCTGTTATTTTTCGTCGATTTTGATTGTCGCCGTTTCTGGCGGTGCTGCAATGTTTAGAATTGCGTTTGCGCTTATTTATTTATCCAGTCTCTCTGCCAAGGGAAAATCAAAAGATTGCAAGAAAAAACCTTTAATTTCGATCTTTATATTTATAAAATAGTGTCGCGCGGCAAAAAAATATTGCACTTTGATATTGAGTAATCTGGTTCTTGCTTTTTGTTTAATGAATCGCACACTCTGACATGCTTACACACAGACACACACTTCTTTAATCAATTTGGCCAAAAGCCAGTCCAAAAAATAAATTGTGAAAAATAAAAGAGATTGTCGCCGTGAGCGTGGTATTGTTATCGTTGGTATATCGATATGCGCTATATTGTCTTACATTTTTTATGCCGGTTAGCATTTGTATCGGCGGATAATTTGCTACGCTAAACTAAGAGCAAATATTTCCATCTATATATCAATATATTTTGCTCAAGAATTTAGAGAAAATATTAAGCTATGTTAATAGTATTTTTTATTTAACACGATATACATTAAATTACCTCATATTAGAGCGGCCGTAGGTTTAGAGAACGCCATGTTGACTTACGACCAAGCATCATGCAAGACAATGAAAAATATCTATTATTCAATTGTTTCGCAATGTAATATTGGTATTCTATGAATAAACATTTTTTAGCATTTGTATAAATATCAACTAGCTTAATGTCATTATGTGCCTGGTTTAAGAACCGTAAGGGTAGTAGGACTTTTGACCACGCGGCATCATGCACGGTCTGAGCGTGTAAGCAAAATTAAATGCATCGATAACTGTTAATCGGCCGACCGCTGTAATCGTTTAAAGCGTCGTTGACGTTCTTTACAATTCGCAAAAGTGGAAAGAAAAAGAAAAATTATGTAGACTTTTTGGCAAAAGTATATCATTGTAAAAGTTTTGCAAAACTAAGTTTTAGGCCAAATAGTTCGAAGACGTTCCTATTGCGCGTGGCACGCAAAACGATTAAGTAGTTTACAATTTCCATTATATATATATATATGAATATATATATATATATATAAATATATGTATATATATATGCATATATATGTGTATATTTATATATATGTATATATATGTGCATGTGTGTGTATGTGTTTTAATGCGGCGACTGCGAATGTGAAAAAAGCCGCACTCTGCAAACCCGAGGCGTAGACTTTTTTGTTGTTGTTGTTGTTGTTGTTGCTTAAGACAAGTCCGCATACTCCACATCAGCGCTTGTGTGTGCGAGCGGGGAGTGGTAGCGGGGGCATTAAATTGAATTTTCTTTCACGAACCGTTTTATAATAACCGCTAAAATTGTGGAAAAACAGGAGAAAACTCCCAAGCGGAAGAAGAAGGCTGCAGCCAGTAAAATGTCTGCAGTTTATTCGCCGCAACCGCCGCCGCAGCAGCAGCAGCCACCGACGCAGCATCCGCCGGGCTCCGTGCAGTTGCCGCCGCCGCAGGCGCCGCCACAGCAACAGCAGCAACAAACACAACAACAGCAGCAGCAACAACAACAACAGCCGCCTGGCAGTGGACAAGGGCCGCCAGGTGGCGTTGGAGTTGGACCAATGGGACCCATGGGTCCGATGCAGCAGCGCGTTGGCCCCGGGCCAGTTGGTAATCCCGTCGGCGGTGTCGGCGTCATGATGGGCACACCACCCAATCCGAATGCACAACGTGGCGGCGTTCCCACGCAGCAGGTGAACTCGGCACAAATACAAAAAATGCTGGACGAGAATTGCGGACTCATCCAAGCTATACAGGACTTTCAAAACATGGGCAAGTCACAGGAGTGCATGAGCTACCACGTGGCGTTGCATCGTAATCTGGTCTACTTGGCACAACTTGCCGATCCCCAAATGAATATTGCCCAAATTCTGCCAGTAAGTGCAACACGGATAATTATCATTTAGGTTTATACGTAAAATTGTTCTTTGGTTTCACAGCCGCCGCAGCTATTGCAAACGCAGGCAATGCAGCAGGGCAACCAACCACCGGCGCCACATGGCATGACAGGCGTGGGTGTGCCGCCGCCTGGACAGCAACAGCAGGTTCAGGGTCAACAGGGCGCACCGGGGCCGCCCCCGCCGGGCAGTGTCATTCAGTCACAGATGATGCAACATGCCGGAGATGGTGGCGTTGGACCCGTACAAATGCCTCCCTATCCTGGCCAGCAGCAACAGCCTTCACATCCGGGCATGCCGCCCAACGCTCAACAGCAATCTCAGCAACAGCAGCAGCAGCAACAACAAGCCGGCCAAGTGCAGCAGGCGCCGCAAGTTAGCCAGGCTGGTCCCCAGCCGCAGGCCGCCTATCGCAACATACAGGCTGGCGCTGGCCAAGGGCCCCAAGTTGTGTCCAATTCAGCACCCAGTAAGTGTAAAGTAAAAAAATATATATATATATATATATCAGGCGTACCGCTTTCTGTTTTCCATGCAAAAGATTGTGAATTCTTGAATGATATAACTTTTACTCCAGTTAGCCTTCATTGTATTTTTCTTAACTTATCTAAATGTTTTCCTTTTTCATATTTTAAGTGATGCTTTAAATAATTAAGTATGCCATTTGGCTCAGTGCAATACTGGAATGAAACAGTAAACCAATTAAATGTAGAGTCCAGGATATAATTGTTAAAGACGCATAGAAACAACAGGCATGAATTTAAATATTTTATTGAAGTTTAGCTTGTTAACTTGTAAGTCAGTCGAAATGGAAACCCTCACTGAATATATTTGACTCTGTCACGCTAAATATGAACGAACCTAGGCAAAGACTGGAAAACGGAAAACTCGTGAAATTTAGACAACTTTTTAATATGCTCCTCTTTTGCAGATCAGCAGCAGCAGCGGCCAAACAACGGACCGCTGCCGCCCGGGCAGAGTCAGGCGCCGCCACCGCAACAGCAGCAACAACAGCAGCAGCCGCCCAACCAGCAACAGCAGCCGCAACAGGGTCCGGGGCTGGTGCCTCCACCGCAGGCACAGTACCGGGTCAGCTATCAACAGCAACAACAGCAGCAGCAACAGCACGGACACTATCCGGGCTATCCGCCGCAGTCGCAGCCACAGTACCAGCCTCAGAATGCGTATCCGTATGGACCGCCCGGTCAGGGCTATGGGCCACCGCCGCCGCCGCCAAATGCTCAGGCTGCTTACCATCATGCTGGCATGCCGCCCACATCGACTGCAGCGGGTGCACAAGGAGTGGTGCATGCGTATCAGCCCAATCCAAATGCCGGCGGCGTGTCTGCCGGAGGTCAGCAGCAGCAAGCGCCGCCGCCGGGTGCATATCCACCACCACCACCCAGCCAGCAGGTGACACCAGGGCAGCAACCACCACCGCCACCAACGCAAATGTACGGGCCACCGCCAACAGCTGGCGGACAGTCGGGACCGCCGCCGCCCGGTCCTCCACAGAATGTGCTGCCCAATCAATATGGGCCGCCACCACCGCAAAATGCTGGTTCTGTGGCGCCCGGACCGCCACCAATGGGCTATGCAGGCTATCCGCCGAATCAGTACGGACAGGGGGGCACGCCCGGTGGACCGCCCGGCAACTATGGACCGCCGCCCACTAGCCAATCACAGTCCCCGTACCAGGCGTACCAACAGGCAACCGGCGCGCCACCCGGCAGTTATCCGGGTCAACCTGTGCCCGGTCCACCAAATGCCCAGCAGGTCAGCGTTGCGGGCACAAATGCTGGACCGCCGCCACCGCCGGCTAGCTACAGCACAGCACCCAGCCAGACACCGCCGCCGCCACAGCAACAGCAGTCGGCGTCCAATCAGCAACAGCAGCAAGCAGGCAATCCGAATGGACCCAATGCGTCGCAATCGACGCCACCACCACCCACATCTGTGGCGGGTGTGCCACCAAATCAGCAGGCGCCAGGCGCGAGCGGTGCCCAGCAGCAGCCGCAATATGCTCCACAACAGCAGCAGCAACAGCAGGTACGTAAAACAAAAAAGGATACGATGAAATGCAACTTTTCTCTCTATCTGCCTCTTACTTTTTAAAGCCACTGCAGCAGCAACAACAACAGCAACAGGGACAACCTGGCCAGCAGCTAAATGCCGCTGTGTCTGGTGTATCGCCACTGCCCACACAGCAGCAACCGACCTATTCGACGCCACCCACTAGTGTGGCTGGCTATGGAACACCACAGCAACAACAGCAACAACAACAACAGCAGCAGCAGCAGCAACAACAACAACAGCAGCCACAAGGCGGTCCACCGCCGCAACAGGGCGGTCCACCGCCCGGCGGACCACCAAACTCAAATGCGCCACCACAACCGAATGGGGCAACGCCACCAATGGCACCCAATCAATATCAGCCAGCGCCTGGCTCACAGCCATACGGAGCACCACCACCACCGCCGCAGGGCTATGGGCCGCCGCCGCCAGGAAGCGCATATCCAGGACACGGTTACCATCAGCCGCCGCAGGCAGGTGGCTATGCGCAGTATCCGCCGTCACAGGGCTATCAGGGCTACAGGCCAGCCCCGGGCGGTGCACAGATGCCACCACCGGGCGCACCACAAGGACCGCCGCCGGCAGGCGCATATGGCTACTATGGTAGTCAGCCGCCACAGTGAGCTTTCGATGTCAACGATTTGCGCAGGCTGGATGACAAGAGCAGAACACGCACCACGTAATGTTCCTTCTTGCTCTATCGCTACCTCTTTCCCTATCTCTCTTTCTCTCTCACTGTCATGCGCTATCCATCAGTTATTTCCCTATTACCAGTACTTGTCTCCTGCTTTTTCGATAGATGCGCAGGAATTCGAAAGCATAAAACAAAATACTTCTTAACATATAGCATTACTTTGTATTTGTAGCGACTGTAATTGAGCCAAGCGTCGAGACGCGTCCATTAGGCATATAACTCTACCATACGCGTACATACATACATTTAATTTATACGATTTTCAACTACCTACATTTATACAATTTAATTAATGTTCTCGATTTTAATGTGTGTGTTGTTTGCCCTTTTTTTTTTTAATTAATATCTATTTTTTTTGTGTGTGTGTATTAACGTTTTTGTCCTTATCCAATTGTAAAATGTAGCGCACAACATGCACTAAGTAGTTTTTTTTAATACAATTTTACAATATATAAACCATTTATATTCGACAAATGGCAGAAGCAGAAGTATGAAAATAACCAAGATTTAAGTAGTATTTAATGATCAAATATTCCATGAACGACACAACACAACAAAACAAAACACAACACTCAAGCTACTTTTTAACACAGACAACACGCAGCTAAGCTTTTTGTGTGTGTGAGTGAGTGCGGCTGCTGTTGCCGCTGCTGTCTTGCTCAAACGCATAGTGAGTGGCGCGCGCACTTTATTCTAGCTGTAATTGTAAGCCGAAAGGGTTTACCGATGATCGATATACGATATATGTATGTATCGTCATCGATAGCATTTACATAATATTGAAACTGTATTTAAGAAACGGCAAATGTTTTTGCTAACAAAAACAAACAAAACAACACAACAGATACAATTATTATTTAAAAATACTTACGTATAAATGAAGAACAAAACAAAAGCAAAATGCATTCAATAAAAGCAACAAGCTGTCTAATTTTGCATTTTCTGTATGTTTGGGTATGTTTCATATTTCCTGAATATGATTATTAATGTTTTTTTACGCTGATTTTTTTCCATTACGTTGGGAATATAGTGTATTGCGAAACGATATCTATAAAAGCAGGTGTTTCTTGGAATCACTAAATTTTTTTGTACAAAATCTTTTCAAACTTTTCATAGAGCTCAGTTTTGTGCAATGTCTGTACGTCTTTCAAATTTGTGTATTATATCGAGTATATTCACGTTAGAATAAGTGTTAAAAAATGAAATATAAACTCGTGTCAGAGCTACAATATTTGAGCCACGCCCACCAGGCGGTGGACAAACCGAGAAAATCTAGTATGTCTTCTACAGTTACGCAGTTAAATGCAGCATTCTTACTTGTTTTTTATGTACTATTCCAATATGGCTAGTTCTGGAATAAATACTCCTTGGGTAATGTCATAATCATAGCATTAAAGAGGAGACTAGTTTGTCACCAAGTAAGAAAGACAGGCAACATGATCAAGAAATATTTACAATAAATTTGAATATGGCTTTTTTATAAAATCATTGTATGCCGAATTATTTAACCTATAAAGCAGCATGAAGAGAGCACTACTTTCACAGTTTGAATATCTTATTAAATGATTGAGAACAAATATATAATAAATGGACATGAACATGGAGCGTTTTATTCGTGTAACGGATAATCAGGACATGCCAAAGTTCTTTAACTAGCATATGTATCAAAATGACTGGCGTACTTTGGAATATGTTTGAAACAGCTGCCTAAATAGGTGCTGCTTACGAGTATCTCTTGTCCACTTTCCCTATCTCCCCTGCTTCTATCAATTGTGTGTATCTCTCTCTCTCCCTCTCCCTCCCTCTATCTCGCTTTCTCTCTCGCTCACAAACGCTTGCCGGGTTTATCACATGGGCGCCTGCTTATCACAAGATTGATTACTTTCCGCCTGATCTGGCTGCTGCTTGACCTCCTCCTCCCCCGCTGGTGTCCGTTTCAGCGGCTGATCGCCAACAGCATCTGGCGAACGCTTGCTAGCACGATTAGTCAGCTTATGGAAGAGCTTACGCAGCAGATTGCGCGGTATGGTCGTTTGGCGCTCCACAATGATCAACTTGGTGGCGACACTGTGTATGGGCCCAAAAGCCAGCGCCACCACGGTACATGCCAAACAGATGACATTGTACGGCATGCTGAAGTCGGGCGTGGGCAGCGACACAATCAGTGCCTCGGTGCGCAATGTCAGCAAATATGAGGCACGCGAGGCATTGAATGAGTCCTTGAAGAGATGTCCCTCCAGCGGTAGGGCCGTATAGTTGCGTCCAATGGGCAGCTGGCTACTAATGACGGCAGCGCCAATATAATGACCATGATTGGCATCCGGCGGATATTCAAGCCATTTAAGCAGCAGATAGTCCACTTCAATGGTAATCAGGGCGCTGCTCTGTGCAGGCAGCACAAAACCAATTTCCAGGTGTGTGGGCAACTGGCGCTGCTTGCCAGGCGCATAATGCAACAGCTTGAACTTCAACCTCTTATCCCTGTACTCGTGAAGATGCTGCGGCTTGCTGCGTAGACGCAACGTGTGCAGATAAGCATGCACATACCAGGGCACCAGCTCCATGAGCACAACAGGAAGGGGCTCGTAATGGGTGTTGGTCACCTCAGTGGCAATGCGTCCGCGCTTCTGGCCATTGCCCATTAGATAGCGATGCGCATAGAGCGGTGGCGGCAACGTTTGCTCCCTGTTGCTGTTTCCCTTAGCTCCCACCCAGGCAATGTTGAAGAGTCGCGCACCAGGACCTGCAAACTGTTGTTGCATATCATAGACGCCATAGAGAACGGAATAGCCACCGACTGTGCTCGTCAGCTCGTGTTGTGGTGGTGGCACCAATTGAAAACGTTCACCCTGCTCGTTGCGCTGCACATAAATATTGCTACTGGTGGCCAGCTCGCAGTAACCGTTTAGGCCCATACCGAACAGACGGCGCAGAGAGAAGTCAGTGCTGCTCTGCTCCAGCAGTTTTAAATCGTAGACCAGATTAGCCGTTTGTGTCAGCTCCACAATGCAATTGTTTGGGTCGTTGCTGTCGCACAATGTACGCACTTTAACGCCCAGGGAATGGTATTTAGTATTATGGACATAGCCTGAGTTGAGCAAAGTAGCCAGGCCCGAGGCACTACCGCAGGGCAGCAACTTTTTCCATGGTGTCAAGTTCTCAGTACAGACAATTTCTCGCGGCAGCGTCGCGTAGCGCACGAACTGCTGGCTCTGATTGCCCAAATGCATAAACTGTGGACGGAATAAATGTTTGGGTGCTATGCTATTGGCATTATCGACGAAATTGAGCGAGGCACAGAGTACGCCGGAGAAGACATTGGCCAATCGCATCCATTGTTTGTCGACATCCTCGCTAGTCAGATTTGGTGAACTAAACCAGGCCCAAAGCTCGGCGCCACCGGTTGCCTCCACAATGGGATAGCCCCAGGTCTCGTATCGCCATAGTCCCTGGGTAAGGCCTATGTGCAGCTCTTTCACATCGTACGTTTGCAGTATTTCGGCAATGACGCGCGGCGTCAGCTGTGTGTGATAAACTAATAGGCGGCAATTGTTGAATGGCTGTTTATGGGCGTGGCAATTAGCTTAGTTACTTACGATTGTTGCGAGTGCCATAGTGCCAACGTGTGGTGAATTGAAAGTATGTGTTTACATGGTCGCCGGCAAGTGGCCGCACCACCAGTTCCTCATGAAATTGCTCATCGGTATGGTATTGGGATTGGTGGATCTGAGCCAGAGCCGGTGGCGCGAGCAGCGTGAACAGCAGCAGCAAAAAGAATGACAATGCAGTGGTCATTTAGATGCAGCAGCAGTAAATGCTCATTAATACTACTATGTAATTATTATGATACAAATTAAAAAGGGAAGTTGATATGTTATCGATATATCAACAATTCTTGCCTAGGTATTTAATTGTGTTTTCATATTAGTTATCGGATGATTAATTTTTATGAATACAGTATATTATAAATATCAGCATCTCCTCTAATATACCACATCGATATTTAAGTGGGATTTAGGACTTGACTGATATCGATATTTATTGACAATAAATTTTTACGAAACGTTGAATTTCGTTTATTTAAAATATTAACGTTAAAAAAATTATTTTGCCAAAAGTCTCATTTACATCTTATGAAAAGCGTAAATCTTTTTGAATTTCTTATGATTTGTAAATGAATGTTACAATTTTAGACAGAATATCGATATTTTGATAGTTTAAGCAGCTGCACGGTTGGATTGGATAATGTGGGCACACTGTCGATATTAACCTATTATGATATGTGTGTGTCGCAGAAGCATTTGTAAACATACCAAAGGGGTAATAAAAACACATTAAGAGATGTTCAAAGTTATGCTTGTTTATTAATATGTTACACTAAATGATTTTTTTCCCACTCTTGCATGCAGCTAAGAATTTTATTATTTAAGTTGCGGATTTTTATTTTAGTTTGGAGCACGTGGTGTGTCTTAGCTGTAAAATATATGTATTATACATGTATAATTTTGACAACAGCATCTGTAAGTGCATAAAATGTTTTCCAACTCGTTTAAATTTCCAGGTATAGTCCGACCAAGTTTAAAGATGTGTAATTAAACTTCGAAACCAGCTATTTTAAAATTTTTTTTTCGCTTGCTAAGAATATTAAAATTATGTAATATTAGCAGAGTTCGGACATGATTATTTGTTATTGAAACTCAGTTCGATTATTACGCGTATATGCTTTGGTCACACCGAACTGTAGCAGTGTGACCGCTCATGACATTAATCGTGTGCTACGTTCGGGCACACTGTTCACTCAGTGCTGTCAGTTGTTAGAGAGCCGAGCGACTGTGAAGACGTACGTGTGTGCTCATACAGTGCTCTCAGAATTTATTTTTGGTAATTTTTTTGCTTCTGGTTTAAATTAATAAGTATTTTAAACAAAATCACGATAATAAAATAAATTAACGCCGCAATAATTATTAATTAATAAACAATTTGTTTAACGTACAATGTTTAAAGAAACAATTTATGCAAATTTCAGGCAGTTTTTTCCCCTACTGGCAGAGCAGCAAGCAAAAATAAAAGAAACAATAAAAAAAAAACAAAATGCAATTACACATTGCCGCGCGCACACTGCAGCAGCCACACAAACAACAATTAAATGCTTGTTTTGTTGTTAAATGCAACATTAAATGTATGAAACGTAATGAATTAAAAACAAAAACCTATTTTGAAGCGACACATTTATTTGTGTACATTGTACATACATAGGCATTTACATATACGTATATATAAATATATATATTTTAATGTACATATGTATATGGGAGCAATTTATAAACATTTGAATATTAACGTCGAAAATTCACTTTTTTCGCCTTTATAATTGACACGAATATGAACAAATATTTATATCTACCAAAGAGAAAAAGCGTTAGCGTTTCTTTTGTTCAATTGAAAAAGAAATTGAATTTCGCGGAAGACGACACGACGACGGTGAAGAAAGATTTTTACTCGCGTCGCGGTATACTTCAACTGTTTTTGAACTTTTATTGCGTTGCTGCTGAGCAAGAGCGCCAACTACAAAAATCGCTGCGCAGCGGCCAACAACAACAAGTCGCTGCCACCGAAAGTAAAATACAATGGAACAAAAATGTGTGTACGAGTGTAGTGTTGAGAGAGAGAGAGAACGAGAGAAGGCGAGCGAGTGAGACTTGAGCATGCGCGATATGTGCTCAAATGTTGCCCTTGTCTACCACTGCGAATGTATGCGTCTCTGAATTTGTGTATGTGTGTGTACGTCTGTGTCGCGTTATTTTCGCCTTCGCCGTGCTACGCGCTGCTTAGTGTGCGCGTATTCCGTTTATCCGCGCCGCCGTAAACTCACACACTGATTTTGCCACTAGCCATTGTTGTGTTCTCAGCGAGTCGCCGCTGTAGCTGATGTTTTGTGGCTGTCGTCCGTTGCTTGCCCCCAGTTTGCTTGCTGTTTTGCCAGAAGCCAAAGTATTTTAACTAGCACACTACTGTTAATTAACTACTGAGGCAGTCATTTCAATGCATATTCTATTAATTATATCAATTTAGCGAGCACAAAAAGTTTTAGCAAAACAACAGTATATAGACACAGACATTGCTTGTATACATACAAAATATTTACGTACAGAGTTAGTCACCGTTTTTTGTAACAACTTAAATACTTCAAAACATAAAGCGAATGTATGTAAGAATCGATGTCTACAAACAGACATAAACAAAAAGAAAAGTGTACAAATACAAAAGCAAGCAGAAGTAACGGAAAGTTCGTAAACGACATTCTTTGCTCGCTAATGTGGTCGGCATTGTCGGCCCAGAAATCACAGCGGAGCAAGCGAGAAGGCAAAACAACGGCAACAAAGCTGCTCGCTGAGCAGCCGTAGCCGCGAGCTTTTAAGAGCAGTGCTCAATCCAGAGAGTAGCAAGCACATTTCAAACGACGCCACCTACTCAAAGAAAAAAGGTGATTTTTTTTTGTTCAATTTGTATTATTTCCTTTTCTTTTTGATTTTCGTTTTAGTTTTCGCATAGTTTTAACTCCTCTGTAGGCTAACAAATTTGTAAATTAGCTCGTAAGTTTAGCTATTGAAAAGTCAGCAGCACCAACAACAGCATCCACAAAGTGCTTTGACAAAGAAAATAACCATAAGAAAAATAGTACATTTACAATTACAATACGATAAACAACAATTTGTAGCTAAAAAATACACATTTCTACGTAACGAAAAACCATCAACACTCAAATGATACAAAAACTACCAGTAACAAAAAATATATATAAAGAATGAAAAACTTAAGTTAAATAAAAGTAATTTTCATTGCCTTTAACAACCAAAAAAAAAAAAAAAAACAATTACACTTTTTCTTCGCTCTCTCTCTCTCTCTCTCTCTCTCTCTCTCTATATATATATATATAATATATAATATATATATGTATATATCCTCGCTAGCAGCTAGTCGCCGTCGCTGGCTCTATTTCATAACTAGTTTGTAGCTGACAATCATCACGTGTAGATCTATATGTAAATAGATTTCGGCCAATTATGTCTGGTCGCAGCATTGTGTTTTAGCTGCAAATATAAATGCAATAAATGTGGCTCAGTCCACAAATAACATTCAGGCCAAAGTAACATGCACAAAATCGAAATGCGCCATTACGCGTCCCATTTTGTAATGTGAGAGTTTCATTTTACGCTCATTTGTCGCTTTGTAGCGCGTGCACAGCACTCTCGTTCAATCGCAAAATATAAACGAGCGCTCTCACTGCCAGTGTTGCCACACGTGCGCCGCCCTGTTTGTCTTTGCTCTGAACACACATTCAAAAACGCATGTGCATGTGTGTGAATTTGTCATTTCCTGTCAGTCTGTCCTTAAACAGGCGACAAATTTATTACCCTTGGGACATTCAAACGGCAAATTTACAGCAGTGAGTTTTATTTAACTACACAAGTGATTGCGTTTGCTGTGGTGAGAATGAGAGAGTGATGGGCAGATTCTTCTTGGATCTGCATGTGTTTGTGGTTTTAATTTCATTGGGTCGGAAGAGGGACATGTTCTTTTCCTTTAGGTTCTCTCAAGGGCATTCAACCTACAATTGTGTGGAGCGTTTGCATAAATTTCCCTGATTCATCCTTGCGTTCGCTAGATGACGTCAGATCGACAGTTCGCCTGCCTGCCCGCCCGCCTATCTGCCTGCTGTCCGCCCAAGAGCACACTGGCTATTTTTAAAAGAGCCCCAGCTACAGTGTGTTCAGCATTTTTATCTGCCTACGTATGCGTGTGTCTTGCTGTTGCCATCGCCGCATTCGCATTCCTCAAATAATTTCGTATTTTATAATGGGGGGGAAAAATAGCCAAACGCTATATACAGCAAAGCACATCGCATTGTCGCGCGCTCGCGCACATATGTATGTACATGTACACAAACACACGCGCATAACCACAGAGGCAATGGCAAACAGACGCTCGTACGACAATGCTCTGCTCTTGCTCTGCCACCACCCGTCACCTTGTTGACCCAGCTTATTTTTCGCTGGGCCCTCTGCCGCGTTTTCGAGCTAAACGCTCGGGCCCGCGCTGGCGGCAGACTGAACGTTTTCATACATTCGAAATTTCAACGAACTTCGGTTTGTGGCCGTCAACCACCGCTGCCGCTGTCGTCGTCGGCGTTCATTGTGAATTCGCCGCAACTCTCTTTTGTAGCTTTGTGGCGCGCGGAGTGTAGCGACACCATCAAACACCACAGAGGCTAACAAGTTTTCGCCGCAATTTACTCATTTCACTGTTTCCTCTCCTATGAATTATTCGTTGCTTTTCTTTTTGCTCATTACAAAAGAAGTCAGCTGCATCTTTTGTTCCTATTCTATTTTGAATTTGTTTATGTTCATTAAATTCAATTATAATTAAAACCGTATATTTCACCAACTCATACTTTTTACTCGACGTGAAAATTACAACTTTATCGTACATACATACATATATGTACATGCATTTGTATATACATATACATATGTTTGTATATATATACATATATGTATGTACATCCACGCTCAATTTACTCACATCTACATACTACATGTATGTGTATGAGTTTGCGTTTGCTTCCGTTATCCATACATGCACACGTATGTGTGAACATACATACGTACATACATGCTGATGCATGTGTGTCAATTTTCATAGTGATGTAATAGTTTTTTAGGTGCGGCTGCGACTTCTTTTTTAGTTTATTTTTTGCTATTCTTTGTTATATTATTCATACTTTGCCAAACGAGGTCAATATATGTTTGTATGTATGTATGTACGTACATAGAAGTAGAATACAAAATTGAATCGTACGATGCAAATACAAGCTAAACAATTCCCAATGCCGACTATGGACCGTTGCTTTTCTAGACTGCACATCTCTTTCCAACATTAACCATTTGTCATCGTTGCAGCAATAGATCATCCTTTTGCTTGCCCCTTCTTTTGTGCCATGCTTTTTGTATGTATGTATGTGCATATATGTATGTATGTACATACATATATATCAGGGTACACGTGTATGTGTAACTTCCGCTTGACAAATTTGCATAAATATAATATTGTGATGCCCGCATTAATGTGCGTGCGTGTAAATGTGGTTTTGATAGTCACACTTATCGCTACTTTTTAGTATGTCATAGCAATATTCATGCACAAACATATGTATGTATGTATGTACATGTAATCGTTAGTTCCGTTTTTTTCTTGCTTGATCATCCAAAACATGTCTCTTTACATGTATGTATGTATGTACATATAAGGGTGTGTATGTGTTTTCTAAATTTGTCCCATTAAAATATATTTTAAAATTGACCTCCATGAAATAAATGGCATATGTATGTAGTTCATGTCATGCAAATATTGCATCCGACGGTGCTTCGTGGTGTCTGTTTAACGAGTGTGCTGCATTTGTACATAATATGTACATTCATTCAAATGTATGTACATATGTATGTATTTTCACTGATTTAAAACGTTAAAATAGAGCATGTAAAGCGACGTCACAGCTACACTCACACAAACACATACACTGACAATCATGGGCAAGAAGCGCGCGTGAGTGCGGAAACATCGATCGATGGCGTCGTCGTCGTTGTGCTTGTGAGAGGCGTTCAGCTATGTACCTGTCAACGAGAGTAAGAACGCAAATACAACGTAACAGAGAAGATAGCGGTGCTCATGACTGTTCCTCTACCCGCATATTCAATTGATTTTCAAGTTTATTAGCCAGCGTCGTCATTACAGCTGTTTACAAAATGGAATTTGCCCTCCTTTTTGGTAAATGATCGCAAGAGGAACTGATTGTGTCAGTGAGTGTGCGAGTGAGAGGGTGAAAAGAGCTGTGCGCGCCTTATCGCTTGCAAATGGCTCGTAATTGATTTTGTTTATATGTTGTATATATACATATGTATACACATTTGTACGTACACACGGTTTGTTTTCCTAAGCTTGTTTTTATGAAGGTTCTGAAAATATCCAATTTCTGACTTATGTTTATGAAATTTTAATATTTTGTATGCATGCGTGTGTGCGTGTGACCGTCGTAAAGGGCTGCTCAGTAATCATTGCCGCATTTGTCATCGTCATCGTTACCCTCCCTTCCATAAACGTTATAATCGCCTGATACAACTGATCGATCATCAGATTGCAATGCTTATCGATTAGTTGGGTTGGCGTTAAATATCTGCAAACTGTTAATCTGGTACAACCTTCTTGTCTTGTCGCTTGTCTCATTATTTTGACACAGTTCTCAAGCTGTATTGGGCACCTTAATTGTATGTACGACTAAAGATACGAGTCTGGTGGGTTCGGGCGGCTTTGTGGTGACCAGCAACGCAATTAAAATTAGCCAGTGCAGTCCAGTTTATATATACATATATGGTATATGTAAATGGCTCTACATAAATTAACATATATGTATGCATATGTATACATACATATGTATACATACATATGTATGTAAGTACATATGCCTGATTTACACACGCTTGTTTATTTGGTTACTGACCATCAAAAACGAACGGTTAATGTGCGAAAGGCAAAGTGAGAAAGAGAGAGAGATAAAGAAAGGCAGAAATAACGAGAGAGGAGAGATTTAGGCAAGCAGGGACAAGTCAAAAACGAATGTCAATGTTAAAAATTTTCGCAGTCAACATCAGCAGTAATCCAACGGAGCGTACGCATGCGTCTACAGCTTACTGTGGAGTGGGCAACTACGTAATCTTTACCCACGTACATATATTGCGAATTTGTACTCATGTGTGTGTGTGAATAGAAGATGGCATACGAAAAGAAATTTACTACTCAACAAGCGAAATATACAAATTCATTGATTTCGACTTTTACTTTCTGTTAAGCTCGTCTTCGTTTTGCGCTGCTTCTGCCCCCATTGTTGCGATTTCTTTGTTGGGCTTATGTTGTCTGTCGTTTATGTCTATGTATGTAAGTGTGTGTGTATGTTTGAATATGTGTATTCGAATGTTTGCTGTCAACGCGCTCTCTATTGTCCAAGGGTCCAGCTTCATTTTAGCAGAATATGTGTTTGCACACATTACAGTATTTTTCTCAATGTTATTGTTTACTGCTTCTATCGCGGAAGTGTGTCATGCCCATTGAGTCAATGAGTAAATGCAGTGGTTCTATGTACATATGTATGTAAATACAAATCGAGGCAAAGGCGATCGAAATTGGCACGCCCATGGCTGTGCGCGCATAGTGTGTACACACGGTTGACTTGCAAGCACATGTGGATATTCTTATTGGAATTATCCAAATCGTGGCATGAGTGTTGTATAAACGTATGTATGCTTACCCAAACGATTGCATGCAAATGTGTGTGCATTTGTGTATTAATAAACATATTTATGTTAGTTTAATTGATTTTCGCTTCGATCACGTTGTAAAGTATTACAAATATATTTTTTCGGCTCTCGAGGCGTTAATACCCTTCTACTTATGTTAATATAAGCAATCATGCATACAAAAGTATGTTGGTACATAAATACTTGCATACACATGTATGTAGCTGTTGATGTAGTGTTAATAAAATTGTGTTTCACCACCTAACGGTAACTGCGGCCAAGGTCAGTCTTATGATGAGCAGCGTTTAAAATTTTTTTTGTCTGTCTTTCTCTGTTCTGTGCTGTCTGCACTCGCCGTAAATGTGTGTGTGTGTGTGTTATTGGCCTGCCAGACATCGTCTCCATTGGCAAGCTTTTGAGCACATTTCCACTTGAACTCTGCTGCTGTGCCTGTATATTGATTTCATTATCCTGCCAAAAATACAAATTTCAGCAAAGCCATGTTGTCTGGCGGCCTCGGTTAACAGTTAATCATAACAAACCGACAGCTGTGCGAGCTGTTGTTGTTGCTTTTTGGGAACCCAAAAATGTCAACGACTTGGAGTTTGTTGTCGTTCCCTATCCCATTGCCTACAGCTTCTCTTTTTGTGTGGTTCATTGACATCTTTGAACTGAATTAAAGGCGATGTAGACATTTGGGGTTGCGATTGGTCTTTGCCTTTTGCCTTTGCTTAGGGATAACAAGTATTTTTTCCTTCTTTTTTATGGGATCCATTTAAGTATGGCGCATGTCAGCAAACATTTTTCAACTCTGCCATACATCCATACATCCACACACATGCATATACATATGCATTTTCATTAGTTTAATGGAAAGTGTACAATCCTTGCATTGTCGTTGTTGTTGCAACAATATCAACAGCAACTTATTTGTTGAATAGGCAAATGAAAACAGAAACATTCCTTAATACATCCGGTCTAAGTAGGTTCCCTTATTGTTTATGTTAACCCGATAACTGTTTTTTCGATAAGACCCTGCGCTCCCCCACCCTGCAAGCAAACTCTTTAGCTTTTACAAACTCTGCGCTCTCACTTTGAGCCATCGCGTCGCCCATTCTGCTTCTCTCAGCATACATATTTCTAATATGGCAATTTTTATGGGTGTATGTGGTTGTATGTACACATGTGCGTTTATCTGCTTATGTATGTATGTATGTGTATAAACAGTGGATCGTGTTCGCTCAAGTCGTCAAAAAGCTGAAATCCAAAAGAGCATCACAAATATTTAAACTCTGTATGTATGTATATATATGTATATGTATGTGTGTATAAATATATGTATGTATGTATATATACATAGATGTATGTATGTGTACATAGATGTATGTATGTACATATCTCGATGAGTATTAAAACTTTTGTTTCTCGGCATTTTATGTTTTCAAGTGATTGCTGCTCTCAAAATCGTCTTTTTTATTCTTATGTATTGTCATTTCACTTGCAAACAAATATTCTTAACAAGTAAATGTTTTCATCAAAAGCTTATTATCCAAGTTTAAGAACATAAAGAAAATCTTCGGGTATTCAAATTTGCTGCATTGTCTGAATTGATGAATTCGACGAACCTAGCCTGTGTCAACTCTACACATACATACACAGTACAGATAAAAACTATTTGATATCGTTATCTAATTTTGTTATTTCTTTTGTGTTTTTTTTCAGGCTCCTTGGTCAAGATTTCAAACAAAACTAATTAAGGACTATTAAGAGGTGAGTGACTGCAATCGCATATCGATAACGAGTTTCGATAACGAAACAGTCGTCGAGTCGTGGGCGAGTACAGAGAGATCGTTCGTGGGTGTCTTGCGTCTCCGATTCGGACACTGATTAACCAAATATGTAGCTGTCGATGACGCACTGGGGCGATAGTATTATCCAAATAGCCGGCAACAAGACGCCGGTCTCACTCTCTTAGACTCTCGCTCATCTATGCACCAGGCATACACGTATGCACATACATATAAATATGTATATGCACTTTGTTTAAGTTAAACCGGTTCTGTCTGTAAATCCGCTAAAAAAACGTTTGTTTCTCTCTTATTTTTGTTGCTTCTGTTAGCAAGTGCAGCTTTTGTCGTGCTGCAGATGCTGTCATATTGTTGTTTAAAAAAATTTTTTTTTTTATTTTATCATCAACCCTACTTGGTTATTTACTATGCTAAAATCAGCTGTTTTTATTTTAGAGCATTTGAAATATCAATCATTTTTGCTGATAAGAACGTTTGGGCTCGACAGGTGTTTCTAATTTTTGTAAAGCCTTATTTCTCCATTAAAAAAATGGTTTAGACTTATCCAAAATAAGAGTTTCAGACAGAATACATCTAGTGCATTTAAAATACTATGTTAACATTTTACAAACCAAACCTGAAAAAAATTTACATAAAGGCTGCACACATACATGTGTACATATGTATATCGATATATGTTATTTTACATATGTATGTACATTTACATAAGCGCATGGCAACTGTTAGCTGACAGCCATTGCTGCAGTGCTTTTGGACAGCTGCAGCTGATTGCTCTGGGGGCGAGGAGCGCTGTCGACTGTCCACTTCACCCGTAAATACAGTTGACGTCACACACATGCACATGCGCACGCACCCACTAACACACAGATCTGTACACATTTTGAGCTAGGCTGAGCGCTGGGTTCTGCAATTATATAAATCATATATATATATATATATATATATATATATATATATATATATATATATATATATATATATATATATATATATATATATATATATATATATATATATATATATATATATATATATATATATATATTTATTGATTATGTCAATTTTGAGACCTAGCTCTGAATTGGAAATGGCGACAAACTCTTGGCGCTTTTGAGTGTCTGGCGTTACAGCACGATGCGTCAACTGCATTTAATCAATAAAACATATATGTACGTACTTTTGAATATATATGTATGTGTGTATGTATGTATAATATATTGCCCCCTTTTTGCTGAGTTTCTGATGGTTGTTGCTGCTGTTATGAATACGGTCAGCTGGTTAGTCAAACGCAAACATATATACACATACAAATTGGGTCATGCTTCTGGACTTAACAGCTGCTGTTCGGCGTTAACATACTACTGTAAACGCCCTAAATTCAGGCCACTGTTACGCTGTGTCTTATGTAAACTCATACATTTATGTATATACATAAATACATGCATACATATTTATTGCAAGCTCTACGCAGTCACCTGTTGTGTGAGTATTTTGTATATTGTTGTTGCCAAGCGCCCGCTACTCCATGAACAGGTTTGTTTACGCATGACTGCCAAACAGAGTTCACATACACACACACAACCTAACAACGAGCATAAGCACGCACCTCACCCTGAGCTTTTTGCTTCAATTCCTATGCATTCTTATTGCAGTTATACAAGCGTTTATACAATTGTTTGATATATTAGTGGTGGGGGGAAATGAGTATTTATGACGCACTTAAAGCGTAACTGTTGTAAATTTTGCAACTGATGATGAAATGGTATGATTCATTCCGTTAGAGAACAGGCAGGGGCCTAAAAGATTGAAGCGTTGAAACCTGTACGCCGTCTTGGCGACTTACATTTGTCAACAGCAAAAACAAACTTATTTAGCGATTTTTGCCATTTGCCGTGCAAAGAACAACGTGCGGCGGCTCACGCGTCATTCTCTTTGGCTGACGCTGCGCTTGGCGATCGCGCTTAATCATGTAGTAAACTTCTTGCATATATGTATGTACATATATGCATACATATGTTGTATATATATATATATATATATATATATATATATATATATATATATATATATATATATATATGAATGTGTACGATATTATTTCCGGCCAACGATAATTGTGATGTCATTATATAGTAATCGCAAGCTTTCCCACAATTTAAACACTAATCTAATGAGCGCATACATATTAACATATGTATGTATATACTTACATACATACATGATATATGTACATATGTATGTGTGCATTGAAATTGAGTCTCGCTTTCGAGCAGCATATTTGAGCTTTAAAACAGCACTGATAAAAAGCAACAAGAGCGTCAATATACATAACAGTAACAGCATAGATACTATGTGCTCTTTGCGTACGTGAGCGTGGGCAGCAAAAGCAAAATCTGAAGAGCGTGAATATTATTAGTGTGCTTTGAACGAATCGGCTGGTAGGACGAAAAACGTGCGGTGGCTGGGACGATCTACATATACATACATACATATACTAAAATACGTTCGGGATGTACTTTTTTTCGTCCTTTCAAGGACAATTTTTTAATTCATTCTGTCAAGTTTGGTATTATAAATCAAAAATTAAAAAAAAACAGAAAGTTGGCACGCCGAAGACTTAATACCCTTGTAGACACTTCCGTTTTGCAGCTATGTGAGAATAGTGCAGCTAGAAAATACTAAAATATCTTTGAAAACAGAATATTTTGCCATAGGAGATTCCACTATTCCATCGATCTTTCCTATAGCAGCTTTATTATATAGTAGTCCGATGCTGATAAGATTTTTCATACAGGGGCATAGTAAAACTTATAAATGCCAAGTTTTGGTAAGATATCTTTTTAAACAAACAAGTTTTCCATACAAGTACTTATTTTTCAACCGATCGTTTCTATGGCAGCTATATGACATAGTAGTCTGTTGTTGATAGCAGTTTGAATATACATATGTATATGAGAAGCATACTGAAATCAATAAATGCCAAGTTTCGAGACTAAATTATAATGCCCTAAAAATGATCAAATTTAACTTTTAGGTCATTGATATTAACCAACTGAACACAGTTTTTGGTTGCCTGATTCATGGGCTATTAAACGCAAATTTTAAATTTTTTTCTAATCTAAAATTAAATTTTTGAATTTTATCCACTAAAGGGAGCACTTGCATTCGCAAAATATATTTTGCCAATATTGTTGATTATTTCAATCATGCAACCGCGCCGAGTAAAGAAAACAAAGGACAATGAGAAAAACCCGAGGTAGAGAGAGGGAGAAAAGAAAAGAGAACGAAATAGTAAACTGCGCACTCGGCGGGGGCGAGATCAACATCATCCACAGCAGCAACAAAGAGAGTAACAACAGCACGTTTTTTCATTTGAAGTGGAGAGGGGCTCTTGCTGCCCATGTCTCGAAAAGGTTGCTATTGTAGTTTTAGTTTTTTTTATACCCCGTACCCATTGAAAATGGGTATGAACGCGTCAAGTGAATATAGGAATTAAATTTGGTATAACGCTTTTTGGGTATCGTGTGCAGATCAATTTTATTTCAAACCATTGCTGACAATGATCGATAAATATCGATGCATATAAATATATTCACTGCTTGTGGAATGTCAGTATTCGATACCCAGCGTAAGAATACTTTTTATATAACTCCTATGGTTTCCAATTTTGAGAAGTACGTATTTACGTCAGCTTTCAGCTGCGTACAGGGCATCGCCTAGTCGGAGACTATAAGCGAACGCTGTTTATATTGTCGTTTTTGTTGTTGATAACACTTAAATTTCTAGAAATATGGAACGGAAGCCTACATGCACATGCATGTGCACACAAGCACATGCATACTCCTATATTTATGTACGTTCTATAATAAAAGTAAAACAACGCTTTTACTATGTGCTTAAAAACAAAAACTATAAATACAATAATTGGTTTTGCGTGCGTTACGTTCTTTGCAAAAAACAGTTGTGGTGCGTACTCACTACCGCAAACTACTACGGTGCATGCACCATCAAACATTCGAGTATGTCGGCAGGCGTTACTCATTTACTCATTTGGCAGTGTTTGCTGCATTTGCTGCTATCTATGGCTTGTTCTTTAATGACAATGTTCGCCAAAGCTTTTTGATATTGGCCTGATTTCATTATGCCCAACATATCTTATATTAACATACTTCACATTCTGTGATTCCATTAGCAAGAGTCCATTGTCGGTTGCTTGAATATAAAGCTGATCAGATTGTCGACTAATCGATTCTTTCCGGCATATGTATGCTCGTCATTCATTTTAGTATTGAAAACTCTGATATAATTTCAATTTTTAATTGTTTTTCAAAATAATCGCTGAAAATGATAGCTTGTATTTTTGTATGTATGCATTTGATAGTCTGTTATTGTTACTGTTAGTTGTATTATACATTCTATGTAGGGTAAATGTTAAATAGAAGCCGATCGTTTACCAAAATTGAAATTACGGGTGAAGTGTCTGTTTATAGAATTTTTAATTCGTCATCCTCACAGAGATGCGTCATTAAATTCATTAAAAATTCGTAAATCCCAATATTTTTCAAATATCATGCCAATATTCAAATTTTAAGAGTATTTTCTCAACTCCTTCTAGAAAGGCACTGCTCCGTCTATGGTAATATAATAGAGTAGGAAAAACAACTAGTTCAGTGTGCGATGGAAATCAGTCATGCCTACAAACAGGGTCGGGTCTGCGGTTATTTGCCCGAGAATACGACAGCAACATTATCCGCATAAAGTTGATCCGATCAGATTTAAAAAATCTATTATACATAATGAAATAAATGAAGACATGTGGAGCGATTTATAAAAAAATGCATTCATCTATTTATTTTAAGGCTCATTTTTAAATACCTAGGTTACAATCCATTTAAACGTAATTTACTGATTGCAGAAAATCAATTTTGCCGAGTGGAAGCATGGTAAAGCATGAAGTGGGTGATCCGGGCAAAGCCGGGTGAAACCCGCTAGTAATGTATATGCACCAACATACATACATACATATATATGTTGTTTACGTATCGTCAATCTGTATTAAATGGAAGTCTAAAGTCTCTTGGGCTCCCACCCCGAGCTTTATGCAGAAATCGATTGATTTTGTGCTATTTGGTATTTGGCAACAACAAGCGACAATTTCTGAGTTTACTTCTGTATGAGTGTGTGCTTCGCCACATGTGCATGCATGTGTGCATGTGTATATGCATATGTATGTCTTTTTGTTGCCATTGCTAGAAAACAGTTGTCATTTGGCCTTGAACCTGAATTTCGAAGTTCAGCAACGTTTTTTTTTTCTTTTTTCGTACGCGATTTGTTTTGCCTTTTGAAGTATGTGCGCGCACACATACATACACAAATTTATATGTGTACATACATATGTATGTGAGTGCATATTTGTTGTGTTGGGTTGTGGTGCGTTGACTGGCATTTTTCATTTAGCGCATTTGTTATTATTGCCAATATCAATACATATGTACATATGTATGTATGTATGTATGTATGTATTTATGTATGTATGTATGTACATATGTATTGTTGCTAATGCACTCTTTGGGTTAACCGTATAGCTGTATTGCTAAAGTTTTAGATCGTTGCAATGAAATTAAAGGTTAAAAGGTTGTGGGTAGCAAATGTTCTGAGCACAGGTGTATGAATATATATATACAAATATTTACGTATGTATATTATGTTTTTTTATGTTCTGAGACACAAACGCGGAAGTAATTAGTAAGAGAACTTATTATTTTGTGTGTATATTTGAGATATTCAAATATGAATGTAGGAATTGCATTTGTATTGAACATATGTACATGCATATTGATCACATAAACATACCTTAATCCTAATCTCTGGGAAAGCAATGAAATGAGAGCGTCCAAAGATGGCGTTTAGAACTCGCTCTCTCACTGATAAGCGTTCCATTTAGAAGCATTTACATATGTGCATACAACATGGGTGTATGAATGTACATGGGTATGTACAATTTAGGTGAGGTGTGCCATTGTCGATCGCACGGACTTTACCGTATTTACTTGTTCGCGTTCTAGGTTAATGAACTGGCGCACGTTCTATGTACATACATACATATGTGTGTACATACATATGTTCAGAAGTATCTAGGGGTCGTTCCCGTACGCTTTCGTTTTTACGCCTTTTGTGTAATTTTAAATTTTATTTAACTTTTGCTGTTTAAAGCGTCCAATAAATTAAAAAAAAAAAACAAAGGATATCTGCGGCACGCTGAAATTAGTATACCCTTGCAACTAAATACTTTATTTTCATCAGATTTTTCCCTTAGTTTATAGACTTGTTTCATACAGACAGACAGATTGGGAAAATGTAAACTTTCTGGGATCGGAGAAGCCTCCTCCTTGTTTTGCGTTGCATATTTCGTGACAAAATTATAATACCTTATACAAGGGTATCGAAGCAACAAAGCCACAATTAACTTCCTTTTTGACATTTGAAATATAACTTAATTTTCCGATTTTTGTTTTATAAAAAAGAAAAAACGTAAGTGGTGAGCATTGTACAAATATGTATATTGCAATACAAAAAGGTCGTTCCTATGTATGTCATATATCTTTCTAACATTATTCGTATGTATTATGTATATCATTTCGTGAAAAGATTCAAATACCATTTACAGGGTATCAAAGCTAAATGGAAAATTGCCAAAATGGTTGCCATGTACATATGTATGTACATACCTGCCTCTGCTGCTGCAGTGTTGTGAAATAATTGAAATTTCGATTTCGATAGAATGCAGCTTACCTATGAATTTGAATACATATGTACATTCATACGCATTCATCTGTATGTTAGTGTAGGTAAACTGCGCAGATGCCTTCTTCGTCTGTGCATACATACATACATACAGTATGTCAATAAAGTGTTTTTACTAGATATGTACTTCAAATTGTTTTGCTGGGCAAATAAATCTTTTTACATTTCTGCTGTTTTGTATTGAAATTCAAGCAATGAGCACACACATTTGTCATTTGATTTGCATTTTATTGTGCATTTGTTTCTTTTAAGTTTTATTGCTTCCTATTTTCGGTTCGCGTGTCTACCTCCACGGTAGCGTATACCCTGTAGTTAATTAAAAAGGGTTTATCAATTTGAGAAAAAGGATATAATTATTATCCCAATCTATTGAATCTATTGGCGCTTGAATCGAATAACATTGAAATATATATGTATATGTGTATATATATACCTTTATGTATTAATGTGCATCCACTGGCTGATTTCTTTACACATTTTTGCACATCTTTGAATGAAATTTACTTTGTGTATTCTCCATAAGAATGTATATACACACTTATATTTTGTGTTCGGTGTAGGGTATCAGAAAACTGAACATTCTCGACAAGCAGATTTTTGCTTATTTTATCTGCTGCTGCCGTCGAAAATAGTCGGACAAAAGCGGCTACAGCAACAGAATGCGACGCAGGCGCGCACGCACGCACGCACAGCGCATCATATATGTACATATTTCTATTATGGCTTCCTACGCCAATTGAATAACTATGTAATAAAAAACTTAAAATATGCTTTTCAATGAAATTGATCTTTCAATTTCAATATAAATAAGAACTCTTGCAAATTAAAGTCAGACTCAGCTGATGTGCCCATATACATATGTATATAATATATTGGGTCACATATACACACACACGCACGCACGCACGCTTGTATGTGCATAACAGATGAGCAGATATGTATGTATGTTTGTATGTAGTTGTCTTTGTTACTTTCACTCGTTACTCTTCTATAGCGTGGCCCTTAGCGTACTCACTGCTGCACAGCTGATTGTGAGTCATGGTTGTGGGAGAAGAGAGACATGATTCAATAATAATAACAATTTAATAGCACTCGCGTGTGAAGCAAGCGTTTGTCTTATTTTTTGAATTATGCACATTCAGACATACTGCTACTTGTTGTCATATTTTTTAACGCAAACAACAAGAACAGAGCGAACTAGCGCAAATTTACAATTAATGCTGCCGCTGTTCCCGCAACTCAACGGACATTTGCATTTTACAATTTGCGCTTATTTACAATAACAATTTTTGATTTGCACTTGCTGCCGTTGCTCGCCTGGCAGACCACCCGCCCGGCCGCTCTAAAAATAGCACAGCAGCAGTTGCAGCTTCACGTTCACTGTCGTTGTTGCTCATTTGCCGTATTCTGTCGCCGTGCGCTTGCATGTGTATGCGTAGGTGTGCTTGTGTGCGTTAGCAAGTGCATTTGATTTTGGATGCTAAATGACAAACTGCAGCGCGGCGGCTGTAGTCGCAGTTTCGTAGCTGCAGTTGCGTCAACGTTGTGCTCAATTGACATCGCGCCAGATTTTGATGCCGTGTGTGCCACTTTTCGCATGTCGCCCTTGACCCAAAAGATGCACCGGCAAACAACAAATCGACGCCTCGCCTAACAGTTGCCATACACACACACATACATGAATTTTACATCGGCCCGACCAGGCCACCCCAGTCAGCGTAACTGGGTTAAGGTTGAATTTGCTGTCGCCGCTGTTGCTGCTATGCGATCCTATGAGCTGTTAACAAACAGACGACTGTTAGCAACAGCTGTTAGGCCTGCTCAGCTGTTGCGAGTTGTTCCGTTTTGTTGTGGATATATGCACGTATATACATACATACATTTAGGCACTTCGAATATATATATATGTATATATATATATGTATGTACATACATACTTATGTATGTATGTATACTTTACGCATATCGATAGCCATATGCGATGTGTTTCATCGATTTCATTGATGTTTAGTTTTATATGCACCATCTGCCGGCAGAGCCGCGTCGACGTCAGCGTGAGCTACCTGTTGTTGTGTTTGCAGTATTTGGCAAGGTGAGGGTTGACATCTTTCGTACTCTGTCTGAGCTAGGCAAGTGTTGAATAAAAAGAATCAAAATAGGCCGATTTTCGTGCCATAAATTGATATTCATATACGATTGTTTGCTTTCTCGTTGCAGACTGTTAACAAGGAACAACAAAACCCCAAGCTAAATTCATAAAAAAAAGGAGAAAGAACGGAAGACTAGCAATAATAATAATTATAATAATAACAACAGCCACAAATCAAAACCTAATTTAAATCTTAAAAGCAAAGTATTTGTTTTTTTTGTCATCATTCAAACAGCGAACACAACAAAAATCACTTTAGCCTTATATACAACAACAAAACACTAGTATATTACCATAAGAAATTGCAAGCACGATAAAAGGAAAAAACCTGGCTACGCTCTAAGTAGGCTAAAACAAGCTAATAACACAAGCAGCGACAGCGACAGCTACAAAGTTACAAAGATCCGGCAACAGAACAAGAAAAGAACTATCGCCTACTCTCTCTCTCTCTCTGACAGCAAGGAGAAGTCAAGAGCACGAACAGGCAACAGGAAGCAGAAAATCAACAATCTTGCAGTACGGCAACTCTGTCAACAGCTGCAACGAAACAACAACTCTTAAAAAAAAAAGCAAGCAGCATCAAGCGCGACATTTGTTAGTCTTGAGCGCCGTCAACGCTGCCGCCGCAGCCGCTGCCAGACGAAAGCAGCAGCAGCAGCAGCGCAGCAGTGGGCAGCGATGAACACCCAGCAGGAATAGCAGCAGTAACGTTAGCAAGTGCTTTAGAACCCGCTATTACCGTACCTCTGCTGCGATACACGGCAAGAGAGAGGGACAGAGAGAAAATAGTGCAGACTGTAATAAAATCATTTTCAAAACCTAAGCAAGTGCAGGAGGTGGGGGGTAGCGGCCTAATGCAAAACAACATGGTAAGCATACCAGCGGCCAATATGAACGGCGGCCTCAAGGCAGCTAACGGCAGCGGCACCGTCGTTGGCGTTGGTGTCGGCGTCGGCGTTGCCGGCACAGTGTTGACAAATGCGCAGCGTGTCTATTTGACGCCCGCCTCCAGTTACCATCTAGCCGCACGCCAAACATCTGTGAGCGGCGCTGCAGCCGCAGGCGTTGGCGTTGTGTCCACCGCCAAAGCGGGCAATAACAACAACAGCATCGGCGTTGTCAGCAATACAAATACGGCAGCATCCACCAGCACAGCTGGCACCGTGCGCTACTTTTCGCAATTTAGCAAACTGCAGCCGGTGCAGCAGCTGAACACCAGTGTTGGGCAACGGAAGCTGCTCAATGGCGACACCATGGTGCTGGTTAATGGCAGCAAGCCGCTGATCTTTGCCACCCCAACCAACAACAACAAGTTGTTAGCAGCAGCAGCAACAACAACACCAACAACAGCAACAACAGCAACAACAGCAGCAGCAGCAGCAGCAGCAGCTGCTACAACAACCGCAACAACAACCGCAGCAGCAACAACCGCAACAACAACAACAGTTCCTAATGGCAACAGGGTGTTAATCAACAAGCAGCAACTACAACAAAAGCAACAACAACAACAAGAACAGCAACAGCCAGCGACTGTGATCGATGAGCTGCAGCACGAGGAGCTGCAGATCGGCAACGAAATTGGGGACATAATTGAGATCAAGCAGGAGGTGGAGGAGGCACTGGCCCTGCTATCGTCAGCGCCAAACTCAATCAAATCCGCCGACCAGGATGCTGAGCCCGAGCTGGACATTGTGATTAACAATGTGGTCTGCTCATTCAGCGTTCGCTGCCATCTCAAGCTACGCGAGATCGCGCTCAATGGCGCCAATGTGGAGTATAGGCGAGAGAACGGCATGGTAACGATGAAGTTGCGTCGTCCCTATACGACCGCCTCGATTTGGTCATCGGGCAGGATCACGTGCACGGGCGCCACCTCCGAGTCACAGGTAAGCCCCAACCAAATAGCATTTCTCTTCTGACACTCACACTGTGCACGTTGATCGATTGATTGCAGGCCAAGATCGCCGCCCGTCGCTACGCGCGCTGCCTGAGCAAGCTGGGTTTTCCGACGCACTTCCAGAACTTTCGCATCGTCAATGTGCTGGGCACCTGTAGCATGCCCTGGGCAATTAAAATAGTCAATTTCTCGGAGCGCCATCGCGACAATGCCAGCTATGAGCCCGAACTGCATCCGGGTGTTACGTACAAGATGCGCGAGCCAAAGGCCACGCTCAAGATCTTCTCCACGGGCAGCATAACGGTAACAGGTGAGCGACCAAGCGAGGATTGCTGCATCTGTTTGGAATGCTTCATGCTGAGAGAGCATTTCACACTGCCTGCTTTGCTTTGTTATCACATTCGTAAACGTTTGTATATTGGCAGTGGGAAAGAGAGAGATGCATATACATCTATTCTCATCTCGATCTTGTGTATTATGCTTCGATTGCCGAATAAATCTGTATTTGAATCCCTTTTCTATGCTGAACGCAGTTGATTTGTCGCAATGGATCTAAGATAATCATTGGAATAATCTGACAAAAACATGTTTGATTATTTGTTGTTTTTTTTTTTTTTGGGAAACTCTTAACTAGGTTTTTAGCTTCGCATTTGGTGCTTCTTTTCGTAAACGTTTTGTTTTGCCCGAAACTGAAAACCTAAAATATACACTCTTCCAAGCGATTGCTCGCATATGGAGTTCGTTTTTTGATAGCAATCGCATTATTAATTATTTTTGTGTCCTGTCCACAGCCGCCAGCGTCAATGACGTGGAATCCGCCATACAGCACATTTATCCCTTGGTGCATGAGTTCCGTAAGCAGCGTTCCGCAGAGGAGCTGCAGCATCTCCGACAAAAGCAGCGCGCCCAGGGCGGGGAAGATCTCAACGAGCTGGACGATCAACTGGCGCTGGAGGGGAAGAGCGCTGTCAAGGATGATATGTTCTTAAACACCACCTCCGCACATACAAATGCCAGCCGCCCGCAAGGAGCTGGTGCCAACAGCCTGCCCTCTGCATCCCTCTACACAGCGAACCG
Source organism: Drosophila borealis (assembly GCA_035045885.1). Taxonomy (NCBI): domain Eukaryota; kingdom Metazoa; phylum Arthropoda; class Insecta; order Diptera; family Drosophilidae; genus Drosophila; species Drosophila borealis. Next base: position 2,613,896 of record JAWNOR010000112.1, read on the forward strand.
CATTGAGCAGTATAAAAGCTACCAGGAAATGCAGGAGCAGACGCAATTGGAGCGCCGTCACGTCAGCTATGCTAGCGACGCCGCCAAAGGCGGCAGCAACAGCAGCACCGGCGACAATATTTGTGCCAATGCCCGACGCCGCGCCACCGAATGCTGGGCGACAAAGCTGCAAAACAAACGTCCGCGCTACAATGATCCTGTCTCCACGGCGACAGTCACTGCCGGCACCATCGCACGCACTGCCACCACCGCCGTCGCCGGCGCCAATTACAATGCCAACTTCAGCGCCATTGGCGTCGCTGCTACTGCGACTGCGACTGCGACTGCGACTGCAATTGGGACTGCAGCTAATGCGGTCAACAAGCTGCGCAACAACAAACCGCTCATACCCGATGTGGGGCTCAAGCAGAGCGGCTCCAGAGCGCGCAATGCAGCTGCTGTTTCTGCCACAATAGGAAGCGCAGCTTACGATGGCGTCTACACAAAACGTGAGACATTCTCCCCAACGGATTTCCAAGTGGACGATCTGATCGAGGAGGATGGGGATGACTTGGACATGCACTTTTAAGAGCACCCAGCCAGCAGTGCAGCATCGATGATCCAAGCAGAGCAAGCTAATTGAATTTGTTGAAACAGAAGTTGCCTATGCCAAATTTATCAAGAGTTTTACAAATGAAAGACACAAAGAAAAATGCAACATGCTCAACACACATACACAAACAGACATATAAGCATGCTATGCATTTTTCTTATGTGCTCTTTTAATGCATTTAACATAAGCTTAACATAATGGAAACAGAACACAGCAAGCAAACACACACACACATACACATACAAATACACACCCACATCCACAGCCACACATACATGCATACATGCGCATTACAAGCGGAAAGGGCAACTGCAGCAGCATCAACATCAACATCAACAGAGGACGGCGAATTCAAAATCCAAATCAAATATTTTCTAAAATAACAACAAAACAAGAGCCAAATATTTATATTTAAGGTGAGTTTCAACCAGTGGCTTTGTCCATTGTTAGTAGTATAATCATTTAGTTAACCATCTTTTATTCCTTTTGCAGATTATGTTTAGACAGAGCAATGTACGTATGTAGTTTAAAGTACAGCAAACTACGGACACCGCGATTCAATTGATCAGCTTTTACGAAATGGTATAAATTTGATTTACCATAGGCATATTCACATATAGACTAAATGCAACAAATATCAGCAATTATGTGCGCTACACATACACATACGTATAAATAAATATATCATTTACATATACGTATTAAAACCCTCAATAACTGCAGTTACAACAACCTGCAACAGCTGAAACTTAATAAACTATTGCACACAAACACACACACAGACACACATATATATAAATCGACCAACATAATCGATTTCTTTGATACCAATTTGTATCGTTAATGCATATGTAACTGCGTATGTGAGGAACCACCGCCTAATAAATACTGTTACTACATTAAAACAAAAACTAAAACAAAAACACTATGGAATACATTTAGTTCTATGTTTCATTTTCATTTAGTTCAATGTTAAACAGAACTCTTAGAATTTTCTGCACAACCGCTGTTACATTTACCATATTAAGCAAATGTAATGCGGCTCTGACGTCACAATTCAACAGCCGCCATTGCGCATAGCGAATCCCAACAAAAATAAACTTTTAATTAGCACATTTTATTAGTATTTTTTTAACTTGTTTATTTTTGACTTTTGGATTTTTATTTTAATGATAACAGCAATTAATTTTAATATATAGGAGGTTCGAGTTCTAGACCAACAGCAGTCGGTTGAACTTTAATGTAGTGCATTATTATTACTGTAAGGGATTAATCTTAAATTTTTTGTTTTTAAACTATTTTAAGTGCTTTAAAAATTCAGATCTAAGAAATTATATTTACATACTACACTTATATCTGGTCACTTGTAAACCAATAACAAAAATACGCAAAATATGCTAAAACAAATTACATTTAATTCATTAAATTTATACTTTATACATTGCATATGGAAAGGGCAGAAATACATATTAAAATTTGCCAATTATCCGCATTCAGTAAGATATTAAAATCTTACGTGTCAACATTTTTTTTTTCATAATTTTTAAGATTTAAAACTTGTTCCTGTGTTGTTAAAATGAAAAAAAACAAAGTGAAAACAAAAAATGTAGTTCATAAATTATATGTATGTATTTAACATGCGTATTCACGCATTCACACACTTCATACACTCATACATACTTGCATTCAAAATTAGTAACGACAGCAAAATCATAAGCAATAAATATTGTTCATTAAACTTTTACAAAAGAAACAAACTTACATGTAAAGCAAACAGCTAGATAGCATTAAACAAGGAGAGAAGATGGGCATAAGCGTCTTATATGTAATTACATACATACATCCATATGCATATGCATATTGTATGCACTATGTGAAGTTGATTATCAACAACAAGAAAGGCATTAATATGAAAAGAAAGTGGATTGGAATACCATCGCTAATTCTTTGCCGCATAAAATACTCACGCACACATGCATGCGCTAGAGAGAAATGAGAGTAAGAGCGAATGAGTGGGAGTAGAAGTAGAAAATGACGGCAGCTGCACATGCATGGGCTCGTGCATAAGTACGTGCAAACATGCATATGAATTTGTTGGTGTGCATTTTCTCTTTGGCTCATTAGCGTCCCACAGATCACAGAACCCCTCTCAAACTAAATCAAATAGCAAATTGTACAATCATAAAACAAAAAGTAAATCGTAACACATCGCTTCCATGCCATACAATTTTTGTTAACATTTGTGGCAGAACATACACAAATTAAAGCAAGCCCAAATTGTTCAATAAACATAATTTGTACATACGTAATTATTTGATAATATGTACATTAAAAAAAAAAAAAAAAAACACACTGACATGCAAATGTGAATATTTATTGTAATATTATTAACAATACACAACACAATGTACATGCGTTACGTATTATTTATTGTGCGCAGCAAACTTTGCAGAAGCATCGCTAACATAATGACACCACTGTGAGCACATACACGTACATATGTGTGTGTGCATTAAATATATACAAAGTGATGTAGCTGTTTCTTTTATTATTCTCTTGTCGTACACTCGTGCTTAGTGCATTGCCTAGATTGAAAAAAAAAAACAGTTATTTCAAGTACATATGGGTATTCTAAATTTCTGAATTATGAAATTTAGTTTGAATTTTGTTTCCTTTCACTATGCCACCACCACTGACGTCCTTGAAAATCAGAAATTCGTTCATATCGTTAAATTATGCATAATCAAAAACAAATCATTAGCAGAAACAAATAATAAAATAATTACACATATACTACATACATATTTCAACTTGGCGATATTATCTAGAGTTTTACTACATGTTCATTTATATGTATTGATTTTGTTAGTGTAAAATTTCATGTACATACATCAATGAATGCCTAAATTAATATAAATACTTATACACACACATATATACATACATATATATTTTGAAAAAAAAAAACAAACAAAAACAAAAAGCAAAAAGAAATTGCCTTTAGGGAACAAATAAAAGTGTGAAACCAAGAAGCAAACCAAAATGTATTTTTGTGTGAATGCTAACCAGAGAAGAGGAAGAGAAGCATATAAAAATCTAAGCTTAAGCCATTGCTTACTAAAATTTGAATACTAAACGTAAGCCAAAACACGCAATCTAAGTAAATGTAAAAACTATATAAATAACAATTAACATTTACGTAGTCTGTAACTGTTAATAATAGAATGACATACATAGCAAGAAAAACTACGAAAGGGGAAAATAATTAAAAATAGATAAGTTGAGATTCTTCTTAAAGTGAAGTTCACTTCTAACTGCCTTCAAAAAATTAATTAAAATTTAAATATAAAAAAAAAGAGAAGAAATACAAAATGACACAAGCTTCAATTTGAAAATGCCAGCAAAAAAAATGAAATTTTAACAAAAGAATAATAACAATTATAGTCACATATTATTCTCAATAAATTGGCAATTGATTTGGAAAATAGTTGAGATATTATTTATTTAACAACAAAAACAACAAAAAGCAAACAAGCAAACGCCTAAATAAGTGTATTTGGTTTCATAAACTTTAAATGCAGAAAACCTAAATATTTATATAGTATACACGTATATTTTTTATTATTACGTATTTAAAACAAGTAATTTTTAAAGCGTAAAATGAAAGTTTACACACACACACACACTCTCTCTCTCACAGACACACACACACAAGTGAAAAATCAAATAGCATAATTATGTTTTTGTTTTGCCGTAAAGACTGCATTATACCAACAATTAATTATATATACATATATATATATACATATGTGTGTATATATATATAAATATATATATATATATATATTCATACATTAAAAAAGTATGGAAAACAGAGCTACAAAATTTGTAAAAAAAAAAGAAAAAACTAAAATTAGGCGTTACTTTAAAAATTAAAAACTAAAAATAAAACCTAAAAAAAACTTTTATTTATTAGCACTTAAGCTGTACAATTATAGAAATGCAAAAATACCAAGAGGAAAGTTAAGTGTTTTAATTAAAGCTAAATACAAAACAAAACAAAAACTAAAAAAAAAAAAGAAAAATACTAAAAAAAAAAAAGAAGTTTAACAAAGTCAACTTAAAAGGCCTGCAATAATTACGAAAAGCAAGATGAATATACCTTACTAAAATGCGCTACCGAAGTGAGCCATTGGAAAACTAAGAAATAACAAATAAAATATATAAAAGAAATATGTACGAGCATACAATAAGTTAAAAACCATAAATCGATTATGATTGCAGTTGGATATGAAAGATGAGGATGAGGATGGGGATTAGAGTAGAATGAAAAGTTATTTATTCAAGAATTAAGTGTAATTTCTGGTATACAAAACCCTCCTCCCAAAACAAAAAGTAATATTGAAGAAAACGAAACAAACAAACAAACAATTAGACTAAGCGAATGAGTTGCTAGCGATAAAAACAAAAACACTATTAATTATACATACATATACGTATATGATAAGTATGTATATGTGTATACATTTATTATACACCAATTTGTTTAGTTAGTCTACCGCCACTTGCATTATTATATTCACAGGATATATGTATTACATGCATATATCTCAAGAGAGAAAGGTTCAATTGTGCTGCAACCACATAAATATTTAAATCAAAACAGCAACACTTAATTATTTGAACAACGCATATACAAGACATACATATACTTACATACATATACATACATACATATATAAACTAACAACAACATGAAATAGAATGCAGAGGGGCAAACTCATTTAAACATCTAGTTTAAAGTTAGCATCTAGTTTCAAGAATGACTTTAACAGCAAACAAATACAAAGTGAACATTTTGAAGAGAACACACAAATATAAACAAGAAGACAAAATATTTAAGTACAGTAAACGTACCGTTAAAATACAGTACAACTGCCTTAGTTGCAGTCAACTCAAAATAAATACAACAAAACAACCAAATCAATCAAATTGTTTCAATTCAAAACATTTTACACTATAGACTTACAATTCCTTTCTGGCCTGCCCCATTTCGGAAACTGAAAACAAATCTGACATTTATGTCGGTTCAAGAAGAAGAAAGCAAAGTCTACAAAAGCGGGCAGAGCATGTAGTACAATTGGAATGTATGTATGTACAATTTTTTTTAAAAACCACCCATAAGGAAAAAGTTTATCAAGCCGAATACAAATTTCATTACGTGCTTTTATTCAGTTCACAGAGCAATAGTAGAACTTCGTTTGTGGAGAGCTTCTCACTCGTCGTGTAGACTTTTATCTGTCTCCCTCTTTGCTGGTTGTAGGCGGACGCTTTGCCTTCCTTGTAAAAGCTGCACAGTAGGACTTGCATTTTACAGCACTAGTTTTGAAATGTGAAATCGTCAGTGCTGTGAAGCGCACGTCTAGCAAACCGTTGGAGGAACTCATTGTTGAACAGAAGCTCATGAATCTAGTACACATATTATTTTACTTCCGGACGAATCCAAATTTTAAAGAGTAATTCTGACGATCGGTGCGAAAAGGCAACAATTGAGAAGGAAAACAAATAAAATAAAAAGTATGTCGGACACAATTGCAAAGGTCATTTACGGTACTCTTCTGCTGGCGTTAATTATTCATACGCCGAAGGTATCCATACTGATTACGTTGGACGCGAATCGGTCCCATCAGTTCCATGCTGCCATCAAGGGCTTCCGGAAGAGCATTCTGCTTGCGGCACTGTTCACCATGCTGGCAGTGCTGCCCATTCAAGAATTCAATGGCATTATCAAGCCTGGCAAGAAGTTGTTTGTGCTCCTCGTGATGCCCTGGGTATCCACCTGTTGCCTGATGTTCGTGACCAACTCGTTACTATTGTTAAAGATCACGGAACGGACCCTGGTCTTGAGCTCTTGGCACTGCTTCGCCAAGGCCCTGATGGTCTACTGCATTCTGTTCGGATTCGCCACCGAGCAGATAATGCACTGGTATTCCATTTATCATCTCCATGATTGCAATCACTCCATCGAGGAGAAATATCCACCCGTCTAAGCTGGAAGGATGTGAATGGAGTTGCAATGTTCTCAATTGCATCCTAAGACTCTTCTATGCAAAATTGAGTAGGCATGCATATATATATAGATATATATAGATATAGATATATATATATATATATATACATATATATATATATATATATATTACTACGATCCTACTACGATCTTATTAAATTCACCACAGCTATGGCTACACAAATATTCGATTTAAGCTAGTGCAATAATCGATTGATCCAAGCATGACCAAACCGATAAAAATATTGTTTGTGGTTCGTTTCACGTCTCCTGCAATCGGTTCGCTTCAAATATGAATTATTAATATATAATAAAGAACATTATTTTATCAACATGAAGTCTTCCAAAGTCTTACACTTTCTGATTTCTTGCAGCTGTCCCTTTGCAGAGCCTGGATACTCATCGGCCTTCTCCTACTAGCTTTGGCCTGGGCGATCTTCTCTAAACAGGAGTGCTTGGATAGTAGGCAACCGAAAAATACCGTTGAAAAGTTCTTAATTTTGATTTGTTAACCGATATCAAAAGAAATTCGGGATATGCCGTTCCATTGAATCCCTGTGTCCCGCCTTATCAATAACAATCTTTTTACATATATATTTTTTTAAGACAGCTGTCGGAGTCTGACGTTTGTGAAACTTGATTTTTCTAATTTCGGATCGGGGTTTACATAAACATTTGAAATTGTGCATTTATATATACTCATTCTCTTCAAGTTTTCAGCATTGGGATATTAAAAACTCTCGGCAAAGCTTAAAAAACAATTCATCAGCAATAAAAAATCTTGTTGAAAATTACAAACAAATATTTTCATTTTGATTGTTATATTTATTGTGTGTGTGTGTGTGTGTTGTGAATATATATAATCAATTTTCCATTTGCTTGCTGCAACCGAAAATTTTGTTTTTCTGCCAACTGCACCACGCAAAAAAAAAACAAGAGCTGTCTTCGGGGCACCGAAGATTCTATACCCTTGCAGACATACTCGTTGGACTCAAATCGAAATGTAGTTGTAAACGCTTTGCAATTTAGAAACCAGCAATCGGATTCGGATCAAGTCATATTTGCGATTGTTGGATTTTTGGCAAGGTATTTCCAAAAGGAAAATATATGTTAAGCCGAATTATTTAACGTTCGGCAACTAATTGATAAAGTAATTCAATCTGGCAAGTAAATAAGTAAGAGCTGCTTGCTGTAGCCAAGAAGATCTGCAAGAAGATTATTTTTAAAGAAATTGCCTTAAAACTGAGAACCGGCTTGCCTAGAAAACGGACAGACATCATATTGTTTCAGCTCGTTAGAGATGTCTCCAAGATAATAATACCTTTGCAAGGGTATATATGTATCATATATTGTTAGCAGATTTTTATAGATATTGAGTTCTTGAGTTAAACAACTTCTTGAATAATTGGACGCAACATTTGCACATTGGTTATATCTAGGTATTACATTTTCTCCAATATTTTGCGTGTTTTTAATACTATATATACATTATGCACTCTATGTATTCAACGTTTATATATTTATATATGGTATGAACCTATATACATTCTACAGCATGTATATTTCACTTAATCCTGTTCAACTAGCATTATTTAAAATATTATAATTGTATTTTGATCAAATTGTATATATGGGAATCGACTGCCTGGTCTTGGCTACAAATTCATTTAAAAAATAGAAAATCATCTCTTATATTTTCTTGTTTTTGTTCATAATTTTCTTCATGCTTGTTTCGAACCGCAACGGCAAATGCGGTTAATAAAATTACATTAGTGTTTTTCTTTTTTTTTTTGTTGTTGTTTGCTCCATAAGTATTAACTAGTACTTGTTTTAGATTTGTTCAATTTGTTTTTATATCGCAGCGATAATTTAGACGTAGGATTAGGAGTAGGCATTATTCAAACTTAATGGCAAAGTTCTTAACTATGCATATTGCATGGAAATTGTGAATGGATCCATTGATGAAGATGCGTGTTCTATTCCATTATTTAGTACCTAGAAAATCTCTTTGCTGTGCGTCGAAATGCCCATAGGCTGTTCGTAGTCCGAGGCGGCCGACTCCTGCGTCCGCTTCTCCTTGTGCTGTGACTTGTCTTTCTTATGCTTCTTCTTATGCCCCTTGGTGACGGCCGTCTCGGCTTGCGGCTCTGCCGGCTGTGTGCCGGCCAGGTCAAACCCCACATCGATAATGTTCGTGGAGCTTGTTGATGTTGTGATTGTGGGTGCGTCATCATTTGGCTTTTTGCTTGATTTGTGCGCCCTCTTTTCACTCTTTTCACTCCTCTCGCTCTTCTCGCGCTTCTTCTTTTTCTGCTGACCATGGACAGCTTCGGGTAGGACAGTGTTGTTGTTGTTGTTATTGTTAATGATGTTGGTGGTGCTGCTGCCGCCGCCGCCGCCGCCGTTGTCTGTTGCTGTCCGGCAGGGACTGCTCCCCGTATCGATCAAATCGGGCTCTGGATGAACCTTGCGCGTTTTATGCTCGCGTGTCTTGTCTTTTGATTTCTTAACCTTTTTACCAGCCACTTCACCTGTGCCTGTGCCCGTGCCCGTGCCCGCGCCTGTTGAACTGGACATGGCTTGGGTTGGCGCCTTGAGATTTTCTTTGCCAGCTGACGCAGCCTTGGATGACTTCGTTGGCGCTTCAAAATCAGCCCTGATTGTTATTATAAAAGAGTTAAGGTTAATATTGCAACTATTAAGCTCAGAAATAAAACTTACATGTCTAGTTCAATGTCAAGTGCACGGTGTGGATCGTTTGGATCGTATTTGCCGTCCTTATCCTCGCTGTCGGACAGCGTAACGCCCTCGGGCATGTCCAGCGTTGTGTTCACAATATGTAGAGGCTTCGGTTCTGCGGGGTCAACTAATCATATTAATTTCTGTTCTGGCTTTTGGACTCTGCTGTTTCGCTGGAACTTACCCGCATCCGATTCGGAGCTGCTGTTGTAGGCTAGCTTGTTTTTTGATTTTTTGCTCTTCTTGCTCTTTTTATGCTTTTTCTTGCCATCTTTGCTACTGTTCGCCGCAGCCGCCGCCTGCTGCTCCTTCAGATACTTATCCGAACGTTTCGTAACTGCAAAAATTGATAAGCCAATCAGCCAGGCATCGATAGTGTATTATATAGGGTTTACTTACTGCCCACACGCAGCGCGGCCACGCCCTCAATGTCCAGTGGGAGCTCAGTAACGGGTATGTCATCAATATTGTCATACTGATCCGCATTGGAGTTATTGCTGCTGTTGCCGATGGCAGCAGACGACGAGTTTGGCGCTGACTTCAGATAGTGCGGATTATTTGACTGTTCGATGAGACGCGCCATGCGCTGACGCTCCAGTTGTTCCGGTGTCAGCTCGAGGCTCTTGCGTCGCTTCACGTCTGAATGGCCGACACCGGTGCCATCGTGAGCTGAACTGACAAATAACTCGTCCTTATCGTGCTCCGAAGAGGAGCTACTGGCGTCCTCCGGAGGCGGCGCATTGATCCACTCATCCAAATCAAGCCCATCCGGCAGCGGCACCTTGCGCTGTGCCTTGGGCGCCACGGGTATCAGGTCACCGGCAAAGAGCAATGCCATCTCCTGGACAATCTCAATTGCCATGCTTGGTATTGATCCCGTTGTCGCCTCCTCATCATCCCCCACAGCCGCAGTTAGTTGCTTGCGCAGCATTTCGATTAGCATGCAGGCGGAGTTTGCACGCTCCTGCACCTCAATGTCGTTGGAGCCATTGAAGTGCTGCAGCTTTTCCAGCACATGATCGCACAGCTGTAAGTCCAGACAAAGGTGAAACGCATTTTGTTAATATTGCCCAATTAGAGTATGCGGTTAATATATTTTTGAAATCAACTCTGAACTTGAAGAACCTAAGCTCTATACAAAATTCATCATCTAAACAACTTATACAAACCTATTTAATTTATAACTAGTATATTATTATTGATGTCTTTGGGATTTGCTGGCGAAAACATGAAGCATGAAAAGGGCAATACAATCAAATGAGAATTTTATGATCATTGTAGATCTTCAATTAAATTAAAACAAATTAAGTTTTAAGAACTCTAAACAGCAAAACCTTTTCATTTTAAAATTAAATCAGATACTGATGAGCCCTGCGGCTCGAATATCGGTAAAGCTATCTGCCGAGATTGGCTTAGGAAAAAAGAGTAGTTTGAAAAAAGACTGCTTATATCATTATTATGTATAATTTTGAGAAATTATTAAGTTATTAACACTTTCGATCTACTAGAACTGTAAAAATTTGTTCGGAAATATAGTTTTTGGGTTGGAGTGAGTCTATGGAGGGTCGGATTACTTACGCGCACAATGCCGGGCATATCCTGTAGTTCGAGACAGGAGGTGGCCAGGCGTGCAAAGAGCTTGATCACATTCTGCACGTAGACACCCTGGATGTGGCCAGGTAGTTGTCGGGGTCGCAGTAATATGTTGAGGGTCTTCTCGGCATCCGCTAGTTCAGCTGAAAATTCACCTACAATCCAGGCGGCCGCATAGAGCACCTCGTACATGGAGTTGCTTTGCGTCGATATGGCGAACGTGTCCAGCAGATTGGTCATCTCGATGACGGCGAATTGACGCACCACGGGCACACGTATGGCCACGTCCAGCAGCTGCTCGGCAATCAGGCGGCCGTGCTTGGAGCCGGCCTCCAGTTGGATTAGCTCGACGAGCACGGTCATGTACCATTCGAAATTGGTGACATACAGGTAGGAACTTTGAGCACATATCTCGATCACTTTGTAGAGCAGCTCATCTCGATACGCTGAGCCTTCGGCGCGCTCCATGTGGCCGAGCAAGCGTTTCACAATCTCCATGAGATTCTTTTTGGATACCATGCCATATAGCAGATCCAAGGCGCGTAATCGTATCGACTCGTCCTTGTCGTCCAGGCACGCCAATATCAAATCCTTGTGCGTCTGCACACTCTTCGGATGTGTTTTCAGTATCTTTGACATGGCCAGCAGGCCCAAGTATTTGACTTTAAATAAACAAAAGGCAGCAAATGTGAGATAGTAGTAAGCTTCTCCTGACAAAACGCATCTATTACGAACTTCACTATACAAAATATTATCAACATCGAACCACAATATTATATAATTGCCATAATTTACGATGGATCTTAAGAAAACTAAGTTCTTATATAAAAATGTTTATTGCTTTAAAAGATTTCTTTGCAAAACTTGCTTCGAGTTCTAGAAGGGCATTTAATATTTGATGACCGTTCTTTAGTTTTTTTTTTTTTTTTTTTTTTTTTAATATATTTGGAGCAATATATCTTAATACATCGATAAGATAATAAGTTTAAGATTAAGAATCTACAAACATATTAGTTTCCAGAAAAAAGGTTTGAAATTTAAATAAATATTAAATATAAGTTAAAACTGATGTGTTCTCGTTTAATTGGTATTCAAAACTAGCGGAAAATAGGTTGAACTGAATAATGAACCACGGCTAAAACTGATGAGATAGTAGAATAGTATATTAAAAATGAAACAACTTTTTTTTTTAAAGAATTGACAGACCTGCTGTCTAGATGCCGATTTATGCTTGATATGCAGTTGTACTTACGATTCTGGTCGGAGTCCACGATTAGGATGCGCAGCTTCTGTACGCACAGCTGTATGGAGGCACTGTGGTTGGGCATGCCGCTGCTGATGCTGATGAGCACCGCGATGACCGTGTTGATGCACTCGTAGAGGAGGCTCATTGCCGACGTGCTGTTTGGGTTGGACGGTTGGACACGGGTTGGCGGGTTAGGGCGGCGGTATATCAAAGAGTTCAGTTCGATTAAAGCGGCCCAAAAGAAGCGTAAAACAAAAAACAACAACAACAGCAACAGCAACGGCAACGGCAACAGCAACAATAGCAACAGCAAAAAAAATAAATTAAAAGAATAATAATATACACAAATTCTACTTGAATAATAAAAATTAATATAGATCTATGTATAAATGTATATATATACAACAGCTAACAATTAAAGAGTAGCATAAATATGCAAATAAAAAGAAAACAAAACAATAGAAAACTGTAAAGATTTCAATTTTGGTGCTCGAAGAGAAGCATTCAACGTAAGAGAGTAAGCGCAAGAGAGCTGAAGGGAGGAGAGCGCAAATGTAACTGAACATATATAAGAGACTTAACAAGCGTTTTATTTGGCTTATGTTTTCGTTTTCGTTTTTGTTTTTGTTTTCGTTTTTTTTTTATATATTTAATGTTTATCTGTACATCAGCTTTCGATCATCGAACAGCTGTGAGCGCAGTTTTGCAGTTTTTTGTTTTCGTCTTTTGGCAGAATTTCCACAGTTTATGGGTAATTTTTTGTTTTTGTTTTTTGTTTTTTTTTTAAATGATAAAAACTTGCCTATGAATTAGATTTGTGAGTGGCTCTATTAATTTCTTTCCTAGCCGGGGTTCTAAGGGAGTTAAAGCGCCAAACTGCAAATATGCAAAGAGAAAAAGAAACAAGCAACAAATTATACCATACACAATACATACAACCGTTTTTAAAATTATTTCTTTCCTTTTTAAAGACATACATAACACTTATTTAAACAAAGAGTAAAATAATATAAGAATAGAAAATAACAGATAAACGCAATTTTGAATTAAAATTTAATTGAACTTTACGCTGTTACTGTAGCGTACATACATACATACATCCATGTACATACATCAATATATATATATACTACATACATAGATATATACATGTACGGCATGTAGCTAGACTAGAGTTGGCTTCTTCGACTTTCAGGGACATCTCTTAGCTCGGAATTTTCGAATTCGAACGGGCAAAGTAAAACAAATAACAAATACATATGTATGTACGTATATGTTTGTATACAAATTTAAATAAATAGCGTAAAATAACCATATTTATGTACTCGTATGCATACGGTGAGGGCTTGTGATTGCGTGTTCCTTCTGTGTTTTAGTCACATATTTATATATATATATATATATATATATATATATATATATATATATATATATATATATTTATATATATATAAATATATATATATACATATATATATATACATATATGTGTTTCCGCTTAAAAAGAAAGAAGGTCTGGCCAACAGATACATCTGATTTAGATATGAGAGCCAAACAGGAGTATAACATTCAATTTAACTTTTTAAATACCACTTTCAACATATTCAACGTCAAAAATTAAACGTTGAAGCTTAATTGTTTTTATATTTATTTAACTATCTCTAAAATGGTTGGGATAACGTTCTTTTTACATGTTTTCAAACACTTTTAATTGGTTATGTTAACAGTTGAGTAGCATTTCGAAAACAACCTTCTTTTAGCAGGATAGCAGCAGGATAAACACATACATATACATATGTGAGTGCACATGATCAAAATATCAAATGTTCGATAACAACATTTACAGTTGATATAGAATTTTGAAGTGTATTTCTTGCATTTAAATACAACAAATTGTCCAATTAATGGGCTCAAATCGTGTAGAAATTGTATTGTGATTGTAAATATATGTAAACGGTGAAAAATCGAACGAAAATTAACGTAAATAACAACTTTCAGTTGCACAAATAAGAAAAAAAAAGAATTACAACTCAATCGTTAAAGAGAAATGCTTAAAGAAATTAAAACAAAAGCGCGTGCTGTTTATTTATTTTTTTTTTTTAATAAAAATAAATAATTTTCTTAATATGGCTGCTTGCTTCAATAAATAAAAGCGCGCCGATAAAAACCTGGAAATAATTTCAATTAGGGGCTGAGTCAATTTGCGTCCCAGCGCCGGTTCAATAGTTGTGAGGCTCGCGAACTGTTTTTTTGTTTTTTGTATAATTTTTTTTTTAAATATTCGTTTTTGGTTGGGCAGGTAAGGGAAGTGGAGGAGTAGGAGTTGTGTTAATTAACTTGATAGACAAATATTCAGTTCGTATTCATATTATTGTACAGCAAAAAAAGGTTTTTATTTTTTGAACACAATAAATGTATAAAGAAAAAAAAAGAAAACCAAAAAGGAAACTCATTAAGTAACACGGCACTGCAAAGACTCACCAGTTTTATGATTTTAATTAGCATCCAATTATTTGTCGACGTGGTCATGAGTTTGAAAAACACAGGCGCCAAAGGTAGATAGTTTTTTGGATTCTTGCGCGCCAGCTCACAAATGACATTAACAGCAGCCGATTGTACACCTAAGAATTCAATTATTATTAACTAATATTCGACCTATGTATTTGTCAATGGCGCACCTGGATCCGGATCCTCGAGCTTCTCTTTCAGTTTGGGAAATGCAGGTCGCAATGCTTCAGGATAGCGCAAGAATACCTTATACATCATCAGCACAGCCTTCATGCGCAGGTATGGTTTTGTCGAGCTCATCTGTGCGAAGTAACGAAGAAATACAGTAAAATCGGTCAACTTGAGCATACAAATATAACGGCACGCACCAATGTCATAATATCATTGGCCAGATCCCGCGATAAATCTGGCGATATAAAACAACTAAGACCGCTCAGCGCCACGCCGGCATCGTATTGATTCTGTGAGTTGAGGTCCTTGCGTATCATATTCGTGGTTAGCATGAGTAGCTGCAATTCGATCGAATTCAATTTGATTAGATCGATTTAATACATTTTTGAATTAACGGGTGCTTACCTCGCTGTCCGGATGAAAGCATTGACTGGCGGCCAGGTAACCGATTCGCTTGCATGTAAAGCGCGAGGAGCTCATCACCTCAATTATATTGAAGCCTGCCCACGAGATGTCATATCCGAGCATTTGTATCTATTAATAAAAGCAATCAATACAATACCTAAATCACAAAACCTCTCAACACATTGATTTTCAGTCAATTATAGTAATTTCCTGTCAAGCTTAGGAAAAATAAGCCTATTTATCATTCAAAACTGCTTTCTTTTGCCGATGATAATTAGCATAGACTTTGACATTTGGATTTAGAGTTTAGCACAATATTCCTAAATAACTCAATAAAGTCATCAACCATCAATATGCTAGCTACCTTCGAGAGAAGGGAAGATGTAAGATGTCCTGTGGTATTCCTCGATGTTCGTCAAGCCTTTGATCACATCTGGCGCAAGGGCAAATACAGCTAATTCTGAATTGTCCAGAGAGAGGGACTGGATTTGATGTATCAGGTAGGCTGGAATTGCTGTGCGAACATTCTCAAAAGGTGAAATCTTACTTATAAAAATAATTGAACGTATACCAAGAAACTAATACGGTTACATTTAAGTGATTTATGGATACAACCACATTAGGTGGTTATCTTAACTTATATTTCGAGCTTTTAGCTCCCAATGAATCCCATTAAGGGGGTTTTTATATGTTTACGCTCAAAAGCTCTCTTCAATCTCTTGCGGCACTCTGTGATTGCACAGTTGTTGCGGTTGGCTGGAGCTGCCTCCGCGTGGATCGAGGCTGGACTTACATAGGTTAGCTTGGCCACTGCATTGCACTTGACGCTGATATTGTCCTGACGCAGCTCCTGTTTGATTTCCTCAATGCACTGCGATATGTATTTGGCCTGTGGAGTATATAAGAAAATTGCTTATATATCAATTACAAATACCAAATAGCTCCTAAATTGGCATGTGCAGGTCGTTGTGTATATATGTATGTGTGCATGGAGATTGCAAAAAAAAAATTCAAAGCATGTCCAATCACGCTGAGGTATCATGGCCACTCTGCATGACCCATGTGATAGACGAGTCGAAGCAAAAGTTATAAATTAACATCATATATAAAAAAAAAATACCAGAGTCAAATGATTCAGTTGGGTCATCACAGTTCGTGTCTGTGGTCAAGTACGGGGAGAGGGCTGTCGGTTGCTATCAGTTGGCATTCATACAGTTTCAGTTGGTATGCAGATTGCGCATAAAGGAGCGTTTGTTGCTAGATCAATAGAAAAGTTCAAATTGGTGGGGCTGTGGAGATTCTGAAGAATGAGCTTAATAATCAGAAAAAGGAGGCGGGTCTGGGCAGCTTATATATATATACAAGCCAATCCCCACGACAGCCAAATATTCAATTTTTTGAATATATTTTATAAAATGTTAGCGTCATCAGCTGCAGATCTCCTGTGAGGTCATGAGAGCAAATGTTTTTGGTTTGATAAGGAAACGCAAGCTTAAAGGTAATAAGAAAGTTCGGCTTTGCACAGCCAGCGCGTTTTCATTCGCTGTTGCGGGTGTGTGGGTGTGCGTGTGCTTGTGCTTGTATCTGTGTGTGAGGTGGCACATCAGGGAAATGAGCTGAAAGACATCAATAGAGAGACAAAGAGAGCGAGACGCTACAAACTGCCGCTAATTGAGTCAAGCTTTTGAGCCTTGCGGGGCTAGCAGATGCTGACAGCACACACACACACGCCCACGCCAATGCAAATGAAGTTTGACAGCTAATTAACAAGTTCTTTTGGCCGACAGGAACAACAACAACAAAATCTATTTGGCGATGTAGCACTTGCCTCATTATCCTTGTTATTTCGTATGCCGCGCACAAGGTCTGTCAAGTTTTTATCAAACATGCGCTCGAAATTTCCCTTCACTTTTTTTAACGCCATTTCGTCGACGTCGACGTTGCAGTTGATGCGTGCGCTGCTTTTGTTGCTCTCGTTGTTTTTGTTGTTGCTATTGTTTTCG
Organism: Drosophila borealis; assembly: GCA_035045885.1. Taxonomy (NCBI): domain Eukaryota; kingdom Metazoa; phylum Arthropoda; class Insecta; order Diptera; family Drosophilidae; genus Drosophila; species Drosophila borealis. The sequence continues at coordinate 2,631,223 of JAWNOR010000112.1, forward strand.
CCTCCAGAGCAGCAATATGGTTGCTTGAAATTTTAATATAACAACTCGACAGCCACAGCAGCAACAACAAAAAGAAAATAATTTAAATATGTATTGGTAATGCCAGCCGGCAGCGTCAGATTTTCTCTTTTCGTTTGTTCTTTTGCTTTGCACTTGCAAAAATCACTGCCAACGCGAATAGCACTCCAAACTGCGAATCCAAACTGTTGACGCCTTTCGCTTTGATAAGCTGCTGAACTTGTATGCGCTTAACCGATTTCAGTTTTTAATTGTTGCCGATAAGCGATGTGGCTTAGCTTGGATTCCAGTGTTATTTTTTGCAATTGATTTTTTTTGTCGCTCTTTTACAAGTTTGTTGTGCTATTTGTTTATCGCCCGACAAAAAAATATTGCATCCGATATTGCATAAACCATCGATAAGAATATTCCGATTTCTACATTATATCGATATACTATTTCAACTTAATAACGTGCAAGACATCGGGCATATTTTGACTGGTTAGACAAAACTTTTCTTCCCACTAAACTAAAAGCACATTCCAAAATTTTTACCAGTTGAAAAAGGAAGGCATATTTCATTTAAAATAGATAACCATTTATTTAGAATTTGTGGAGTAGCTTTTAATATATTAACATGTAAAATCGTTTCTTTCATTATTCGAATTATAAATGAAAACATTTTATTTGACATTTCACTAAAATTGCTTTAAAACGATTTTAAAATTTTACATAGTTAATTAACAAATTGTTATAGCATTAACAATTTATATGAGATATATAACAGACAAATTCGAGTCTTTAATATGATTGATTAATTGATTTCATGAAGGAGTTCGTTTGATGTGTAGAATAAACGTGCTGAAATGGCCGCAAAATGTTTTAATTTAATACAAGATAATTTCGAATTTTCTAATACTTTTGGCACGGATAACAACGCAATGTGCTGTGTTCGAGTGTATTTTCTTTCATTTGATTACAACGCTTTGTGCTACAATCATTTCTTTTTGTGGCAAAAAAAACGTTTCGTTTGAACTGTTGAATGTTCTTTGCTTCTTACTTCTGGTTCGGAGAGATGTCAGTAGAGTAGAATACTTTCCTGGGGATATTTTGGCAATTATGATACATTTAAAAACGCTTGTCTTGTAACAACAATATGCAGGTAGCTCGCGTGTGGTAATGGCCTTTTAAGCTAAATACTTTTGTTTATCTTTCCTAATGATGACGAAATAAGAGCACGATGCAATTTACATGACATCGCAACAATTTACAGCCCTGTATTTTAAAAGTGGGCGTTGAGCCAAATCAACTCGGTCAGAACTGTTATCTTTTACTCGGTTATTGTTGTTGTCGTCGTTGTTGTCATTGTTGTTGGCACTGGGATAAAGCGCTTCCTGATTGTGAGTATCACAATCTTCCGCCTGAGTTAACCGTTAGTCCCAGGACAGTAATGGAGTGTGACCATGGTTTGCAAACTGTGATGGTGTTTGCGGATGCATGCTGTAGCGACCTCCCATGTGGCTTTTGGAGGTGCCAAACACATTGCTCAAGCGCCAATGCTCGAAGGTTAACGGTTTGCTGAGGTTGGTATCCCGCTTTTTATAATATTCATTGAAGTCCAGACGGGTGCCAAACAGCTGCAGATTGGGATCGTCGCTGGAGTTAAGCGCCAGCAGAAAGCCACCTACTGCTTTCCCATAGGACACGGCAAATCCTTCAAGCGTCCGACAGGAGGTTATAAGCTTCTGCTCGAATATCTTGCGCTCCTGATCGCGTTCCATTTTTTGTACAGTGGTCAGACCATAACGTCCGGTCTGTTCGGAATCGGCGATTGTTTTAGCCATTTGCTGACGTGCTTCCAATTCAGCGAAGCAGTCTTGATAAAAGTTGGCCTGCCAATTTTCCAGCGAAATGATATTCTCATAAACCACCTCAAGATGGCTTTCCATGTTCGTTGACGTGTTCACAAAGCATCCAATGCTGATCGCGTGCAAAAACTTGGAGTGTGCGTCGAGGATGTCATCCAAAGCCTTGGCCTGTTGCATGCGCTTCTGCAGTTCCACCCAGTTGCATTCGATCACTTCGAAGAGTACATAGTACTGCATTTGATGAACAAAGTGCATGATTTCCGACGTGAACAGATGCAATCGGTAGGTGGCTTTGGCAATCTCACTGCCCATCGAACGCAATGCCTGAAAATATATAAATATACCCATTAACCATACATAGAAAAACAGTAAAACACGGATTTAAACTATACGGCGGCTATCGATATATTTATATATATCGATAATATTAACAGCGTGCAGAGTGTGAAACTAACAATCGCACTTATCATTGTTTACATACGTGACTGCGTGACTGAGCATTTGCTGTCTTATCAGTCGCACAACTCCATAATGGCATTGTCAATTTTTAAGGATTTACCTGGGGAGCATCCGCGCATCTTGATACCGTCGCTATGTAGGCAATTCTATCACCTGGGCTGGGTAACCGGGACTGGTGGCGGCATGAGCATTAAATACAAGCAAGTGCATCACGAATATTGTCCCCATGAAAATAACCCTGAATGACTTTTGAAACAGCAACGAAATCTATATCGCGCCTTCGGGGGTACAAAAGGAGCGTATGCAACCGGAAGACCTGTTTGTGCAAGACATAGATGGCAAGGATTTGCAATTGCCACCAGAGATCAAGGGCCTGAGCAAGAGTCAGTGCACCCCGCTCTTTATGCTGGCATACAGACATCGCAATGCCGGCGCAGTCATTCACACGCATTCCCAGCATGCCGTAATGGCAACATTGCTTTGGCCGGGAAAAACGTTTCGTTGCACACATCTGGAAATGATAAAGGTACGAGTCCTATGCAGAAGGCAGTAATTTGCTAATTTAATCTATTGTAGGGCGTCTATGATGAATCTGATAAGCGCTATCTGCGGTACGACGAGCAGTTGGTTGTGCCCATTATTGAGAACACGCCCTTCGAACGGGACCTGGCCGACAGCATGTATGCGGCCATGATGGAATATCCTGGATGTTCAGCTGTTCTCGTACGTCGCCACGGCGTCTATGTTTGGGGTCATACATGGGAAAAGGCTAAGACTATGTAAGTAACTACCTACATATATGTAATTATTAAGGAAATGTGCGATTGTCTGAATGCTTACAGGTCGGAGTGCTATGACTACCTATTCTCCATTGCCGTCCAGATGAAGCAGGCCGGACTGGACCCGGAAAAGTTTGAGAACGCGTTGCAGGCATAAGCATGCATAAGCATTAAGCTAATATATATATAATATGTACCTAATGAAGTACATGCTGATAAAAAAAAATGTGTTTATACATTTGTACCAACAAATTGCTGATGTATTTATACACATACATCCGTACGTAGTCATATTTTCTATATTGAAAAGAAATGATAGGGCTAGCAGGGCGTAATCCATAATCTACCACTAATCGTTATACCAATTGAGAATTTATGATCTTCAAATTGTTGGCGCACTTTGTACAGCACACAGTGCGAGTACGAGCACCAACAGCTGCTCATGTTAGTTAACAGACCGGTAACGAGCGAGAGGGAGAGAGAGTGCAAACTCCAACAGACTATCGATTTTTTTTATTGGTCAGTATTTGTTTTGTGTGTGTGCGTGTGTGTCAAAAAATGAACGAGAGCTCAGCAGTCGAGTGTCAGAGCAAAGCGGAATTAGAGAAAAAAGCACATAAAAATCAACGATTGCCGCTGCTTGCTCATTATTTGACGTTTTGCATTTTAGGTGTAAGCATTTAACGCGGGTTAATCATATATTGCACAATTTTTAATGAAACACTAATTTGTTTCTTTTTTTTTTTTGGTTTCATTAAATCGCAGTTCCAACAAATCAACAAAAACAATTGAAATGTCGCTGCAATCGGACGCCGTTTTCCAGAAAATTATCGAAGGCTTGAAGGATAATGCCGCCAAGGCCAAGGCCATTAACGGCGTGTTCCTCTATAAAATCACCAAGGATGGCAAAGTAGCCAAGGAATGGAGTAAGTAAATGTGCGAACTTCTAATTACACACGCGACGCAAACGATAATTCACTGTGTAAAGTTCAAAGTGCAGTTAACAGTCGCGTACTTCGGCACCAGCTGCTGTTTAGATAATAACGCCGACCTAATTGATTAAATTAATTAACAGCCCTCGACTGCAAGAGCGCCAAGGCGTATGAGGGACCCGCCCAGGGCGTCAAGGTGGACACCACATTAACGGTTGCCGATGAGGACATGGTCGACATCGCCTTGGGCAAGCTGAATCCCCAGGCTGCCTTCATGAAGGGCAAATTGAAGATTGCCGGCAACATCATGCTGACGCAGAAGCTGGCGCCTCTGCTCAAGACGGACGCCAAGTTGTAAATAGACATTTTGGTGATTTCACAATCTAACGCACACCGACGTACATACATATATCCCACATATGTATGCACAGTTTGTATCGCATTTTTTTTGTTTTACTTTGCATCATCGTAATTGCGATATTTTCGCCGTGTTTGCACAATGTGTATGTGTGTTTTTTTTTGTATGTTAATACTATGTGTAATTAGAAAATAATACATAAGCCTAGAAGGAATTTATGCTCGATTTATTATTGCATTCAATCTAATTATATACCAAGAACAAAGTACCTGGCGAGTACGTGTACTTTAAACCTGCGCCCTGATACCCAGATATCGATAGCCTAGCCCCTTATCATGGTTCGGCAATAGCAAATGTGCAACGGGAAGTCGACTACTGTTAAGCGTTTGTTTCAGTGCCATGGATTAGATTACGTGCCAAGGTATGCGCTAATCTTATCCATTAAAGAAAAACAGAATTCTCCATTTCCTATAGAGGGACCAGTCGGAATTTGGCAACAGGGATATCTTGCCCGACTGACACTATCAAAACTTTGCGTCCAATAAAAAAAATAGTTTCTTACTTTGTATAGCCTGTACCCGTTGAAAATGGATAAACATTTTAGAAGTAGACGTCCTTCCCATAAAGTATATAACTATATAACTAAGCTCATTTAAACGAAGATGGTCATAACTCAAAACGCACAATTTCCCAATAAAATAAATAAAAAGCTTGAAGCAAAAATAACAAATAATTAAATAATGCATCATTACATCAAAAGTCGCGTGTTTACTTATGACAGCCTTCAAGTAAATGAGCGATATAATCTGTATAATGGCAACGACCCCATAAACTATGAACTAGAGACTTTGGAGCGTAGCTCCTTCATTTACAATGAATGATGAAGTTTGATTTAAAAAATAATCGATGACTCGCCCGTTTCCATAAAATCGATTAGAATCGATTTTTATATTGGGCTTGTTGGGTGTCTGGAGCTCGCAAGAGCAAGAAATACAGAATTTGGATAGTAGGTTCGCGTGGAGTATTTTTGGTCCCCTCATTCACCCCCGGATTTTGGTTTCAATAACCAGCTATTCTGTATATAAGTGGAGATTTTAAATATTTATTTACTCACCTTGGCGTTGCCCATTTGTACCTTCCAAATTTTTGTGGACAATACGAATTCCATGTGCTTGATGCGCCAGAGTGGCTTGAATAGCGCCTTGTATGTGGGCATTGCGGGTTCCAGCATGGTGGCCAACGGTCCACGGACCGTGTATTGCAATGAGATGACATCCCAGCCGCAGTCACCGGCATATGGCGTCTTAACCACCACATCCAAATGATTTAGTATATCTGGATCATCATACTGGGCATTGGTGCAGCGCAGGGCGGCATCAAGCATTGCGGATAGATCGTGTGAGTAAATGTCGGTGCCAATTTTCTCCAGCTCATCCCTGCGGAAGCCACAAAACAAGCAAACAAACTGAAAAGCAGGTCATATTTTGAATTTGTTCTTGAACGCACTTCATGTTCTCGATGAAAATGCTGACAAAGTCGCCTTGGCCAAGCAATAGATAGCGACGCATCCCCTGCAGATGATCCAACAGCTTGTGTGGTCCAACCATAATGTCCAGCACATGCTTAGAAGTTTGCGAATAGCAAGTCTCAATGGCCGCATGCCAGGTTGTGTCTGGCACGTACGAAAAGATGTGGGAAACTGAAAAAAGTGAATGGTTAGCGAAAAATTGTTCCAATGATGCCATATATAATGAACAATGTATATTTATATCGATGTCGGCTTACCATGATTGTCAATAACGTACTTTAGCTCCTTACGGCCCTTTACCGCTTCCTCCATTTTGCATATTTCACGCAAGAAGTTAATGCTTTTGCCGGTTTTAAGTATCTTGTCGGCCAGTTCAAGTGTGATAAATTTGGGTAGCATGCTGTGCCGCAACCGAAACTTATCGTGCCAGAGTCGATCAGCGCCGACCTCGTCAAGCGATTCAACAAAGAATTCCCCGTGGCTATCCTCGATGCCACCCTCGAGCATCCATTTTGAGATCATGCGTACCAATGGTCCACAGCTCACGGTCAACAGGTCATTGGCCAGTTTATTGATCATGGGATCACCATTGTTTAGAAATTTATATAGCACGGAAGCCAGGTCACCGCCCTTCTTTAGCTGGCAGGCATCTGCAATTTTTGTTAGCCATTGCATGCGCCGCAGTGGCTCCATGTACCAGCAAAGCAGCTTCATTAGCGTCAGCTGCTCGCGTTGTCTGTCCAACCAGCTCTGATCGCGATCGACGAAGTCTCGCATCTGCGTCTGACGAAATGCGTTAAGCTGATCCTGCAAGAGTGCCACCTGCCCATGAAATTCGCTCATCTCCAGTTTCAGCTTTGCCATGAATGCCTGGCCCATACTGCCCATGGCATTGTAGCCGGTCATTGTATTCGAAAATTTGGACACCCGATCATGATAATAACCTAGCTCGGACAGCCGCAATAGCATACCACACTGCACTGGTGAGATGGTCTTCATTGTGAGCGGATCGAGCTTGAAGCGCCCCGTAATAACATCCTTCTTAAGATACTTTCCCTGTACGCCCATAAACGAATATATCGCGTTCTGCACAACATCATGATCGGTATTGACGTTATTTTGCTTTGTTGTATCCAGAATGTAGTTGGGCAAAGGTAGGTTGCCTAGACCCACGCTCGTCTGTGTCGGATCGTAGCTGCAGGGCTTTACTGACATCCCATTTTTATTGCCATTTAAGCCTAGTCCATTAGATTGGAGGACGCTGCTGCACGAGCTTCTGCTCGTGTTGTCCACTTTGATTGACGAACGTCGACTAGGTTGCTGTCCAATTTCGTTCAAGGGGACGTACTGTGCATCAGTTTCCAGGCTAAACAATATAAGATTCGATAGAAGGTCCCGCATACGCTGATCTTCAATCTGCAACAGCATGAGTAAGAGTATTTGGTGCGTCATCCAATTACAGTTACACTCACCTCACAGGAAGCAACAACGTAATGCTCGTGGAAGACCGATCCAGGCTTATCTTCCTCGCCCCACATCGGGTTCGACTCCAATATAGTCATAATCTTGTCTAAGCAATCATCCTCGGTCAGTGGCGGTGGACTATCAAATATATCGGGGCACTTATTAATATACTGAACGGCAAGCGGCACCATTCGATCTGAAAAGTAAGAAAAATCATATAAGAAAAAAGAGCCAGTGTAAGAACTGCGTATTTTACCTAATAATTCCTGCGAGTCCTTGGGGTGTACGCCCTCCCTGAGTTTCGATATAAGGCTTTTAAATTCATACCCAATATTTTTGCTACCTGCGTTGTTATTCGAGTTCGACATTTTTTGGTTGTTGTTTTGCTAAAGTACTTCGTTTGCCAATTTATAGTATATATAAAATCGTTCGCCAAAATTATGGGAGGCGCGCGCGTTTGTGTTTCTGCCAAAATTGGCGGCGAGGTGAAAAACAACAACTGCTGGACGAATGAGCGGATAACACAGCTGCACAGACTTCACTTGTGCTTTCCTATCGAATGCCTCAATTCACATGCTAAAAATGGCAACTCAAAAACAAAACTAAAACGGTAAAGCGCCTAACTGGATACTATTTGTTAATAATAATAAAGGCAGAGAGCTCGTTTGAATTTGTTTGCTGCCAAACAATTAAGAAAAAACGAGGGATGCTAGCAGGTTCTGAACTGAACTGTATGCAGTGGTTCCCAAAATGTTGATTCAATTCTATTGCAAAATCATTCCAGTCTTTGCTTTACAGAAAGTTAGGTGGCTGTCAATTTTGGTTCATAATCAGAAAAACCGACGGGAGTCGAACGCATGCTAAAGGAGCCTACTTGGGCTTAAGCTTTAACTTGAATAATACAAGTTACAGTGACTGCTACTCATAAATATTTAAAAAAAGTATTAGTATTTAAACGATATTTAATATGCAGTCGTCAATTACGTACGATTAATCGAAACACGCCATCGCTTAAGAATGTTGAAAATATAATATAAAATGTTTGCTCTGATTTTAAAAACTATCATTGGCATAATATTCTAACCACTACTGTATTTATTATACAGAAGATTCATTTTAATTTCATTATTAATAACTGTTAACTTCGATGAAGGTTTTTCATAGGTTGGCAGAGCTGCGACTTATTTGCCATATTCGTGACAAGTAACTGGTACATAAATGTCGCACAGCTCTAAGCTCAACAAGCACAATAAATTTAAATGGCATCTTTAAGCAACCTAAAGCAAATACCTCCATTGTCCTCACCAACGGGCGTGGGGCATCGCCACAACTATATACCAGAGTTGGAGCAATATCCAACAATTAATCTAAAGAACGAGCTGCTCAATCCATCAGCTCACCGCTTTTCTGTGGGCCACAGCTTCATACCGGTCGAGAGCGAAAGCGTGCCGAAGCGCATTTCGCGCACATTCTTCGATGGCGGCTTTTGGGAGTCGCTCGCGGAGGCGCGTAGCGAAAAAACGCGCGAACAAGCGCCTCTTATAAGTAAAACAGCCGATTATGTTGCGTATGTGCTGGACCTCTATAGCAGATTTAAATTAAAGGTATTTCCTCACACACAGCAGCTGAGCGCTGAGCGCATTGCCCAATATGCTGAGACCAGGTGCGATCTCTGTTCTCTATATAGTTTATATACATGATACTATAAGACTTATTCTTATATATTTGCAGAGATTGGGTAAACAGCTCTGTTCGCTACATCGCTTGGCACGTGCATCTCTTTAAACTGGCCGTTGCCGGCGTGGACGACGTGGTGCGTGTTTACAATAAGATTACAGATAATAATGCCGGCATTGGCCCCGTGCTAAAAAGCCCAACACAAACCCAAATAACATGCATGGCCTGGCGGCCGTTGTGTGCCTTTGAGCTTGTGGTTGGCTGTCGTCAAGGCTTGTGTTTTTGGATAATTGACAACAACCTGCATCTGGGTCGCACCATCAATCCCAGTCACACATTGAAACAGTGCGTAAATCTCCAGCCGATGCGTGCCATCACTCAGCTTTTATTTGTATTTTCAGTCCGGACAATCTACCCATCAGCTCGATGCAGTGGAACAAGGATGGCACCTTGCTGGCCACCGCCTCCATTGGTGATCGCGCCATACTCATTTGGCATCCTGACAGTAAAAAGTTGAAGCCGCTGAAACGTCTGGGTCCACCAGGTTCTCTGCTCAGCTGGTCACCGTGCAATGAGTGGATCTTTGCGGCAACTGTGGATCGCGTTTTTCGCGTGTGGAAATGTCACGATCGCTGGACCTCAGATCGCTGGGTATGCGACGGCGGCAACGTTCAAGCCGCCTGCTGGTCACCCTACGGTCGCTTTCTGCTATTTGCGAGCACTGCTGAGCCAATATTATATCGTCTTCAATTCGTTCAGCTGCTTCTCCAGTCATGTAAGTGTTCGGTCCAGACTTAATCACTTACCCAATACGGGCACTGCTGGTATAGTGCGTGTCTGTTAAGTTATTGCAAGCACACGCCTCGCAGCTTGCCCAAGAGCAAACCCAAAACTAGTTAGGTTGGCATGCAACAGGTAGGCGACTGCTCAAGCATCCAGATCGTCTGTATAATGCTGCCTACATGCTTTGTAGTATTCAAAGCTCGTAGTATCTTTAATGTTTCATAAACTGATTCCCATTTGCCTTGCTACAGCGAAATCCGATGATAAGGAAGTGCTGCCTGTTGCCGATCTAAATGCGTGCACCTTGGATAGCAGCAAGCACACGCTCATTGGAGGCACTGTCCAGCAGTTGGTATGGGATCCGCAGGGCAAATATCTGGTGATCACCTTCAAGTCAACCAATTCCATAGCCATTTTCCGCACATACATACAGAAGTACGATTTGCAAATATCGGGCGGTTACTATTTAAATGGCCAAACGACGGCCGAGTATCCCAGCTTCGTTTGCTTTCAGCCATTGAACAAGGACAACGATCGCTCGGTACTGACCATTGGCTGGTCAACTGGTCGAATTCAGTTCTATGCTTTAGATTAAACGATTCTATGTGAATAGGATTTATTTATTTTGTATGTATTTGGTTTTTATAAGCGTTAATAAAGGTACACAATTAACATGTTGGAATTAAAATAACAGCTCGCTGACAGAGGAGCATTTGATCTTGTGCTAAGAGTTAGACTTAGATGCTAAATGTTTTTGTAACTGAAAAGTACAAATAATTGACACAAAGCTGAAGCTGAAAGATCTATTGAGAAACAAGTCTAAGGTATTGTCTTCGGCTATGTTATGGTCGTGCACAAGACCAAATGTGTCGCGTTTTCAAATGTACTGGGATAACAATCATACCATAAATATGTATATTATATACAAGAAATATGCCAAACAGAAATATAACGATTTCCATATACTATGTAATATACGCATATATACATATATGCTTACACATACATATACGAATAACAAAACAAACATTCAAATGATTATCAAACATAATAAGGATACATAAAGGTTAGACGTCCATGCTAAGCGCATGTAGCATCACACTTGGAGAAATACTAAATTTAATGTGTATTTTAAAATACGACTGCTGGTGTGGATGTGTTTGTTTATACTTAGTACAGATCAGAGTTGCGTTTATATTGGTCCCAGTGCCTGAAGGCGCATTAGATGTCCCCATTCTAAATGTCTCCATAGAAATAGCCCAGCGCCTGGGCAGCACGCACGCGCACCGTCACCTGCTCATCCTTGAGCAGCACTGCAATCTTGCTAGCCACAGACTCGGTTTGTGCATTCCGCTCGCTAAGGAAATTGTGCAATATGCCTACGGGTAAAAATATTTATAGATTTCGTCCACTGTCAACATTGGGATGGCCACCTACCGATTACAATGGCCGCACTGCCGCGCACTTCCGGCCACTGGCTACGCAGCTTGGGCATGCACGAGTCTATAAAGTCCTGGATGTGTTCGGTCAGTTCCAGTGCCTGTTAGTAGTTGAAATGTAAATGGTTTAGAGTATCGCAAATATCTTCTCATACTTACGATCACTTTGACAAAATCTACGACAAAGTTGCTGTAGTGAAGTGGACGTTGCTGATCCGCGTCGCTAACGAGCTGCTGCTGGGCAATCTCATTGACGCGCACGGCGCGCAGCAGGCGGCAGACACGTCGAAGGGTGCCTTTGCAAGCGGAGGCAATGGCCGGCTCGCTCTCGCTCAGGTGGAGCAGCAGCGGAAATAGATTGGCAAAGAGCTGCTCGCGAAGTGCCTCCATCGATGAGGTTGGCGAACTGCTGCCGTCATCATGTTTTGATTCGCACAAATCCCCGAATAGAATAATTGCCGCCTCGCGCATTTCCATCGAATAGCTGCCAAAGAAGGGACGTATGCGTATGGCCAGCGATACATGAAAGGGCTCGACTCGATCACTGGGCAACGCCTGTAAAATGCGAGAGAGTCCGCGCATGCTTTCCAGCGGTATATTGATGAGACATTCACCAACAGTATCGTCGACGCCCTTGAGCAGAGCTTGTATTGCCATCTCCGAATAGCGCGGTGACTCGTGTTCGCCCAGCTGGCCTACATAGCCCATGCCCTGCAGACTAAGGCCTCGCACAACCGCATTGGGATCGCTAAGAGCGGCACCCAGATGTAGCATAAGGCAGCTGGCCAGTTCGCCGCACGGCTTGAGCGGCACAAGGCGTGAGTACAGCCCAACGGCTGCAACGCGCTGGCCATCATGGGGCGAGGCAACATATTTGCTCAGAGCATTTACCAGCTGGCGCATGCCAGGGCTGGTTAGCTGAAGCTGATTGGCCAGCCCAATGGCCATCGGGGTCAATAGCTCAATGTAACTGTGCCAGTCCGTGCTGGCAGCCAGTTGGGTATTAACCGTCAGCACGGTGGCAATTTGCTCCATCTCCAAATTGTTGAGGAATGCCTGAAACGTTTCGAGTGCTATTTGGCAGGGATTCAGTTTGATTAGCTCCTTGTTGGGCACAAATCCAAACTTGCTGGACGACTTATTCGGCTGGCTGGGACTTGCCGGCGGTGCTGCAGGCATGGGTGCGGCCAGATTCGTATAGCTGGACAGTGAAGTCAACAGCATGCTGAACATCTCTGCAAATCTTGCCTTCAATTGCTGCAATCAAATCCACAACCAATTAATGCACAAATCCCGGAATCTCGCCCACTGGCTACTCACATCATGTATGTCCTTGCAGGGCAGCATCTCGTGCAGCGCACAAAATATGGCAAACGGCTGAATGCTGGCCAATCTTTGACGATCGCTCGACATGCCACTCGCATCCTGCGGCTCGTGCAGGCAGGCGCCGCTGAGCAGCTGCAAAAAGTTGTCCAGCATGAGGCCTGTGAGCTCCGCATCATTGCAGACCAGATGCCAATACTCAACAAGATGCTCATCGTACGGCAGGGGCTGTTGCAGCATCTCCGCGCAGACGAGCTTCGGATGGTGCTTGGTCAAAGCCACCAGGGCCTTAAGTACGCCAGACTTGGCACGCGGCACGTCGCACAGTTGCAGCGCCACGAGACTGTCCTTGACCAGATCGGGTATGGCATGGAACAGCTCTGAGCCCTTCTGCTGTATGAAGAACTTCAGAACAACACTCGCGCCAATGGTGGAGCTCTGTTCCGGATCGCGCAGAGACTGCAACAAAGTTTTGCTTAAAAAAAAAAGAATTTAATTTAAACATGGGTACCAAACTATATACTTTATTGATGCAAAAAAGTATAGATATATATGTATGTCTATATCAAAGTTTTTACTTAAAACATTGCCAAACAACGCATCCCTGAACGCGAGGCTTATGTGTTTGAGCGTCGGACTTACAAGCGAGAATCCACTTTTAATATCTTATATTTGTATATTAGGCAAAAATAATAAATAAAAAATAAAACAAAAACTGAAAAAAATGTGATTATGCAGATAATAAAATGCTTCGATGTTTGGCTTGGGTTGCTTTGTATCTGTCTAAAATTGGCTCGTTTTTTGGGCCGGGAACCACGACTTTTTTTAGAACAAGATATTGTTGTCAAATAAATTATAGGGTAGCACAACATAACGATTAGCTATTAAGTTTGGTCGAAAGTATCTTTAAAAACAATAAATGTTGAAAACAATTAAATAAGCATACCAACTATTTCTATAGAATCCAGGTCAATCAAATTAGGAGCTCGAAAAAGCGTAATGAATTAAAAAAACACTAAGTAAAGTTGACTTTGTCTTAGGACTTTGAATAATATTTCCTTATTCTAATCAAGTCGGTCCCGGAACTAGCTGTCATCCGACACAACATGCCTGAGACGAGATTTTATCTCATAGCCGTAACATCAAAGACTATTACGAAATGAGTGGAATATTCAACATTTTCGGCACTTTCTGTCAACTGGTAAGATTATAATGGTAAAATTGGAAAGGCCAAGGATCCAGAAGAAGAGGACCATAACAAACTATATATTCTTTAGGCTGCCTCAGCTGCAAATACAATCTTATTCGGGCCCTTGGACGATGAAGCATCTGCTGAAGAGGATGAAAGCCAGGAAGTGTCCACTGATGATGCGGATGAGATGTCCGACGAGCCAATCAATATCAGCTCGAGTCCTAATAAGGAAAGGGAAGTTCACTGCGTCTGTGAGGAAGTTAATGGCCGTTTACATAAGCTCTACGATCTGAAGGATTACGTTTTTGATCCTCAAGACGATATGCACCAGGCTATGCGTCGTGAGGAAGCTCGTCAAAAAGCGCAAGCCGGCGACTCCCAGCCCCTAAGCCTGACGCGAAGCATCCGGCGCACGGTAGAGCAACACTTGCAGTTTGTTTCTGAAGATCGGTTTTAAATAGTTTATTTTCATTATTCATTCACATATTCCAAAATGTACTATTCGATTGATGTTAATGGTTTGTTTTTTCCAAATTTTTATTTTGATACCTGATATGAGATTGTAAGAGACACAACTAGAAGATTTCATTAGCTGGAAAGAGATAGCATGATAAGCATTTATATAAAACATATAAATATATCGGTCAGCAGCCTTTCGTTCTGGCACTATACATATATGGGATTAACGTTTTTTATTACGAAGTCTACAAATCAATTTGAAACCCACAATTTGGCCTGTTGGCTCATGTAGAGCATATTTTACTTTTTGTATAGGTTTCTTAAATATCTCTATTGCCCGATCGTCATTATGGCAGCTGTAAGATGCAATTCTTGCGAAAAATGTTGACAATGCAAATCTAACGCATATATTACTTTCAGCGAAAGGAGCATCCTATGTTTAGTTTCAACAGGGATTGGTTTGCAGATACCCAGGCGAATGGGTAGACGTGCGATGCCATATCGACTAAGCTTGTCATCCTGAGATCCTTAAATTTGCTTTACTTTTATTTGTTTTTTTATTTGTCTTCCCGAATATTGCCTATTGTAACTATAAATAGGTGACTTTTAAATTGTAACCTGGGGAAATATCGATTTTTTTATCTTTTGCCACAGTTTTGTCTTGATTCCTAGAGGAGTTCATCAAGAGTCTACCAAAAATTGTTATAGGCGTGGCGTGGCAAAAGAACTTGAAGGCCGAAATACCCTAGGACATTGCACAAATATACTCCTTTGTCGTTTGGGAACAGAATGATTAACTAAAGACAACGTCTAGTGCGCTCCGTGTTATGACATTCAATAATATACCCTAATTTTGATCGAGTACGTCCCGAGCTAGCTGCCACCGGGCACAACATCCTAGCACACCTGAAAAAATAGTCCTCAGTCGAGATTTGATTTCATAGCAGTAACATCAAACACTATTATAAAATGAGCGGAATATTTAACATTTTTGGCACTGTTTATCAATTGGTAAGAATTCTTAAATGAAGAGTAAAATAAAATTAAAATAGAATATGTCAAGGATCCTTTAGGCTGCCTCAGCTGCGAACACAATCTTCTTCAAGCGCTTAAGCGATGAGGCATCAGTGCAAGATGACCAAACCCAGGAACTGAACACTGACAATGCGGATGAGGAGATGTCGGATGAACAAATTGAATTACCTACCTATAAGCCGGTGAGGGAGTTGCGCCGCAGCGCACGCCTGAGGGAGAAGAAGCGGGAAATTCATTGCGTCTGTGCCGAAGTTGATGGCCAATTTCACAAGCTCTACGAACTACCCTACTACGTCGTGAGTCCTTCGGCCGATATGAAGCAGGCCAAGCGTCGGGAAGCAGCTCGTCAAAAGATGAGGAATAGGAGCCCAGGCCCAGAAGCTTGACTCAAAGTAAATGGCGTACGAAAGAGAGACACACACGCGCATACGACCTTTGTTTTTTAGATAAGTTATAAGCAGTTAATTAATTTATTGTTATTATTCAAAATTCTCTATTCGAGTTAATCCTTGATTCAAAATTCTGCTTTGATACTTATGTAAGAGTTTTCGAGAAACAAATCAAATTGCGGGGAGATGAGCAATTCTAGTATTTATTTTCAATATTTGACAGTCTTCTCTGCAAAGGGAAACTACAAGAGCTAGAGTTAGAGAATTAAAAGTGCTACAGAACGAAAATAGGAGAATCCATAAACTGGAATGAGATATTTGTGTCGTAAGGCTAAGCTAGAACCTGGCTTTTGTTTGGTATTATAATCCCACAAATTTGAATAAAAAATCAGTTGATGTCATTTTAGTGAAATGAGAAAGTTGACTATGGTTCAATGAAATGGTGAGGCTAAAGATTATAAATAATGAGCGAAAAATTGATCATCAAATAAATCATACTAACCAGAACTGCAGATACTGAAAACTGGAAATGCGTTGCGCTATAATCTTAGCAATATCGCCAGCCAGATTATAGATCTGCTTGGGCTCATCCGTGATGATGTGCTCCTTGATGGATTCAATCTCCTTTAGCCACTCGGCGCTGCTGTCAATACTCGCTATGGTCAGAGTCTCATAGATGCAGGCAATTTCCAGCGTCTTTTGCAGTATGTCCACTGACACCTGGCGCACAGTGCCATTGGAGTCGATGCAACGGGGCACAATTTTGCCGAGCATTTGGCCTGTCTGGTTGAACTTGGAGGGCGCCTCACAGCCGCCAATTTTCATGGACTTAATGTATACCTCGAGTGTGTTATTCAGCACATGGCTGGCGCAGATGCGCACCTCCGAGTTCTTATCCCGCATCCAGCACTCCAGTATGCCAATGATCAGATCCAGCGTTGAGGGTGACGGATCCAGTTCAACAATAGCGCGCACTAGTGCATTAAGCTGTGGCAGCGATTCGTTCAGATGCTTGGCGAGAAAGCTGTTGTGCTCATCCTCCTCCTGCGAATCAAATTTCATTTTCAACTGTCTGGCGCAGCCAAAAAAGTTTTTGCATGCAATTTCAAAGATGATACTGCCGTCCACGCACTCGGAGCTATCGCTACCGCCTGCCAAAAGTACACGAGTTCAGTTACAAAGACAAAACAAAGTTAATAATGGAGTAAATACTTTACTCGATTAAGTCTGTGCTCACTCACCGATGCGTATGAAATCTGTGCCCAGCTTCAAAATGGTGGGCAGCAACGGCAAGTCGTGAAAGGGCGATTCAATAGGTATACTGAAGACAGTTTCCATGATTTGCTTGCGATGTTTGAGCGGAGCTGGCAGTTGTTCTTTGGTGACAATTAGTTGATTACAAATGCTAAGCAGCGTTTGTAGTATGGCCGACATAATGGTCTGATCCTTGTGGCCGGCCAGTTGTATCATTAAGAAGTTGAGCATGGTATCATCTAGATGCTGCAGCGATTGCAACGGATCTGCCTCGTCCATGATGCGGCCAAAGGCTTTCACCACCAGCAAATTGCTCTTGTAGTTCTCTAGCTCCTTATGCGTGTCCTTAATAAAGTGCAGATTACTAAAGAAACCCGTTGAATGTTTGCGACCGCCCACTTGCGCCAGTTCCGACAGCTTCTTGATCACATGGGCCAAGTGTTGTCGAGCTATATAGCCGAGTGCCCGAGCGCATGGCTCGATGCGTCGCTCGTATTCTGCATGCTTGATGTGCTTATCAAGACGCTCCTGTCGCGCCGTTGTCACAATAAGATCTATCTTGGTATGGATGCAGGCGACATCCGTCACCTGACAGAGTGTCAGCGCCACAGACTGCAGCAGCATGCCCCGCTCGGCGCTCAGATCCGGCAGCTGCCACTCTGAGTGCGGCAATTGCATGGGATACAAATACATTTGGTCGCCTAGCTTGATGGCCAAGCGCTGCGGAAACTGCTCATCGCGTGTGCCCAAAAACTCGTTGGTCTCCAGCAGAAAGTCTTGCAGCTGCTGCAGATATGCCTGCGGCTTGTTGATGTGCAGCAGCATGTCGGAGATACGGCGGTTCCAGAGCTCATCCAGAGCTGGATTTAGCTGCGGATGATAGTACTTAAGGAAGCTGAGTATGTTGGATGCACGTTTGATGCACAGCTGATTGCCCAGCAGTGCCAAGCAGCGTGCATAGATGCTTTCGGCGCTGGGCACAATCACTTTGCCGCGCTTAACCACCGCACCGCGATCCTCAGCAGCTACCGCCGCTGCTTCGCCACCTGCTACCGCTGGCGACGATTGTTGGTCCTCATCGTCCGCTATGTCGTACTCAATGTGCGGCGATTTGGCAAACAAGCTGGCTAAGCACTTGGCCAGATTGCCGCAAATGTCTGTATAGTCCAGTAGCAGAAAATAGTTGAGCAACTCGCGTTTGAGCAGCTCGTCAAGTGTACCCACCGTGGAGGCGAGCATGAAGAGCGTGTTCTCGCAACTAAGCACCAGGGTGGCATGCTCCTCCAATGTGCCATGCTCCTGGCTAATTTTGCTGTACTTGCAGCTGTGACGCACCACAAACCACACAAACTCCTTGTCCCGGATGAGCGATTTCTGTGCGAGGGCCACGATGGTCTTGAGCAGCGTTAGTTTCATCTTGACGCTGCGCTCGGCGAGTATCAGCTGCTTGAGGCACTCGATGAGCGCCTGGAGGCGGCTTTCAATGTGCACCGCACAGCTGTTCAGTAGGTGCGTCAATATAAGCAGCGATTTGATGCGCTCCCGTTCGCTGTTGTTTCGCAGATGGATGAGCAGCGTGTCCATGATCTTGGCTGCGTAGTTGCCTGCCAGCAGATGGAAGCAGCGCAGCACCTCGTAGTGGCCCTTGACCGTCTGTGGCTTTTCGTAGTCCGGATATACGCAGACTAAATCGAAAAGGTGCGTTATCAGCCCGTCGACTACTCCATCCAGCACCTGGGCGTGCATCAAGAGATTCGTTTTCAGCACTGAACACAAAAATTGTGTGACTGCATTGCGATCGACGCTGCGCCGATAGAGCGTTAGAATTTGCGGCACTAGCCGCGGCGCTTGATCCAATATCCGATCGCTTGGCAACAATGGGTACATGCTGGACAGTGCCTGCAGTATCTCCATGCATACCTTGGGCTCACGCGAATGCAGCCACTGATTGAAGAGAACGTCGTAGGCAACGCTGATTTCCGTGGCGCAATTGGCGGCCGCCTTAGTTTCGCCTGTGGGCGTGTTGGTGCCGTGTTCCATAAGCGCCTCACTAAAGCGTCCGATTGCATAGGCATATGCCAGCTTGACGTGATCCTGCTTAATGCCACCCAAATGTGGCAAACAACGCGCCAATATTGTCTTGATGTGCGGCACCAGTCCTGCTGTATTGGCCATGGCCAGCTGGCCGAGGCACTGCATCAGCATAAAATGCGGCACGGTGCTCGAGGGGCCACTGTGCGCTTGCAGTGCCTCAACCACCAGGTTGCAGTCATCGCCTCGACCAATGCACACGAGTATATGCAATGAGGGATTCTGTATTAACGGCACATGCTGATCCACGCTGCGTGTTAGTTCCTCTAAGGCCAGGGCAATCAGTTTTTCATTAGCCGCCGTTGGCAACGGGGTGTCCGCCGCAACCACCCGATGAATGCAACTGAAACATCAACAATTAAATAAACAGAATAGGAAAATGTCGGGAGGCACTTACTCCAATATCATGGACACAGTTTGTTCGCTAAGCTTAGCGTTTTTGGCGCGATAATCAGTCAGTATGAGCGTGGCTCGCAATGGATGCGTCTCCAGAATCTTCACTATAGCCTGCTGCATGGCCTGACGCACTTGCTCATCTTTATCAGTCAGACCATCAAATATGTTGGACATCACGCCTGTGAAATGCACAAACACAATGAGTTAACGGGGGCGTTTCTCAATAGGTTTGCAGCTTGAATTCACATCGAATGCGGTTCAGATTAGCCAAGAAGGGCGACTAACAGATCAGTTACATTACTTTAATAACAAATATTTATGATCAACCAACTGAGTCGTTCTACCCACTATATTTTATCTTTTTATAAAAACTGGTACTTTATAAGCATAGATTGTATTTCTTTTTGCTGATGAACACTCTATGATGACATATGAAAAACTTGATAAGATAAGTTTAGTTCTTTAAGAAGCTGTATGAGGCAGTGGCAAACTAGAGACTTGAAATCTGAAATATATATGCTTCTATACCATACGAAGAACAATTTTCATCGCCTCCCATTCTCATAATATCGATTATAATAATTTTGAGACATTGCTTTTAATGCATATCTCGAAGATATGGGATGCATCAAACCTAATATGCAAGTTATCGTATAGTACAGATTAAGAATATTTTTATTTATGAATATCTCCACGATTTGGAATTAACTTGTGTGTCAATGTATAGAAAGAAGTTAGAATGTTTGTAATGGTAACTTGGCACTGAATTCAGGGTATCTTTAAGTCGGACACTTCAGACTAGAGTACCATTTTTTTTTCAATGCTTCAATTTTGTGGCATTTATCTAAAATATATTTAAACGATGAAAAATAAGAATTCTTATTAAAATGATTTTAAATATATAATATGCTGTGGCTTGGGTACACAATTTATAAGAATAATAACGAAATATATGGCTGAAGAACAATGGATTATTGTATAGCTAAAATATCCCCCTTTTTTTATAACAAAGAACAGAACAAATATGAACATTATTTCGCTAGTTCCATAGATAATTGCTATCAGCTGACTTAAATTAATATCACATAATTTTCTTTGATGTATTAAAAAAAAAAAAAAAGTACAATTTTAATGAAGTGGCGGCAAGGGCGACTCGTGCTTCTAATCTCCTAGCAAATGCTGTATGTCGGGTAGGTAGGAGGTCGCATCAATAGCAACAGTATCATTGAGAGCTGAGTGGGTTGCCTTTCATAGGGCTCAAGCTCAATGTCGGGTCGCAATTGTAAATGGGCTACGAGTTGAAGCTCATAAAAATAGCTCAATCAACAGGTCACACATACGCACACTATGTACACACAAGTGTGTGTGCGAATCCTTTTCAGGATACCAAAGCAGCTAATGCGTAGATATATTTATAGACTGGCCTGCTTTGTTCGCAGGAGCGATTGTTGGCGCACTGTGGCCCTTTCTTAAAGGCCGCTTTGTTCTCGAGTGCTGCCCAGTGCCAAAAAAAAAAAAAAAAAAAAAAAAAAAAAACCCAACCTTAAGTGGCCGTTAGTAAATATAATATAATATACGCATATAAATTTTCATGTGAAAATTAACATATGAGCATATCGACTGGTGTGTCATGCATATTTAACTCATATACATATATGTATGTTCATAGCTTATTGAAATGAATATAACAATTGGCATTTACCTTCCAGAACTGTGGGCTTATCGGCGTTGGGTGTTGCAGCTGTCGCTGCAGCTGATGGAGCGCCCCCTGGACTACGCTGGCGTCGGTCCATCTTTTTAGTGGAATTGCGAGTTCTCTTCCACTTCTCCAGTTTGACTGAGATGATTTTCTGATTGGTTTGGTTCTTCGAATTGAATTTCACAATGCGCAGTCCCAGCCTCTGCGTCCGCAGTGAGCAACAAGTTTGTTTTTTCCAATGGTCAACTTTTATTTGCAATTTAAGGCTTCTCTTGCGTTTTCACTGAGGCTCGACACAGTTGCTGGCTAGTTGCCACAACAACAACAAACAAACGCCTCCGATTGCACTGTAATTACCCCGTCGCCGAGACTATGAAATGCGAGTCTCGCTCAGCGCAAATGACGTTTTTGATAAATAAAATTTGTGGTCGGTGGTCGTCGTCCAACCGCGCAGCGAAGCGCAGGCGAGGAGTGTATATGCGTTTGTGTGTGTGTCTGGAAAGTAAATGTGTGACGTTGGCATGAATCAGACGGTGGGCGCTACGTCTACACGCGCGATTGATTTCGACACAATGGTAATCAAAACTCTGAAAATAGCATTTGTTTAGCGTTTTTTATGCAATTATTTTGCTACGCGCGGGCAGCACCGTCCTCAAAACAACACTGTAATTGTTATTGATATCGAGACATCGATGTGTGCCAAGAATAATACAATTCATAAGATCATGACACGATGAGTTTCGCTATCGTTTCGCTAAAATTCAATTAAGTACCATCCTTAGGAATTTCTAACGGAAAATCATTCACTCAAATGTGTAGCAAATATTTAATTAACTGTTTGTTTAAGTCACCGTAGAAAAGAATGTCCAAATGAGTTATTGAATAAAAGAGGTAGTCTTTAACTCATTAATTTATTATTCACATTAAGAAAATTGAAACTATTTGCCTTGTCGTGACGGGCTGCAACTGATAAAAGATATCGATAGTTTTCAATAGCGTAATCTTACAACATGTCAAACTATCACAACGTAACAAAATAATTTCGATAGTTAATATAAGACTCGGAACGTATGTAAAATAATTTGGATTTTTTATTTTTGTTGCATCAACTTGAATTAAATTATCTTTTGCAGCGCTGCATGATGCGTTTGCTTAAAGTGGGCAACCGCATGGCCGCTCTGCGTGTGCGTTTGGAGGAGAAATTCACATTGCCAGAGCGTTTTAAAGGAACTGTGGTGGAGAAGTGGGCCAACTACTGGAAAGGATTGTTGCGTGACTACTCAGAAGTGACCGTTGGCGTCATAAAAGAGTCGTATGCTAAGCCTAAGAAATCGCTGGCATACGGAACGGGCATAATCGCCCTGTACCAGACGGCCAAGAATAATCCAGATCACCTTGCCTTTATGACGCTATTGCGTAAACAAACAAACCGCATGATAACGCTGCCACCGGCACAACAGAACCCCGAATCAGCCGAATATCTGATTATGCTGGAGCGTGCCATCAATCAGAAGAAGCTGCGCCTCCTCTCCCTGGGTTTCTTCACGCTGATGTGGGTGGATATGTATGACGAGGATGACTGCACCTATCCGGCCATTTGTGAGTACACAACAGTAGGCCTTCTGAATTTCCACGAACGCATCATCGATGTGGGCTTCTGGAACCAATTCTGGCGTCTCAAGTGGAAGATGCGAAATTACGATATCAACTATCTGTGATAGTGTTTGAATAGGCTTACCACAGTGCTTCATCTAGTGATCGCGAAATCAACTTGTCTGTTACCTCTGCTTAGTTATGTTTAATATCATAAATTGTACATCATTTAAAGAAAAAACTAACCAAATAGTACAAATCTGTATTAGTAACGCGATATTTCCTGTTTCACGAGGCGCTTGCGGGATCTGCAGTTGGTTTTTTTGGCTTAAAGTGCGCCTCTAACAGAGCATTGCATTCTTGTAGTCCGGAAAGATTCGTTATCTTGCCCTGAAAATTGTTCTCCTTGCCATTACCTTTGCCCTCAAGTAGCTCAAGAAA
Organism: Drosophila borealis; assembly: GCA_035045885.1. NCBI lineage: Eukaryota > Metazoa > Arthropoda > Insecta > Diptera > Drosophilidae > Drosophila > Drosophila borealis. The sequence continues at coordinate 2,654,379 of JAWNOR010000112.1, forward strand.
CTTCGGACCAAGCTGTTCCACCAGCGTCGGTTCACCGCGCAGGACCATATGCCCTTTGGCGCCACTGCCGCTCGACACGCTCTCGGACACGGTCAAAAAATAGAAAATTTCTTCTGGGGCATTCCGCAAAAATGTGTTAATGAAGTCAACTTCGATGCCGTCACGCCGATGAAGGGTAAAGTATTTGGGACGCATAGCTTTGGGCAGATTCTCCAGGCGTTCGGCTTCCGCGTTGGCGAAATCTTTTAACAGCTGTTGAAACGATTTGCGTGTGGATTTCACATTTTGATGCAGCTTTTGCACCAGCTCCAGATGCTGCTGTGCGCCGCCCCTAGAAGATTTCGATTGGATAACATTTTAATATTCGTGGTGATAAGGGAAAGGGGCTATCTGGCTATCTTACTTAAGCGCCGCTGTGAGCTGCTGCTCGCGTTTGAAGATCTCGCCCAGCTTTCGCAGGACGCGTTCTCCCACCACGAAATACACCAGAACATTTGACTTGACCTTCTCGGCGTACAACAGCTTGATGCACTGTAGTTGGGACAAATTCGTCACGTGTGTGCCGCAGCACATGTTGGACTCGATGCCCTCGATGCGGACAACACGTGCCAGTCCCTCATGGTCCTTTGGCAGGCCTCGCGGTGCTCGTGCATCTTGAAACTCTTGCGCCACCTCCGGGTCCACGAGCAGCACGCTGACAGCGCGACCCTCTCGAATTAGATCATTGGCTTGCCGCTCTATAAGATCAAGAGACTCGCGGCTAATAAGATGTGGTGTGCTCAGCTGTATATATGAGACGCTGGCGCCTAGAGACCAGGACGTTGTGTCGTACTTGAACTCGCGATCAAACAGTGCTGTTATCAGATGCTGTCCGGAATGTTGCTGCATGTGGTCCAGACGTCGCGTCCAATCCAATTGTTGCTGCACCTCGGAACCCTCCTCAAAGCAGTTAGGCGACTCGACAAAGTGGATGGCTGTGCTGCCCTTGCGCAAGACACTGCGCACCGGTTGCCCATTGATCGTGCCATAGTCGCAGGGTTGCCCGCCGCCCTCGGGAAAAAGAATGGTGTTCTCACAGACCACGTTGAAGCCGCGCAGCTGACGCGCTTCTGCGCTATTGTCCTCGCCGCTCCACTCCAAGGTAGCATAATCGCACGAGACGACAGTCGTCCGGAACTGCGAGAAAGTCATGGATTAAGCGATGTTGGCTTCCTTTTAAGGCTAGTGTATCTTGCCTGCTTAAGGAAGCTGTCTTCCTGACATTTGAAGACCATGTTGTCAGCAGCTGTTGCTTTGGGTTAATTATGAAATCTTTTGGCAAGTGTTGTCAATTACAGGGCCCGAAGCCGGCAACAACAAAAACAAATGCATTCGGTAAATATCGTAATGTGTTGGACTGCGTTTGCGTTACGTTACGTTGTTTTGCTTTACGATGATTCGATACTTTGCGCTCTGTTTTGGGTATTTTTTGCGTTCACATTAACTGCGCTTACGTTTCTGGTTCTACGTCTTTAAATTTGCGTTGACGCTAATTAATTTAACTGCCATTAACATCAGCACTCTTTGCGTTTAATTTCACATGTAACGGTCGTAGCAGTTTTTGAATTTGTTAATTCACGTAACCGTCATACAAATATAAAAGCATATGCCCAACAGCTGTCTATGGAAGTGGTGGTTTTGGCCTAATTTGTTGCTGCTCATTTCTTTGTTTTGGCCTTTTCTGTTTACATAAACCATTTCATTCAGAACTCCAGCTACCCCCCATTGTTGTCATCTCTCTCTAACTGACGCCCACTACCACCAGCTATCCTGGTTGTTGACTGCGCGCGCGCTTAATATAGCAGCAGCATGCTGCGTGTGCGACCTCTGGTATTCATCCTGTCCGCTCAACAGTTTCTTGTCATCGTCCTGCAGTTTCAGCAGTACGGCGCGTCATTGCGACCCGCTACTGGATCTTACGTTGATAAGCTTATAATCGCATATATACATACGCATACATATATTTGGATATATATGTGCATTATCAGCTTATGTATGTATATAAAGGGCTCTTAATACAGTTTAATGCCTAGACACTCACCTGCGTAGCAGCACGTGCAGCCAAGCACGCCTTCTGTAAAGTGTCCTTTACCCTACGCTCGTTTCGTTATCGTCGTAGTCGTTTTTATCGTCTGCAGCAGGAGTGTTTCGTTATATAAGGGCCAACAAATTTGCGTGGGCTTTCTATATGTAAAAGTGCCAGCCGAAAAGTAGGCAACATAGGTTTTTTTATTAACCTCACTAACTTAATCGCTAACGACGGTACGAAAAATTAATTAAGAATTTAATTTCAAATAAACTAAATAGTTAAGCTAAAATTGTGGAATGCTGTGTATGCACGCGTTTTATTATAAAAAATTTATAAAAAATCGTTAAAATATATGTATGTATGTATGCACATATGTGTTGTTAGAGTACAGTATTGGACGCCTGACAAGCACACACGGTATCAAAGGGTTTTCAAGGCGAAATATACTTTTGTTTGTGGCAGTGAAAACCATTATCCTAGGTACTTTATCAGCATGTTTAACTGAAATTCTATCGTATTAAGTATCAGTTGCTGTGGGTGTTTGTGTATGTGTGTGTGCGTGTTAAGTTGCGTATGTGGGTCGTTGTAGTCAAGTTCATTTGATTGATTTATTATGGACGGCTGCTCCCGTTTTGTCAATGACTGTCAGTATGTGTCCTGAACGGGAGCTTTCACTCGTATGTGGGCATGTTTGTGTATTTATACACTGATTGATTGTTATTGCTGCATGATACATTTATATTCGTTTTGGTTATTTTACGTTCTTGCTCATTTGCCTGAAATTACATTTTGTTTAGCCGTCACCCTCAAGCCCAAAGGAAAGTAAAACCAACTCCAATTAAGATGGCGCCTAGTGATAATTTTACTTAGCGCACAAAAGTATGCAATGCGAATGTCACGATTAAGCCGTTAGTTCCATGAGCAGCACAGCAAGCAGCCCACGCACATGCACAGAATTTGCCGATTATCTACTCGCAAAAGCGCACATTTTTTATGTACAAAGTACTTGTTTGCTAAGCAAATAACAGTAATAACGACTTAAACAAAAAAAGAAACAACCACAACTACAACAAAACTCCTTACGTTTAACGCATAATCGACAATGGCCAACACAGCGCAACTGTTGCGCCGCCAGAGCTCGCGCGACATTGTGCTCAAGAGCCAAAAAAGTATCGATCAGTTGGAGTTGCGGGTGAGTGAATCCAAGCCTATGTACCAGTTGAGCATTGGGCTTATTATATTTGTTCTTCAAGGAGCTGCGTGGCCGCCTGGTGTCCAAGGAGCATGGCGTCAGTCATCATCATCACACATCACTGCACCACCATCATCAGCCCATGTATGGTGCCACAAATCAGGGCTTCATGTCCGATGCCTTTGACGAGTCATCGGAACTGGAACAGGAGCCGCCATTTGGATCCGATGCCAGCACCAGCAAAATTAAGGTCGAGTTGGCCACTGCTGTGGATCAACAGGAACAGCAGGATATCGTTGAGGGCGAGAAGGAGGGTGACGAGCGCGAGAGCTGGGACAGCAAAATTATGTTTCTGCTGGCCACCATAGGGTGAGTAAAGATGTACCCGATATTCATATAAATAACAACTTATTTTGAAACCATGGATACTGTAATTACTGTTTAAAGAGTAGAAGTTTATAATCCATATACGTTTTTGAGTTGTAATATTAGACAGATCGAAGAAAGAACAAAGTATGACAAAGTATTTATGTATCTGTAAAATGAAAATTGTTTTTAATGCGTCTCTCTTTTTGATTAATACTTCATAATTACTTTAAAGCAAGCCCAAACCATGAACTATATTATATTTTTATTTGACTATTTTTAATTATATTTATATTCAATTTTAAGAGTAAACAAGTAAGAGGTTCGGGAGCTCCCGACTACGGGATACCCTGAACCCTCTTATTCCAACACCATATGCAGCTCGCGCTGCGCGCTTGTTTGCGTTAGTAGTAATAAAGATAATTAAAATAAAAAATGTTCGCTTGGCAGGGATCCAACTCTACTCAACAGCCACACCAGCCAAAATAGGAACATTTTCCTAAACAGGGTTTGAACTCGTAACCGACCGCGCTAATTTCCGCCGCCTCTACTCAATAGCCACACCAACAAGTATGTCTTAGTGAGAAAAAAACGAGCAGCACAGAAAACAATGCAATCGCAATTGCAATGCTGTTGATAGAATTCAAAGCCGACGCGCATGAATGTGTGTGTGTACATGTATACAGAAATTCTTGGAATTTGCGCTAGCTGCTGCTAACAACACGTGCGCAACCAAAACATATAACTTTTGTGTTTCTTATATTCTTATTTGTGTAAAAGTCAAAAAGTCTTTTGCATTTAAATTGTGGCATATATTGTGGGCAGCATAAATTGGTTTATTTACTTGATTTATAGCTTTGCGGTGGCAGCGGGGAGGTGGCGATAGCTATAAAATGAAAGATACTTGATATATATGTACTATTCTAGAAGCTACATGTCAAGTTTGCTGACTCTAGCTCTTATTATTTACCAAAATTGCTCAAAAACCAGGATTACGATATCGATTTTGATCGATTTCTTGGAAACGGGGCAAGTTATCGAATATCGGAGCAAACGCGATCTGCGCGGGCATTAGGAGGACTTACAGCTAACATTTAAAGAATCTAGCTCGTATAGTTTCTGAGATCCTTGCGTTCATACATACGGACAGACAGACGGACATGGCTAGATCGACTCGGCTATTGATGCTGATCAAGAATATATGTACTTTATGGGGTCGGAGAAGCATCCTTCTGCCTGTTACATACATTTGCACAAATACATTATACCCTTTTTACCCATTTTTAATGGGTTCAGGGTATAAAAATGGTTCAAGATTCGGTCCAAGCAAATGTGGAGTGCCGGGTTCCAAAACGGATTGGAGCTTTAGTTTAAACGCGAAAAATCGTCAACAAGCTCGTTGGAATTTCAATAAAATATCTGTAATAAATAAAAACAACATCATATTCTGCCAACCAAAGACTCTCCCACAATTCTCGCTGATTCCTGTTTTAATTAAGTAATAGTACGTTTGTCTAGAAATCTTTGCTTGAACTTTTCTTAAATTCGGAATATTTTTCTTTCTGCTCGCCACACAGCTATGCAGTCGGCCTGGGCAATGTGTGGCGCTTCCCATATCTGGCGCAGAAGAATGGCGGCGGCGCCTTTTTGGTGCCCTACTTCATAATGTTGTGCATCCAGGGCATACCGATCTTTTATCTGGAGCTGGCCATTGGACAGCGACTGCGCAAGGGGGCAATTGGCGTATGGAGCCAGGTGTCGCCGTATCTCGGGGGCATTGGCATCTCCTCGGCGGTGGTCAGTTTCATTGTGGCGCTGTACTACAACACGATCATTGCCTGGTGCTTGATCTACCTGCTGCACAGCTTTGAGTCGCCATTGCCTTGGGCTGATTGCCCGACGCGCCTCTACAAGAACTACACGTACGACCATGAGCCGGAGTGCGTGGCATCGTCGCCGACTCAATTTTATTGGTACCGCACCACGTTGCAGTGCTCGGAGGGCGTGGACATGCCGGAGAACTTCAATTATCACATGGCCATTGCACTGATTGTATCCTGGTTTCTGGTCTACATATGCATGGTGCAGGGCATCACATCGTCTGGAAAAATCGTCTATATGACGGCCATATTTCCCTATGTGGTGCTTATCATATTCTTCTTTCGTGGCATCACTCTGAAGGGCGCCGCCGATGGGGTTGCCCATTTGTTTACACCGCGCTGGGACACGCTGCTCGATCCGGTGGTCTGGCTGGAGGCTGGCACACAGATATTCTTCTCGCTGGGCCTTGCATTCGGCGGCTTGATAGCCTTCAGCTCCTACAATCCAGCCAACAACAATTGCTATCGCGATGCAATACTCGTTTCGCTTACCAATTGTGGCACCTCCATGTTCGCCGGCGTCGTGGTCTTTTCGGTGATTGGCTTTAAGGCCACAGCGACCTTTGACCGCTGTACGGAGGACCGAGCCGCTTTGGTTGCCCAGAATCGAACACACAATTTACCCATCTGCGATCTGGAGCAGGAGCTGGCTAATGTAAGTGTGTGTCGCATTGAATGTTTTGACTTTTCCAATTTCGAAGTTCTTACCATTTGCAGAGCGCCTCGGGTACTGGATTGGCCTTCATCATATTTACGGAAGCGATTAATCAGTTTCCCGGTGCCCAGCTCTGGGCTGTGCTCTTCTTCCTAATGCTCTTCACGCTGGGCATCGATTCGCAGTTTGGCACGCTGGAGGGCGTGGTCACATCGCTGGTGGACATGAAGCTGTTCCCCAATCTGCCCAAGGAGTGGATCGTTGGCGTATGTCGCACCACTTACAGACTGCAGACTGCAGCTGAAGCTTTAGCTAATCCCTTGATATATTTTTATTGCAGGCACTGTGCCTCTCCTGCTGCCTGATTTCCATGTGCTTTGCCAACGGCGCCGGCAGCTACATCTTTCAGCTAATGGACAGCTTTGCCGGCAACTTTCCGCTGTTGATTATTGCGCTCTTCGAGTGTCTATCGATCAGCTACATCTATGGGGTGAGGCGTTTTTCGGATGACATTGAGATGATGACCGGCTCGAGGCCAGGCTTCTATTGGATGTTCTGCTGGAAGTATTTGTCGCCCTGCGCCATGGTTACAATACTGTTGGCCTCCTTCTACCAGCTGCTGACCGAGGGCAGCAGCTACCCAGCTTGGATCGCGGCTCAGGGCGCCACCGAGAATATGGAGTGGCCACATTGGTGCATTGTCATTGCCTTCATCCTGATACTCTCATCCATACTGTGGATACCACTCGTGGCTATATTACGGTAAGTTCAAAGCTGTTGCAGCTCACATAAAGCAATTACTCTGATATGTAATATTTAGATACGAATACGTATCGCATGGGGGAGAGCTTTACGATAACGAGAATAATTTTAATGTTCAATATGACCCTCAACTCTGAATTGTATTTTTTTTTTTTTGTGAATGCGGTGATATCGTCTAATTCTCCCCTAGGAAACTATGACCGACCGATTGACGAGGTTTAGTTCAAATTTTCTGTTTAATACCTAAACAGCTTCTTACTCCTTTTAGGAGATCTTTGTGAGCATTCATTTGATGCGTTTTTCGCACTTTTCACAAAATCCTTCCCACCTGGATTAAAAATGAACGAAACTTAATTGCTCGGCTTTAAGCTTCACACCACGAGACTAAAATGAGCAAAAAAAAAAGTTTGTTTCAACAAACTCATGTTTAAATATCTTCGCTGAGACTTGGAGGCCAAAATAGTGCGGACAGATTTAAATGTTCCCCGGGCGGAAATTGGGTGAAGAGTAGAGGTCAAATATTTGAACCAATAGTGAATCGGGCAAGTCCGATAAAAAGCTGCTTGTATTATAAGTATATTAGTATTTTGTCATATTTTATGCTATTTTTGAGCGATTGATACAAGCAACCGCCATATCCAATCATAATTTGTTGGTAACCGTTTCATACCCTATACAAAGTTCGCTAATTTGTTCTCGTTTTTAACAAACAATAGTCTGTGCGGCATCAAGGTAGTAGAGGATTCGGATCCTGCCTGGTTCCCTGAGGCGGAACTGAAGGAGGTGCACGGCATCGTGCCCCATGAGCCCACCGAGCTGGAGCGTAGCATCTTCTGCTTTAATATGGACGGCACGGAGGGTATGTGCTGTCCCAAATACGGGCTGCCCGAAAAGTCGCTCGAAGAGGAGGAGGAGTAGACGCAGCAGCTGCTGCAATTGCTGACAATAACAAAACTAAACAATTATGTGTAAATACGGACAATAACTAAGCCAAAAACTCGCTCACCGATGGAAGGCAGCGTCAATACCGACAACTATGTATCTCCCATCTATGTATCTATACGTTCCCAAAGACTGCACGAAAGACAACAACAATAACAGGAACCCCAACAGCCACAGACAAACAAAAAAACAACGGTGAACTCAGCGCCTTGTGCGCGGTTTCAGTAACGAAAAAATAAAATACGAAAAATACAAAAAAAAAAAATAAAAAAATAAAACAAATACTAATAAAAAACACAATGACTAAAATCTATAAAATATTTCCGCATAACTTCATAAATATGTTCAATGTTCTACGATAATTATGCATGTGTATAAGGCAGCTCGCATAGCAAGAATGCGAGTAACAATAATATGAAATCAACTTCGGAAATGAATTTTTTTTGAATATTGTTAAAAGTGGGACACATTATGGTACTCACATACATATACAATACTCGGATTGTTTTGGCATAACCCACATCCACATATGTACATACATATATGTACTACATTTCCGATTTTGTATGGCGCGCCATATTCGAAGTTGAATCTTTAATTTCCACATAAAAAAAAAGAAACGGAAAAACTGAAATGCAAAGTGAAATTGACACCCAGTTGAACAAATATATATTGCTGACTATATACATACATATATATATCAAATATATGAAACTATTTATAAACATATATTTATAAAGTAATCGTATCTGAAGCGTTTAAAGACGTTTAAAGTTATTAAAGCGTTTCGATTGTTTGTTATTAAGTCCTCTATTTGTTTTTGTGTTTGCCTTTGGCCTAAGCCTATTTATGTATACGTAAAATATATGTTTATTGATAAAGCAATGATGAAACCGTACCATATCTTTTTAGTTATACATCATCTATATTAAAAAAAATAAAAATATGATATAACAGGGCGCCAGCAACAAATGGATAAACCATGCAATGCTGCTAGACATACTTATATGTATATGCCCATATCATTCTCTGTTGTGAGTCGCTTAGCTTTTTGTGTTGTTGCTTAATCACTAAATAAGTCGCCTTGGCTAGAAAAATACCCTGTTTTCATAGTAAGATGCAACTCAATATACATATATACATATATATATTTCTTAGTTCCTATGTTTATTTTGTAATCGTTTTGTAGTTTCTAAGAAGGTTACTGAAATTCTTTTTCAAGTGGGGACAGTATTAAAACTGAAATAAATTTGATCTGTGTTTGGATTATAGGAACATTTTCTAGCTCTTAAGTCGCTTAAAATACGTACATATCTATTATAATATTATATACATATATGCATACGTTTATTTTTTGGTCCATATAAGGATCTAGAATATAAAGAAATCTAAATGTGTTTATTTTCTTTTAATTTTGCTACTTTCAATGTTATTCTTAAAAATAATTAAAATAAGCAAAGCTTTTTGATTTCTCAGAACAAAACTCTTGCAGTACAACCAATGTTCGTAATTCTGATCTGAACGTCTTAGCCAAAAACATAAATTACTCATTGTAATAAAAGGTATAGCTAAACGTGATTAGAGCCAGCCACATATGTATTTATATGTGCCAAATATCTTTGATCATATCGTGTTTTAGCAGCTATATATATATATAGTATTCATCTACATATTTTAAATGCCTAACTAAACGAAACCGTTCATCTAGCCGAAATCGAATTGTGTATGACAAAAGAGAACTCGCTCTATCTTGGCTATAAATATAAGATATACTAAAGGAGTTATAAATATTATAGAAGATATCACGCCATTGAAGGAATCTACTTACATATGTACCTATGTATGTACGTATTTATGTGTGTTAAATGTGCAATGCAACTAATAATTTATTTAACATAGTTGTACTATATATTTACATAAATACATATACATGCATCCATGTATAGTTGAGATTATTATATAGTATATACATACTTGCATATTGAACTGTATTAAGTGTTATCGATGTTGACAATAATTATGAAAGAATGTTTTAATGCCATATACAATTATACCAAAATACCTAGTCATTCCACCCGCCCCCCAAAAGACCCAGCCCACAATTTGCTTAAAACGACCCACTAACATGTATGAAACTAGCAAAAAATATATTAATAAATATATATTGATTGAAACAAAAAAAATAGCCCTGGAATTTCCATTGATGTATTGTTTACTATTAATTCTAATAAATATTGCATTTTGTTCTATTGTAAAACAAATATTCTAAAGAAATTCAAAGATTATTATGTAATTTACGATATATGTATATACATATATATGTATATATATATATATATATATATATATATATATATATATATATATATATATTGTGTATAAGAGGACACTTCAATATCATTACGAATATGTTAAAAGTTGGCCAATGATGAACAATAACAACAATTTACCTAAAGACAAAAAAGCAATTGTGTAAAAAGCCACGTTTAAATCAACTTCTAATTATATTATTTTATTAATTGGCAGCTTTAATATAAATACTTTAAAGTATGGAAAATGTGTTTCTGATATGGACATAGTTATTCGCATGGACAGATTACTTTTATGATCTTCATTGTTAAAATAGGGACAATAATAATATTATATATAAAAATAAAATACCATTGCTGTTATTATTATCATTATTATTATGAGTTAAGGTTATATATAGTTAAAAACTATATCGTTCAGCTCACAAAATATTCTATCCATAAACTTTGTGTGGGATTAGAACCCGGATTCTTGATTATTTGACTTCACTTGGGCGACCCATCTACCGAGGATTAAATCCAAAGAATAATGGTCTTTAATCTAAAATTTTTTTTTATTTTTTACACTGTCAGCTGAAAGGTTTCTATTGAGGTAAGGGGTATATAGTTATTGTTTCCCTACAGTTAGATACAACATACATCGATAGGTATTTTTGTTTGCCCGCTTAGAAAGTGGATTTTCGGTACTTTACAGCCAAGACCACGGAATATTCCAGGTTGGTACTCAGACTGAATGAGAGTATAGTTTTCAGAGTCCTTTATCTAATAATCAAGAGGGGGCCGGGCTGCCCACCTTAACAAACAGTCTAAAGTTCTTATGTACAGAGTAGTGCCCATATGCGTATTTTTATACTTTTGTAGAGGGTATTATAATTTTATCTTTACATGTGTAACGCTTAGAATGAGGCATCTTAGACCCCATAAATGTATGTATATTTTCTATATATTTTCGATACAGCCATGCCCGCCTATGCGAACTTGTCTCTCAGTTTTAAAGCTATCGTCTTGAAACTGTGTTGGAACCGGTCGGATCTGACCACTATATCATATAGCTGCCATAGGTTGTCGAAAATGTATTTCTTGTATGGAAAACTTGTCTGTTAATCAATATATTTATATATTAATTTTTATCCTCACCAAACCCGTCACTATTATATAACATATAAGCCCAATCTTATCAAGATCGCTCTTCTATATTATATAGTATTTTAGGAAGAATCTGTTGAAAACTGAGTTTTGTATGGCAACTTGATCTGTTTTCCAAAATATTTTGATCAAAATTAGCATTTACGAGCTTCACAAATCTTCCACATTTGCAAAACCATGAGGCAAACGTCTAAAAGGGTATTAAATCGTCGGCGTGTCGAAGACATCCTTAGTTTATCGTTTCCTTAACATATAAGAAGTAATGATAATGATAATTACTTTTCATTATTATGGAAAAAGTAATGTTAATGAAAATCACGTTTGATTATGATGATGTGAGGTGTACAAGAATATATATACTATATTTAATTTTCGAGCTTCTGTATTTTGGCTTGGCTGGATCGACTCAGACATTTCATAATGTTGGATTTGCTTCCTTTGGCCGGCTACATACATTTGCATAAGATATAAGACAATTATACGGTTTTCACCCATTTTCAATGGGCTCAGGCTATAAAAAGAGACTTTTTCTTGAGTACTGCGCAATCAGCTGGACCTGACCCTCTTACTTGCGTCCTTCTTCCTAGCACCCATTAAAAAGTGAATAAAATGGAAGTCTTGCATTTCGAGCGTGAATGCGAATAATTTACTCCGTGGAAATGGAATTTCACTCGGGCGGAAAATGGGTGGGTATCTAGAGCTAGGCACAGGGTTTTTTTAGTGGGGCGCACTAAGCGGTGGCAGCTCTTAGTCGGTTGAAGCTTTGTTGGGAGCTGAGAGCTTTTATGCCTTGCCAGATAGATAACTGGTACTCTTAAATGAGTTGGTAGGCACATTGCCAGCCACAGCTGCAACTCATGCCACGCATTCCTAACGGTAAGCACAACTGTGGTTCTAACTTGTCCAGTCACAAGCTCTGCCCCTTTGCCGGCTGGCAGCTGCCTATGCCCGCTGACACCCCTGGGCTTGCCGCAGCGAAGCGCAACAGGCGGAAACGGCTGCCAAGTGATCAGCCTGGTGGGCGGGGGGTAGACAGGCTGCTGGGTAACCAGGTAGCCAGCCGGGTAGTCAATAGGCTGGCAGCAATGCTTAGTCCGTCAGCGTCTTGGACGCAGCTTGCGCATCAAATTAGCGGAAAATTACAGCTTGCAGTGGGCTTTTCTGTTGTTGTTGCTGTTGCTGTTGGTGTTGCTCTTGGCTTTGGTGTTGCCGTTTCGCTAACTCTGTTCATGTGCATTTGAACATTTTTGTGGCTTCGTTGATTGCACACACAAATTTGAAAAGCTTTGCATAGATGTTAATGGAAATCCAGCCAGGCGAGCACAATTAAAAGCAAAATTCAAAATGCAACAATATCATGCTGCTGCTGCTGTTGTTGTTGCTGTTGCTGTTTATGTTTTTGTTGTAGCTGCGACACCTGCACACAAATTGTTGGCATAGTTTTTGTGGCAGCGCCAATAATAACAGCAACAACAACAATCGACAACGCCAATCGATCGATAACAGACATGTTAAATGGTAAGTCAGCAGCAGCAGCGACGCTTGCATCGACTGCAACGACGACGGCGACGGCGACGAAGACTGCAACGTCACGACGACAACTAGTCAACCTTAGACGGACGAGCTTAGACAAACCTAAGGCGCCAACAACAGTAATAACAGCAACAACAATGCACAAATACATATGTATGTTGAATAGAAAAGATAAATATGTACAGACGAAGAGAGTAAGAGAGGGATAGAGGGAGAGAACGAGAGAGAGGGAGAGAAAGACAACCAAGCCATTGAGCCATGCCCAGGTGTAACCCATACATACATGTGTATTTGTATGCAATACATACATACATATGAGGCAGGCGAAATAAATGAAATAGCTAAGACGAATGCTGCAAAAGTCGACGTTTACAAGCGACCGACAGTGGTATGCACAGTGGCTTAAGATAACTTCGCTTCTGTTAACAGGTTCTGTTCAGTGATAGCAGGTTTGGCACATGTTACTGCTATTCGGAATGTCCACGAAATTCTACATGAGTTGAAGTATATTTTGATAGACTTTTAATGCGTAAACGATAAGGAAAATCTAAAAGCTAAAGATTATTATTTTTTATCTTCCAGCTTAAATGATATTAGTTATTTTTAAGAATAACAATAGTACCGTTCATTAAAACAAAGCTTTAAAGCAATGACGCTTGAAATCGATAACTTTTGGTGAAACCTATCAAAGAAAGAAGTTCTTTATTTTACTTATTTTTTTATTCATTAATTTTTCATTTCGTTTTTGGATTTCAGATGTATTTTAATATTGTTTTCTAAATCTTAAAGAATTTAAAAATATTAAGTAATTATTGTGTAACAATTCTCGATCAAAAAACTTTCTGATACATACATATTTATTATAGTTTTCAATTATCTCACAAAAAAAAAAATTAGATGCCGCTAATCTGCCGCAAGTTTTTCATAGTTACTCAAAGGTCATATAAAAAGATTCTTCTTTATAAATTAACATTTAAATTGGCTAAAATAATTTTAATTTAAAATTTAGAGTTTTGTGAAAAGATCTGCCATCATGGCAAATAAGTGCAAAATGAGCATCTTCTAGAATAATATGCATCTGATTCTAAGCTGTTTGGCGATGTTGGCGACACTGTGCGGCCTGGGGCAACTGCGGCAGCCGCACACAATTAACTTTGGCAACAAACGAGTACTACAACAATAACAGCGGCAGCAGCAGCAACGCCAGCGGCAACAACAGGTGGGTTGCGGGGTGTTGGCGGCATGGGGGTGTGTACGATGGCTGAGGCGCTGCCAGCGTTGGCGTTGGCGTCGGCGTCGACGTTGTCAGCGGCTGCGCCTGCGCACGTAAACAAATTCTCGGATCACATTGTTTTTGCCACTGCTGCCGCTGGCTGCGCCGTCGCAGCGCAACGTTTATGACTGCGATTGCTGACTTTTTGTTGTTGTTCTTGCTGTTATTTTTGTTGTTTTAAGTTATTTCGTTGGCGACGGCGACGGCGACGTTGCTGCTGCTGCTGCTTTTTAACTGCTTTGCGGGTTTTTTTTTGTTTTCTTGAAAGCAAAAATTTAAAAAATAAAAGCAACAGCAGCGGACGCGGCAGCGACAGAGGCACGTAGAAAAAAAACACACACACAACAAACAGCAGCAACAGCAACAACAACAACAACAACAAATCCCTGGCAAAACACGCCAACCCAGTGCGACTTTGTTGCTGCGGTTTTCAGTTGCCAGCGCGATTTTGAATGAGTTGTACGCGCCGCGTTCGCTTTGAGGCGCCCAAATCCGAAAACCGAAAACCAAAAACCATAACTCGAAACTTTTCAGAATCGTGCGTCCGTGCGTGCGTGCGTGCCTGTGTGCGTGTGCGCCTTCGACTGTGTGTGCGCGTGTGTGTGTGTGTGTGCGAGCTGCGCCCACCCGCCCTTACAGTAACTTCCCCTACAAGCTGCACATTTTGTTGTATTTTTTTGTTTTTGTTGGCTCAGTTTGGTTTGTTATTTTTTTCGTGTTGTTGTTGTGCATGTGCCGCCAAATGAAATTTGTGTGCAACAAGCGGCGAATGCAGGCCAGCAGCAACAGCAACATCAGCAACAGCAGCGACAGCAGCAACAACAACTGTAACATTTAGAGGTTAGGCGCCTTGTCCGCCCGCTTCAAATATTTTCGGACTGGGTATCCCACAACTGGTCAGCGCCAGGTTCAAGTGTAACCAGTTACCAGTTTCCAGAAACACAACAACAACAACAGCAACAACAGCAACAACAACAGCATCAGCATCAGCTTCGAAAGCCGCGGCCCAACATCCACTTCAAATGTATGTAAATCTTGTTCTTAAAAGCGTTTTTTTGCATTGTTGCTCTTTGTTTTCGACTCTAAAAGTATCGATGATGTGCGACCCATAAAAACTGGTGTATTCGCTTTGCACAGCATTTGGAAACAATGAATTTCGTTTTTACTGGGCGCTGTAAAGGCTGTTTGTTCTTTATTGTAGCTTTCTGGGTTATATCATAGGAATTCCATTGAACAATGCACAGGTGTGACAAAAACTGTGGAAGCCCAATCAATCAATCAATCAATCTCAATACATTAGGGATCGCAGCGAGTCCTTAAGACGAGGACCCAAACTCAAAGCTCAGACTGGGCTAAAGATGTTTTTTTATACTTTGGATCAGAGGTTCTCATACTTATTTTGAGATTCAATTATTGTCTAGTGCCCCTTATAGGCTTTAGCTCCATCATATCTTGAAAATCGCAGTCGGAATTATAACTTTAATAACTTATGTATAAATATAGCTTTCCATTGGCCCTTTACGTTATTTTGGGATGTTTAGAAGACAGGTTGATAGCGTGTACATAGACTAACAGAAAAATAATAAATAATCGGAAATATTAATAACAAAAATGAAAATAAAAAAAACGAAATACACCTTAAAATTCGTTTCAAGAAAAAAAGTAATGTCAAATGTCGTAAAATAAAACTATTAACATAACAATTTTACTGCGAATCTAATTTCTTTTGTTTCATTACAAAAATACTCTAGTTACCTCTGTTGATGTCGTTCCTGTTTGAGCTGCGCCTAGAATCAAAATTAAAGTGCAGGCAAAGTTCGTACATACTCGTAATTTTTATACAACTTATAACCTATAATCATTGAAAATAGATTAACAAATGCTTAATTGTTGTGCATCTAACAGGCAAATCCATAAAGTAAATATAATTAAATATATATTCGGCCAGCAGCAATAGACGAATCGATCTAACCATGCTAGAGAGCTAGAGACTTTAAATCGTAGGCGAATCGTTAAGTTTTCTCGAAATCGATAAGTATCGATTTTCAGCTTGTTTTTGGAATTTTTATGTAGGCTTTTGCTTGCTATTCACAGTTCAAGGGAATTAATCTTTAATTTGGATAGTTTTTCTCGGCAGAGCTAAAATTGAAAAAGGTGAAGATGGGCTTACAAAAGAATGAAATTTGTATAGTGTGGGGCTGAGGAAAAAAGAAACTGGGAACAGAGTATCTCCAAATCGACACTCGCATGCCGAGCACTCTTACTTGTTTTTCTTGTGGTCTGTTCTTTTTTTTTATATTTGTTCTGACAGCCTTAAATGCGGTTTTGTGTGTTTCATTATAATGATGATGATTATTGTTGTATCTCATTTTTTATTGTCCTCTTGTTCTTGTTGTTGTTGCTTTGTGGCGTTTTCTGCTTTGGCAAAGCTTTTAACATTTATTATGCAGCCGGTCGTCCCCAGCGTCTGCGTCTGAGTCTTTCCAACGAACCGGGCACATCTTCGGCTTAAATGTCAAGCTCATGCTGGGAGCCACCATTCACCCAGTCAACCAGTTGGCCAGTTGGCCAAGTCTTGTAGGTGCTGCTCTCTCTTTCTCGCTCGTTCGCTCGCTCTTTCTCTCCTTCTCTCTTTCGTTGGCGCTCTCTTTTGCTAATGACATTCTGTTTGCTCTTTTGTTGCAGGTACAATCTGCATGCGGCCAACTAACTGTAAAACGCGCCGTGCAACGGTCAGCAGCAAATAGCACAACAGCATCAGCAGCAACAACCTGTAACGACAGCAGCCGCAACAGCAACAACAGCGACAACAGCAACACACTTGAGAATTGCATAAAACTGAAATTAGATATTGGCGGCGCATCAAATTACCAAATGCTGTTGCTGTTGCCAGAACTATGGCAACGACAAAAATCATGGCAACAACAACAACAACAACAACAGCAGCAGCGATTGGCAGCATGCACCAGCACCAGCAAAGGCCGTTGCGCGGTATTTCAATAATAATTGAATCTGAGCAGCCAGCTAAGCCGGCAGGCAACAACATTGAAGGCGACGAAATGTCGCTCAAGTCGCAGACCATGTTGCTGGCATTTGGCGACAACAGCAGCAGCAGCAGCAGCAGCAGCAACAGCAATGGCAGCAGCAATAACGATCAAGACAACAATTTGCAGACGCCGCAGGTTGACCATGCAACCCATGTTGTTTTGGAAACTAGTTGCAACACGGTGGGAGCAACAGCAGCTGCAGCAACAAACGAGCCAGCAACTAAATTATATCCACAGCTGCTGCTGCGCATTGGCCAGGCCGAGGCCGAGGTTAACTCTGTGCCTGATGCTGTTGCAGCCCCGCCAGCAGCAGCAGCAGCAGCATCAACTATTATCAGCTGCAATGTTGCCGATGACGTTAGAAACGTGTTACGAGCTGCAGCCACAGCTGAGCTTCAAGCTATTGAAATTGAAGAGAGCGCTCTCCACGGCAACGGCGACGGCAACGGCGACGGCGACGCTAGTCAGTTAACGTTAGGTGCAGTGACCGAAACAGTTGGCGTCTGTGCGCCACAGCACACGGTCAAGATACAGATAGCCAACGGTCAGAGCTCGTATTCAAGTCAAAGCCAGCCCAGGCTCGGCAAACAGATAAGCGTGGTAAAACTGAACGACAGCCAAAGCGACAGCGACATGGTATTACATTTAAAGCAACAGCAGCAACAGCAGCAGCAGCAGCAACTGCTACAACTGCAACTGCAGCAGCAGCAGCAACAGCATTCACAAACTGAGGCACAGCCACCCACAGCGCCCTATCAGCTATGCTATTTGGTGTCCAGTGGCCAGTACTCGCCCTGCGAGACTCTGGACAGCGGCACTGGCAGCGATCTGGAGAGCATCAAATCGCCCAGCAGTGACAGCAATGCCATCAACAGCAACAGCAACAGCAAGAACAACAGCAACAGCAACATTGGCGGCAGCAACATGAGCGGAAGTGGCGTGCCCAAGCTGGAGCTGCATCTGAAGACGACTCGCATCCGAGTTAATACCCCGAGCGGGCAATCCGGAACGCACTCGCGCGCCTACAGCTTGACGGACAGCGAGGAGTGTGACGAGAGCAGCTCCTCGCTCAGCTGCGACTCGCTGCACTCCAATGAGGCGGCGCCGATACTTAAATTGGGCGCCCTCTTGCCCAGTTCGCTGCTGCGCGATATACGCGACAGGGAGACGGGCGGACGGGAGGGGCAGATGGAACAGTCTCTGACGGCGACCAAAATCGATGGACGTCCTCTGCAATATGAGGCAGATCAATATTACAATTTTCATGTGAACGAGCATGCAAATTATCGCAGTTTCGGTCCGGAGAGCTGCAGTCGCATGTCGCCGGAATACGAGGCGTACAGTTTGCCAGGCGAGGCCGAGGAGCACGATGAGGACGCTTTTGCCGGCTACAAGGACGTGCGCCGCTCCTCACAAACATCCACAATACGCTCCTCCAAGGGCACCGTGCGCGGCGTCAAGAATCGTGTGCGCAATGGAGTAGCCACCTTCTTGCAGTTGCAGCAGCCGAATGTCAAGGTGAGTACGAGCTCAGTACGAGCTGATTACTTTTTGTTTTTAAGTGCGAGTACTCAAAAGTACTCGTTAATCATTCAATGAGTGCTTAAACTCAAACAGTGAGTGCAACAATACTATGCAAGTTCAACAATCACGTTTCGAGCAGCTTATTGAGAGATCATCGATTTTCTGGCTCGTTCAAGTCGAATGACAGATTTAGTTATCGGTATATTCCCCTTAAATTTCGGTTGCTTTTTTTATACTTCTGCAATTCGGCTCATTCTATTATATGTTCAGTCAATTTATTCAGTTAATTTCTTCTGTTGTTTAGGAACTTAGTTGACAATTTTAATTGTACTTTAGGATTACCTGAATCCCAAACTAGGATAAGAAATTCAATCTGAAGATGAAGTTTATTCAGTCAAGAGGAAATCACAAATTTGTATTAATATTATATTGATTTGCATGTTTCTTGAGATATTTCTGTCAATTTCTGAAATTCAATCTCAAGGGAACTTGGAACTTGGTGATTCGGTTCACGGTTCGTTCCAATGTCTCTTCTTAAGGTTCCAACCTTGCTTCACATTCCAAGTTTCAAAAATATCAGTTCAATTTATTGTATTTACATATTTTTGTAAACTAAAATTTGTTTATGTGTCATATTCAAAGTAAACATCGAAAGAAACAAGTATTTGCTTGTTTTCAAGAAACAAGAATTAAATAAAATATAGTTTGATTCGCGTTAACATTTGGTTGTTCTTTATGCAGTTCCAAGTGCAAGCTGGTTCGATTAATGCCTGAGATGTGTTAATGTGCTTACGTATTAAATCGATTATTATCGATTATACACAGTGGGGAGCTTGACTCGTTTTTCTGGAAAGAATTAATAATTGTTGTTTTTTCAAGGCATCCTGCTAAAAAAAAAAACGACACAATCTAATTGATTGTAGAGTTCGATTATTGCACGTAGTATTTCCAAATGCATCAAGCAATTTTATTAGTCGTAGCAAATAGAAACGAGGGGGCATCGCCACATTTTAGATCGGCAAATACTTGCTTTTAACTATAGAGTATTACAACATTCCAGAGCTGTGAAACTCGGGATCCTTTAGTGTTATATCTGTACTCTAAATGTAGCATACTTTTGAGAACTCGCTGGCAATTTTATAGAATTGAGAATAGAGTCTCTTTGAATCTAGAATTAGCAATGAATGAGTGCATTCACATGCGGCGGTTATTTAAAATATTCAAAAAACAAAAAAAAAAGAAGAGTGGGTATTTTTTTTTGTCTTTGCTTTATGAGATTCATTGAGAAAGTTGGCTTTGTGTGTTTAACTTTTGTCTGCGGCTGTCAGTGAGTTGCGTGGGTGTCTGTTTGGGTCGCTGACTTCCCCCCACACACGCACACACATACACATTATGCAATGCATATGTATTAGTGTGTGTGCGCGCGTGTGTCTGCTGCTTGAAATCTTCAGTCTGCAGTCTTCAATTAACAGTCTACACCCCCAGATTGACTCACGTTTTGGGCTATGTGAAAGCCAAGCTTGTCCAGATGTTGTTGTTGTTTCTGTTTTGTTTTTGCTGAATGTTTGTTGTTGTTCTTGTTTTCAAAACTGATTCATAGCAACAGCAACAACAACTACAACAAGAGCTCGCCGAAAGTTTGACCAACTAATAAATCATTCGATGCGCTCACCGAAATTTGTTCGTCGAGACTTAAATCAAAAAATTAACACTTTGCTGTCTATTTACAGAACGTGTTGTTGTCGTTGTTGTTGTTTTAATTTACCGTTAAGTGGCTTTATATGCTGCCCCGCCACAGAAAGCCTTTCGGGGCAACTCGAATATGGCATCGAATCAGAATTTCCATAAACAAGCACGAGACACAGCTCCAAAAGTTGGGAAAGTTTTTGGTGTCGCCTGCTTTTGGGTATGGCGGAAGTAGACGCTTGCAATACTAGATGGATCGAGTTGTAGATAAAACGACGCGATAAATGCTAGCTTAAATGGGCCCCAAGGCCTGACTAAGTGCAGTTGCTAGTAGTTACTTTTGATTTCTATTTGGCTTTCTTTCGCGAAAGTTCTCAATCAATCAGGGCCAGCTCTGGCCCTGGCACGCTTCAATCGACTGACTGACCCATTTTTTTTTTGGCTTGAAAGCCGATTGAGCAACAGCCAGAGCATTCAACAATAAGCAGCCCCGATTGCAGTGTTATTGAAATTGCATTATTTACGCATTGCCCGCAAACTGTCGAGTCATCGACAAAATAGACACACAGTTACATACATATGTATCTTGATGACTTTGTATCTTTTGGCTATCTGTATCTGTAACGATGATTCGCTTATTTTGCCAATGCTGTTATCGCTTGTTGTTGCTTTTGTTTGCGAAATCAATTACATACACATGTGGTACAGGGTGTCGTTATTGGTTTATCTACTCATAATTCGTAAATTACCTGCGAGCTTAATATACATATATGAAAATTGTTACTTAAATTAAACTGTGCTAGTTATCAATGTGGGCGTGGCGCACAGTCATTATGCGAGCTTTCATTTTTATATGATTTCGTCAATGAGCTAAGCCAAAATTCGACTAAATGGCCGAGACACGCACAACAACATACTTAAACGAAAAACAAAAAAAAAACAGAAGAAAATCCTAAACATAAACGTAAATTATCTAAATTATATTTTAATGGCCGCTCGACTCGTTTTCGCAGTTGACTTGTCCATCGAAAGACAAAAGCCCCCAAACTCGACGGGTTTTTGTAACCTCTTCCAGCCACCCCCCCCCCCCCCCTCTTTGACTCAGTCGAACAAAAAATATGTTTGACTTTTTGTAGATGCGCATAATTAGCGCGTTAGCCGCTCTTTATTATTATAATACATATTTGTTTGCTTTTGGCATTTAGCTTTTGGTTTCTTGAAAATTATGCAATCGATTGTTTCAACAATCCCCCTCGGTCTTCGGTCTACACAGTTTCCAATAATTATAATATTGATTTGCTCTTCAAGGCCAACAGCGCCAATTCGACGTTATTATTTATGTGCAGGTGCCATAAGTGTTTCACAGATTAACTTCCATTCAAAAATGTTTAGTATTCGCTTTTTTTAACATAAGCATAATGGATAGCTTATAAGAGACATGTATGTATGTGTGTGTGTATATATCTGAATTATGACTAGTTTTGTACAACCAGCAAAAGTTCCTTATTATATTGGCAACAACATTTTGAAAGATTTGCCTGCCAAGACGCGATTTTATTTGCTGTTAAATAAATATTTATTGCGTCTTGGACTCAAACTAAATCTTCAAATATATATAAATAAATATATATTTACTTGTTGAAATCTTTGCATTTTGGCATTTAAATCTAAATTTAAACTTTAAGCCATACTGGGCTTAATATACAGGCATGAAAAATAACGAATTTTATATTTCAAACTGCGGGCAATTCTTATTAAAGTGGAACATTTCAAGAGCGAAAAAACTTGAATGGAGTTGTTTTTTTGTCATGTTTTAATCCCAATTAAACCCCAAATAACAACAGAACGGGCTTGCATTAAAATAAGCCTCAAGTTAAAACCCTGGATACTTAAATGACATTTGTATCCAATTTGAAAATAATATGACGTAGTATTAAATTAGGCCTAATTTGCTCTTCATATAAATAGGGCTTAACTTTCAATCTACTTTTTATTTATATTGACGCAAGTTCATATTAACTTGCATATAAACGTAATTAATTCTTGAATCAAGTACTACCATACTTCCCAAGAAAAAAATACAAAAAATATTTAAGGCTGCTTTCATAGAAAATAAGCAACGTTAAGCCTAGTTTTTAAATATGATTGGATTTGTCCGTTAAATAGTAGATTTATATTTAACAGGTGGATAGAATTGCAATGTGGCTTGTAAGTAAACAGTAAGCGATTGATATACAAATATGAATTTCATTATTTTGTTTACCCATCCTGGCAACTTGTTGAATCGATCGACATAAGTGAAATCTTTTTGTCAACTTTCATGAAGCTTAACTGAAAGCTTGAATGAAAGAATACGCCTAACATAGGCAATTTTTAGGCCATGCTTATAACGCCTCCATCATTATAGAGCTTTCTCGCGTTTTCACAAAAAAAATCCCAGATATCTTATGACCTCAACTAAATAATAATAATATTGAGAAAGCTTTTGTCTTGATTGCCCGTGGAAATGCTCTCGCAGCTGTCGTTTTGTCCCCTCAGTCTCTCCGAGTTGGGGCCAATCGCTCTGCCGAATTGCGAAGTGAAGTCATCATTTTAATGCCATCAATTAAAAAAAAAAAAAAGAAACAAATAAAATATAAAAAATATACGTAATTTGATCATTTTTAGCAAATGTCGCTAAACTGAAAAAAACTGAAATTAACTAAAACCAAATGCAAATGATGCCGGGCCGCACGCAAAGAAATAAAAAGCAAACAGAGCTCGTTAAGAAACAATTTGGTATTTGAGAAAAAATATATGCAAATAAATAAAATAAAAAAACAATGCATATTTCTATTCGACGGGGGTGGGGCTTGGAAAAAATACCAAACGCAAAACAAACTTTGAATTCGAACGAAAGTGAAAACGAAAACGAAAACGAATTTTACGTGACCAGGCGCAGATTTATGGCGCTGAGAGATTTTTACAGCCACAATCCACAAGCCGAGGCGCCTCCACATTGTTTCACAAAATACAAATTGTTGCCATACAATTAAACAGCAACAACAACAACAACAACAACAATAACAACGGCGACAACAACAACAACAACGGCGACAAGAGCAAGAGCAACCGTTGGGCATGGGGCGTTAGCTGCATTTCAATTTCGATTTGCATTCAGGGCCAAAAGAAAGTAGCAAATGGGCTTATTAAAATATCCAATTATTGCCAAATTGATGCTCGCTTTTGGCCGCCGTAACGAAAGTGAAATGTTTCACTTAACATGTGTGTGCGTGTGCATGTGTGTGTGTGTCGACGTGTGTGAATTTTAATGCTAAGCCAGCTCGCACCTGCAGCTCAGTCAAAAGCTAAAACTGAAATTCAATACCTCTCCCCCCCCCCCCCTCCCCCGCTCCCCACAACCCGCACTCCATCATCTGAAACGCGAACTGAAATTGAAACCGAAGCTTGTTACCACACCGAGGGCCATGAGAACCGTCAACAAGCCGAGGCCGAATGTTGATGATGCGGTGCTGCCCTTTAATGCGCTTTAATATAAAGGGTATAGCACCTGCGTGGTTACGTTTTCAAAATTCAAAATTCGATATGGAATTTATTTATCAAGGCGCTAAACCAGTTTTGAATCGAACCGCATTCTTATATTTTGTTTACCCTCAGCCGAACCTCAACCCGGATTAGTTGGTTTAAAAGCAGCTGGACCTAAATCCGAACCAAACGATCTTTTTTAACTTTCTTTTTAAAGTTTAAAATTATGAATGCAAGACTTGAATGTTGTAAATATATTGTTGCTTATTTCGACAAGTACAAATATGTAAATATATTAAACGGAAAATGGTTCACAAACCGAACCGAACCGAACCGAACCTTAGAACATTGTGCTCGTTCGAGCCATGTATCGAACTATTGTGTTCCATTAAATTTATGTTTTAAACTTAGCTAACTTTTCTTTTCTTTTATTATTTTTTTATTTGGTATTTGTTCATTTGAGATTGATTGCGTTAGTTTGCGGCAACTGTCCATTGAATGACACATTCAGTTCCTGAATGCGGCACCTTTGTTGTATAATATCATAGCTCTGTCTATGGAAACTGGTTACAACTCAAAAGACTAAACATTCAAATAGAGTATATTTATCTCTCTTTATTGTTTTATCTAAAAGTATACGAAATGTCTATATTTTATAAAAGAAAAATGCGCGCTGGTTCAGTTTTGCGGCTTGAGCCGACCCTCTTCCTTCAGGTTCTGTTCGTGAGCCAGTTTTTGGGACTTTTTATTTCATATTAAAGATGCGCACTGAATTTGATCTCTGTAAACAAAATTGTCATCCACCAAACATGATTAGATAAATGCAGTGCTTGAGCTATTCATTATTATTTGAGTATCACATAAAAGTATTTGTTTTCAGGTTTAAGGTTTGGCTTAGGGCTCGGCTCATGGTAAAGAATAAAACGAAATTCCGGGTTCAACTCGGTTCAAAATTGGTTTGCCTGATAATCTGTAACCTCTAGTTCATGCTAGAATTAATGATCACAATCATTTAAAGCGTAAAACATATGTTCTTCTTTTTGTTTGACCGAATTCTGCATTTGATGGGAACCTACTACTCATGCGTTGGCATTAATGGAGTGGAATCGATAAAAGTTATCGATCCCAATTAATCAAATGCCAGCTGGAAGCTAGCTAGATATTTTGGGTATTTTTTACACATCAGGTGGGGTTGTCCACTGAAATGTGAAAACTTGTTTATAATATTTTTTTTTACAAGATTTGATTATTTCGAATTCTTTTGATGGCTTTTTTTTGTATTTATTTTGTCTTTGTTTTTGTTTATTGTTGTTGTTTATTGTTGTTGTATGCCTATAAGGTATTTGAGCGTTTGGTGTTGGTGCCGCCGCTTGGCTTTCCCTTCTGCCGGGTACGGGCCGCCATTCCCAGGTGCCCAATTGATCGGAATCGACGCACTGGGGCCCGCCCCGGGTGAGACGCATTCGCTTGCATAATGTCCAGCCCCATGTGACGTATTAATTGAACTTTATGGAACTACGCGTCGAGTCGTGTGAACGTTGCAAATGCAGTTGCCGTTGCCGTTGCCGTTGCCGTTGTTGCTGCGTACCATTAAAGTCAACTCCTTTTGCTCACATAATCGAATGCTGTTGGGTCTGAGATACTGGGCTGGTTGCTATGCTATGTTTCTCGACGCATATCTCGACGCGATTGGCAATCCTCCAATCGACGCTTGTCGATCGCAAGTGACCTGCTTTCTCTTTTTACCCACTAGCCTTACCTGTTGCCGCTAAAACATAAAATAAATTGTAATGTTGCTGTTGGCAGTGGCTGTGGCTGTGGCTGTGGCTTTGGCTTTGGCATATTCGGATGTGGCCTGTCGACGATTCTGCAAAAGCATGTGTTAATTGTGGATGCTGGACACTGACAGCTCGGACAGCGGATCACAGTTCAAATGCGCTCGCTCAAATGCTTAAACAGGGGTTGAAGGGGAACTCCTACTCGGCGCTCACTAAAAGCTAAACGAGTTTTCAGTTAAAAACATTTTCGCCGCTGGCGTCTTTTGTCACTTAACATGGCTTTGAACTTTGTTGTTAGAGCCATCCACATCCACATCCACATCCACATCCACATCCACATCCACATCACAAATGACGCTTAATGGCAATTATTAATGTACCAGTTTTACATTTTTTTTTATACTCGCGTTGCTTAGCATAACGTTAAATATGTCATATTACTTGTAAATAACAAGCCTTTGCTACAGCATCAGCCTCTTGGCTTATGAGTCAATGAGCTGTCCGACTAGTTAGATAAAGAAGCCAAAACTAGGAATGGGTGCACAGCATTATAATGAAACATACACCTTTATCGTTTTATACCCGTATATACGCAGAGTCTGCCTCTGTCAATGTTTCCATATCGGAAACTTATTATTATGATTGCAGGTTGATGTCCTTACAATTATTCAATTTGTCATTGGTGATACGAAATTTCAATTTTATATAAAATTACAAAACCATATTTATTATCGTTGCACTTATTTTAGTTAAATTTTCACTCGTTTTGTATAGTAAAAATAAAGAACAGTAACCGAAGCTACGATTTACGCCTCAATCCACTTGTTCAACGACAAGGGATTTGAAACTGGCAAAATATTGCGATTTGTGTTTGATAAAATGAGTACAGCTAATTAAAATGTTAATTTGGTAAGCTTCTCTTGAAGACCAGGCTAAGTTATGAGGTTCAAATGGATTCAAAAAGCAACTATTTAAGTCGAATATACTAGGGAATATACTAGGAATAGAAAATAAGTGCTATGACATTAAACCTTTACTTTAGAAACATTTTGCATACTGATTATTATATTGCGAAAAACAGTCATTTAAGCCAAAAAAGTATTTTATTGTATTGACCATGCTGAGATCATTTTAAGGTCTGCTTAATAGCCAGACAAAGAGTTGTAAAACCTGTGTAAAAAACAGAGCCGGCTGAATGGATTGATGCCAATTATTTTATATGACTGCAAGACATTGTATTACTAAATACAAGACACAGGCATGATATGTGTAGTCCATGCATGCTGTGCACACTGTGCAAGAAAAGTCTATTACATTTTATGATGTCATTTATTACGGGCATAATTCATAAGCTTTTGACAGCTCCTGTCACTGGCAGCTCGTCCCGCTGCGTTGCAGAGTTCAACGATATCTATCGGATGATCGATAGCGATAGGCGGCCTGATCTGGTTAATTAGACTGCCAACTTGGCCAGCTAACAGTATACAGGCAGCGCACTGCTGCCAATTAATTTGGCGCGAAAACAAGTTGCAATTGCAGCTCGTACACACACACACACACACACACACACGCACACACACACAGGCAGGAAAATGTGTGGTTAGTGCATTGTTTGCAGTTTTCACTTAGCGCATTTTTCAAATTCGCAGCGCCTGTAAATGTCGTTAAGTCATTTTAATGACATTTACACAAATTGGTTATGCGTAATTTCCAATTGGTTTTTCATTTTATTTTGATTGCCGTATTTATCTCTATGCAGGCAGTCGCAGTTACGTTCGCATTCGCTTTGGCCTAGCCTCGTTGCCTTTGCTCTTGTTTTCCGCAAAATTGAATAATCGAGAGCATAAATAATTTACAAGTTGGATTATGAGCTACAGATCTACGTCTGGCTGTACATTTTTAACTGTCTTAATTAGTTCATACTTTACGTTGTTTTATTTTTAACCTTCTCTCCAATTAGGCAATTAACGCCAAGCTGCAAATTGCTTTAGCTCGAATTGGGGCTGCAAAATGTGCTGCGCATATGAATGAGAAGCGCAAAGAAAGGCGCAACTGTATGCAGTTGCATGATATAGCTACATTGAAAGAGAGAGAGAGAGAGAGAGAGAGAGAGAGAGAGAGCGAGAGAGAGAGAGTGCAAGAGCAGTAAGAGCCAAAAACACTTTTATTTTCTACATCACGTATACACATCTTATCTTATCTTAACTTAGAACTATACTTTAGGCAGTTTCGACTTTTTAAAATATCTGACAACAATTAAAATGGGCAAAAAAATATAATATCCCTAATGCATAAAAATCGTAAAGTTTGTTAGATGTGTTCAATTGTCCGTTTCTTTGTTGAGCTATTAACAATCAGAATATTGGCTGGAACACTATTTTCAAGCAAATCGATAAGGTGGCATACCTTATTTAATAGCTTCTTCATGGCATTGTTTTATACAGATCCGGAATTCGAAATATTCTTCTATATTTAGCTTTTTGTTTTGTGTTTATGTCTTTTTAGCACCTCAACTTGGATTTAACTCGAAAGAATTTCAAGGTTCAAGCCACTAAGCCAAATTGTGGCTAGCTAAATGTGAACTGTAATACCTTAGATAAAGGCAATCTTTGTTGTTGGACCCTCATAAGGTTCAAGAAAAATATCGAAAAATATCTCAATTGAAGACTGCCAGATCTTAGTACTAAATGATACGCATTTGTATCCCAAAATAAAACAAATATAGTCTTAATTTGAGCCCAAACTGTTTTTAAAACAATTCAAGTTTAATCTGTAAACTTGATTCAAAAACTGTTAACTTTATTCGCATCAAAAACTTTAGAATATTTTAGTTATCCATTGAACCGCGAACAGGTTTGTCTTCGGACCGTCGTCTTACTCGTTGTATGTGAACATACTTTCAGCGCCTGCTGTTTTGCTCCACTGTGCATTGGTTTTGTTATTGACATTTTTCAAGCCTGAGCATAACAAACAATATAGAGTTGACTTTGAGTTTTTACAAATATTTCTCTTGCTCAAATTGCTATCCCAATTAGCAGATAGTTTTGTATCTGTATCTAATAATTATATGCTGCATACATACACATATCGAAATCTGTGGCGGCTTTTGTTTTTGTTGAAGGCCTCCTTGCGAGACCGTAGTATGCCTTTATATTCATGTATGGAAACGAGTTATACTAAAGTATTTATTCCGATTTATCACCTGAACTAGAACTACATGGAGAAGGATCTGGGCAAGGTAGTACTGTACACAACCAGCATGGGCATCATACGGGATACCTATGCGAAGTGCGCCAATGTCAAGCAGATATTGCGTACACTGCTCGTCAAGTTTGAGGAACGGGATGTATTCATGAGCATCGAGTATCAGCAGGAGATGCGGGATCGCATGCACCATGGAACGATACGGGTGCCGCAGCTATTCGTTGAGGGCCAGCACATTGGTGTAAGTATCTGACAGATACTCTTTGATTAAAGATACAAGTCGAACTGATATTGCATTTCTGCAGGATGCCGACACGGTGGAGCGTCTGAACGAGAGCGGCGAACTGCGCCAACTATTGCGACCTTATAAGGTGAGCCAAGACTGGTTTAGCTTCAATTTGTCATCTGTTATCTGTAATCTAAAACCGTTTCCTTGATCTCTATTTAGTCGCTGGCCACGGCGTACACCTGCCAGACCTGCGGAGGCTATCGATTGCTGCCCTGCCCCTCGTGCAATGGCTCCAAGAAGTCGGTCCATCGAAACCACTTTACCGCCGAATTCGTGGCCCTCAAGTGCATGAACTGCGATGAGGTTGGCCTGGTCAAGTGCCCGACCTGCTAGAGTCCCCCTGCTCCCCATTTGCCCTCAACTGGCCGCCGAAGCTGATTAAATTTTATTTATTCGCTCGCGTACCATTTTATTTCGTTTCTAGTAATAATGCGTATTTACCCAAGAAGTGTGTGCTTTTTTTTTATATATATATTTTTTTTTTTTTTTTTGATATATGTATATGTATGTATTTTGTATATTTACTTATGCTACGAAGTGCAAAAGTTGTCGTTTGTTATTAACAGTTGTGATATTTGAGTCAGTTGGCTGCAAGTCTCGCATTTGGGACTTGGCAACAGCTCCTGAGCTGGCGATGTCCCTGGGATAGTTGTGCGAAGAACTGCAGAATATATATACATATATGTATATATGTATTTATGTGCATAGTTTCTTATGTAAATCAAAGACAAATATAAAAATAAAAATAACTTAAGCAGGCAAGCGCCTTTATATGGTGTTTACCAAATACTTATTGTACTGATGGAAATTAACAATTAAGGACACGTTAAAAAACAAAAGCTGGTATTACAAGGGTTAATTAGAGAAACACTCCTCAAAAATCTTTGAAATCGAGTAAAAAGATATACCCATATATGGATATACCATAGATATAGGATATAGTTACAAGCAAGCAACCTAATCTAACTGCACTGGCTACTACAGCTCTGCATTCATGTAGCGGAGATTCGAACCGGCGACCTCTACGGTTGCAGAACAGCACAATACGGCTTAATATACTTTGGGCAGTTTGTTGTCTATTTTATTTGTTTGTTGCCTATTTTTTGATAGGGTGTTCTATTATAATTTTTATTTCTGATTCCAATTGTTGAGTATATCAATGTTGGTAGGTAAATCTTCTTTCTCTTTCTTACTACTGAAAGCCAGGCGCCAGTAATAACACATCAAGCTCTTTTTTATTTCCCGTGCTAAGAGGTTGGGATGGCAGCGAAGTTTCGCCTAAAGCGTGCTTATGGCTTAAGTCCCCCGCTCTGGAAACTTTCTAGGTCCACTTAAGAGCCCTAGTGCTTGTGCACTATGTTACGATATGTGACTTGCTTAGTGAAATCCATTAGTTAGCTTTGATTGCAGTTGATGGTGCGCTTGCGCAAGCAGAAATAATTTGAAAAAGTTTATTGCATGCTTTGGGGCTGAGCAAAAATATGTAATACGACGGATCAGTGTAAAAAATGATGCCTTGCTAACACCCTTAAATTAAATAGCTTAGTTTAGTCAAATTTTTCAAGAAAAGCATCAAAAACTCCGCGGACAAATTAAAAGTGCGGCTTAGATGTTTGTTCGTCTGACCAACTGTAATTCTACATTTTTATATTTGTTCATTTAAGTTCTTATTGCAATAATAATATAAATAATAATAAATAGAGAAAGCGTCTAATTGGATAATTAAACGGATTTTACAAAATATTAATTAACATTTTTCTTTTGTTATGTTAATGTTTTCTAAAATGCTGACAAGTAATCTCTTGATCGAGTAGCAGAACAGAACTACCGCAAAAATATATTGTAAATTAGGAAATTGCTTGTTTTTTATTGCATGTGTGTACAGACTGTCGGGTCTGTGTGAATCTAACACATGGCTACTATTAGAATAAATCTGTTATGTCTGAAGTTGACGCGATTTACAAAAACAATTTCGGTGCCCATTCCTATTGGAAATTGACCCACGCGAGGACGGGTAATTTCTTCTTGTCTTTAACATATGTGTTCCATCCAGCGAGCACCTTGTATTAAAAATGTGTTGCATACCTTCGGGCTGTTGTTTAAATTGGACAGTCTGTATGCGTAGGCGACGCCTGTTGATACCGAACAGTTGGTGTATTTAAGAAACAACATATCTTAAGGAAAATGTAACTGCACATATTGTAGAAGAAGCAAATACTATCAAGGAACAATGCAGCTTAAAATTTGCTAATAGAAATTTGTCTTTTGATCATGGATTCAACTCTAAGGTTCGGATTGCTGTCTTAGGTTCCCCCATGAACATAGATTTAGTTTCGAAGTAAAACCTTTCATTTTATTAAAATTGCATATTCACTTTTATCGAATCTAGTTTATTATTAATTTTCTGATTACTCAAAATGTGGTTAGCGTTGTTCTTTTTTTAACATCGCTCACGCCTTTTTCAGTTTTGGCTGGTTTTTGGGAACTTAAACAGTTTAAAGGTTGTTTCATTGTCAAATAAATCTAAAAACTCCGGGTGCAAAGTGGCATATGGGAATTCCTAAAGAGTGTCTCGAGCTTGGCGACAGTTTAAGAAGACAACTTTGTGAATTGGGCATTTAATAATAATAACCTCTTGCTCGAACCGAAGCTAAGGGAAAACTTTGAATCGTGTGATTTATTTGGGGTTTCAAATGCTTAAAAATATGCTATGAAAATTGTGTTAATTGATAGTAAATCGCAGTTGTTCTTTGATTTCTTGGGATTAGATAGAGGTTCTGCTGGGTCAACAGCTGCTTGATTTGTGTAGGGTGTAGGGTGTAGGGAGTTGGGAGTAGGGAGTGTGGCGTGAGTATTATTTAATTTTAGATCGGCTGCTGAAAAACATCGCACGCCTTGCCGAAAATTTTAATCTCTCTATTTTTCTAACTCTTAAATATTTATATTTTATTCTGCCTGGTAATCGCAATCGTTTCGGGGCTGATTGGTTAATTGACATGTCTGGTCAAGGGCTTGTTCCAGAGCTTGGCGGGGAGCCGGAGTCATTGGCGCGAGAGTCGGAGCGCACCTGCTGGATATGCTTTGCGACTGAGGCGGAAAACCGTCTGGCCACCTGGTTGCATCCGTGCCAGTGCCGCGGCAGCACCAAGTGGGTGCATGAGAGCTGCCTTTATCGCTGGATCGACGAGAAGCAGAACGGAAACTCGCGAACGAAAGTCTCCTGCATGCAGTGCCGCGTGGAGTACATCATAATCTTTCCCAAGGTCAGCCGTATGGCTATGATCCTGGAGCGCTTTCAGGATCTAATCCGTCAGTGCAGTCCGTTTGTTGCTGCGAGCGCATTCCTTGGCTCCGTCTATTGGACAGCCGTCACATATGGCGGCATCACGGTCATACAAGTGTTTGGCCAGCAGCGCGGCATGGAGCTGATGGAGAAGGGTGATCCGTTTTTCCTGCTGATCGGGCTGCCGTTCATACCAGTCGCTCTAATCCTCACCCGTCTCATCCGATGGGAGGACGCACTTCTACGCCTCTGGCACAATCGTCACAGCATTGTACGCAAATTGCCGCTCGTTAACTGGTTGTTGAATGCCCGAACGAATGCGGCGATCCGTGTTGGGGATCCGGCTCCGCCGCCAGTTCCCGATGAGCCCGTCGACTTTGCCCGCATCTTTTGCGGCGCCATCCTATTGCCCAGCATTGCGACAGTGATGGGCAATGTCATATACAGGAACATGTCAGCGCCGCTGTATCGCACGCTTCTCGGTGGCCTCACATTCATTGGATTGAAGGGCATTCTCAAGATCTATTTGCGACAGAAACAATATCTGAACAAGACACGCCGTCACATCGTCGACTACACTGAGGAGAATGTGCGCACCTATATGCCAGCCGAGCAGTCCCGATCTCAGGCAGATGTGCGACAATATGCCGGTTCCGACGACAACGAATCTGAACCTGATGAGGAGAATGTGGATGATGAGGTTCTGAATGAGGATGCAACCACAACATCGGAGCTAGATGATTCCGATTCCGATGATGTTAGAGATCATGTTGTTATAAGCGTGCCAGACCGTCCATACACATTGTTTCTTAGCTAAATTGAAGCATAGTTCTAACCAGACCAGGCAGTGGAATGCCTCCAATCACAAAACTTAGTGTTCATGCATGGAAATTCCAAAGGGATATCACAATCTAAATTCTTTTGTGTTTTAATTACATAGTTTTGCTGCACTTATCCTAAACCACAAAAAGTTCAAAGTTCCTCTCTCTCCCTCCAACACACACCTTTCCTCTCGCTCTCTTTCAACAACCATCAATCATTGGAAACGCACACAGAAGAACAAGTCTTTGATCCCAAAAGGCGATAGAGGTTTTCAGCCTTTTAAACTTTAGGCTTTGTAGCTTTATTTTAGATTTAAGGTCCACTCTTATATTGAAATTTTCAATTCACAAGCAAGAAAATTATACTAAAAGTATTACACAACAGTAAAAAAGGAAAGTTCAATCCGATTGCGATCCATCATAAACCCATTTTCCAGGGAATTGAGCTTTGGAATGGGTAAGCTATGTACCTCGTAGATCGTAGATTTTAGATGGCGTCATGGTGTCTGGGGGAAGGAAATGTCGTCTACAGATTTCTTTGTTCTCCTAGGTCTATAAATTGCGATCCTAGTTGTCTCCAGCTTGAACCAACGAACCAGCTTTTAAACTGAGGACGAGTTTATGTATAGCAAAATGAGTCATCTTATCGTCATTCATTCTTTTTAACATATATTTATACATACCATACATTTTTCCTTTTTTTTTTGTATTTTAAAATATAGTTCTTGGATGAAATTTGGGAAAATGTGAAATCAATGTATTAATATTGGCGTTAGAAAAATACATTTTTCAAGGCCCACTTAAATATTCGAATCTAGCACATTTGGAATTAAAAATCAATCTGAAAATTCAAAGCAAACTGAAATATTTTAGGCGGAAGGTAACCTCTATAACACTGTCTAAACTGAGCAGATGCTCAGCAAAATTGCATAGCTGCCTTTAAATGCAAATGGGAATTAATGTGTAGCATACTTTTAGGAGTGCACGAAAATTGATGATAAACTATAAAACGGATCAATTAATAAGATCAGATATAAAAAGAGCTGGATTAATAGGAGCTATCGCTAGCCTTTGTAATCGTAATAAAATTAATAATAATTGGAAAAATATAATAATATAATATTCATATTATTCCTTAAAAGAGCTTCACAAGTAACACAAAAATGTCGATGTTTTTTATATTTAAAAAACAATTAAAATAAAATTAAAAACTTAATAATTTTAAGCTTGATTTCTTATGATCATATTTTTTTAAAAATAATTATATAATCAATTTATTCAATTTTAAATAATCAAGGATAGCATCACAGTCCAACTGGTGTTTATTTAATTTTGATATTCTACAAAAACATTATTATATAAAAATATTTAATTATTGATAAAAATAAAATATGTGAATTGGGTTTGGATGATTTTCAATATTTTGTTTTTGTGGTCTGGCCATTAGATGTGGGCTTAGAGGGGGTCTTGGGGGAAGAAGAATTGATTTTGATGATGGCAAAATGCAAGTCGCACTTTCGCCCAAAAATAGCTCAAATGCGGCATTTATAATAATTAATGGCATCTTATAGAAAGCGATACACGCATTTCATATTAGCTTGATAAAGAATAAACAAATACTTAGCTTCAGTTTGATATATTTATTTGCTCAACTTTTAGATGTCAAGGTGCCTTGGATAATTAAGTCGTAGTAGCCGTCGAGATGTCAGAAATGGGATTATTCATTATCACAGAGCAAGTCTAACAATTCGGTCGACATATTGAGAGAAAAGTACATAAAATTCAATATTTGTGAATTTTCTCTTAAATTTTATTAAAATTCACTTTGTGAGGCCTTTCGTTATACAAAATTTATAAATTTATCAATTCGTTGCGCTTTTTGGCTTTAACAAGCTTTATTCAATTAACAAGTTAACGCAAAAATGTCGGACAATTCGGCGGTCTCCGGTATACTGAACGCGGTGCTATGCGGCGTTACCGGATATGGATTCTATGCAATGCCTCCACAGAATCATCCGTATGCTTTCTCGGCCTGTTTGATTGGCTTCTGCCATGGCCTGCTGGGGCTGATCGAGTGCATATCTGGCAGCGAGCAAGTGAAGTCGGCAAGGGAGACGACCAATTCGATTCTGGAAATAGTTCCCTTGCCTCTTGTCAACATTGATATATTCTTTGGTGGCGAGAGCAACAACATTGCCCTGGGTCACGGCCTGTTCATTGTACCAATGGCCATCTCTGTGCTGGTCGGCCTAATCAAGGGTGAAGGTGGCGAGGGCGACGAGGCGGTCGAGACACTGAAGCTTTTGACCATTCTGGGTAACATAACATCTCTCTGCTATCTTGCCATCAATGAGGGTAGCGGTTACATGGGCGGCATGGCCTTTCTGGCGTTCATGGCTAAATATGGTTCTGAATTCCTGGAAACTCAGCTCGAGGGCTCTGGGGATCCGATCAAGTATATCAGCTGGTCCGGATTCTACTTGCTTACCAGCTTTGCCATTGCTGGCAAGAAGTAATCAACCCGAATTGATTGAGAAACGCATCACATGAAATACACAAATACTAAAAAACACGATTAGACCCAATTGAAAAAGTTAAATGAAATTTGGATGCTTATGGACTTGCACATTACCCGGAATAGCAAAGTGATAATATGATTAATATGCGAATGCCATTTGAATTAAGTTATTAAATAGTTTGAAGCGAATCTTAACTGCGACGTCTTTTACTTTCGGAGGGGTGCCTTAAGGCCCGGTTTGACTGTGTTTAGCTACACAACACTCTTCCGTGTTATTTATTCTCCTCAACCCTAAACCTAATGGAGCTCACAAACTAATCACCAAGGAAAACTAAGAAAGGAAAACAAAATAATCACCAGAAGGCACTGACGTCCTGATGGCCTTCAATATAGACGTTCCCATCCTCAGCCAAGCTGATTCAAGTGCGAGCTAGAGTAGACCAATTGGACAACCTGTGATATATAAATTGGTATCTTGGAATGTGGTTAGGCTGAATGAGAGATAGGTTCTTAATCATTTTGTGGCATTTTGTGAAGACCCAATATTACCATTAACATGCTTGTGTCGCTGTATACAATGCATAGTAAAATTTCAAAGGTGACACGATTCAGAAAACAAGGAGTTACAAGAATGAATGAAAAATATGCTGACCTGAAACTGTTGCTTGTTTTTTATGCGTGAATAAGAAGATTCTCTTCCAGTGAATTTCGTTCCAAGTTAAGCTTAGCACTGTTTAGATCGTATCTAAACGGATATAGCTGTGTAAAGATTGAAACGGAATTTTGCAAGATATAGGTTTTCGTTATGTATAGGCTATGTCAGCTAATGGTATTCCTTTCCGCAGGTTATTGAAAACTTTGGCTAGTTAGGCTAGAGTGTGTGCTGCAGAATGGAATACGGGGGCAATGAATAGGGCTTAGGACATTGTTTATGGTATTTGATATTATTTATTTGTCTTCCATTGTTGTCTAGCATTTGCAGCAGTTTCATGCGGTAAAAACTCGAAAGACCTGAAGAGCACTTGGGGGCTTAAATTTGCGCGAACTCACTCTGAATGGGTGTGAGTGTGCGTACGGCGGGTGTTTTGCCCTGCGCTAGCTCGGTTTTCAAGTGTATTCAAATACCCATAATCATCTTTTTGGGCAATGTAATAAATCTAATTTCCCACAATGGGCCGGATCGATGGACTGGAAGGGTTCAATAAACGAACCCAATATACTGCCTGGAGTCTGGAGTGGTCGCTACAATTGAGTGGCACTTGGTGTGTAGTGACCCGGATGTACGAGTAATGCCATGTAAGTACATAACTTTTAATGTATGAGTGTGCGTGTGTGTGTGTGTGTGTGTGTGTGGCTCCGTATCGATGTATGTATATATGGAGCACATAAAACAATGTACTCGCATGTAATGCCTATGTCTGGACTTTATCGTGGGCCAGTTAAATCAATGTCAAAAGGCAATTGGTTGACTGCAGATGACTTCATCGCACCATGCTCGGGCCTCTAAGCCTTTTAGCGCATGCGAGGCTTATGGGCTTAGGTGCCACTAACTATGGAACTGGAACTGGAGCTGTGCTGTAGCTCCAGTAGCTCGGGCCAAGACAAAGACGGCCAATTACTTATGATAACAGACATTTTTGTAACAACCAGTTCTTGATTTTACGTTTCGTCAGCTGCCAATCAAAAGTGTACAGAAAACGTTCGGCCAAAAAAGTCGAGTCTACCCCAACAAAACGCTGGCATGTACCAGCTTCAGCTACCAGCTGCACCGCCACCGCGCCCACCGCCGCCAGCTCTACTTGGACGGACTTCCACTTCCACTTCCATTCGCCGCAACATAAGTCATAAAATCAACAATAAACAAGCTCAAGACGCAGCTAAATGACTTTACAACGACAACTTTGGGGCGTCATGGTCATTGAGCACGGTGTGTGCAGCTCTGGGCCAATGGACGTGGGGGCTATCCGGGCTGTGCGGGTGGTTGTGCGTGCTACACGACGCGTGTTGACATTAGCTCTTAAAAATTTATTAGTTTTTATTGTCATTGCGGCTAGCGTTATGGGCTAAGGTTGGGCCAAGCCTCTGGTGGGGTTAATGGGATATCGCATACAGATATTGTCAAGTCATTGCAATAGTTATCAATACATACATATGTACAAATCACAACATTCCTCAACTTCTTCCATACCCAAAAATAATGCTGAAAAATTAACAACTATTGCTGACCTCAACCTGAGTGTAGTTCCACACAGCTGCATGAATGTGTTCTTTTCGTAGATCTTTTCTTGATTTATACAGAAGGAAAGGAAGATTCTGAACTGATTACTCTTCTGTAATCCCTATGATCACAAGGGAATCCGAACGATGAATACAATATCTTAACATGTAGGTCTAGTTAAAACAGAGAAATCTTATTAGATAATTAATTCTATAACTTAAAGAGAGGAGATTAATCGTTGGTAGTCTAAGGGAATGAGGTTCAATCCACGTAGGCCGATTTAAATCTTTCTAATGCATTGAATATTTCTGAGATTGAAAACATGAGCACAGTCCCAGAATGGAACGGATAAGTAATATAAACAGGGGCTTTGTACGTATTGCTAAAATTCTTGGCGTCCAATTCGAGTCATAGATCAAGAATACCACCTAGATCATTAACTGCGTCACCGATAAAGCATCGATGCTGGTAACTGATTACCATACAGTGGAAATCGGCAACAATTGATATTTTTATAATGAATGTTTGGGGGCTTGGGTACTGTGACCTAAAGATGGAATTCGCAACCAAGTGTTCGCAGTCATGGTAGAGCTGCAAAACCATTGAAAGCATTAAAGATCAATCGTGATTAAGATTTTTTTAAACCAAATTAAGTAAACATTCAGGGGACTTGTCCAAAATTCTCACGACCCTGTAACAACAACTAAGATTAAAATAGTCAGGCTTGAGAATTGTAGAAAGTACGGGGAATGATACAAAATATATATTCTTGATCAGAGTATACTATAAATTTCAAATGCGGAGTCTCTAGCTTTTGAGAGCGCTCTTAAACGAGATTTAACCGTAAAATTGGAGCGGGTCCATCAGTAGGGAGGGCTTACCATGAGGGGCTACCATGGGGGCTTACCATGAGGGTCTACCGGGAAAGTTTATCAGGAGGGTCTACCAAGAGGGTATAGTTGTAGAAGGGTCTATCAGAAGGGACTAACAGAACGCTCTACTATGAGAGTCTAACGTGATGGTCCATCAGGGTCTAATGGGTCTAGCAGGAGACTGTACCAGGACGGTCTATCAAGAGGGTTTATTATGAGGGTCTACTATGAGGGGCTACCGGAAATGTCCCCCAGGAGGGACTACAATTTTGTTTTACTCTGATGGTTTATCAGGAGGGTCTTTTATAATGGTCTATCAGGAGTGCCTTTTAGAAGGGTCTACAAGGAGGTCATACCAGGAAGGTATAGAAGGTGGTGCGTGCCAAAGGAAATCAAATTTTAAGTGTTACGGACGGACGGACCTGGCCGAATCGGTCGACCAAGCT
Organism: Drosophila borealis; assembly: GCA_035045885.1. NCBI lineage: Eukaryota > Metazoa > Arthropoda > Insecta > Diptera > Drosophilidae > Drosophila > Drosophila borealis. Next base: position 2,693,716 of record JAWNOR010000112.1, read on the forward strand.
TCCTTCCGCCTGTTACATACATTTATTATACATACAAATATATTATACTTTTAAGTATATTAAATGCATTCGACAATGTGTTCAGTTGGTCAAATTTCAATCAAAGCAATGCTACGTAATTGCTCGAATTCCCCAGGGTGAACCACAACTGTTGCTAGGCGGCTTAAGCTTTCGATTTGTTCTATATTTTGTTTATCACGGATAGCGTTATCTGAAGTGCGGCTGCTGGTGCTGTCAACGCACTCTTGAACATCTTATCTGGGAGTATATCATATACATATATGTAAGTGCTATATTACCAACACAAATAACAGTTAGAAGAGCGGGCCGACAGCTCGCTGCAATCATATTTGCGGCATTATTTATTAGATCGTTTCTTGACATCAGACCACAATGGAGAACGATTCTGTTCTCGGTTCCGTTTAGTGGGCGCTGGCTTGGTCTCGCCTGGTATGGGCATGGGCATGGGCATGGGCATGGGTATTGGTATCGCTCTTATCAGCAATGCTCCAGTTTTCGACTGCCTCTTGGCCTGCGCGTATCTAATTTATACATTTGAGAGGCTCTTTGGCGCGTGCATGTTGGAATTGAAATTTTGTTTGAATTTCCATTTGGTGATTAATAAAAAAAGAAAGAGAAAAAAACCAAAATCAAAATAAAAACGAGAAGGAAAGGCTATCTTCGGCACGCCGAAGATTTAATACCATTGCAGACCCAACCATTTCATAATGCTCATAGTGCTTTGCACGTATCTAAGAAGCACAGGGAAAATAGTCAATTACAGTTAATTAACCGAGTATGGTTAAGATGTCTTGAAAAACAAAAAAGTTTTCAATTCAACTTAATTTCGACCGATCGTTCCTATGGCAGCTATATGATATAGTTGTCCGATCTTAATAGGATTTTGCATATATATGGGGAGCGTAGTAAAACTAATAAATAGTTTGGTCAAGATATCTTGAAAAAATAAATTTTTCCATACAAAAACTTAATTTTCGACCGATCGTTCCTATGGCAGCTATATGATATAGTTGTCCGATCTTAATAGGATTTTGCATATATATGGGGAGCGGTGTAAAACTAATAAATACCGAGTTTGGTCAAGATATCTTGAAACACAAAAAAATTTTCCATACAAAAACTTAATTTTCGACCGATCTTTCCTATGGCAGCTATATGATATAGTTGTCCGATCTTAATAGGATTTTGCATATATATGGGGAGCGGTGTAAAACTAATAAATACCGAGTTTGGTCAAGATATCTTGAAAAACATAAAAATTTTCCATACAAAAACTTAATTTTCGACCGATCGTTCCTATGGCAGCTATATGATATAGTTGTCCGATCTTAATAGGATTTTGCATATATATGGGGAACGTAGTAAAACTAATAAATACCAAGTTTAGTAAAGATAACTTTATAAACAAAAATGTTTTTTTATACAAGAACCTACTTTTCGACCGATCGTTCCTATGGCAGCTATATGATATAGTGGTCCGATCCAGCTGGTTTTGACATATGAGCTGCGTGCAACAGAAAGAGGGACTTCTGCAAAGTTTCATAAAGATAGCTTTAAAACTGAGAGACTAGTTCGCATAGAAACAGACAGACGGACAGACGGACAGACGGACATGGCTATATCAACTCGGCTGTTGATACTGATCAAGAATATATATACTTTATGGGGTCGGAGATGTCTCCTTCTATGCGTTACACATTTCACGACAAAATTATAATACCCTCTGCAAGGGTATAATAAGAATAATAATTGAAGTCGCAACGCGTCAAAAATCATTTATTACCTTCGAATGTGTATCGAACAAAATTAATTGCGCCGCCCAACTTCGAGTGACATCCACTTTAATCAAATTATTAACAACTGCGGGGTGGGCAGTTATTGTTATACCCTTGCAGAGGGTATTATAATTTTGTCGTGAAATGTGTAACGCATAGAAGGAGACATCTCCGACCCCATAAAGTATATATATTCTTGATCAGTATCAACAGCCGAGTTGATATAGCCATGTCCGTCTGTCCGTCTGTCCGTCTGTCTGTTTCTATGCGAACTAGTCTCTCAGTTTTAAAGCTATCTTTATGAAACTTTGCAGAAGTCCCTCTTTCTGTTGCACGCAGCTCATATGTCAAAACCAGCTGGATCGGACCACTATATCATATAGCTGCCATAGGAACGATCGGTCGAAAAGTAGGTTCTTGTATGAAAAACATTTTTGTTTATAAAGTTATCTTGACCAAACTCGGTACTTATTAGTTTTACTCCGCTCCCCATATATATGCAAAATCCTATTAAGATCGGACAACTATATCATATAGCTGCCATAGGAACGATCGGTCGAAAATTAAGTTTTTGTATGGAAAATTTTTATGTTTTTCAAGATATCTTGACCAAACTATTTATTAGTTTTACTACGCTCCCCATATATATGCAAAATCCTATTAAGATCGGACAACTATATCATATAGCTGCCATAGGAACGATCGGTCGAAATTAAGTTGTATGGAAAACTTTTTTGTTTTTCAAGACATCTTAACCATACTCGGTTAATTAACTGTAATTGACTATTTTCCCTGTGCTTCTTAGATACGTGCAAAGCACTATGAGCATTATGAAATGGTTGGGTCTGCAAGGGTATTAAATCTTCGGCGTGCCGAAGATAGCCTTTCCTTCTCGTTATTTGTTAACTTGATTGTTAATAATGCACATCAATTGGGCAATTCAATATTTTATGTGTGCCATCGATTTGGTCGCATTTAAAGTCGATCGATACTCTTCACCAGCCGCACACTTGATTATTGTCCGCATGTTTATTTCATAGGGCCCACTGACGACTTGACTTACTGGCCAAAAGCATTAACATTCATCAGGCATTCCGGTTTCTTGAGCCCCGCCAGCCTGGACGAGAAGAATGCCGGCAGAGACGGAAGACGGAAGACGCAGACAATGACGATGACCCATAACGAGCTGTTGGCCAAGTTGTTGGATCGTAAACTTCTCGCCCCATAGCAAACAAATCGAAAACTTAAGAATGCGAATGCTGTAAACTTTTTGGAATTAGAATGTAAAGTGAAAGGAGTTCTGCAGGTTAAAGCCAAGCCAAGACGCGAAAAAGAAGCAGAAAAAAAGCCTGCAAAAGACAGCTCTGAGATTCCAGAGCCAGTGCCAGTGCCGGTTTAAGAATGTGTTGGCTAGTGTTGAGGTTGAGGGATGAAAGGGAGCTGCTTCTGCCGCTGCTGCTGCTGCCGCTGCTGCCGGTAGGTAGCTGATGAGCTGTCTCTACTATGTATCTCAGGTTTTCCTTCTCTTAACTTCATCCGGCTTTGGATTGGCGCTGTCTTCACGCCGACCATTTAATGAATGAGGAATGACTGCATGAAAATTACCTGGGCACGATATGAGAAGTCTCTTCCAGCTCCAGTTGGACAGATCCACACACAACCAAACGCCAGCTAGAAGGTCTAAGAAGGAAGGTGTACGCGGTATCCGCAACCACATTGCGGCCATTTCATTTAACACGACTCGACTAAAAGCCTACTTATTCGACTAGTTTGCATTCAGACAGACGAGCGGACTGATCAAGAACATATATACTATATGGGATCGGAAGCTTATGTGATTTGTGGGTGTTGACAAAATTCACCCGCAAGTGGGCAAAAATCGCGGAAATAATTGCACGAAACTCTTTTGTTTTTAAAATTTATTCTATGTAAATTAACCTCTTCTGATTCAAAATTGGGGTTACGAATATTACATTGACTTTTCCAACTTCCAATGTTTGGCTCATCCTACGATTGACTTCAATCCCATTTTTAAATACTTATATTCAAGATTATATGGCAAGTGATATCGAAAATGGGAAACAATAAACTTGGCTCGCACAAGGCCGGGGAATACCGGCTACTAATAAATTAATATTGGGTAGGAGGGCTAAACCTACGATTGGTAATATACAATACCATATAGTTCAGTACAATAAATAAATTATGAAATGGGCCTCGCGATATGCTCGGACCTTCGGCAAAACTTAATACTCCATTTTGCTCAATGTCTAATAAGTTCTGATTGAGAATTAAATGTTTATCGATTTAAACAATTTGAAATAAGGCAAGAAATAAGAAACGAACCTTCAGCCTTGTGAGTTGAAAAAAGAAACAGGCGAAACTAAATAAGAACTAAAAAAAACGCATAATTTAGAAAATTATTAGATATTTTTGAAAAATGGGCATCATTGTGGGCTCACATATCCCACCAGAAGGCAAGGAAACGGTTCGAATGGCTTGCAGCCATAAATTATAATGTATACAGTTATAATAAATGATTGGCGTATATTTTCATTTTGACATCGGCCTTGTTTATGTTGTGTGAAATCTACATTTTCTCCGTAATTCCAGCAATGAAGGACAGAAGCTTGGAGAGAGCCAACCAGAATTGCAAGCAAAAAAACTCAATGTGTGGATACACTGTTCCACAACGTCGGCCGGTGTATACATTTTGACGGACACTGATGAACGATTTCTATTATTATGTTGAGACATATAATGAACTTAAACTTTGTCCATATGTCATGGTATAACCAAAATTGCTGGCGAATTCTTGACAAAATAAATAAGAATATAAAAAAACAGATGTTTTTTTAAACACAGTATGGCCTCGCCTAATGCAACTCCTCAAAAAACGCATGAACGCATTTAGCGAGGGCGTACTGTATATAATAAAGTTGTTCATTTTAAGAATCCAGTCGTAACATTTAAGGAATAAATAAATTGTTTTCTTAACACGAATGAGCTACACAAAATAAAATGTTATATACATACATATACATATATAAAGCGAACTAAAAGTATTCAAAGTTCTTTTAATTTTCTTTTAACTTTAACTTTAAATCCCTTTTGCAGATGCAGTTGCATTGTAAATAAAGCAGCAAACTGATGTTTTACCGAACCGGTTCGTACGTGGAAATCAAATTTGTTGTACCACGAACCGAACCTTACGCCAAACCAGCTGCCAAAAAAGCACCCTTACCGAACCACATATTTGTTCGAACAGGCCTTTCAGCCAGACCCAGCACCAAAGCAGCGATTGCATTTATTTAACCATGTTTCGTACATGCCAAGCAAATATCTAAGGCTTACATAGAAATAATTGAAATGTTTCATTTAAGTATATGAATATATGACAGCCGAACCGAAAACCAGCAGGAAATTGGCTCGAACTGGGAACTGAACATCCTACAATTATTTTTTGGTATCCGTAGCCCAAAGGTAGCCCCAAGATAGTGTATTTAAGACTCTGCCTATCCTATAATATTACAACTGATATCGACTTTTGATATATGTATATACCCGCCCCCTAGAAAGCGTAGCCAAAAAATATTAACATATTTCTGAAACGAATATACGAGTATCTATTTCAAGCTTAAAGACCCCATTCACATAACAAATATGCTCTCTTTTGTCGTAGTGAACAGGGTAGCAGAAATCCATTTAGCTCCTTTATTCTTGTGCATATTGAGGAAGATCTTGAGATTGTTGAGGGAAATATACCATTTAAATTGGTAACATGTGAGCTATCGATTAGAATGTATTCGATGGAAGATTATTTGGTTTAAAGGCGCAAATCGCAGGTGTCAGGGTGTTCAAAGTGCTTGCTGATGGCTGCCGGAATGGGATTATTGGCCGAGTTGACAGATTGAATGGCTGGATTGCCTTTTGCTGGGCATTGTGGCATGGAAAAATTCTTGGACTGTGACAGCGCCCGAAATACTTTTGTGTAGGATTAGTGACAAATATTTTTGGGCAGCGAACATGCAGACAGCCGAGTGGGCGGCCGCCGAGACGGAGACAGCAGAGGCGACGCCACAATGGCCTGGCAACCCGGCCGCCGAGCGAACCAGCACACGGCAGCAATAGGCCAACAACAACAACTACAACAAAAACTACAACAAAGACATCAGAGCATCTTCATCTTCCGCATGTCTGCGCTATTTTTAAGCAACTAATCGCCTAGAACGCTGGCAAAGAGGCGGAAAGCGTCGCCAAACGGCGAACGCCAACGCCAACGGCGACGGCGACGCCAAAACGCCAGGAACTGACAGGCACATCAGGAGTGAAAAGTGGGCGGGGCAGGGGTCAATGGAATACCTGAATGGCGATCCTCATTGCGATCACGAAAATGCTTTTTTTGTTTCTATCTATATTTTATACTTTTTAAAGGGTATTCTACTTTTGTCATGAAATTTGTAACTCATTGAAAAATACATTGCCGACCCCATAAAGTGTATATATTCTTGATCAATATCAACGGCCGGGTTGATATATCCGTATCCTTGGCTATTCTCGATCAATATCTAGGGGTTGATATAGCCTTATCCCTCTGACCATTCCATTCTATTCTTGATTAATATCTAGGGGATGATATAGCCCGACTCTGCCGGATGTCTGTTTATATTCTAGGTCAATATCAGCGGGCTTATATAGCCATATTCCTTTGCCCGGCTATTCTTGATCAATATCAAGCGAAATATCCCTCTGCCCAGGTGTCTGTTTCTATTATAGTGCATGTGGGAACCGTCCGGATGGGATCAATATATCTTATCTTACGAGTTCTCCCATGTTCCACACGAATGAGACAAGCTTTTTCGACATCGGACTACTATGTCATATATCTCTATAGGAGGGAAAGGTCGCAGAGCTAGTTTTTGTATCGAAACATTTTTTGCTTATCAGACTATCTTCAAACTCATCAAATGCAAAAAGAGTATTTCATCTTCGGCGTGTCGAAAATAGCCGTTCTTTATATTTGGTTGTTGTTGGTTTTGTTAATTTTGGAGTGAAAATTTTCTTGTTGCCATAGGACGCACATAAATTAATTGAGTTTTATGGGACAATTTTTGTAAAATTTCCCCAAGCTATTTGGCCCGCCGCCTGCTGGAAAATTCCGAAAAGCCAAACGCGTTGTGTGTGTTATTTTTAAGCTGGAATGGAATGAAATTTCTATTTGTCAGCGCCGAAACGTGCGCAAGTATCTCTATCTGCTCATATATGACTGTAGCATATATTCCCTGGATTCTATTTTATTTTTATACAACAAATATTTGTACGAAAACGGGGCTAAATTTCCACACAATTTAACACACCCACACACACACACACACTGTATAGTTATTTACCCCGACGACACAAAGTAAACATTTTTTAAAATGTAATATGTTTTTTCAGATTTACTATTTTTTTAATTTGTGTATGACAAATTGAAGAATCTATTAAAAGCAAATAAATTATTATTTAAAATATTATGAATATTCTACGAATTCGACTTAGATAAACCCAAATCCATAGACTAACGTGGTATTCGAGCCCAGATCTTCCCTTTTCAGATACCCGAAGACGGCTCATTAGCCGATGACTGAAACAAACTTATATTAAACAAATTAGAGTCTACTTTATCAGTGGGAAAGACTAAGGTGGTTCTCCATTTACAACATCGCGAGTAGACTTCGTGCTCAATATGTGTGATTCCCTTTGGTGCAAGTCCCATCTTAACATACCTTGAAGTTGCCTGAGTCAAAGTCAGGCGATACTCCTAAGCCTGAACTTCTCCCAGCTATGTACATATTCCCACAGCATCTAAAATCTTAGCCTGCAAATACGGTAAGACTTGCCGATCCAACTCCCTCAAGGCCTCATTAATGATAATCATAACCAAAAGCAGCCTCCTTTATGGACACAATTTTCTCAGGACCGAAACTCTGTGGGGCAGGGCGGGGCCGGTGTTTTGATGCGTTGTCACTTGATAATGCCAAATGCCGCTGCTTTCATATTGACTTTTATTATTTAATAAGTGGTTAGCGCTGTGGATTTTCACTGGAAAATTTCAGGCCAAGCGGCGGCGACATGACTTCCGTTGCCCATGCGAAAAACTTTTCTCACTCTGAATGCATATGTGTGTGTCTAGTGTGTGTGTGTGGCTGTCAACAGGATATGTCTACTGCGTCGACGGTTTGTTGATGACATAATTAATGCCTTGCTATGACAACAGCAACAACGACAACAGCAACAACAACAACAGCAACAACAATAAGAAGAACAACTAAACGCAGGCAACTCAGATGGCAGGCACTTTCGGCTTTCGGTTTTTGAAGTTTTTCCCAATAGGAGGACAAGCTTTTCCGGTTTTCCTCATGGTGCACCGCTTTCCTTGCGTTCGCGCTTGCTGCCAGACGCCTGCCACACGAGAAAAACTGGAGAAAAATTGAAAAGCAAAATGCAATTTTGATTGACAGGCAACAAAGCAACGCCCGCAGCGCCGCTTTTCACGCCGTGCGCACAGCTGAAGCTGTTAAAGGTTTAAGAGTTTTCCATTTTTGTTGTTGTTGTTTTTTTTTGTTTGTTCATGTCTTTATTTTTATAATTTTATGGAAAGCATTTCGTCTTTGAAATTCGAGTGGGCGAGCAGCAAACATATTTGTTCGAACAACATCAAAACCGGGCACTTGAGCAGCCTCCGCGGGTGTGCGGAGCAATACGTCATATAACGAACAAAGATCAGAGCAGTATAGAATATGCTAAACTCTAAGTCTGCCCAGTTAATATTAACAAGAGTTTGTTAGAAAACAAACCCTAAAAGTAATGTAAGACGTACAGCTACTATTTTCCAATCAGCTTCCGACTTTGAAGCTTCGATCATAGGAAACATTTTATTTTCATTTAGGAAAAATGGCAAAGCATCTTTATCAAATAAAACTTCCAGAGTCAGGAAATAGGAATTATCTCGAATTTTTACTAGAATTAAAAAAAAATTTATATTTTGTTTCTAAAGCTTTCCTTGGTTCAGAATAAATTGATTCTTAGCTCATTATTTGCTGCAATCTTCTTCTAAGCATGCATCTACGGACGAAAATTTTCTATTACAGTTTTCTTTATTTCTATATAAATATACTTGCGGGTATTGCCCGGCCTTGCCCGTGGAAAGTTTTGTGCCACAGATTTTAGATATTACCTTCCCACTGACTACACGCCCGTGGAAAATTGAAATCTACTCGTACCATCTTGATCTCCACTTCTATTTAAAAATATGTTTAAAGTGCAGCATATTAAGAACCAGAGGTTTCCGTCCGTGTTGGTCTTGTGGTAAGAATCTTGCGGTCGAATAAAAAATGTGCGTTTATTAAACCTTTGACACGCATTTTCCAACCAATTACGGTGAACTTTGCAAAGGCGTGTCATATAAGTTCTGATAAAGATCTTTGAAAATGAGTTTGGAACCGATAATAAACCAAAAAGTTAAGTTACGTTTTTTCGCCAAATTTCCACAGTTGCGGGTGGAATTTTCTTAGTTACTGAAACACGTATTCATTAAGTTTCTAGGTAGAGCTTTGAAAAAAAGTTTGATGCAAATCGAACAAAACTTAAAACTTCTCGCAAAAAATCGTTGAATCGCATTTCTACCGAGGAAGTTTGGATTCTGCGAAAAGCGTGAGATACGTCTCAAATGATTCTTCGTTAAGATCTTTGTGAATAAATGTGAACAAGAAACGTCACCCACCAAATCTTTGACCCCCATTTCGACCAAGGAGGAATGCATGCGCGAACCTTCAACACATAAGGTAACTACACTGAAAATTTCAGATTCCCAGCTCTTACGGTATGGGCTCTGCGGTGTTCACCAATCAGTCGATCAGTCAGTCAGTCAGGATAAACAGTTTTATATATAGAGATATATTTCAATGTCACTTAATAAATCGAATTTGTTAAGTTCCTTATTGAGTTGACATCTTAACAGCATTATGACTTAAAAGGCGATACTGATTGACAAGGAGTGAAGTCCTGGACCTTACTCTTTGTAGTCTTAGTAGATTGTCCGTTACATCCAACTAGTGTAGTCTCCATGTCGGATCAGATTTGATATAGGCTGCTGCACTGTGCAACCCCTGCTAGTTACCAGGAATACAGAAACACAAAGTGGGATGCAAGTTACCAAGAAGTTGAGGTATACAAAAACTTCTCTTTTCGTCCAAATTGTAATATTTGCGAATTGCAGAATGCGCCCATGATAATATTCATTATAATATTCAACTTGCTTTCCTTGAAAGTGTTTACAAAAGTTCCGCAAGGCTAAACGGGATGTCCTATGTGGAATAACTCCCTTGAAAATCTCAGGCGGGCAGCAAGAAAGTTGTTTATTAAAAAGATGGAAAGGCTTGATGGCCTACAACAAAGAGTTGAAGAGGTCTCTAAAGGTCACACGGAGGGACCACCATGGCGTAATCATAACTCTTCCCAAAGGCAATTGAAAAATATCCCCCAAATGGCGTATGCACACCTACGAAGCTAGCTGAAAGCTCCAACTTACGGAAAATCAGCAGACTACTGAAGGAAACTCAGATGAGGAAACGACAAATCGAAAGGGATGTGCTCCACACAAGAAATGGGGCTGTGGATCCTATACACGTTCGTGCTTAGGAGTACATCCCACATGATGATCCAATGAAATAGTTGGGCTATGGGCTGTTGCTGACTTCCATCAAGTCGTTCCGCCTCCGCTCCGAATATTCATAGCTAGACTCTTGCTTGGTCACATACCATGCAAATGGGCCAAGGTTCGAGTTGTGTTTATTCCAAAGGCAGAAAAGATAAACACCCAAATGTGATATAGGCAAATCACTCTATGGAATAGGTCCTTGACTTGCACGTAATGTAGATTAATCTCAAGCAAAATATCCTAAGCTGGTAAATCAACTGAAATCGCAATACGTCATAAAAATGACGACCTTAATGCTCAACATATTGCCTCCATTGACTTATCCTGTGCTTTCGACAATGATTTACAAGTGGCCATTCCTGCAGCCTTGGGCAATAGTAATGCTTATGTCTAAAATCATATTTGTAGACCTGGGACCTTAGACCTTAATTCCTGCCAAGGGAGGGTGTCCCCAAATGTAAGTACTCTCCTCTCCCATGGACTCTGGTCGTCAACTAACTCGTTTACAAGCTAAAGCGAGGGGTTTCCAATTCAGGGCTATGCGGATGACCTAGTATAGACATCTGAAAAAGGATCAACTAATTGGGAGTCACCTTTGACTCCACATTTTCTGCCCTTTTGTCTGCTTCTTACCGGGCTAGCCTCCCACTTCTGAAGCTAACTTCATGAAATTAAGCACAGTTTGTTTTATTTTATCAGGCAGCATAAAGTAGAAGTCGCACGGATATATAGCTGCCATATGAACAACTACATATCATATAGCTCCTTGGTGTGCCGAAGCTTTTATGTTTTTTTATTCAAAACTTTGACCTCAATTTGTAAATAGTTAACGAATTCGAACAATAGCAGCATTTAAGTTGCGATAATATTTTGTTTTTAGGGGGCGACTTTCTTTATTGTAGGCCAATCCTTCCATTGAATAAGGTGATGGCGGGGAGGCACAAATCCGTTTCCGATTCCAAGATCGACGATTCCATCGACGAGTGGGCCGCAGCTTGAAGCTGGCAATGGGCTGAGAGCTTGTCGAAAATAAAAACTGCGCCCATCTAGAAAAACCGGGAAAAATCTTTTGCATAGCCTCGGCGTGGAAACCCGCTTAACCAGTGCGGCGCCTTTGTGTGTGGATATTGTTGTTGTTGTTGTTGTACTTCAATTGAATTCGAGCCCCAGCCCAGGCAATCCAATCCGAGCCGCCCAAACTGACAGATTGCGCAGCCGCAGCCACAAAGGCCTCGCTGCTAGGCCATGGCAGACACTGCGACGCAGCCAGCGAGTTGGCCCAGAGGCTGTTACCGGTTGCCGGCTTGTGGCAACAATGCGGATACGTGCCACAGCTGTGTGTGTGTGTGTGTGTATGCGATCTGGTATCTGTTGTGCTGGCCTAGCCGAGGATCGTAGACAAAACGCGCCAAGCATTGTTTTTGTTGTCGTTTGCCGTTTGCCGTTTGCCGTTGACTGTTGACTGTTTGCCTGCATCAGATAAGTTAATTGGCCATTTTGGCCCAAAGGGAAACAGCACAACAGTTGCCAGTTGCAAGTTGCAAGTTGCAAGTTGCTGACTAGTAGAACTCGTCGTGTTTGGGGGGGGCCAGCACTGGGGCTGGGGCTGGTTCTGGGGCTAAGCTGTTGTTGTAGTCGTGCCTGGCGAGAGTGGCAACAGCTTTGTTAGCCCGGGCCATTGGCCGACAGACCCACCGGCAGCAACAAAACAAAAAAAACAAACGTGAACAATGTGAGCCACGTTAACACCGCCGCCGCCGCCGCCGCCGCCGCCGCCGCCGCCGCCAACTCAGTAACCCAGTGACACAGTTTCCCCCATTGAATGCATTTGTGCAGCTCGGCTGCATGTGTCGATCAGATGGCGACCTGCATTTCGAATTTCGATTTTCGATTTCGATTTCAATCAATGCGAATGCATTCTCCGACAGACTTTAAGTGCAGCTGTGATCTTTTCGCCAGCCGACTACGCAATGATCTTAAAACTAGACACTAAACTCAGTATTTAAAATGTTTCGCAACTGATCGTCCAATTGAAAAGCAAACCTAACTTTTGAGTTCTAGTTTTAATTTAACTGAGCGAAGGCTTTATTCAGAGTCTGTCAGATGGAACCGCCGAAAGAAAAGAGAAACACAAATAGGAGATACTCTGAACCCATTGAGTAATAGATCATTTTCTTAATCAATGCCCTGAACCCAGTGCTAAAAACACACATAAACTCATTTACTTGTGCTTCTTTTTCCCCTTGCCCCGCACTAAATACATATGGCAAATACATTCTTGATAAGCTTCGGTGCTTATAGTCCGATCTTTATGGAATTTTCTGGGCTTACGAATGGCATACGAAAGTGTATAAACTTTAATTTAAGAAATAATTTTTTTTTTTTTTTAGTTTTGTATAGAATAGAGAGAGGTACCCAAATAGTGAAATATTCTTAATCTGCAGGGTATATACGATACCAAGTTTTTAGCTGTTATAAATTTCAAGGTATGTATGCTTAAAGAGTCATATCCCAGAATCTATATAAATAGGAAAAAATATCGAAAAAAACAAAAAACTCGTTCTGGGTATAGGCAAATATATTTTGAAAATATCAAGCTTAAAGTTTTCTAGTTTTTTTAAATCTTTAAATTTCATCTTTCTCCTACAAAATAGCATCGATTAATTGTTTTGTTTCATTCCAAGTCGGTTCGGCGTTTATCTTTCAGAATGTCAATCTCTTAATTGTTTTTTAGTGTTTTATTTTTCGCGGTTTCTGCCGACAGCTCAATGTCAGGTAATAATGGACTTCCCATTGCGATAATTTAATTAAAATGACGTGACAGTTTACAAGTTAATTGCAATGTAAAAAATGTAAAAAATGCAAGAAATGTTTAGAATATTTGTTCAAATGAAAACGAAAAAAAAAAAAAACAAGGTTCACAAATATTGTTTGTTAAAATAATTGCCACATGCAACACAACAGACGAAGAATCAGTGAGCGTATCAATGAATGTGCATAGCAATTGCACATACACCCACGCACACACACACACACACACACACACACACACACACGACCACACACACGGACACAGGCAGACGCTGATAAAAGGCATGCATAGGAAAACAGAATTTTCATTCATAAGGCGCAGCTTTTAATGCTCAATGGATTTAAACGTCAGCTATGCATATGCCGCAGGCAGCTGCCACAGGAAGTGACGTAATATGCACACTCCCACACACACACACGCACACACACACGCACACACACACACACGTACAAATGCACTTATATAGCCATAAAGCGCGCACGCAGCTACTGATTGGATTACCTTTAGCTGTGTGCGTGAATTTTGAATTATTCGCACGAACGCCGCAAAAGTGCATGCGAGCGAGAGCGAGATGCAACTACAACTGTCGCTCTCTTTTATTCTTTGCCTGGTGCCCAGGGGCTGCTTTTACACGCATCGCTGCCGCTGGAGGTTTGTGTCCAAAGTCTTTAGTTCTGTGCGCCGACCTCGTGCTGCATTTGAAAGCGAATTCTATCGAACAATGTTGCAACAAAAACAACAACAGCAGTCAATGATAATTTGGCTGCAGATATGTATATCTATGCATGTCAGTGCGTGTGTGTGCGTGTGTGTGTGTGCATAAGGCACCATTCCGAAAATAAACAGTAGCCCACAAGCCAGAGCGAGAGAGCAAGAGTGGGAAGCAGCGCAGCGTTAACAGTGACAGTTACATTGGCAAAGCTCAATGGCAGGCAATTGAATTGCAGCAACAACAGCAAATAATAATAAATATTGAGTGCAAATCATGTTGCAAAATTGAGCAGGATTGCAGAAGAGTGGTAAAAGGGAGAGAGCGATTGATAGAAATACGTTGTACTAAAGATGTACCAAGATCTATCAAATGTGAAAAGAATGTACCATTTTTATTATAAATATATGTATCTGTTAGCAAGTTATCTCTGTTTTTCAAAATCTTTACTATTATGGAAAATGAAAAATTGTAGCTTAAATATAGGATAAAATTCGTGTGTACCATCGCATAAATAAAGTACCAAGATTCGTAAGCCCAGTAAATTTTCATTGACATAAGAACTGTGTGTGTGTATTGGTAGCATGAGTTGACTTGGATTTGGTATGGGGAATGTGTTGCACAAATAACTCCGCAACACCTCAAATAACAGTCGAAAAGAGTCGCATTCCACTTAAATTATTCATTCGAAGCGTTCTGGAATGCAGACATATGCAAATCAATTGCAAGGGGGATTCACTCGATACCGACTAATAAATGTATAGTAGCAGTCGGTAAGGGACGGGGAGGGGGGATCTCACACAGCTCAAGCTGTGGCACCTCGTGCATAACAATTGTTGTTTCTAACTAATATCTAAGCGAGCTTCTAAAGAAAAACCCAATATATATGATATATGTATATGTATGTATATATGTATGTATATATAATATGTATGCTGCGTTTAGATTTCAAGTGAAATCGAAATCTGATATCTATAAATAAAATCATTTCATCAGCAAATGACGTATTGGATAACAATTCAATTTACGGAATTCAATTATCTGGCTTATATAAATAAATAGAAAAAAATGTTGTTGAGCTTAATATAGAATATGCCAAGCATCTTAAACGAATAATCACAAATTGTGACGTTTAGTAACAGTTATTAAAAGTAACTATTTATTTATTTTTGCAGCTTTAACTTGTTCATAGGAAAAAATGTTGCCATGCTCTGGCAACAATGTTGCAGCAACACTTGCGCCATGTGCACTCAAAGCTCAAAAACAATTCGCACTCAAAATGCCACTCAAAATTTGCTAAGCACTCAAGAGCGAAGCGCGAGAGAGCTTCAACACGCTTCAACTCGCTCAAAAAGCTTCTGGCAAACCGGCAAATGCAAATATTTGTGAAATAGATTGAGAGAGACTGAGAGAGAGCGATGCTCTCACACGCTATGTACATGCATACATACATATGGACTTTCATGAATTTCACAATTTGGCGCGAAGCAACTGGCTTTGAGTAAAAATATCTATTATACTCGATTTGCTTGGAAAAGATAATGGCGCATGCCGGCAATGGGGCTGCAGCGGCGCCAACGTAGTACTCACAGTCTTAGTACTCGTGCACGTATGTACATATGCAGTCGTGGAGTAGTAAAAAGCTCCTATTGTTGACTATTGCGCCAAAAGTGCAAACACAAGCACAGACATACATACATACATACATACATACATAAGCGCAGTGTCAATTGCTGTGGTGATGGCCAGGCAGGCAGGCTACGGGGCGTGGCGCTGCAGTCTCTGTCATCGTCAGCGTCAGCGTCTGTGTCAGCGTTGTCTTTCTACATACATACATACATTACATTTGACGACCTCGTGGCGTGGGCGAGGGCGTGGCAGTAGGCGAGGGTTAAGCACGTAATATGCTCCCTTCTTTTCTGTTTGTGTGAATATGTACATATGTATGTGTATGTGAAATGTCTGCGTGTGTGTGTGCTGTTTGGCTATGCGATGGGCTGAAAGCAAAAGTGACCGTTAGCTGGTGTCTGGCTGTGTGTGTGTGTGTGTGTGTGGTGTTGCTCTTGCGACTGCCCAAAAATGCAGACAGAACTAATTGCAACTTGCACGACCTACATCAAGAAGGGGCGTAGCCGGGCAAATGACTGAGTGGAGGAGTGCTGCGGGGGGCTATATACATGCATACATACATATGTATGTATGTATGTATATTAAAGATCTCCTGTCTCTATATTGATTTTCAAGTTGTTTGCTTAGATTCTTTCATACCCTGTACAATATTGAAGCAACAATAGGGCATAGTGCAAATTTGCAAACATATAAATATGTACATATGTATGTATGTAAACGTCGTTTTGTCGGCTCCACTCGGCCAGAGTTTTATTGCGTTTTTATTTTCTTTATTTTTGGCCACGCCCAGTGGAAAACATCGTACGCTTAGTTTTACTTGTGTTCTTTTCGATAGTCATCTTACACACACACTCACACACACACGCACACACAAAGGCAGACTATTTGTTTGGCTGATATAACTGCTACAGGGCGAATTGCCTAAATTTATAATTTGACATTTATGCATTTTTTATGATTATTTATTACGTTAATTTTTGATTAAAACTGAAGTCTGCCCGGCGGGCATACCCAGCCCCATCGCTGCCCGCTCACCCATCCGTCGTCCCCTGTCGCGCCTTGAACATGGTTACGTCCCTTTTCCCATCCAGTTGTATCTCAATTAATGTGCGACATTTTTACGGCTTGTTTGGGGAAGAAGTGAAGTTCACGATCTTGAAACTGAACACGAACTGGAATGGAAGCAAGGCAGAATGTTAAGTCAAATTATAATTTATTGCAATTCATGAATATACCCTGTACTTTAAGGTAATACTATTACATCCTGTCAGAAGCGCAGGCACTGCTTGGGATGCAGGGTATCGCCTAGTCGAGCAGTTTCGACCACTTTCGTTACTATGCTTTTATTTTTAAGGAACCTTTCATTAATACAAAAACGTATTGCCGATTTCTGATAGAAAACACCAATCTTAGAGCAGGAAGATCTAGAGGAATGCCTAATCGCATAGCTGGAGTAACTACTCAAGATCCAATATATGTATATATATACATATATATAAATGATATTATATGTGTATACGGCTTCCGCATAGAAACGCAGACACTTCTAAACGTTGATTAAGAAAATATTTGTCTATATACCGTGAGACCTTGTAGCATGCACCTATCTCTATAATATACTCTCTATAAATATTCTTGGGGTATCTACAAAGGCGTTGCCAAGACAAGCGGCAAGCGCATAATCAGTATGTTGTATAGTACATTGTAGTATGTGCATGTATAGCAATACAGTGCTCTAAATTCTATTCATATTTGTTAGCTAGTATTAGTATAACAAACATTATCAGGCATTCGAAACTGAATGTACTTACCTAGTTTTCACTACGTGCATTCGATACCCTAAAAGACAATCGGAGCCAATCCTTGAATGGAATATTAATTGATTGATTAACGTGTAAAGGAGCTATATAAACAGATTTATATGTATAAATACATACATATATGTCTATGGTGTCGGTCTAAAAGAATATTTATTCACAGTTGATCCTTAATTAAATTTTCCAATTTATTCACATTTCTAAAGTCTTTTATATATTACTTGAGGTTGCACTTAATTAACAAATATTTCTCTATTTATTATAACCAGAATCATCGTCACGTAAAACCTTTTTGGTTTTTTCCGATATCTTTAACAATGTACTCTTTAAATATAAGCAAATCTTTGCCATGTATAGGAACATTCGCTGGAAAAGGAGATTTTCATTTAAAACACTTTCAAATATTGAAATATACACATCCGCAATGTATCTGCAAGGGTATTCAATCTTCGGCGACTTCTTCTCTCCTGTTTTCACGCTTTGATTTAGTTTTAGTTACATCTTTCGTATTATGATAAAATGTGTCTGTAAATAACTTTTTAAACTTTTTGCGCAAGTTATATACTTGAGACTACATACCCTGTAAGAGAACATTTTTCATTGAAGTCCCAATTCATTTTCATTTTCGTTTTTGTTTTTTTTTTTTGTGTATTAAGTCGTTCGAACTATCAAATGTGAAAATTGTCAGCTGTGCAGTGTCAGATAAATTGAATCCCTGAGCAGTTGTTGATGCCGTTTACGATGTGCCTTTTATGTCCAACTCGATCCATTTTGGCCATTAAGAAAAGTTGTACTTTCCTTTTATCCAAATGGCCAGCAGACGCCAGACAGGGGGCAACTTGTGCAAACTAAAATAAAATAAAACTAAAGTGCAAATGTAAGAAAGCCTGAGAATATATGTATTATATTTTAAATCTGATACTTATTATTAGGTTGATTTTCGTTTAAAGTGATTTAATGCCCAACATTAAATACTAAATTTGAGTTCTTATGAACACGACCAAATGAATCACGCATTCATTTTTATGCAGACATATTCGTATTTATATATAGAGTGTATATATATTTTGATACTCACTTTACTCATACATACTCTGTAGACTATTTCCAAGATACATATGTATCTGCTATAGTACTTAATTATACTCTATATAATTATACAAAGATGTTCCCTTAAATGTTGTTATACATTTTTCCAAAATCGGCAGTAACCGACTGCACAATACCCTTTCACAGCACTTTAAAGCAGACTAACCGCCAAATTTATTAAAAGATATTTAATTTGCCGTCCCCTGGAAGCATTGGTTCGTAGGATTAGAGGAGCTCCTTAGTAGGTCGTTAGTAGCTAGTAGTAGGTCGTAGCCATAAAGATAAGAGTATAACTAATCCAATATACCCGTATTCACTGCGTCAACAGAGTGTACAAATCTCATTTATCGATTGGCACAGTCACATATTGTTGATATTTAATATATGTATGTACATATATGCATATATACATATGTATATACCGTATAGTTGTATGTACTTAATCTGTTCGTTAGTCAATGTGTAAACAACAACGGGGACAGTTTTCAGTTTCCATTCGGTTTTCTTGTGTTTTTCTTTCGCTGTTAATGATGCAGAGCCCGATGACAATTCGATTTGTGCTCGAGCTTGATTCATGTTTCAGCTCCTGACTCTGATTCCGATTCCGATTCGATACCAATATGCGCCGGCATTCGATATGTCGTCTAATTCAAATTTGTTTACTTGTCGAGCTTCTTGTTGTTGTTGTTGTTGCTTTTCCTGTGTAATGTATTCTGTTTGTTTTTTTTCTCGCTGGCTCGTTTTGTTTATATTCTTGTTGCTGTGAGCTTTTTATTATTATTTAATTCTTTTCCTTTTTGCTTTTTTTTTTTTATTTTAATTGCAGTTGCAGTTGTTGTCGTAGTGCACTTTGCCCTCGTCTCTGTCTCGGTCTTGTCTCCATCTCAATCTCTCCGTCTCCCTTGCTCCTGCTGCTTGTGTGCGTTTTGCAAACTGAGACGGCTGCGCCGCTGACGTCGCTGCCGCAGCCGGCGCTGCAAATGTCAGCACATGCCGGACGTTATACTATCCGTCGGCATACCCAACAGACAGGATGCCCTCGCGGGGTATATTATTTCAATTGCGCCGCAGCCTGGCGCCTTCGACAAAGGCTTCAATTCGATTTAAATAAATATAATATTCATAGGAACACATAATTATTTCATCTTTCCAGTTGAGCACAAATAGGTAAAGCATTTATTTTATTCTATCTTTTATTGTTATTATTATAAATTATTGTTTCAGCAACCTCTGCATTGATTTAGAAAATACTCATAAGTATTCCGAATACTTCCCTCATGCATTTCAAATATTTACAGCAGTATAATAAATATTATCATAAAGTAGTTGAGAATTTGTAACACATCAATTGGAAAATAGTCGAAACCAGTTTAAACTGAGTAGCAGTAAAATATCTGAATACGTTTGGAAATAAGAAATATCAGTGTATTCAATACCCTGCGAAGTAATTTACAGGGTATATTGCTTGTTGTTTATGGTTTGTTTGAGACTCGCGTATATCAATGCTCGTCTCTGTTCGCTCGCTTTGCCTTATCAGCATTAAATGTGGGAACTAACCTGGCTGTTTGCGGCTGGGCAACGGGGCGTGGCGCCGCCTCCTTTAAAAGAAGTCTGAAATTTAATGCATTGACATTTGCGTTTGCGTTTGCGTTTGCGTGCACTGCCCAAAACCAACTCTACGATCTAGCGACGAGTGAGCAAAAAAGCGGAGCACGACTAGGAGATACCCCATGCTGGGATCCCGTACCAGACGACTTCCTACTTTCTTCTCATCATATGTACATATGTATGTATATACGCAAGAGCCAGCACCAGGGAAACCACAAACTATACTGTGGTACGATCTTAAAGAACTTTTCGAGGGGTTTCATATGGCATACACAAGTGAGTATAAGTATAAGCCAAGCGAAAGGCTCAAACCTTAAAGGCAAATTTCTTTTAAATTTCGAAATATTCTTAATTTGTATAGTCACATTTATAATCTCCAGTCTATGTTAAAATCGATATTTAACGCCATGCGTATTGTGTAAGAGAATGTATATTTCAAGTTTTAAGAATCGAACTCTTTCAGTTTCCGAGATCGACGAGTTCCTGCAGACAAATATATACACTTTATGGTTTCGGAGATGATTTCTTCTACGTGTTACATACGTTTCCACAAAAGCTTAATACCCCTTTTTACCCAATCTTATTGCAGTGTCCAGAGTATAAAAGTAACGAAAAAGCAAGAGTTTGTAAGTAAGGAAGGCATGGCCGAACGTTGCCACCTGGCACCGAAATAAAACTGATATGTGCACCCACTACCCCTCGGACATCGCCGCTCTCCCCTCTGAGCGCGCGATCCTCGGCGCGCATCAACGGCGCTTGTGCGGCTTTAATTAGCACTGCACGTAGCTGCCATTGTTAGAAATACTGCGATGCACACGATTTCATTAATGGCATCGGGGTCTGCACTCGACTCGTTACTCGCCACTCGCCACTCGCTAATCTTCCGCCAGGTGATTCGGACTGAACGGCACGTATATGAATGCTTCATTGCCCAGCCGCCACACATGTGCATGTGTGTATTTTCTACACTAACTGGCAGCACTGCAATAAGCTCAGGTACAGTTATGCACGGTTACGGGCAGTTAAACTGTCTGGCAACGCATTGTAATGTTCATATTTTGCATATCGTACTTATGTTTATACTCTGTTTACGAAGCGAAATGAGTATATTGGTATGGTGCAAAGTCTGTAGACATATTCGTTTATATTGTATATATAAAGTGCTATGTTTATTCGATATATATCTATAACTTTTAAAGTTTAGTAACTAGATCCGGCAAATATAAAATGAAAACTACTTACGAGCTAATCTAATTATAGATACAAAAGTATTTAGACAACGATATCTGTTAATAAATTTGTTGGGTAACCCGTTCCATGGTGTTAATGGACTATGGTAGGGTATTACACAGTCTTGTACACCCAACTGCAATATTCTTATTTGTTTATAAATATGCTAATGCGGAACCAGCACACCCGCAGCTGCAGTTCTCACTAGCTTTTATAATGCACAATATTTATATGCAAATATCTGACACATTGACCGGATTTGGTTCAACACGCCCGATAATAGCTATCAGCTAGTAGTTTATGTGACCCCCTCCTCCTCCTCACCACACAGAGGCAATAACCTTTACGTATTCACATTCATTAATATGATCAAATATTAGGTAATGCATCCAGGGACTTTAAGGCGGAAATTTTCTCTCAAACCATTTTTCCTTTTCATTTGTTTCGAACATTTTTATCGCTCTTGACGGATTTCCTTTTGAGCGGACACGGACAAATGATTAGTGACAAACGATTCTCTTAACCCGACTCCCAAAACCCTTTGCAAAAGTATAAAATGTACTTATGTCACAATTATGTTGGATATGTTTGAGCTTGACATTGATTGTTGGGATGCGATATACGCAATTGAGGGTAACGATGCTATAGATACTACACTTATGTATATCTGATGGTTCTCAAATAGAACCGCTTTAATTTTCTTAGCAAATCTGGAGCAATTTTTCAGACCCTTATGATATATTGAAAGTCATATGCAATATGGACTTTTGAAAGGGATAAAAAAATGTATATCAAAACTTTTTAGTTCATGTATATTAACAATAGCGGGTATAACCCGGCCTTGCCCGTGGAACGTATGTTAAAAATCAACGTTCTCAAAATGCTTTGAAAAGAATTTTGAAACTTATCGGACGGTAAACAAACATACAAACGTTTTCCGCCAATTTACCAATGTTGCCAGTGGAATTTCCCAAATCGCTGAAACACGTATTCATTATTTTCTTATTCGCACAAAAAATCTTTGAGTCGCATTCCACACGAAAAAGTTGGGATTCTGCGAAAAGTGCGAAACACGTCTCAAATGATTTTTCTGATAGATCTTTGGAAACGAATTTGAGCGCGAAACGACACCCACCAAATCTTTGACGTCCATTTCGACCAAAGCGGAATGGATTTTTTTTGAAACATTCCCCAAATGAATTTCAACAAAGATCTTCGAAAATAAGTTTGGGGCCGATCGGATGGTAAACAAAAAAGTTACATACAAACGTTTTTCGCGATTTTTCCACACTTGCGGGTGGAATTTCCCGAAACCTTAACCTCTTAACGTGCACCTACATCACATAAGGTAGCTATAGTGAAAATTTCAGCTTCCTAGCTCTTACGGTTTGGGCTGTGCGTTGATCACCAATCAGTCAGTCAGTCAGTCTGTCAGTCAGTCAGTCAGTCAGTCAGTCAGGACAAACAGTTTTATATATGGAGATTTTTAATTAAGAAAATTATGCTGAAAATATTGTGTCTCTCTCTTTTAAAATGTGTTAAAAGGGTGCCCAGTAACGTTTTTTTTTATTAATTTTTGATTGATTTAAGTATTTTATTCTGTGCCTATTCTAAATAACTTTCGTCTTTAAATATATATGTATAAGAGGCACATACATATCGTTTACATGTTAATTTTGTTAATTAATCTACAGAGCGGATCTCCCTTACATAAATATCAATTAATCTTAAAAACTAATTATAAAGCTGGCCACCCCATTAGGCGGACACTTCTCTTGAGCGGACAAAAATGACTTGAAAATTAGAATCGTTCACTTATTGATTTAGCGAAAGGTATTGAAATTGGGGAAAAGGCATTTTTATTTGTCCTGCCCCTAGAAATAGCATTAACATAGTTGATTTTGATTGGATTTCGATCTTTGATTTCCGTTGTATTTGTATTGATTTATGACGATATCGATAAAATATCGATATTTCTAATCATAATTTCGCTTGGTATTCAAGGATATTGCAGCAGGCATAAATAAATTTCGGATTTGTTGGCGAATATTTTCTAATCTTCATTTTTGGAAAAGTATTCTTATTAAAAGTGATTAGCAATCAATTCGATCGACTAACCAACAAGTAATATTCTTCGATAATTGAGCTGTAATCGATTTCCAAGAGCGACAAAGAGCAGCTGCGATTGGACTGCGACTGAGCGAACGCGGCTTCCACTTGTTGCCACTCGAAACAGAAAAGCAAATTTGCAATAAGCCAACAGCCTTTGAGCTATAATAGACAGCTCGTTTTCGCTGCTGCGCTATTTGTTGTGTCTCCCATATCTCCGGGCTAGGCAACAACAACTGAAACAGATGCCAAAGTCAAGTTCATATTTTAATTTCAAGGTTTTGGGTAAACATTTGCTAATAAGTAAATACAGCGAAATATCAGCAATACAGGTAAACTGCAAAGTGTGTAAAAAAATATAAATAAACAAATAGAAAGCAAATGAAAATGAAAACTGAAAACTGAAAAAGTAAACAGCAACAAATGACGGAAACACAACGACAGCAACCACAAGAACAACAAAAATAAAGCCATGTTTCCCTCTCAAATTGATTAAGTTCCTTGTAAAACAGTCATTAAAAAAGTCAATTGTTGTGTCTATGTAGATTATCGAAGCCCTAATATCAGATACTAGTCGTAACTTTAACCATCAAAAGTGGGCTTTCAGATGCGTGATCACATTTCAGAACAACAAATACCTCATTTGGTATGGTGTGATATTAAGCTAGCTGTAAAGAATTCGATATGCTATTTTTAGTACTTACAAGTTTTTACTTACCATACCCTTTGGATATGATACTTACCTTTAGTTTTTAAAGGAGTTTCATTTACCACAACCAATTGCTTTGCATTCAGTTCATATTAAGTTCTCCGACCCACTATGAAAAGCCCCTAACGTAGCTCTTAGGTGAGGTTACAGGGTATATATTCCTATGGATATGACACGTCTAGTTCTTAAGGGGGTTTCATTTACCACAAACATAGTCCCTAACGTAGTGCAATAAGTTGTACAGCTTACCAGATTGAGGTAGGCTCATTTGTGAGGTTGCAGGGTATCTCCCGGTCGTATACTATCGACAACCGCCTATCCATAGTTTTCTGTTTATTACGAGTATTTTTTATGTGTGTTTATTTTGCTGTCGTCTTTTATTTGGTCGTATTTGAACTAAGCCTTTACGAATTTATGAATAGGCAATAATTTACAACTCTACTCCAGATATAGAGCGTGTGAGCCATAACTGCGATACGACTTCATATATATGTGCATATATATATACATACATATATGTTTGTATGTACAAACTCATGCCTTAAAATATTTGAACGATCAGGGCTTCGCATGTTCCCCAAGTTCGCGGAAATCTAGAAATCGCCTGGCGCCAATTCTTAACTATTCGTGATAATCATATTGCAGTCGCTAAACAAGCGAACCGATTCACAGCGTTGAATGATATAAGTGAGAACTTAGTATTTTCCTAATTAAGTTGGAGTTTCTTGGAACCAAAGTCGGTTCAAGTGCCTGGGGGGATTCTCTCAGGTGCGGCGACCACAATATATTAGATACATACATATGTATGTATATTATATGCACATAGCATCAATAGACGATTTGGTTTACATATTTAAATTTCCCCTTAAACGCTTAGTCATTGTTTTTATTTGTGGCAATTGCATTCATGGAATGAATAATCAGTTGAATATTCCGAATTTGTATGATGCATTCAAGGCAACAACCTATTTGCCCAGTGCTACGACAACCCCGCAGACAATCTAGCACTCAATAAACGTGAGGAAGTCGCTGTGTACTTAGAGTTTAAATAAACTGTAGTGTGCGTAGCGGGGTGTGGATTGGGGTGAGGGTGGAAGGGAGGTACTGTTTAAGTCACACGTGTGCATCGTTTATTGAACTTTGAATCTATTACAACTTACTTTGCGATAAAAACCAAACTTATTTGCATAAGTCGGGAATTCGTTAATATAATGAAATGCACTAGGGATTATAAATTGCAAAGTTAACTGGAGAAAATACTAAATCAAGCATTAAATAACAATTCATCATAAAATGAAAACAATGTTGTTGTAAGGAAATTTTTCAATTTTGATTTTAATAAAATAAAGTTCGGACCTCGGAACAGCTAATTAATTATTTTATATTAATACAAGTATTAGTTTTATTATTACTTTTGTGTCTATTGCATAAACATAGCTGCAAACTATCAGCTTAACTAGCTGGCTCTAGTCTGGGACTCGCACCGACATGCTAAAGAATTTTAAAATATATCTAACAAATGTAGAGCTAAACATGTATGTCCATACATTTCTTTATGAGTCTCTTTTTTGTGATTACTTGGTTACCACTTACGAAAATGAAACGGAATTTGAGCAAGATGAAAGATTTCTTAACGGACCAGTGTAGGTAAAGACCTTCCGCTTTCTTAGTGTTTCCAAAATTATCAACAATACAACACTGGGAAAATTAACAGATGATAACTTTTAGACCCAAATTACATTATATAATGCCTGTTTTTAGGAAAGTGAGCCACGTTGCAAGGATAGATCGCTGGAGGAGACAGGCGTGGTTGAGAAGGACTATGCTTTAGGACTATGCTTACAGTGAAAACTGCCTTGGGCGAACAGCGACAGTCGGGGAATTTTTGACCGCTCTAGAAGCATCCGAATCTAGGAGAGACAGGCATCGTATCCGTAAAGGTATAGGTAATATTGTAAAATTGTATTATTTTTATATAATTTAAGTACAATACATGAATGGTACTAAACCTTAGAACGAACTCTTGAAAACAATTTAATATTAGAGCTTAATTAAATTCAATCTTTTGCATTATTATACACTGAACTCATTAAAAATTGGTAAACAGGGTATATTGTATTTGTGCAAATGTATGTAACAGGCTGAAGGAAGCATCTCCGACCACATAAAGTATATATATTCTTGATCAGCATCAATAGCCGAGTCGATCTAGCCATGTCCGTCTGTCTGTCTGTCTGTCCGTCCGTCTGCCCGTATGTAGGAACGCAAGGATATCAGAACCTATAAGAGCTAGAGAAATTTTAGCTGTAGGTCCTCCTAACGGCCGCGCAGATCGAGTTTGTTTTCGATATTGGATATCTTGCCCCGTTTCCAAGTAATCGATAAAAATTGATATCGAAATCCTGTTTTTTGAGCAATTTCGGCAAATAATATGAGCTAAACTTAACATGTAGCTTCTAGAATAGTATATATATATATCAAGTATCTTCCCTCTTACCTCTTCTTTATTATCCAACTTGTATTGCCGATCAATTTAAGCCGCAATTCATATGCAATTGAATTTTTGAGAATACACAAATATTCTTTGTTCTATTCTACAATAAGATGTACTGTGGAAAATGTCATTAAGATCGGTTAAGAAACACAAAAGTAATGTGCGCACGTGTTAGCAGCATAGCTGCTGCGCAAATTCCAAGAATTTCTGTATACATGTACACACACACACTCATGCGTGTTTGCTTTGAGTTCTATCAACAGGATGGCAATTGCGATTGTATTGTTGTCTGCGCTGCTATTTTATTTACTTAATTATTGGTGTGGCCCTTGAGTAGAGGCAGCGGCAAGTGGTGCGGTAAGTTGCGAGTTCGAACCCCCTGCCAAGGGAACAACTTATTTTTTTATTTTCATTTTTCTTTATTACTACTTTATCAAACGAGCGCGTAGCGCTAGCTGCATTTGGTGTTGGAAGAAGAGGGTTCAGGGTATCCCCTAGTCGGGAGCTCCCGACTAGAACCTCTTACTTGTTCAAATTTAACTTTTTCAATACTTGACATAGTATTCCTTGTAATCCAGAACGAATCAAAATGAATGGTACTGATGAAAAAGTTAAGAGACAAAAACGAAAATTAAATAAATTTAGTTCGATTGGACTCGATTTTAAAACGTTGCATTTTCTTTCAGTTCTATTTTATTTTATTTCATTTATATGTACATATATGGGCTCTTCTTATATATTTTTGAATTACATTATTTTAAAGCTGTTCGTCATGCTTTGTAAATTGTAAGTCTTCCTTTTAGTTTTCTCGGTATATCAATGCAATTGTCTCTGATTGCTGGTCAATGATCGGTAGGCTTCATAGAACTGGGTAAACAGGGTACATTTAACCCAGGTCGGAGCTGTATGTATAGCCGTGTATATATGTATATATATATATATATATATATAATTAGATGTACGTCGATCGAGGCCGATTGTGTCCCGTCTAATGACAGGTCAGGTATTTAGTTATCAATGGCGTGCGATTACCTTAGTATCAGGCTTATCAGCTACTCTTTTAACGCATCCAGTGTTCATAACATGGTGTCACAAAATGTGCCCCAATGACAGAAACAACAACAACAACAACCACAACAACCACAACAACCACAACAACAACAATATCAACAAGAGCAGCAGCAGCAACTACAACACCGCCATTTGATTCAGCGCATTGGCTTCTTATCAGCTGGGCGGGGTCATGCCCGTGTGTGAGCTGAACCTGTCAAACGATCGACGATGACAACAGCAACAACAGCAACAACAAAAACAACAAGCAAGCGCAATTAATTTTAATTAGGTTAAATTTCGTCTTTTTCAGTCTCACATTCTTTTGTTGGGCGACAACTAAGTTGGCCCGATTCTCGATTATTTTCCTTAGTTTTTTTCTTCGATTTTTGTTTTACTCATTTTGCGAATGGCTCTTATCAAAATTAGGTCAACTTTTCGTGATTAGTTTTTGAAATTGCTGCCCATTTAGCGGATGATAAGCGTCGTCGACGTCGATGTTATCGGCTGGTCACGGAATCAAATCAGTTTTATAAATACGTTTATATTTGGCTCCATTCTCAAGGGCTTGCGTGTGACAATAAAAGTAAATGAATTAACAAATCGAACTTCAAGTGAATTTTGCCACCTTGCAAAAATGACGCCAATTGTTTTTTTCTTCTTATTTTTTTATTTTATATCTTTCCAAAGTTCTGTCAATAAAATCTTTGAAACGTGTTGCTTGTTAGCTCTGATTGTGTAGAAACTCTTGTGCATTTCTATAATTAGGCCCTGAACTCATTGAAAATGTCCGAAATGGGTATGATGTTTTTGTCGAAATCTATGTAACAAGCAGAAGAACAGGCGTACCTATATATAGTATGTATGTATATTATTGATCGGGACGACAAGCTGAATCCTTGTAGCGATGTCCGTTTGCCCGTCCATGTGTATGTACTCGTCGAGCGCGACGTTTGTAGTTTTATTACATACCCATTTACCTATTTTCAAGATATAGACAAATGTCGAATAACTTGGACGTTATAAGAGCTAGATACACAAGCTCGAATATTATCTGTGATGTATACTAGATACCCCTACTCCGATTCCCCTATTCATACACCCCTACCGTTCAATAGGGTAAGAGAGCCTAGCGCTTTGCCGTATATACACACGCTTGCCACATTTAAGTCTTGAACATTTCATTATCATTGGACTATCACGAATGCATTCCCAAAGTGTGGAAAAGAAAGCTGATCCTAGTAGGGTAGACTATTGCTTGTTGTTATATAGTAGAATAGATTTCTCTCTATTATCTGATAATAGGGGCTTCCTGCCCGTAAATCCAATGGGTACTTGAAGAGCGTAAGCTGGTAAAAACCAGAGATTAGCTCAACCTTTACTTTCCGTCAGCGAAGAGCAAATTTCATAATTGAGTACAGTACCTTTATGCTTGAGATAGAAATGACAATTAGGGATAATAAGCCTAATAAAGCTTGTGACCCTACACTGAAAAAAAAACGTACTATGCAGCACAGCTGAGCACAGGGAAAACACTTGTGATAAACTTCATTCTCAATGGAATGTGTTAGTAGTTCGTATTGTAGGTGGCTCGCTCTAAGGTTGAGCTCTCGGTTTCGCGATATTTTAAAAAACATATGTTTAATTTATTTCAAATTGTTTGACTTGCAAAGTGTAAGCCAGCAGCAGGAAAACAAACGTCATAGAGCCAGAAAGAAAAGGAAGTTTAACTTTTTGATGGGCAATAATTTTAATATACTATCGTCATATGCCAACGACAGCTTTATGTTCTAATCATCGGATCGTGGTTTTATCTAAAACAGTTAAACAGCTATTGAGAGCTGTTTTATGAACCCTTACGTATTGTTCGAGCCATCGTTCCTTATTGTGGCTGTAAAACAAAGTTAATAAAAATGTTAATTTAACGAAATAAAGTTTTATGATATAAACGATGCGAAATTATACAATGTACAATCGATCCGAATGGAACGGACCGTGGAATAGATGGGCTATATAAAAATATGTATTCTCGTATTTAATTGATTAAAATTTGTGTCATTTATCATTTCATGGGAATGGGAATCTATAGGCATATTGGTCTATTATTTGAACAAGTTACTTAGTTTAAAAAGTCTGTTCACAGTTCCGTTTTTGTCGAGCAGTTCGCATTGCTGATTTCTCAGTGCGTCTGGCGTAGCTATCTATTCAACTTGAATGATCGCTATGCTGGTTCGCTTGTTGCCAACCCAAGCTGCTCTTAACTATAGTTCTTATCAGCTAGGTGTGCGTGTGCATATGTGTGTGTGTGTGTGTAAAGTACTTTCGTCACACGCATTCCACACATCCGCACACACTTCAAATTGTTTAATAGCTGCGTGCGCGATACGAAAACATTCCGCTAAGCAGCTTAAACAGCCAGGTACTCCTCACTGACAATGGCTATGAAGAAAAAGTTTGACTTTCAGCTATCGCAAAGTGCAGAGTCATGATCACGGCATGATCAGTACGACATTCTATATACATATATACTAATTATATACGCAATGTAAATAGTGTCTTTAATGAGCTCTACGCTAATCGCTTGTCACCAGCTATTTCCCAAATTATCAGCTCGCTATCATTTTTTTTAGCATTGATTACACGTGCCGAGCTACGCAGAATTCAAATTTAAAAATCGTGTTACTCATACGCCGCGTTGTCAGCTACTTTATGGGCCTTGCGCAAAATCTACACACATGACTGTGTAGAACCTCTCCGTGTGTGTGAAAAATTTATAAAGTAATCTAGACATGATAATTTTTGAAAAGAAATTAACTCGTAAGTGGAGCCGGTTGGCGAGGGGCTTAGAGGGGCCAAGAGAAGCCGCCCCAGCTGCTTGCGTAAATATTTGAAGTGTGCGCCGCTGATTAGGAAATGCGTTTGCCCAGAAGTCAGATCTGAGAGCTAAAATTACAAATCTTAAATGAAAGAGAAAAATCTCAACTTGACTTGCCACTGATGCAATACTTCGTCCAGACAAGCATGTACATATTCTAATCTATAAATATTAGACATTATTATTATAAGTATGGGACAGAATTCACACAATTCAGTTGAGCCATGCCTGACTCTCTGTCCATGGGTCGATTTCAGAGACATTAGGAGATTGAAGCTCCTCCTAATGCCTGCATAGATCAAATTTACTTTTAATCAACGATAACTTTTCACGTTTCCATAAAATCGATAAGAATCGATATCTAAATTCTGTTTTTTTGTAGCTGGTATGAGCTGGAGACATCAAATTTGAAATATAGGCTCTCACATGATATGTCAACCCAGATTACGTATCTTTTTTGATGCTTAGCCTTGGGCCTTAGTATTGACATAGATCGTTCCCCATATTGCTGAGCTGAGGGAAGAAGAAGCCGCACAGCCTGCGAGCGTGTGTGCATATGGATATTTGGTATGTATGTATAAAAGCAAGCAAAAAGAAGAAGGTGAGGGCAGCTCGACACCAAATTGACCAAACAAGGAGGTGTATTCATATGTGACTGATGTGGCCCTGCTTTTATTGACTGTTTAATCTGGCGGTGCTTGGTTTTTAATATTCATATAGGATGGTGATATGCGATAAGTGATAAGCTCCTTGGCGCCGAACAGTTGTACGTAGTATGACTGGACGATAGTTTCAAGTGCCACAGGCCCGCCAATCGCCATATTAGGCAATTCGCGCAGATTTAATTGGCTGTCAGATGTCGGCTGTCGGGTGTCAGAGCGTGTGTGGGAAACAGCTGGAGATCAAGGTCGGATGGCTGGGTAAATGTTTTCCATGTTCGAGACTCTTTTCACACATAACATTTTGATCTATTAACGGCCGCGGCTAATTGATATGTTGAAACTACAGATCTCGAAAAAAAGAAACACACCAACTAATGGCCCGAAATTTGCTATTGAAAGCCAAATAGATTGAGAGATTATTGCTTGAGATTTCCAACTCGTCGTGTTCCCATTATTGTAATTGTTGATTAAAAAAACGATGTTTTCTTATTTTTTTTAATTTTTTTATATTTATTATTTATTAATAATATGCCCTAGACGAGAATTACAGCGACATAAGTATATACGAGTGTTTGTCGAGCTTGCCTCTCTATCTGTCCATTTGTTTGTGGCCCATTACTATTGCTCTTCCCTCCATATACCCTGTACATAAATAAGGGCAAAAAAAGGTGTCATGAGGTTTTGTGAAAATATATGTAATATCCATAAGTAATTAATGTTTTAATTATATTTACTATAAATAACCAATAATACTTTATAGTTATTATTATTTGATTTAATTAAATAATGTTTAATACTTAAAGCCAGTTATTAAAATTGAAAACCAATAATAAAAACAGAATAGCATTGATGAAAACCGTATTATATTGCATATGTCTACGTGCAGAGTACGGGGTATTTGCAAGTCAAGCATTCTTTGTCGCTCTTAAAGTGCTTTGTGTGTGTGTTGTTGCTTTTTAAAAATCTGTAGCTGTCAATGGGACTAATGGACGCACACATCGATTTGTAATTCAAATCGAATTTTACCAGGCGACTTTCAATTGTTTCTAAAGTGGCTCATTGTAGCGCCATGGGGCAGATAAGCCCCGCGACCCGATGCGACCCGCCCCTGCGATTCATGGGCAAAGTCATAAGAGTTGTTGTCTATTGGATTTACCGATAGACCTTATCAGCTTAAGCGAGAAATACAGCAAATACACACAAAACTATGCTATTTGTACTCTACTATTTTAACGGAGATATACCCTTACCCGCAAAAAATGTTTCCATCATAGTACAAAGTATCAAAAAAATAAAAACATGTGCACTTGGCGAGAATAAATCTTCCATAAGTTAAAACGTATTCAAACAAGTCTCTTTTTTTTTAGTTTGTTTTTATAAGACTTCCTATAATATGATTGAGTGTTGAGTTGAGCTTTGAGCTATGACGCCCCAAATATCATAAGAAGACGGACTCAATTTTGATTATGGGCGTAATAAACTCTATACAACCTTAAGATGTTCTATAAAGAAGAGGGTCTCGTCTAGAGTTAGTCGCAGATATTTGTGACATCTTTTAACGAAAAGAATGATTTTTCTGGCAACATTACAAGTTTCATTTGCGTAGCCATCAAAG
This sequence comes from Drosophila borealis, assembly GCA_035045885.1. NCBI lineage: Eukaryota > Metazoa > Arthropoda > Insecta > Diptera > Drosophilidae > Drosophila > Drosophila borealis. The sequence continues at coordinate 2,726,621 of JAWNOR010000112.1, forward strand.
AGAGGAGGTCATATGTATATATGCTGTCCAGGGTAGGACTCACGACGCTTCCATGTGGAAATACGGCCTTGGTGCATCTGTCAGTCAGCCAGAATTTTAGCATCAGATAAATTGGTGAGAAAATGAATGCTACTCTCCTCTACACTCTCTCAAATGTCTGCTTATTGTCGAAAAAACCAACTCGCAATGTTTTTTTGTCCTCGGCGCTGTCAATTATAACGTCTGAAGTTTAGAGTGCCAAACAAAATCTGAATTGATAATCCCATATTGTAAATCTCTAGCAACCTATACTATAAAATTCTTTCGAATACTTTGGCAACTGTCGGAAAGCGACAGAGATGCGATGACTCTCTACCCTGTTTGTGTCCAGAATCTGGATAGGTTTTATCTTCTAGTGGGACAATTATGGCATAAAATTCTAAATTCTTTTCACATCCTGGACTTGCCTTTACTCTCGACATAGGGATGCGAGTCCTTTGGGCCAGTAACTGAATGTATCACATGAGAGATTTTTTATAGCTTCGAAAATTGATCCAAGGACCTTATTTACAGCATCACGAATCGCTTCTGCTACAGACCCGGTGAAGATTATAACAGAGTCTGTGATAAAGTCGCTCATTTTCAGTTGCGCCGCGCCACTCCCAACAAATCAGCTAAAAGAAAGTAAGTTCCAACACTTTTGAATTCTTGAGCCTACAATGCCGCCTATTCAGCTCTGTGCTGAACTGAGCACATCCAACAGCCTCTCAGTTGCAGACATTGATCAGCAATTTCTATACCCTGATCTTCATCTCATAAAGTAAATACACTCCTGATCATTATTAATATCAGAGTCCATCTTCCCTTATTCTTCTTTTTGTCCACTTAAAGATTTTGGTTTAAAGGTTTAAAGGTTTTGTTTCATGAGATTCAAGAGCTCATCTTAAGCCCATTGACCTTAATGTCCGTTTGAAGATATCAAATTTGGTATGTAGGCTCTCGTGCGGTATAAACAGAGTATTTTACAAATCAACAATTTGATCTTAGAGTGTATTTGTTATTCGATGTGCTGCTGATAGTTGTCCTTTCTTCCGCTCTTCTATTTTTATTACTTAATCAGTTCGTTCCGCTCGGCGATCGAGTTATACGCAATCCATGTAGTTATTTTAATATGTATGTAGGCATATGTATATATGAATGTATGTTTATTTAGCGTTGTTAGGCAACAAATTGCAACAAATTGCTATAAATGATTATTCATAATATGTTTTCGCTGTTTCCCAGTGCCAATTCAAGCAATGTATGTAAACACATATTGTGTATACATAAATACACTGGCATATGAGTATACTATAAATACATGTTTACAAATTGCACATACGCCCCGTAAAAGCGCGCCAAACAGAAGGGGCAGAGCGTAGGGAGGACCTGGAAAGGGGTGGGCAGCTGATAGTGAGCTGAGTTGATAGCATTTTGCCATTATATGATCTGTATAGACACATTATGATGCTCTCTATATCATTTACACTGGGCCAGCTCATCAGATGGTGACGTGGGCCCACGCATTTGGCATATTTCTTTTGGCCTCTTCACGCTTCAAGCAGATCGATTTCTATAGACGCTTTGTGGCAAAGTGGACGTCAAGCTGACGCACATCGTCTGCCAAGGTGGATGTGGTTGTGGTTGTGGCTGTTGTTCTGGTTGCGGGATTGGGTGCCAAGTTGCCAAGTCCGGCAATGAGTGTCCTAGCCAAACGCGTGTGACCCACTTTCCGTGATAATCGCTAAACGCAGCCAAAAAGCCCATAAATAAGATTTCCCATCAACGGGGGCAGTCGGCGGCGCAGCCCATTAAATACGTCGCCGCCGCCGTCAGCGACGATGCCCGAAACTGAAACTGAATAGCTTCCAAATGTTTGGCTACCTTTGAATATACTATGAATACTTATTCCCATTCCATGTTTAGTGCGTGGAAAAGGATTTGACGGCGTCTCACTTGCAATGGGGCTCTCCATTTATGGCCATGACATCTTTCATTAAAATAGAATATTTCAGAGAAATAATTCGATGTTAACTAACTAATGCAGTCATCAAATATATTTCCTTTTTATATAAAAACTAATTTATACACAAATTATTTTTTTTTTTGAATTTTTTGTAAGCATATCGCAACTTTGTATGCGCTGTATACAAAGTTATTTTTGTTATCGCAATTGTAGTAAGCGGAATATTTGATTTTCATGTGGGTTAGGATATAATTATTGCCATATCGTGTGGAAAACAAGTGCAACTTTGTGAGTATATATCGATTTACTGAGAGTGAGTGTATAAATGAATCAGTGAATGATTATCAAACTCAATGATCCGACTGTATTTGCATAATACAATTGATGTGTGACCCGGCACCAAGCCCAAAATACCGTTCGCCTCAGTTGAGGTTGATTAAAATCAAACAAGCAAATTTAATGCACAGTTATTTTTGCATGCATATAGTACATACATATATACATATATCGAATAGTATATTTTCAGACTCGTAGTACTATAAAAATGTATGTATGTATATGAGGTGCTTTTTACTTACTAAATGCAAAAAAAAAAAAAACTAAGCGTCAAATGTTGCTGTTACGTGTTAAAAGGTCTCGCACGTGTAATTGATTCATAGACAAGCGTAACACACACTCACACACACACACAGGCACACAGGCAGACACTCACACACAGGCAAACACAAACACGGAAGTGAAATTCATTTGGTTACAATGTTGCGCGAAACTGCGTAAAAGATTTCAAATTCGCACATACGAGCTGCGAGAATTTATGTATTTATTTCTGTGCAGTGTGTAGGATGATACTATATACATATATCCCTCTCTCTATATATATGTATAACTGATTGTCCTGACTGACTGAATGACTGTTTGCCTGGTTGATCATGATAGCCGGTTGTCTAAGTTGTGCTTCAATTTTTTCACGAAGTGCACTTCTCTTTGAAGGAAAAACAACAAAAGTTACTTCTTCGGCTTCAAGCTTCACACCACGCAACTAAACTGGACAGAAAACGTTGATTCCAATTTCCGATTCTTAATACGAAATAGAAAATTTCTTTGAAAATATACGTATGTATATCTTGAGACCAGTATACTTAACTTTTCCACGGGCAGGAAAATTTATCTCAAATTTAAGGCGAAGAACATGAACCGGGCAAGGCCGGGAAATACCAGCTAATTTATTTATATATATGTACATGTATGTGTATATCTGCGACACGAGCAGAAGGGGGCGTGGTACGACATTTTTGGCTGGCATCAGATCGTGCATGTTTATAAAAATATCTGACCGCCTGTGCAAATTACGTGTTTATGCACAATGCAAACAATTTTTATTTGTATCAATAAAGTTAGGAAAAAGTTTCTTCCAGTTCGTAAAAATCAGGTTAGCTAAATGATCCAGGCTTCTACTCGGTTACTCGGATAGTTTAATTTTGTTAGCGACACAAATGTTGTTTAAGATCTTTATATCATAAGTATTATCTTTCTTCTTGCTTGCTGCTGATATTGATACTCTCTCGATACCTAATACGACTCCTATTAACAATAATTTCGATTCTGCTTCTGTGATGGCCATGGGAGGAGGTTGCCAGGCGTTGGTAAAATGTTTGCTCTTTGATCACATTCATCTATTTATGTTTCTTCTTCGCTCGTAATAATCAAAATGTCAGTTCAAGCAAGTGTCACCTGGATGATATATAAACATAAGCATATACATACTTTTTTATTTTTAATTATATATGAATCATAATTATCAGTGTATATACAACTGTTTGTTCTGATTGATTGATGGTGTGACTGATCAACGCAAACTGTCAGAGCTTGAAAGCTTAAATACTTATGGAAGATACCGGAACATTAGGGAATTATGTATATGTTTTTCATTCCATCTGGTTTAGGCACATTTTGGAATAGCTTTGAAGGCGTGCTGCGCACTTTGCATCCCGCTGGGTGCAAACAGTAGTATGGAAAGATTTAAGTATAAATGGGTGCAAAGTTTTATATTATTTATATTTTTATATACACATGTGTAGATCGCCACACTGCCTTCAAATTTTGTTTCTGCCGATAGCGAGCTTTCGAAGCTTTACATATTTAGACAGCTAAAATTATGCAGTTGCTGCTTGTATGAAATATATAGTACCATATGGAACTTCGTATATATTTTTGTGCGCTTTTTAAGGCTAATCGAATGGCCTTCAGATATTTTAACGATAGCTTTACATATGTCAAGAAGTTTTCAATTGCATAAACTGAATTCGACAGCCATATTTATCAACGCAGTACGTGTCTTTTCTATGAGTTTTCTCTACATTTCTTTAAGGTTGCTCAAACATTCGATAAATGGACAGGACGACCGTAAGGTGGCATTAATTTAATCTGTGGTAGCGCGAAACATATTGCTCTGTCCAATAATTAAATCCTAGCTAGATTTTGATGTGCATGTGTTAATAAACCTGTGTTTTGGCGTAGTTTTAACATGTGCTCTACTTACGTCTGTTCTGCTGTAAATCTTAAATTGAGGGTAAACTAAAACGAAAAAGTCAACATGGCTAACAACAATGCGTCCAACCTTGCAACGAGCTCCAAGCATTCTCTTTCCGACTTAATTGCAATTTGTGTCCTTAATCACTTTGTCAACCATGTCAACTACTACTTGCAGTTCCCGGCCAGTTTCTGCACCTAATCAGCATTGCGTTCTTAGCTCCTAAGTCCGAAATTCCTTCTAGTTCCCTTTCTGCTGAGCTTCTGAGCTTCTCAGATGGTCTGGAGATTTTTCGGTATGGTTGAAAAGGAAGATGCTAATAGGCTTCTGCAAGTCAGACATAGGAATTACACCTGCTTCCTCATAGCTGGTCTCTCGCAGTCTGCTGCTATGCAACTAGTCTCTGGCATCTTACCACTTGCTAAGAGAGAAAACAAATTGCGAACTGGATCCTCATAAACTCACACAAACATATTGATGATACGCCATCTACTCCCTCGATCCCTATTACCTAATCGCTTCTCTGTGACCTTTTCTGTGATGACGAGCTTGATGACTGTTGGGATATAGCTTCAATGACCAGCTTGAAAGAAGTCCAAGGAGAAGCGCTATCCAAAGAACCTCTATTAGCCGCTGCTTCAACAAGACAGCAAATCTGGAGCAGCAGCTGTCCGTTCCTCCTACTAACGAAACTGACCCCTCCAAAAGCTTGAGACCTATTCCCTCTGGCGCACCGGGATACATGGTCTATCGTCGCTTGTCCAATGCAAACTTAATTCCTTAAATTGAAGGTTTTGTATACCTGCAAATTATGATGGGCCCAGACATGGACAAGTACAGGCTCTTTGTCTGCGAAAGAAAATAACGTAGAACTCTTGGCAACCCAAGGAGGAGACCTCCTACCAATTTTCGTGGAGTTTCATGAAATTTTTTGCTGGGAATTGTCCACTTAAAAGATTGTTTTTATAAGAAAAGTGGCCGCATTAGGCGGAAAGAACGTCCAAGCCACAAAGGACATTTTGTTCGAAAAGGCAGCTACCCGTTAATAGTGCTTTTGACGTGCATAATAACTATATATTAAAAAGTTGACTTCCGTAATTTTTAAAAAGTCATTAAATTGGTTATTTCAGATACCGTCTGGAGTCACTAAAGTCCATTGAACTTGTTCGAACCGAGGCAAATAAAGGGACATCATTTTAAATAAGTTTGCTTCTTTGTTTCTGTATCTGTATCTGAATCTGTTGTTGTTGTTGTTTTTTCTTTCCATAATGCACACACATAAATGGTATTTGCAGATTTTGAAGGCGGCTTTTAAATATGCAAGTGTATTTCATTTCCATGCATGACAGGCAGTTAAGTAACTCTCGCTTTTGGCGAAGCCAACGACTTTTTGATTATGTTCAAGCTCTTGTTCTTTCCCTCAGCTTTAAACTAAAAACAACCAAAAAAAAAAATAAATATATATGTATACATATATAAATATATACCCCTTTTATACCCTTGCAGAGAGTATTTAAATTTTGACATGAAGAGTGTTACGCACAGAGAGAGAGAGAGAGAGAGAGAGAGAGAGTCCTTAACACTATTAAGTATATATATTCGCGATCAGTATCACCTGCCGGGTAGATATAGGTCAACATGGGTCTACCAGTCTGTCTTTTGTTGGAATCGGTCGGATCGGACAACTAAATCGTATTTCTTTTTTATGCTAAAATCTTTTTGTTTCTTAAGATATCTTGATGAAACTTGGCATTTATGGGCCCCTTTGCCCTATACCCCTTATATAAGAGTCAAATCTTAACAACATCGGATTTCCCTGTATAGAGCTCTTTAGGAATAATCGGCCAAAAAGTTTTTGTATGGAAAACTTTAGTAAGGCGATATCTAAATGGACTTCTCTTGCAGGAGCAATCTGTCGTTTATTAAGTTAATGTAAGAAAAACCCCTAAGTCATTTGTGTGTAAGGGTATTTAATCTTCGGCGTGCTATTCTCTGCTGATTTCTTTTTTTTTAGTTTAAAGCAGACATGCAGCCCACATCGGTTCATATCAACGGTCGGCCGATCGGTCGCTCGGTTGGTCGGCGGCGTCGTCATCATCATTTTTTATGTGGCAACTGTCATTAGCTTCCTTTTGCGCTGTTATTTATCTTGAAGTTGACTCTGGTGACGGCGTGCGACGGGAGACGGGCGCCGGGTAGGGGGAGTCGACTGAGGCGGCGGCAACACTCAAATTGAAGCCAGAGACGCATAATTGCGAATTATCAGCATTTTACATTGACATTCTACGCATTTTTAATGACTTCTTTGGCCCAGAACCAACTCGACTCTGACTCCGACTTCGACCCCCAAGCAGTTTGCTAAATGTGCAAAATATTTTCCCTCATATTCTCTTTTTTCGTATTGCCCACTGCATATCCTGTCACAAAAAAAGAATGAATTTCAACTGTCTGCTGCATGCCAAGAGAGAGCTGCCTAATGCAGGAGGGGCAAGAAAAAAACTTAAATAACATCATTGGCATTTGACAGGCAGACGACGCGTCGTCGTCTTGCACCCAGAACCCAGTCCATTTAAACACCCACCAGGCCCCTGCTACACCTCCTCGCCCTCAACGTTCTAGGCAGCTTTAATTTTATGCAGCGTCAAAATTTTCGGTTACCCAACTCAAATGGACGTCCCTCGTTCCCCTTCCCATTCCCGTTCCCGTTCCACCACTTGTTCCCGGTCCTGGTTCTTTGTTCAGCTGAAAATGGAGCTGGAGATGAAGCATTTAAGACAATTTTGACACATTTTTGATTTGCTGTACAAATTTACATGAAGGGGGGATGTCCGTTAACTGCTCTGTCATGCTCTGTCAATGCAAAAACTTGTCGATTTCGGTTTGAACTCTGCCAATTCATCATCAGACTGAATCTCAAGAGCTGGAACTAGTTCGTAGTTTTGTTCAAATACCGTTAATACTGTTGGGGGCAACTGTATATACCTCTGCATTTCATTCAGGTAGCAACTTTCCAGACAAGATATATAAATTTATATAAACATATATATATATATATATATATATATATATATATATATATATATATATACATATATATATATATACTAGCGGGTATAACCCGGCCGTGCCCGTGGCACGTATGTTATAAAATCAATGTTCTTAAACAAATTTGGAATGATTTTGAAACTGATCGGACGGTAAACAAATAACTTTCATACAAACGTTTTCCGCCAATTTACCACTGTTGCGAGTGGAATTTTCCAAAACGCTGAAACACGTGTTCATTACATTCTTATGTAGAGCTTTGAAAATAAGTTTGAAGCAAATCGGACACAGCTTAAAACTTCGCCCACAAAATCTTTAAATCGCATTCCCTCCGAAGAAGTTTGAATTCTGCGAAAAGTGTGAAATTCGTCTAAAATGATTTTTCTTATAGATCTTTGGAAACGAATTTGAGCGCGAAACGTCACCCACCAAATCTTTGACCTCCATTTCCACCAAGGAGGAACGGATTTTCCTAAAAGTGTGAAACACCCCTCAAATGAATTTGAGCAAAGATCTTTGAAAATAAGTTTAAGGCCGATCCGATGGTAAACAAAAAAGTTACATACAAACGTTTTTCGCGATTTTTCCACACTTGCGGGTGGAATTTCCCGTCTTAACGTGCACCTACATCACATAAGTTAGCTACAGTGAAAATTTCAGCTTCCTAGCTCTTACGGTTTGGGCTGTGCGTTGATCACCAATCAGTCAGTCAGTCAGTCAGTCAGGACAGAACAGTTTTAGATATAGAGATATATGCAAGCTAAAATCAGTTTAAGTTTCTCCAAGATAAGCTTTGGACGATGTCTTATTTTATGTATGCGTGCTATTCGTCTTCATTAAATGGGTCATATCCCAAACAAACTTGAACTATACAGATATTCGTTTGCATCAAAAGGATAAATCAACATTTAATTATACTTTTAGTTTTAATATTGCAATTTAGTATTGTATTTTATCTCATTACAGTTGATTATTCAATGAGGTATTTGCCAAATTGTAAAACATTTCATGAGATGCTGTCGCATTAAAATAAGTACAAATAACAAATTGGCAAATAGAAAAGTTGTGCAATTTAGCTAGACTAACAGATATTAGCCGAAATTACACTGACATATTTCTTGAAATTGAATTATTCACTTTTCCTCCATTTAAAGCCAGTAAAATAATTAAAGTTTACTTTGAACCCAAATTTCCTGCAGAGTGAATCTTCTCTCTATCAAATGAAAGATTTATACAAATTCTCCAAACTTTCGGTTTGAATTTACATAATGACAAATTTCATCTTCCTATCTCTTAAAGTTTGGGCTGTGCTTTAAACACCAGTCTGTCAGTTTAGATGTTATATTAAGAATATTAAAGAAAATGTTCTTCATTTGAAAGTTTATTTCTTCATTATCAATCAATACATTAAAAAATTCCAAACAAAATGAAAAAAGGTAACTTCCCTCAGGAGTCAGGAGTGTCGGGATTATATTTATTGACCCTGATGAAATTAGGAAAGATCAAAGCATGATACTCAAAAAATTATTTAAAGTCTGCTGATGTAGAGAGATATTTTATGTATACGTTTATGGAATGAAAGAACGCCCTGCACAAGTGCAATATACTTTACTCCAATTGAGGGGTATAGGGTTTAAGAAACTAACTATTATACGACAGGTAAAATGACATTTCATCTCCCGCATAGTCCTAAGCTTTAAAATTATGGGAACCTGACTATAATTGAGTTTTGATCACAAATGCCATAGATTCCAGATATAACAATGCAAATGCGTTTCAGGGACTTGTTCTTTGATTAATTGATGGCTTTTTACTAAAGTATCTAAATAGGTAGCGCCCATTTTATTACTATGTAGTACTTGTGTATTTGATTAGTTTGTCGGTCTGCCAAGGATAGTCTTATGTTCCCATTATTATTGTTATTATTTGGAGAGCTCTAAAGCTTTGACCGCTCGAATTCTGTTTTTTATGCAGCTTTAGCATCAACAATAAATACAACAACAATAACAAGAACAGCCGCAAAAGAAGCCGATGCGAAGACGGCGACGGCGACGGAGACGCAGACCGAGACCAAGACCCAGACCCAGACCGAGACCGAGACCGCGGCCGAGATTGCGAGCGTACCCGCATAATAATGGCCATACAAGTGCCTGCTTTCTTGGAACACTTCTGGGTCGTGGCGGAAGTCGAAAGTGTGAAATTCTGCGAAGCGGCTGCGTCATTGATTAGTTTTATGAATGAGGCCCCACGGACTTGGATCTACATACATAGCACATGTGCTGCGGAGAGAGATATAAATCGCAGCTAGGCTAACCCAAACTTGTCGCGCTATTGAAGTAAGTATTCGGGCCATAAATCAGCCCAGCCGGCGATCGTGTCTTGCCCATGTTGCTACATGACACGCATTGCTCCCACTAACACCCCCCCGCCCTCCTCTCTCTCTCTCTCACACACACACACGCACACAAACAACACCCATTCGCAGCCCCTACTCCTACCTGTTACCGATGGTCGTTTTCGATTTGCAGTTGTCAAAAATTCGCACATTTTTTATACGGACATGGTACTCACTCACCTGCCCCTCCTGCTACCTCCCGCCCGCCCGGCCCTCGCCCCATGACGCCTTTGTCATGTAGCCGGCAATTAAAATTGGTTCCCTTCTTCAGTTCAGCCACTCAACTGGGCGTCGTCCGTCGTCTGTCTTCCAATTTGCCGGGCACAGCTGTTAAATAATTTATGAAGTGCGTAGGGCTTCTGGTGCGCATTTCAAGCAGCGCCTGTCGACTTGGATGTACACATGTATTTATACCATATAGTACGAACATATTTATATACATACATACATACATAAGCCGATATGTGTATATATATAATATATTGGGGCATCGCCTCACGCACTTTTTGTGCGCAGCCCCGGAAAATATTTGTCCACGCAATTTTTGCTCATTAAACTTTTTGGGCACATTTTGCGAGCTGCATGCAAATGCCACTGATTAACTTTGCCAATCAACGGAGGCCCATTCAGGTGAGATGAGTTGAGGTGAGGGTTGACCGTGGTAGGTGTACGGGCCAGACCTTGGCGCCAGCTTTGCTAGGCGGCTGCGCTGAAGCAGACTTCAATGGCAGCCCATAAATCAACAGGTTAAGCCAAAGCCAAAGCCAAATCCAAAGCCACACGCGCCATGGCGTGGAACTGTAACCAAAACTGAAACCGAAACCAAAACCAAAACTAAAACTAAAACTGAACCTGAACCGAAACCAAGTGAAACCCACCAGAGCTGGAGACACGTTCTGGCCCTAACTGGGGGCAGCTGGCTTTTAGCATTTTTAGCATTTACCCGCACATCTTGGGCCAAGTGTGTTCGCTCAAGCACAGCAACAACACATCCCGCCCCGGGCGCTCGTTCGCGGCTCGCCCTCGTAATGCAAGTGTTAAGTCTGCGCACGGTCTGGGGACGGCCAGCAGAGCCCAAAGCTAAGCCGGAGCCCTGGCCAAAGCCTGAACCTAAACCTGAACTCAAAACTAAAAACTCAAACCCAAAAGCGCAACCTGATTAATTATGAATTGGAATGGAGTGTCTGCACTTGGACTGCACTTTGCTGCACTTGCAACCGCGCGCGCGCGGCACTTTTCATATTTTTACGGTTGCGGAGTTCGCGGCGCGACTGCAAATTGTCTAGGGGCGCATTCGAGCAACAACTTTTGTCACGCTATAGGGCCAGATGGGCGCACAGGGGCGCAACTGCAGATGCATTCAACAGGTGCGCATCCAGCCTTCAATTACTTTATTCCACAGGCTCGAACGCAAGCTTTGCAACTCCAATACGTATGCATATTAAAGTTAGTTTTAATCATAATCAGGTCCGATTGCAGAGACCATTTCGTTTTATATTTTTGCAGACTTCCTTGAGTTTCTAGCAAAATCTCTTCATCGTAATACAAACAAATAAAAATGCAAAATATATATAATAATAAGGTGTTGAACTCGTTAACATCTTTGAAAATAAAAGTAACTAGAAGAAACAGATATCTTCCCTTTTTTATACCAAAGCCTTAGAACTCCAATGCGAGGAGATTATTGGAAAAAAGAGAACAAGTATTCCCTTTTCGATGGGTTCTTCCAATAGAACTAGGTAATACATATGTCTGCGCCGGCTTACCCCGACCTGAGAGAGAGACTAGATTGCACAGAAACAGACAAACGGACGGAGACACACGTATATATATATATATATATATATGTATATATTCTTGTCAAGAATGTATGTACCTAAAAGGGTCGGAGGCGTCTCCTTCTATGCGTTGCACATTTCATGACAAAAGTATAATAAACCTAGCATACAATTTTATACCCTGACGCTAGATATGGCCCCTCATTTAGTATCAGCACTAGCCTAGCACTGACGTCTTGTGCTCGGTTGGCACAAAGAGCTGTTTTGGGCCCCGGAATAACTGCAGTACGCTACTGGACTTCAAGACGAGCAAAAAGACTTTATTTACTTGTGAAGACGCCAGCCACTGGGTCTGGGGCCGGGCATGAGGCAAGTCCTGGGGTTGGACATGCACAATGCTCAATGCTCAGCGGCACGTCTCAGTGTCTTTATCATATAAACGGTGCGATTTAAATTAATAATTAAGCGGGGCTTGTTCTGGGCTGGTCTGGTCTGGTCTGTTTGCGTTTGCGTTTGAGTTTGAGTTTTGGGTTCGCGTTATTGGTGAGGGTATCTGCCAGCTGTTCGTCTTCGTCTCCGTGTCGGTTGCAGGTGGATGCGGATTAAGCTGCCACAAAGCGCAATAAATCAACGGAGACATTGGCCGGCACCGAGTGCAGCCAAATGCGAAGCCTTCCCCCTGACAGAGGAAACGAAGTTCGTGTCATCATTGATATGCCATATAAGATTCTGCCTGATTCTCATTACCGATACTGACAACTAGCGCGGCTCGCAGCTCCGTAAGCGCGGGAGTTACTGAGCCTAAAAGTCAAGGCGTATATCATTAAGTTATGACTGACATGTATTTACATAGATGGGTATTAGAAAAACCAGAGGGATTCATATGAATCTACTCCAACATTAGCAATTTCGGCTCATGTAATTTGAATTTGAGAGAATACGAAATAATCGTATATTTGTTTTTATTGATTGTATTCATTAAACAAGGGGTACAAAACGCGTATCACACGTCGAGGAACGCATATTCGATCCAATATAGAATTTATATGAACGTCTATCGGTATAAAGAAACTAGGAGGTCACAGAAAGCAGTCAGTCACACAAAAGTATATAAAATAGAATATCAATAATACATCCATTTAATTTTGAAAAAATGATTCTACTAGTTTTCTGGTTCTGCTCATATCAATAGCCAAATCGGGCTTCCGGAATTAAGTACGAATATATGTTATAGCAGAACGATGCTGGGCATTGGGTATCCGCAAGTCGGGCACTCACGGCCAGACAACCTGTACTTACAGGTATACGCACATACTTTTAATATTTTTCATTATGTGCGGCAAAGAAAAATAGGTCTGTAGTATACAGAATAAAGAAAGGAATTTGGATTTAGTTAAAAGAGATGAACAATGTGTGATTGGGGGCCAACAGAAACGAAGCGTCGCCAAAGCTGTCACAACAGTCAAACATGTAGCTGAAACATTTTCAATAACACAAAATTTGCCGTGCTCGTTCACCGAACAGTCCAAGTACATAAAAAAACTGCACAGGAGGCAGAAGTGAATGCCAGAGAAAATAAGGAACTTCGAGTAACCGAACCAACTGCCGCCAAGAGCTGAAGTTAAGAGGTGCAGTCGCCAGTTGCCAGAAGCCAGTGGCCAGTGTTCAGTCATCAGTGCAACATCATAATCGAAGGAAGAATGCAGAATCTGCCGCACAACTGAGGCACAAGACAGCAGCAGGGACAATCGAGAGGTGCAACAGTAGGGATCTGGGATCGGGACGTGGATCGGGACGTGGATCGGACTAATCTTGGCTTTGGCTGGACAAGAAGATGCTATTCATGGATGCGCTGTTCAACAGTTTGCTGGTGGTTAGCTCCGGCTATGCGATGTACACGCTGCATCCGACGCAAACGCCCTATGGCTATGCGGCGGCGGCTGTGAGTCTGGTCCATGGGCTGCTGGGGGTGGTGCGGGCGGCGAACAATGATGACGATGAGTGCAACCGGCTGCGCCAGATAACGTCCGGGATTATGGAGCTGGTGCCGCTGCCGTTGACCAACATTGAGCTGTATCTGAAATCGTCGAGTCCGCATTTGGCCATGGCACACGGCTGCTTTTTGGTGCCGCTGGCCTTTGATGTGGTGTCCAAATGGCGTGACATCGAGGATAACTCAACCGTTACGCTCAAGGATCTGACGCTGCTCGGCAATGTGGTGTCGCTGCTTTTCCTGGGCGTCAACCAGTCGAGCAACGTCTACGGCGGAATGGCGGCAATTGCGTTCGCTGCCCGTTACGGCTCTGTCATGTTCGACTACTACTGGGAGGGTCTGGGTGTCCACTTCAATCTGCTGGCCAACTCCGCTTTCATCGTGCTAATGGCCATGACCCTGACGACCAAACCCTAAACGGCCAGCCCGCCAGACAGCACGCCCCCAGCCCAGCACATCTGAGCACATTTCGACAGCATCTTTAATCTTTTGTTTTGGCGGCTCAAGGCTAACGCGTGCGGTTCATTGGCTCAACAATGGCTCAACCGGCGGCTCAATAAACTTGCAATTAATGTTGGCAAATTAAAATGCAAAAATAAACATTAATTGCTTTGTCAAAAATTAAGTGTTTTGCGTGCGTGTGCGTGTGAGTGTGAGTGTGTGTGTTACTTCGGGGACACACCACAGAGGCAGCCGACAATGCGGCAACAATTTAAGGCAAATTTACAGCAACGATGAGCCATTGAGCAGGAATAACCGATTCCCGGAGGAACCGGTTCTGTTACACACATCGCTTTAAATACAAACAGCCGGACAAACGTGGCCTAAACGACTCGCCAGGGCTGATCAAGAATATATATACATATATTTTTAACATGAAGTCAAGGCCCTGTTATTCTGTCTGTTGCATACAACTGAACTGTATCCTTATGACCTGGCGTGATCGAGTCAAATAAACGGACGGGAGTGCACAGTCAACAGATACCCTGTAAGTCTGGTCTAGCCAAGTTCATATAAGTTTGCATGTTAAATTCTCTTTTTTATACTCTTTATTCGTTCAAATTTGTATCCAATTAAGGGAACGTCTAGTCGTTGAGTTGCCGACGAGTTGGCAATCGATAAATGCTCATTTAACTGTCAGTCAAAAATGGTTCATAGTCTACAAACTGTGATTGCTGCTGCCAAAAGTGTGCTGCATAGGCTCTTATCAAATCTCAAAGTTAAACTCTCCGTATCATTTGGCCTCAATATTTTAACAGAGAGATCAGCACCAACGTGCTTAACTTTGACAGAAAACAGGAAATATTGCCCGTACATCAATGATTGATTGACGACTAAATTTATTGTGAGCTGTTGAAACTAGAAGAAAAACTTTTAGGCAATGTTGTGTATTCATTAGCTAGTTACCCATAGACCATTAAAATTAACAACAGGCCCAGGCTGTTTAATCTATTAAATATGTAGAAGAAATTAATTGTGATCGCCAAAGTCAAATGCATAATGTTGACAATCCAAATGGTTCCAGAAATGTTTGTATAATATGCACCAACTGCAGACATAACAGAGCCACACTAATATACACCGCGTTCGACTCATTCGACAAAATTCCGTATCCCATGGAACCTATTAATTACAAATCCATTATAAATAAAATTGTTAACATCCAGCATCATACTGCGTTTCTTTATAGCGGGTGGTTCTAACTCATTTAACGTCCTCATTATCTCATTTTTTTTTGCCCAATCAACAAAAAAACTGTTCACATTAATTTTCCTTCATATAAATTGGCTCAAGTGCGCAAAAGGAACAAATTCTTTTCATTTATTTAAAAACATTCAATTCCCAATTCAAAATACAGATTATTTATATTATTATTATTATATTTTCATTCACAATCGATAACAAATTAAATAAACAAACATAAAAATTGACAATTGCGACTGGAGTTAAGCGGACGCTCAAGCACCTGAGCCACACTTGATCGTGACGTCAGATTTACAAGGCACATTTATATGGCTGACCATCGATTGGCACAACTTATGAAATTTCCAAATTTTCCTTATACATATATGGCATAAAAAAGTGTGTATAACCCAGAGCCAAAGACAATATAAGCACTGTGTTTATATTGTCTTTGCCAGAGCCCAGAATCGGAATAAATATTTCAGACGCTAGGCCGACAAGCTATTACAGATAAGAGAGGCGCCTCCTAATGCCACCCTGCGACCTACCAACTGGCGAATTACTCCCTTACCCTATTAGGCTAGTCCTTCATTGTAAATATCCCATCATTGCAAACACCCTATAAGCTACACAACTACTTATACTCTTCTCTCATAGTCTTTCGCTTGGTAGGAATCAGAAGGTACAATAAAACAAGTAGAGTTGCAAAAAAGTGGGTTCCGGGTATAATTAGAAGTAGGAGCCCTCTTACTTTATTTATAACCGTAACCATTCGAACCTACATCTAAATCGGGGAGCCGTCCAAAAGTGAAATATGTTATCAGTATTCCAGAGCGTATGCAAATGCTCAATTCGATATCTCGAGTTGATATACATATAAGTGCATATTTATATTTTTATATATTTCTTATATATTTTTTGTTGGTTGCCTTTTTTTCAGTATACCCTTCCCTATATCCACTACAAATAGATACAAAGCTGCACAATTCAATCCTTGTTACATGTGTAAATTATTCGATTATATATTACAGAGTATCTATCCTCAATAAATATAAAATATAATTTTTGGTAAAACCAACTCTTGTAAATCATTTTTGAATAAATCGTAAATGATAACGTATTTGCCCTGTGTAAAAATGTTGGCAGCCCTTAACGCACGCGCAGTCACACATACACACACACATGCGCAGTGCACTGCTTGCATTGATTGGACACGCGAGTTTCGTTGCCTGCTTTTGGGCGCCGGCAGCGCCTCATTGTGAACTAACAGGAACACATTGAACTAATGAAACGGCGCCATAAAAAACAAAAACAAATGTGCGGAAAGGAGCGGCGGTAAAAAGCGTACGGCAATAATTTATGCGTTTTAATTAATTGGCAGATCAGTATGTGTGCATTTTAGGGCCGTTTTTATGATGTGCTCACGTCCCGGCACAGGTCCTCAGATACGGCTCCAATTCGACTCCAGTCCTACCCGCAGCCAGCCACTAATCATGTCGTCGGCGCGGCAATATGTTCGCCTTTGCATACGCCGGCTGCGGCGTTCGCACAACAAACAAATCCATTTTGTAGTTAAGAGGCCATCGACGAGCTGTGTGACTCCAAGCCCTACTGTAGCGGCGGGCGATGCGACTGCGATGCGACTGCGCTGCGACAAAGCAGCAGAGCAGAGCAGAGCAGCAGCAGCGGCGGCGACGTTAACGGCAGAGGAAATATGGCATCGGAAAAGATAACAAAAAATTAAAGCTAGCGAAAGAAGTAATCGCAAAAGCATTTCAAAAATGTACAACAAAGAAGGTAAAACAGCAAAAAAGAAATCAACAACTGGCGAGAGAAAGAAAAAACCAACAGACATACAAATTCAAGAAACGAAAACAAAATAAAAGGGAACATACAGAAGAAAACAACAAAAAGCGAACGCGCGCAAACTGCACGCCAATGCGCCGGCGCAGACGTTGTTGCTCGAGTCAATGCTAATGCTGTGTATTTGTGTGTGTGGTGTGTGTGTGTGTACCTTGTGCAAGTTCAAAAACCTGCGAGTCTGTATTGTGAGTCAATCGCCGTTTGCCGTTGCCCCGGTATTGGCAGCCGCCGGCAGACTGAGCTTCAGTCGCAGTCGGTTAAAAATGCCGGCCGGCATTGGCGCTGTTTGCGTGTTTTATTAAAAACAAGAAAGAACGGCTATTTTCGGCAAGCCGAAGATGAAATACCCTTGGAGACGTTTAGCTTGCGGCTTTCAAGGTATGTGAACGAAATAGATAGGTTCGTAACTATTGAGTGTGGCTCAGATATCTTGACAATCGGAAAATGTAGCAACGCAAAATCGCATTTTCGACCACTTCTTCCAATAGAGCTCAATGAAAAGTTGCCCGATGTTGATAAGATATTGCTCACATATAAGGATCCTAAAGAAATCAGGATAAAGCTAAAAATCAAAAAAATTGTTTTACACAAGAACCGACCGCAACGAACATACATACATACATATGTACATAAAAAAGATAATCCATGAGGATAACTTTAAAACTCAAAGACTTTTTTGCATACACAGACGGATATGGCTTTATCGACTAGGCCGCTGATCGAGAACATTTACATATATATTGTGGGGTAGGAGATGTCTCCTTGTCGGCATTACAAATGTCATAGCAAAATTCAAATACCCTCTGTAAGGGTAAATACAAATAAAAGCAGAAAAAAAACAGCAACAGCGACAAGCAAAAGCAGAAGAGAAACAATGAGAAGTAGATGGCGAGACGAAAACAGAGAAGCGGACAGCGGTGACGCGTCGAGCATTTGCACATGCATGCAAAATGGACCGATGGATGACGGCAGACCGCGTGAACGTCAGACGGACGGAGGCACACACACTGCAAAGCGCATTGGCATGAATACGGCTAATAAATGCGAAGGCGAAGATTAAATACCCTATGAAAGAAACCAATAAAAAGTTGTTTAGGTGCAAAGTTTGCGCATAGTGTGCATACATATATACACATTCTTAATTATTTACGTACATATGTTATCTGTACTGTGTGTATGCAGCTAGTCACATATACTAATTTACGTACATACATATGTGTATCTGCATGTGGGTCACCAACTTTACGATAAAGTAAAATACCTGCTCTGAGGGCTGGCGTGCGAAAAAGGAAACGTTCGCAGTCGAAGAACGCCGACGCAACGCATTAATACAGCCGTATGTATGTATGTACATATGTAAGCCTGTTGAGTCTGCGCATACGCATAAGTGTGTGTGTGTGTGAGTACGTTGCCGCGCGCCATTCAAAAAGCTTCGCTTTTGGCATTGATTTTTGCAGCGCCAGGCGATGCTGTTGCCTGCGCCGCAATGTTTGGCTGCGGTTTGTTGTTGTACGTGATTTGTTTACGAATCTTAACAAAATACTTGTGTACACAAATGCCTTAAATTACCGTGAAAGGCGTTATTCGTTTAAATATTTTGTAAGCATAAATACAGAGGAGGAAATCACAGATTTGCAATTGTTGTTGTTGTTGTTGCTGTTGTTGTTGTTACCGATCATACTTTTAATTCTTCCTCTTGCTATTGCAAGCCCCAAATATCAATAATGGCGCGTTGAACATGGCGATCAATACAGCCAGAACACTGTCAATAACAAGTTTTTTTATATGCATACATATGCGCATGCATAGTAACTACAGGTACATACATACATACATATGTATGTACATTTGCATCTGTCTGCATACATTTGTATATGTACATATGTACATTTACAAAAACGTCTACAGTCGAACTTCATTAAGGCGATCCAAAATATTGACGCGTGATCTTAAAGGTTAATTTATCATCTAAAAATTTTAATTGTATTAAAATTGTTTTGTTCGCATTATTCATAAGCAAGTCGAAACCCGAAAAATATATTTTAAAAATGTGCTAAACTAACTTTGTTTAGCTGCATTTTCCTATGCAAAATATGGCATTCGCCAGACCAAGCCTGGCCGGGTTTTAAGAGTATTAAGAGTATTAACGAAAAATGTTAATTATTCGCGCCAGAATTTCTTGCGCAAATAAATAATAAATATAAAGAGACAAGCGAATACGACAGACAATGGTGATTTCAAAGATTTAAACGTGACAGAGATACATTTTTTGAATTTCAATAATAAATATAATTATTAAAGCTCAAACATGTTCTTCAATATATTAATAATAATATAATTTATGTAATTAATATATGTATGTACAAATGAGAATTGTCTTATGTGGCAAATGATGATTCGAGCTAGGCATGTTCTACTGTAACTACAAATGTGCATACAGCTGTGTGTTTCGTAGCTGAGTCACATTTATATATATATGTATGCATATGTATGTGTGTATGTATGTATATATGCATATGCATATATGTATACGTAGTTCCATTTAGCGTGGGAGTGTATACTGCGAGTAGAGCAATGCGACGGCGTTAATATACTACAGCCAATGCTGCCACAATGAGTCACAATTCGCGGAACTTTGCCACACTATGACAACAATATGCAGATACACACATTGACACATATTTACACACATACATTCACGTTAATAGATTATAAATGAGTAAATTAAACGTAACGGTTTTCGTGCCAAGAACGCTTGCTTTCAGAGATGACTGGAACAATGGAATTGAATGAGTGTTGCGAAAATTAAGAGAATATCATAATCCGATGATTGGGATTATAAGATTCTGTGGGGTACACTCAACAAAATTTTGTTACTATTTTAGAAATTCGCCCTAAAATGAATATTTGTATTTACTTCCAAAATGTTTATTGTTTAAAGCAATATTATATTTAGAAAAATTATCTTAAAGCGAAAAATAAAAGCTATCTCATTATACGTTCATATTACGAATAGAACTAGTTTATTTTACCCCAAGCATTTATCTATAGACATTTATCATAATATTTGTAATATATACCTAAATAATTCACGTTGCACCAAAAAGATAAAAATTGGCATAGATCCAGCTTTTTGGTGCAGACATTTGTTGAAGTCGACGGATCGAAACCCTATACCATCTCACTATACGATCGGTCAAAAATAAGTTCTTGCTTTATTGTTTTTGTTTTTCTTAAGATAGTAATCAAGAATTTTTTATGAACTGGGGAATACTTTACCATCGGCAGACTGTGCATGGTAAAGTATATCTCTGTAAGGTTTCACTGTTGCTCTTTGTTTTATATTTATATTATATAGTTAATGTTATTGTCATTACATATGTACACCCAATGATATACATATGTACATACATGCATGTACTCTATATCCCTCGAATAGACTGTGGATACCCTAAAGAATACATTAAACAGTTGCATCCACCAGAAACACTCGTTGGGCATGTCTGGTATTATGGTGGTGCCTTAGGGGGTGGCAGTTGCTAACAGAGGGGTCAACGTCCCCTGTCCCCGTGCCCGTGCCCGTGCCCGACCCCGAGTTTGAGTGCACTTTCAATTAGCATAAGCGTCAAGTCAGGCAATAAGAAAACTTGTTAATTGTGGCAATGGCGATTTGGCCAAACATTTCCGTTGACTCTGCGGCTGGAGTCATTATGAGTGGCATGTTAACGAGCAGATGCCCACATGCTACTTAACAATAAGTGTGTTTGGGCATTCACATATGCATTCATATTTATTTGCGGAATGCAACGTGCCGGCAAACAAGGAAGTCAAGTTAGAAACCAAGCCGAAACAAGCTGCGACCGCGAAATTGAAACAGTTTTTGTACATAATGCGAAACGCAGAACACGTCACAGCAAACACGAAACACCAAACACGAAACATGAAACGATAAAGGAAACTGCTAAATTAGTGCGAACCATTTGCATTGATTAAGCTAATTCATATTTGAATGTTTATTTGATTTGCCGCAACCAGAATTAGCATAGAGACAGCCAACCTGATCGAAAGCATTAGCCTCAGTCGCGCGATCGCCCGTGCCCTATGCTCAGGCTGATGCCTCTAATTCGGCTTGCGACTCACCTGAGGCTGGGCACCTGTTTGCACCTGTTGCCCGCTGCGATGCGACGGTGGCACCAAGTTATTTACTAAACGATCCACTAAATATATGCATGAAAGTCGCACGGGCCAATGGAGCGTCATTAGGCGACAGTTAGAAAACGAGTTTTTCAGTTAGTTTGATATCATCATGAGATGATGCCATAATATTCAAGCAGTTGCCAGCTACGAGACGAACAATAAATATCATGAATTTTTTCAAAAGCGGCAGCCCATAAAATGTTCTCGCTGTCGATACAAACATACACACCAACCCATCACATATGTACATACATACATACATATGTATATATGTACCTACATATGTGCTAAATGAATCTACAAGTAAAATATCGCAACAACAACAAAAACACAAAATGATAATAATAATCGTTATGGGCATAAAAAAAACGCATTAATTAAATTAGTTAAATCGCCATGAGTGTCACATTAAAATTTTTGTTTCACTTTTTCCAAACTTGTTTCGGGATCGTATAGTGCACAGATTTCAAGACGAGCCTCTCCAAACTATCTAACATACTAGTTACAGTACCAGGGAAAATCAATATCTAACACATGAATCAAGTCTTAGTGTATGGAACCGCCCCTAGACTCGGTTAAAAAAGAAAAAAAAAAAAGTCCCCGAGTTTGCTTTGATAAGCATACAAAAATATTTTCCTAGATAACTGGCACGTGTGATCAGAGCTTCAATAATTATTTTTATTATGAATAATGCCGCACATTTAAAACCAACTTCATTCGAAAATATTGTTGGCTCAACGATATAGCAATATGATACTGAATACCGACCACGACATAACTCTATACCTGAGAGACAAACATGGAAACTGGCATGGCTTTTTTAGGTCTGTAAGGGTCCAATCACTCTTTGCCAGACAATTCAATTACTTGACTAGGCCTGGACCTTAACCAGTTGAGAATTTTAAGAATGCTTTAAGCACCAATGCCCAAGTATCTCGTTGTTTTAATCTCACAGCAAACACTGGTGATTCAGATCGAAATTGAACTATGTCCATATATTCGGTATACTCAGTATACTTAGCAAATAAATATAAGTAGGCAAGTAGCCATGTGCGACGCTTTGATGTTGTTGCACAAATGTCGCCGATGTCTCGGCACATTTGAACTCATTTGGGTTAGACAAAACCATTTTGTATTCGAAATGGGATTGGGAGACGTTTCCGCGTAATGCTCGAAATTTCGAAAAGCATTTTCAGTGCGACAAATGTGTTGCCAGTTGTCAGTCGTAAGTAGGTGAGCTGATGATCAAACGATACACGCTCACGGCATAATCTTTACTGGAGACTTTACCCTTTCCATATATTTGATGGGTAGGTACAGCTCTGTCAAGGTTTTCGCAACTTTGCCTCGGAGACCAATTAAGATGCGCATTATGATGAAATTCAAAACCGAAAACCTGAACAGCCCAAGAAAAAGGACAAAGCAAATGCTTACCTGAAAATGCCAAAGGACAAAAACAAAAAAACACAACAAATAATATTTGCATCAAAAGGACGAGCTTTCCATTCAATGGAAAAAAACACAACAGCAACAACAACAATTCATAACGATATAATGAATACGTATGCCTAAACAAAAAACACAAAAACCAAACAACAAAAAAATAGAGTGGTTGAACTCTATTAGGAACCAGAGCTTTGTCCATGAACCAGCGAGTGATTGCGCTGCGAGTTATTCATTTGCGCGTCCCCCTTACCTGGCAACGGCAGCAACAGGCAGCGAAACCCAATAAGAATAAGGAGCTGAAATTAGATGTTGTTCTTGTTATCAAAGTACAGTCATCTACCAACACCACAAGTTGGATTTTGGTAATTCTCTTTTCTGAATACAACCTGCATGAAAGGACTTAGACTCCGAAAAGCTTAAATATAATAAATATCTGGTATCCGTTAAACTTTAATAAACTTATTAGCAAATTCATAATCTAACCATTCAGATATGGAAATCCAACAGAAATATGTAAGCACCACTGTAATCAATAAATTAATAAAGTGATTCTTTAGGCAGAAAACTTTTCTAAGTATAACTCATTTTACTCACATGCCTCTCGATTTAATACCATACATTAAATGCCAAAAAAAAGGCAGCTGAGAAACAAGCATCGGATCATTTTAACCGAACCATAAACAAATCAATACATAATTGTATGTAAACATTTACAAATACACATTACGACTGGACAATCGAAGCTGCGCGAATAATACTTGACAATGAGAAATGAACTTCCTTATGGCCTTTAACATGTTTATGAGAAATATTAATGCAATTTGTACAGATAATAAGAAACATTAACCGTTCTCGTGTAGCTGCTACCCAGCGCTAGCTGGCTTAAATCAATAATTTGTAGGATGCATTTATTCTATTAAAAATATGTAAATATTTATTTTAAAGTCTATTTTAAGAAATGGTCATTTAAAAACAGTCTTTCTTTGGAAAAAAATTAAATATACAAAAATTATATATGTATGAGAAAAAGTACGTCTCTCTCCTGCTCTGGGAATCGAACCTCGATTGTGCATGTGACGACTTTACGCAACAGTGCTGTCGCCTCTCCCCTCCGCTGCGTCTGCCACGTTGTGCTAATTGTCGGATTCGTATGACTTGGCACAGTAATAAGCCCACATTGTCCAAATTGGTAGTGGGAATATTGGTGTCAATTACCTTGCAGGCTTCTGTACCGAATGAAATATTATTATTTATTGACTGAAAACTAATTGCGTATACGCCAATATAAAACCCAACACATTCTGAAAATGGAAAATTTAAAAATCTCCTCGTCAAGAAGCGAAGACGGGTAAAATAGTGCATGTTAAATGTTTAAATATTTGCTTTATTTAACTTATTTTACTGTTAATTGTTTTATGCCTCTTGCTGTTGGTGCCTTGATAACAGTTGCGGAGGAGCAGACGAAGTATATCCGTAAATAAAAATTACAACAAAATCGTGATTCATTTTTGATTTTGATCTCGAGCCAGCTAAACTTAAATTAACAAAATTAAAAAGTACTTTCGGTAAAATATGGTTATACTTTTGTTTATACCCTCCAAATATCAAATGTACACATTTATATATTTACAAGCTATTTATGTTACACACATATTTATAAACGCATTGCGCACTAATTCTCAATTTGCACTCACGGCTTACTATACGAAATATTAACACCACTGTACACGTTATTTATATTTTTCTATGGTAATATATCTATTTAACTATATTTATTTTCGCTTGCAAATGAAAGACTTTAAAAATCAAACTAAATTTTCCCTTATGCTTTTCACATTTCACAATTCTTTGCATTTGTACGAACATGTATGCGTGTTGTCGAAAGTGGGAAAACGAGTATTACGAATTTGAATGAAACCAGCCAAACAATTAACAAAGGGCAATAGAAAACAAAGTTTGTTTCGTCCATATTAAAACTGTCTCCACTTTGCATCACTCGTGGTAAGCGCCGCGGACAATTCGCCTCTGCTCTCACGTCCGAGTGCTAATTGGCATTGCCAGAACTCCTTTAGGAACTACTAATACCATAAATGAACACAGCACAGCACAAACACACACACCCTTATTCATTTTCCATTTTGTAATATTAGCATAAACACCATGAATATTTTTTAATAAAATTTAATAAATGAAGGGTTTTAATTTTCAATCAATGAAAGTAATTGTGTTTCTTATTTACAAATTAACTAGAAAGTATATTGAAGAATACAAAAATTACCCTGAGGAAAATCCTTACCATTTTTTGAAAAACAAACGATCAGACATATGTATGTATATGCCGTGCAGCGCCGGGTTGCTGAGCTGTCAAGGTTTTAGTTGTAGTTGTAGTTGCAGTTGTAGTTGTAGTTTTCCATGCAAATTTTAAACGCAATTTTACTTAATTCTTAATAAAAAATACACCAATCATTATATATTCTATTTGTATATACATATGTATGTATATATATTTCTTACTGGATTGTAAACCTGTTTAGGTATTACAGAAGTCCCTTTTGCGTGGTTGTAATATTTAAATTGTCTTGCTGGGACCTCCCCATTTAGATAGTTATTTCGAGAATTTCAAAATCCAAATCCAACACAAAATCCTTTTGAATAGCGCCCTTTTTCTACGATACATAAAAAGATTTGACATTTCAGATCGCATGGCAATGTTTTGCAAGGTTATGGTATTATTAGGGAATGATAGAAAAAGACGGGCTCAAATTATGGAAATAATTCCTCTGCCATGGAATGTGCTCCATGTTAGAAGTATTCGTTAAACTGAACCCATTGAATCGTTCCGGGTGTGTACAGTTCACAAGCCCCACACATGCATTTAATCTATGTATACTAAAACAACTTGACTGGATGACGAGGCGAATTTTGTAGCTACCAACAAATATGTCATGCATGCACATTTATTTACTGTCAGGCCGTGGCATATCTGTAGATTAACAAGAACAAGCAATAGCCAATGAGCAGTAACCAAATTGTTGAAATCGTTCTGAAGTGGCCAACGTGGAAGTGAAACGTGATTTCAGACGGACGATTAAAGGAAACCCTCTGCCAGACATTTTCAGTTTTTATCACAGTCCAAGCACTTGAGGCCTATCGCAACGATCAGCAAATAAACCGATCCAGCTAACGAAATTTGTATGGTAATGGCAATAAATAAAATTCAATTAAATAATAAAATAGTTTCTTTTGCGTGTTATCAGCACTTAAACATCAAGGCCGATGTCGGCCGAAATTGGATGAATATTTGTTTTATTTTTCCATACCCTAACAGAGGGTATTCTAATTTTGCCACAATTTTTATAAGGCACAGTGGTAGATATACACAAATGCATACAAATATACGAAAGGCTTATTTCATGTGACTATTCCTATATTATAACTCTTCTGTTTTATACAGTCAAGAAGAAATCTCAGAATATTTCAATGTGCTGAATGTAATTTGCCGTACTTTGACTTAACTTAACTTTCTTTCTATATTTCGGTCGAGCTTAGATATAAACTACTCAATGAATATGCAAGTATATACTATCTTCGGCAATCTTGTATATCCATGACATTAACATTTATTTATTATCAAAATCGAAGCATAAAATCTGTAAGTTCAGTTGCCACACATGCACATTGTCAATAGCTCGATTCAAAGTATTTGATGAGTTTAAGTTCCACAGCTCTTAAAGTAAGTATCTAAGCGGTACATTCTGGAGTAGAAATTTGCTCTACCTACATATACTACTTCCATTACATATTCAAACCAAATATTATTTATTGTACATTACATTACTGTCATTGAAAACAAGACAGATCCAACAGGTAAGAGCGCTCCCATTATGAGTGCCGGCCAAGGACTTTTGCCATAGACAATAACGGGAAATGTGTTCTTGGTTAACTTCGGCGCTTTTGGTCCGATGTGTCTCTGTCTCAAACATGGCACACAAAAGTGTGAATATCGGAAAAACGATATTCAAGTGCATGGTTGTACGTTTAATAATGAGTTTTCTCCAATTTTGTGGTAATGGAATACAAAATGTGATATCATTTTAATCTGTATGTACAAATCGAGAACCTATCTTTTATCTTTGGTGTATCTTGCTCCTATAATTTGCGAGTTATATTTAAAAGCCGATGTCCCATTATCGAAATGGTTAGAAATACCCACAACAAGTGATAAGCTCGCTCTGCGAAGGATAATAGTTTCAGGAATCGACGCGATCATGATGATGGATAGTCTGGCGGACATGACTAGATCGATTCCTTCTGTCTGTTAGATACGTTTGCACAAAGCCATTATATTCTTTCTACTCTTTTTTAATGGGTTCAGGGTATATAGCCCACATAGCTCGGCAGCTAGAATATCCAATTGAGAGTTTCTCTCTGAAAGTTGTAATGCTTTTTAGTCTCTTTGAACTGTATATCTCTGAGGTCCCCTAGAAATGTCATCTGCAGCTATTGCGCCTTAAGTTCGCTTACGTCCTGACGAGGGTCAATTATGCGCTTCAATTAAACTGTATTCAACATAAATTAACAATTAAATATGGATTGATGTCTGGGATCAAAATGTGCGCCGTAAAATACTAAACAATAGGCAAAAAGCACAACTAGCAACAAGGGCACGTGAAGCGGGTTAACAAGGGTGGCAATTGCCACGGCCTTAGGGGTGCCAACGATCCTCCTCATATAGCTCAAGGATCTATCTCAGCCAGGGCAGGAAAATGTCAACCATTCCAATCGCATTGCCTCTTGAAAAGACGGCGCAATAACCATCGGGTGATTAACACACAGACCAAGACCCGAACACGATAAGCCGTATCGGCACTATCAAAGGCCCCAACCACCAAGGCAGATGGCAGCCCTGGCTTAGGGCGCGTAGTGCTGGCAGACTCGTACTCGTAACTAGGCTTATTAAAAAGCAACCAAATAAATTGACACTTGACTGCCAGTTGGACAAGTTGCACGGTGGCAATTGCTTTGCAGGCTGGCGATCTCGTATGCAAATAGATTATGGTCTGGGCCCTCACGTGCAAGCCCAAGTAGCCAATTTGGTGGTGGTCGGAGCTGGAGCTGGGCACATCCAAAATTCAGACACGTAACAGTGGTAACATTAAAATTGACAAATCGAAAGCCAAAACACACACACACGCGCGCACAGTCGCACATAAGCACAGGTGTAGACGAGGTGTCACCGTCACCCCATGGCCGAGTCGACGATCGTCCCTTGCTTCTGGTGCTTGCCACGGCCCTGGTGCCCAGGAAGACGCACTCCAATAGTGCGTACGCTTTATGGGTTTTGCGAGCGTTTGTCTAAGCATTTCATGAATTTCTGAATTGGTTTTATTTCGCAAGAACTCTTCTTCTGCCGCACTTGACTCTCTGTTCTTCATGGCAAACAGCAAATTGTCAACACGTTCGAGCCATCCCGCAGCGCAACCATTGTAATAAAAATTCCCAAGAATGTTGGCCAGACTTCTGCGTGCCCCATACTAAAGACTGGCATTAGCATTTCAAGCCGACGATTGCGTCATGGACGCGCATCAGATTGCGAGTGCGTGAATGTGAATGAGTGTTACTGTGAATGTGAGTGTTACTGTGAACTACTCGTATGCGCAGTGCGAGTACTCGCACTCACCGTAAGAAAAAGGGCTAATGGATTTGCCACGATAATGCAACCGTTGGGTCTTGGGGCCGGGTCATTAGCAGTCAATGTCTAGACGTGACGATCGCCGCCCCGACACATTCAACCTGCCCCCAGGCTATCCGCAGACAAGTTTCCAACGGATCATCCAAGTCAACCGGTTCGAACTGTGGTCGCTCAGCGACATTTCAATCAGCTTGCACTGCCTGCATTATGACTGAATGATGATGAATGATGATGTTTCAAGTCAGAAAAATATAATCTATAATAAGACAAACTTTTATATATATATACATATACATATACATATACATATACATATACATATACATATACATATACATATACATATACATATACATATACATATACATATACATATACATATACATATACATATACATATACATATACATATACATATACATATACATATACATATACATATACATATACATATACATATACATATACATATACATATACATATACATATACATATACATATACATATACATATACATATACATATACATATACATATACATATACATATACATATACATATACATATACATATACATATACATATACATATACATATACATATACATATACATATACATATACATATACATATACATATACATATACATATACATATACATATACATATACATATACATATACATATACATATACATATACATATACATATACATATACATATACATATACATATACATATACATATACATATACATATACATATACATATACATATACATATACATATACATATACATATACATATACATATACATATACATATACATATACATATACATATACATATACATATACATATACATATACATATACATATACATATACATATACATATACATATACATATACATATACATATACATATACATATACATATACATATACATATACATATACATATACATATACATATACATATACATATACATATACATATACATATACATATACATATACATATACATATACATATACATATACATATACATATACATATACATATACATATACATATACATATACATATACATATACATATACATATACATATACATATACATATACATATACATATACATATACATATACATATACATATACATATACATATACATATACATATACATATACATATACATATACATATACATATACATATACATATACATATACATATACATATACATATACATATACATATACATATACATATACATATACATATACATATACATATACATATACATATACATATACATATACATATACATATACATATACATATACATATACATATACATATACATATACATATACATATACATATACATATACATATACATATACATATACATATACATATACATATACATATACATATACATATACATATACATATACATATACATATACATATACATATACATATACATATACATATACATATACATATACATATACATATACATATACATATACATATACATATACATATACATATACATATACATATACATATACATATACATATACATATACATATACATATACATATACATATACATATACATATACATATACATATACATATACATATACATATACATATACATATACATATACATATACATATACATATACATATACATATACATATACATATACATATACATATACATATACATATACATATACATATACATATACATATACATATACATATACATATACATATACATATACATATACATATACATATACATATACATATACATATACATATACATATACATATACATATACATATACATATACATATACATATACATATACATATACATATACATATACATATACATATACATATACATATACATATACATATACATATACATATACATATACATATACATATACATATACATATACATATACATATACATATACATATACATATACAAGTCTGTCGATAAATTTAAATTAATTGAATTAATTTTTTTTTCAATTTGAAAAGGATCCAATCGATAGAAAAGTAAATTATTCATAAGATTGCATTTAAAACTTCTATGTATTATATCGACATTTCTAAATGCGAGTACTTTATTCATCTTTTTTATACAGTTACACTTATTACTTTAACTTAATTGAAGTTGTTAGAAAAACTTGCAGCCCAAAAGAGTTTGGCAAAAACGTAAAAACAAAACAAAGTAAGTTTTCCACCATTAGTTCCTATACGAGTTATGTGCCATCGGGATAGCTTTAAAACTGAGATACTTGCTTGCATAGACAGTTTTATTGATGCTGTCCAAAAATTTGCATATAAAAAATATATAAAAATCTTAAGCCAGCTTGCTTAATTTTAGTATGTATATACTTAATATTCTTTTTACCCAATGTACGTACTATGTACGACTCCTAACGAATCATGAATTACGCAGCTTAATTTTATTAGACCTTTATCGTAACGAGTTTGAACTATTTTCAATTGAATGCCGTTTTGGGCTGTTTGTTTTCTGCATGCCAGTTCGAATTATTCGCCGCTTAGTTTCAAGTATTCGGTAATCCGAAATACACGCGTATTTCCGTTCCTTTATCGCATTCGCAACGTACAAAGGAAACCAGAACAAAAAAATTCAGAACAGGAACAACAACAATTGCCACGGTAACGGCGACGGACGCCGTCTCTGTTGCTGCCTTCGCCACTGCCATTGCCTCTGCTTTTGCAATGCGCCCTGCAGCGACGCTGCCGCCGTCGTCAACTGAGGCCACCCCCCGGTATGCTATTTATAGCTAAGCGCTGATGCCACTGTTTATGTCGCTGCTTTTGGCTGAGTTTTGGACGCGAGGCTATCAACTGGTTCTATGGTGTAATGGTTAGCACTCTGGACTTTGAATCCAGCGATCCGAGTTCAAATCTCGGTAGAACCTTGAACCTCAAATCTCGTGCGCTTTGTTTTTTTTTGCGCATCGTATGTATTTTTTCTAATAAGGTTTACATTTATTATTTCTTAATATTGATTAATCAATTTATTTACTTCCGTTGATATACAGTGTTGCCTGATTGACGGAATGGGACTTGCCTATCTCAGATCATGAATGATTTGATTGAGATAGCGCCCAATTCTGTTCAAAAGCGGACACTTCACCCCATAAGCAATTATCTGCTTAATCGTTATTTACTAGACCCGTACCCTCCCTGACAGTCCTACTGCCTGACTTAACTGATTATAATTTTTAGTTTGATTTTTTTTCTTTTCCGTCCCTCATTACAATTTAGCTTCAATTTGACGTCTAAACACAATTGTCGTGACATATAAAGTAAAATAGCATATACATTTTACACAGTTGAACTTTAAAGAGATTTTTCCTTCTTCTTAAGCTCTTAAAAATAAATACGGATAGTTGATGCCTTGAAACTAACATTAAAGAAATAACATTTTTTTTCCGATAGTATATAAACTGAACCTATTAAATGATAGCTGACTTTTCCATCCTAAATATTTGCTCTGGAAATCTTAAGCTAGCCCTTTCGCAACATAACCAATCCTCAGCTCCTCAGGGGTTTTCAATTTAATACGTTATGTCAAAATTATTTATTGAATATCCATATTTGTGCGTGAGTCCACTTTGCTTGGCAACAAGCATATTTTGGAATATATTAAGGCTTAAGTTAAGCGGCCCTTTAATGGCCGCGAACAGAGAAAAAAAAAATTAATATTGGCGCTTGGTTACGGGCAGTCGTTTTGCCTTGGGGAAAAGTAAAAGTTGGCCGGTTGGTTCTGCAAATGGTCGAAACACCGGAAATGTTAACACCATTTCTCAAACTGGCCAACAGAGCATAGACGAACTTGTCGTTGCTCAATTAGCAAAATGCCTACGAGCCGCTTTTGCTGGTTAATAGCGAGGCCTCAATGGACACGGACATAGCCATCATTATTACTTACTCGTATTTGAAGTGTTTAGATAACAACGAAAAAAACACAACAAAAAAAAAAAAACTGGAAAAACTAACAACGCACCGCAGCTGCCAACAGACAACAGCCAACAGGCAACAGCAACAATAAACAGCAGCAGCAGCAGCCAAAAAACAACAAGCAACATGGCCCAGGCAACGGCGAAAATAGCCTACAACCTTTTTTGGGTAAACCACAATCCCTCCAGCTGCCCCTTCACGCCACCTTCACCACCTGACCGTCGAGGCACGACTCGTCCCCAACGATTCCCGCACATTGCCCGTTACAATGTTCATTCATTTATAACGAATTTCAACATTGAAATGTTAAAATTTGTTAAGCAGCCTTGTCCGGACTCCGGATCGTGGACCCGTCCATGGGCAGCCCGTCCGCCTGCCTGCGGAGGAATTCTTCTCTTTATTTCATTATTATTTTAACAATTTCTATATATACTATATAGCAACAACATAGCTGTTGTTGCTGTTGTTGTTGTGGAGCTTAAAACAAATCATCTTCATTCATGTCGTCTGGCTGTCTGTCAGGGCAGCTGCTGTCTAAAAGACATTAGTTCGTAACTTAATTAATGCTTTTGTGTTAATTGCCTTAGCAAAAACAATATAAAATGTTTAAAAATACAACAACCACTCAGAAGCTTAAAATCTTCGACAAATAATGAAATTTCGTGCGTGTGCCCGAAAATTATAAATTGTGAGACAGCAATATAAACTCATTTTTCAACATTATTGAATGGGAGTCTTAAAATACGATATTATAACATTATATAGCCCAGGTATTTGGACCTGCTTCATCAATTAAATAAACTGTTTATTAGCAAGAGGTTTGGCTATCTGGTTCCGAGATTCAGCGACTAAATTCTGACACTTTGTCGACACGTTTCGAAAACATGACCGAAATTGCCCAAAAATGTGGAAACATGTACATGCATTATTCATGGCAAGTCGGCTCGCTTTGCCAGACCCAATATTAGTTTCCAAGTATCGCAAGCACTGTAGTGTAGTGTAGCGATGACAGTAGAAACCACGGGCGGGCCTATCATACATTTGTATGTAGTAGTGTCGCCAATGGCCAATCGTGTTCTAATCAAGGCCGGCTTAAGCCTGGAGTTACAATTTTCTTTTACTCTGATCCGAACCCTAGACCAAACCAGTTGCTAAAACAACAGCCGAGACTGAAACCGAACCAAATCAATATTAACGAAAAAATGGATTTGGTAAAACACATATTTTTTGGCAAACATGGTTTTTATAGCCTTGCAGTGAGTATCATAATTTTGTCATGAAATGTGTAATACCTAGAAGTACGCATCTTCAACCCCATAGAATCGACATATTCTTGACTTGTATCGAGTGCCTAGTCGAGAAAGCCACTTCCGTCTGTCTATGCAAACTAGTCTCTTAGATACAAGATATATTGGTCAAAACGGTCCTATACAATTCTTAGCAAGTTTCCTACATGCACAAATAACAAAATCTTATAAACATCGATCTGTTATAAGTATTATATTGGGCTTTATAGGAAGAATCGGTCCCGAGATGTGTTTTTGTGTGGACAAGTTTTCTGTTTGTCAATATATCTGAATCAAACTCAGCAATAGCGAACTCCACAGTTCTCCTCACATATCTGCAAAAGCGTAAGCCATATATCCAGAAGGGTATTTAATATTCGGCATGCCAAGTCAATTCTCTTTAATTTTTTAATTGAATACAGCTTGGAAGAGAGATTTATCATGAGAGCAACCTGCTAACGTTTTTCGCTAACTTTGTGTAAAGCTTAAGCTGAAAGACAAAAAAAAGTTTGTTTATAACCTTTGGTCCGAAATTTCTATCGAAGACAGGTGAACTTTGCGAAAAGTGTGAAACAAGTATCAAATGAATTTACACAAGGATCTTTGAAATTGTATTAGATCCTCTCAGATGGTAAACAAAAAGTTTGCCACAACTGTTTTGTGCCAGCTGCGGGTGGAATTTCCAAAATTGCTGGATAACGTTTTAATTAAGTTTTTATTAAAAACATTAAAAATAATTTTGAAGCCGATGGGACCAAACCTCTCAATCATGGCAAACATAAAAATTGAATGTATCAGTTTTCCGTAATTTTTCCACACTTGCGGGTGGAATTTCCCTTTCCGTGCACAAGCTTCCCATAAGCTTACTACAGGATTCAGATTTCTAGCTCTTACGACTTGGGCCGTGCGTTGATGACTGAAAACTTAAGAATACCACGCCCAAACAAGAGCCCCGCATTTGAGCACGCATGAGACGAGATATCTATGCATTTTATAAGCTTGTGTTGGGAAAAAATCACTTTATGGTTATATATGTAAGGGTGTTCGATTTTCGGTGCTACGCAGGAGGCAGCTCATTCGTGTTTGGTCTGAGAAACATATTTAAATCTGACAGCACTGATTAATAGAGGCCAATTAGTTTTTGTATAACAATCACAGCGACAAGCGCTTGGCAACAAGCAGTTGGCTCTGCGTCTGCAAATGCGTCCAAAATGCAAGCTGCCCACACACACTCAGACACGGACAGCCCCACAAATGCGAAAGAGATAGAGCACAGCAAAATGAGCACACAAAAATCGATGCCTCCGACTGAGTGGGCCGAGATGTTAAGTTGACCGGCCAACAGTCCGCTAGCCGGCCAGCCGGCCGGCCGGCAAAACCTATGCCGATGACGCCATCTGGTGAGCACGAAATGTTGTCACTGATTCAGCGTGAGTTCCCCTACCCATCGGATCCCCACCGACTGCTATAAGACGACGACGACGACAACGACGCATTTGGCAACCGGCCGGTCTTTATGGCCGGGCAGGTTTTTCCTTGGGAAAATGCATTAGCATGAATCATTCATGCCTAGCTGGCCAAGCAGCCAAATGCATTGCCCCCAATTTTCTGGCCAGACCGAAAATCCATGTTAATTTTTTCAAGTGCTTTTTGCCAAAGTTCAAGTGACGCTGATGTCAAAATATTATTTTTGTTCGCTGTATAAAGGAATGCGTATGCCCGCATGTACAGAAATATAATTATATTTATCAATATGTTGCGCATGCACAAATTAAGCATGTATTTTGTAGTACAAATGTTAGGCCTGACCGTCTTGTATATACCCTTTACCCGGCTCTGCATATAATCCCGTGCGTGTGCATACCCGTCACATATGCAGAAACTCACACGCCTTTTTCATCCCTCTTTATTTTGGAGAGTTTTTATGTGAATACAATTATTTTGGAAAACTCATTTCCGAATACCTAATGTACTTATTTTCCGATCGTATTCCGAGTATTTATTTATTTATTTTATTTATTTATTTATATGTGGTCGACAAAACGAGTGTCTTCCAATTATTCAACACATTATAAATACAATTAGAAAAATTAAATGCTAAAAGCCTAGATAGAGAACACAAATTTCAAATAGCATCACCGACCGATGGAGGTGTTTTATTTGCCAGTCCGGCCAGCTGTGCCCCTTTTCACAGCTAATTTTGTCAGTGACGCTATTAGAGCCTACATCTAAAAAGAAGGGTGTAAGTAGGAAAAAGTGTTCTTACGTAAAATTAAAAATAATGTTAATTTGCTATATTATTTAAGAATATAGCATAAATAGGAGAAAAGAAAGGAGGAAGATTGTTAATAAAGTATAGAACTGTATGCTAGATATGCAGAGTGTTAATTAGATAGAATAAAGAGATAGTATTGGGAGTAATGGGAAATCACCGACCCGGTGGGGGAAAATTTTCAGCCAGCCCGGCTAGCCATGCCCCTGCTCATAGCTAGGAATGGTCAGTGACTTCCCGAAGGTATCCTGAAAGCAACGATTTTATTAGGGGTAGAGAAAGTTCGGTAGAGAAAACGTGATGCAAACTATTGTAATTTTTACATAGCACGCGAAAAGAATTGTGCATAGCGTAGTCTGTTGTGCACGTCGATAGGAATAAGGGGCGGTAATTTCTGGTTGGTCTAGCCGGAACAGAGAATTGAAGACGCCCTAACAGAAAAGGAGAATCGATATCGCCAATAACCAACTTATGTAGAAAGACAACACCGAGAATTGTCCTACGGTTGGTTAACGACGGAAGATTAAGAAGAAGCAGCCTGCTGGAATAGGATGGCAACCGAAGATTAGGGTCCCAATTTAAACCTCGTAAGGCAAAAAGCAGAAATTGCTTCTGAACAGATTCAATACGATCCTGGCTATTGTTATACTGCGGAGACCAGATGCAAGAGCAGTATTCAAGGATAGGGCGAACAAGAGAGATGTACAGAAGTTTCGTTATAAAAGGATCGTTAAACTCTTTAGACCATCGTTTAATGAAACCAAGTACACCTTTTGCCTCATTAACGATGGTATCTATGTGAAGATTGAAACAGAGTTTAGAATCAAAAAGAACGCCTAGATCCTTAACTGTTAGTATACGTTGCAATGGGGTATTGTCGATGGTATAACTGACAAGATAAGGTGTAGTACGATTAAATGTCATAAACATACACTTTGAACAATTCAGATGCAATTGATTGGCCGAGCACCAAAGTTGCATAGCGTTCAAATCGTCTTGAAGACGAGAAAAATGTAGGGGATTGGTGTATGATAGAATAAGTTTCACGTCGTCCGCATACATGAGTACTCGGGCATGGGATATAACAGAGGGAAGATCATTTATAAAAAGAGTAAAGAGTAAAGGTCCAAGATGACTACCTTGAGGAACACCAGAAGTAACGTGAACCTGTTTAGAGGTAGTCAGCCTCAGCATTACTCTTTGGGTCCTACCTTTTAAATAAGAACTAATCCAAAGCAAAAGAGACGGAGGAAACCCTATTCGGTCAAGTTTAAAAAGTAAAATGTCATGGTGCACGGAGTCAAACGCCTTACTGAAGTCAGTGTATATGACATCAGTTTGCATTTTCGAAAGGAAAGCATCATTTACCAAGGAAGTAAATTCTAGCAGATTGGTCGTTGTTGACCGATTCTTTACGAATCCATGTTGAACAGGGGAAACAACTGATTTGCAGAAATGCTGCAAATTCGAAGTGATTATTTTTTCAAATAATTTAGGAATCGCGGACAGTTTTGCAATGCCCCTGTAATTTAGTATATCAGACTTTCCACCTTTCTTGTGGAGAGGAATGATATAAGATTCTTTCCAAAGAGATGGAAAGACAGAAGATTCAAGGGATAGATTAAAAAGCTTTAGCAATGGATAAACAAGGGAAGAACTACACTCCTTGAGTAGACAACTAGGGATATTGTCAGGCCCAGGAGAGAAAGAAGATTTTAAAGAATTTATAGCTAAAAGGAGAGAGGAATGGGAAATAACAGGGGAAGGTATAGAACTAGAGGAAGTTATGGTATAAGGGGAAGAATTATTATTAGGACAGACTGAAGAGTAAGTTGATTGAAAAAAAATTAGCAAATAGGTTAGCAGAATCAGAGTCATTGCTAGCTTTATCCATCGCGAGTGAAAAAGAAGATATCAAACTTGAAGATTTACGCTTCGAGTTTACAAAATTGTAAAACTGTCTTGGATTCAGGGCAAATTGCCTTTTGCAACGAGTTAGATAATTCTCATAGCATTGAGAATTCAGAAGAAAGAAGTTCGACTTGGCTATGGAATATTTAGCCAAGTCAGTACACGAACCAGACTTTTTAAACTTTTTAAAATATTTGGATTTTATATTTTTTAGATTCTTTAATCTGGGACTAAACCAAGGTGGGTTTGAAGAGGTAGTCGAAGGAATTGACTTGGGAATACACATATCTAAGAGGGAGTTTAGGGTGTTATAAAAAAAGTTAATAGCAGTATTCATGTCAACCGAGTCATATAAGAAAGACCAATCGGTTGCATAAATAAGCTGATTCAGCAATGAATAATTTCCCTTGCGAAAGCAACGGCGGGGCCTATTGGCTGATGAGCACGAAATGAGAGGATTACAATTGAACATTGCAACCTCTAAAGTAGGATGATATACATCCTCAGGAAGAGATAAAGGAGGGGACCTAGACACATTAGAAATAAGGTAGTCGTTAACAAATACAAGATCAAGTGTTCTATTCAAATGATTAGAAATTGAATTGATTTGAAACAACGAAAGGTCAAGCATGCAATCTATAAAGTCATGCTGTGCTGAGGGCACTAGATAATTTTCGGCAGTGAAAAGTGACCAAGAGATGTTCGGCAAATTAAAATCACCCAACACAATAAATAGGTCATTATCACGCACGTGTGAAGAAACTTCTTTAATACAAGAAATATGTTTCATATAAACTTGAATATCAGAAGAAGGAGGAACATAAGAGCATGAAATATAAATATTCCGTGTAGGAAAAGACACCTTGACTGAAACAATCTCAGCGTCAGTAGGCGTACTAAAACAGAAAAGTTCTGACTGGAGAGTGGCTTTAACGGCAATTAATACCCCACCACCCCGACTCGGCCGATCATTTCTATGCAAAATAAAATTATTCGAAAAAACCTCAAAATCAGATATGGTTGAGTTTAACCATGTTTCTGAAAATGCGATTATATCCGAATCGAAGGAAGTGCTGGCCATGAAAAGATTTTTAAGTTTTGAAATAAGACCTCTGACATTCTGATAATGAATAAAGACTTGATCAGAAGAAGAAGTTAGTTTTTTGGGGCAGAAATGGTACCCTGTATTGAAGGGACTGGAAGGGTGACAGGCTGGTTACGCTTTTTTGGCTTGAACTCGTGGACAATCATATGTGGAGGCCAAAATTTGGGATCACAAATGATTGGGAACATATCATGTGAAACATTTATTTTGAAAGATGATATTTCACGAGGAGTTGAGAAATTAAATTTTGTAATTGACACGCTAGCAGAAGATTTGCTAGCAATATAGGCTGCCAATGACTCAGAGGTGGTGTCAGACGAAAGTCGAGACACAAAAACTTGCCTACGAGGGGCAACAACAGTTAACGTAGGAGCTGAAGGGACTGGAGGGAGAACAGGATTTGGTGGAGCCAAGGAGGCACCATGATTGTTTTTAACAATCTGGGCAAGATGGACATTTTAGAATATTAGAATATATTAGAATTATCGATATTGGAAAAACCGAGGGTTATCAGCTGTTATTGCTGATCAATTTCTGTCTGTTGCATTGATCTGTAAATGAAACCTGTTTCATTGCTGGTTACTTAAGCAAATTTACAAATATTACAAGTTTTACCATTTGTTAGATACAACCTTATGACAAGATTGAACTGGTTGTCAGCTAGCTATACAATGCCCTCTGGACCGATGGGTCGCAACACACCAGAAAAAATGTGATTCCAAAACGTCAAACATTTATTTATTTAGCTTCACTAGCCAAAAATGTTTAACGAGTTGTTCAAATAAAACAAAAAAACCCCAAACCTTTTCGACGAAAATTGAAAGCAAAAAAAAAAAACAAATTTGGATTTGTATAAGACCCTGCACGTATCAAACATGCGCGGGGTAAAGATATCTCTTGCCCCTACCCGGGGCATCTAGAGTACCCGCAAACCGCGACCCGCAAACCACGACCCGCGATCCGCGATCTGCGTCCCTCGTGCGACGGCTTGCCCGGCGACTGCTCCGTCCCGTGTTTCTGTAATTCGCAAGCAATTAAAAGCCTGACACGCAAACGCTTGGCAACAAGCTTGAAAATTAGAAACTAAACCTCAGACAGGAACTAAGCGCGGCCACTCACGTACCAACATATATGGGCCTGCCTCTGAATACGACTTACAACTGAGTGTATGGCTTACACTCACACTTGCACACAACACTCATGACCATACCCATACCCATACTCAGACTCACACTTAGACTCAGACTCGGACTCAGACTCAGACTCAGACTCATAGTCGTTGCCCAAGTTAGAGACTTGCGCGGCTTCTCTTGGAGACCGTTCATTAGACAGGCCGGAGCATGGGCGGGTAGGCAGGCATAGGCCTACATTTAATGTAATTATCAATGATTAATGAATTGTTTAAGCAAACATTGTGTTGCGACTGCGCGGACATTTCATTTCGAAACCGAAACTGAAACTGAACCAAACCGAAACGAACCGAACCGAAATCGAAACTAC
This sequence comes from Drosophila borealis, assembly GCA_035045885.1. NCBI lineage: Eukaryota > Metazoa > Arthropoda > Insecta > Diptera > Drosophilidae > Drosophila > Drosophila borealis. Next base: position 2,767,337 of record JAWNOR010000112.1, read on the forward strand.
AAAATATAAACGAAGAATGCAACTTCCAGCCTGCAGCACCCGGCTGCAACATACACTGTTTCCAGTGTAAGTGCTTTTTCGTCTAAGCACGAGATTTTCTTATTAGAATTAGAGCTCAAACTTTATAGTCTCTTTCTTGTTATATCTTTTTTCCAGCGAATAGAAAATGTATGTACTATACTACTCACCATATGATATTTTAGCTATATTAGCGGGCCTATGCCCAATATGCTCGTTTTCTCTATGCCAACAGAGTATAAAAAGTGTGAACTGCGAACAGAGCAGATTGATGAGGCTGATGTCCAAATGATGCGCAGGTAGCTCAGCTCATATTAGCGACTTCTATTTATATTTGAAGAGTCCAAAGACTTCACTATGTTAGGGCAAACGAAGAACAAGTAAGAGTGCTCTAGTTGCGTGAGACCGACTTGGAGATACCATGTACCCAAGCTATATACATATGGAAACACAAATACACACACATACACAAAAATTCAAGAGATGAAAGGGATGGAGTATCCAAGAAGAGAAATATTCTTTGTACTATCTTATATATATCCGAGGTCAATAAAATGCATTCTTAAAATCGATAATTTTCGATGCTTTGATATCGATATCGAAAAAAATAATTGTTCTGCGAATAATACCAGTATTTATATTTCAAATTTCGAGGATTTTGCAGTTATCGAGATCGACCCGATCACTCTGCTAGAGTCAGCTCGTCATCCTTGTCAAGTATGTATATATATATATATATACTCCGAGCCCGTAAAGTATATATATATATATATATATATATATATATATATATATATGTATACTTTACGGGCTCGGAGATCTCTCCTTCTCGCTGTTACATACATTTGCACAAAACCATTATACCCATTCTAATCCGCTTTCAGGAGGTACAGGATACAATTAAATTAACACAAGTCCTCGACGCATTGCGCTCTGGTTTTAGCCTCGGGTCTTTGATGCACGATTCAATTGTGCGATTTCGACTAGCGGCTCGGGGTAGGGTATTACTGCAATTAACATGGAAGATGGCATTTTTGCTATTGACTCGATATTTCCAGGCAGGCAGGCGGGCAGGCGGCATTGATTGCCGACTGGCCGGAGGCGTGCCTTGAAGTTGCCCCTAAGAGAATTGTTGGCCTAATGATTGTAAAACCAATTTCTAGTTGCCACATTCAATTAACCAGCGTGTGAATAGGAGCACAGAGCATGCCGCCTTTTTGGCACGCCCTCAAAACCAAGCATAAACCTCAGTTCGCCGTCTCTCTCTCTCTCTGTCTCTCTCTCTCTGTCTCTGCTGCCTGTTTCAGTTCCAAATCGAATGCTGGTGGCGTCATTGCTCAGCTGGAGGTCAAAACGCCAGCGGGCAAAAATTAGAAGAAGAATAGGAAGCCAGAAGAAAACACCAAATTTTAATTCAATAATATGAATTTCAAATATCGCAATGCCCCCGCCCCCCACACACCACCCCCTATTAGTCTTCATTAGAGGCGGGGCACTCAAGTGGATACTTATGCCCCCTCCCTTATCAGCCACCACATAAATTGTAAACAGAGGGCAATGTTTTTTTCTCAGTGTTTAGGTTATCAGGAAGGGGGCGAAAACGTTGTAATTATTGCTGTTCCGTGGTGTATGTGAAATTCCCCAAAAGTATTTATGCTAATACGCAAGGCGAGCGATATAAAAACCATAAAATGCCGCAAAACACATTCAAATAGATGCGTACCCGACATAAGGTAGCATAAATTATCACAAAGGCAGCGGCAGCAGCAGCGCCAAAGACGAAACACATGTAATAAAAACTCTATTAAAAATGCCACTTACAATTAACAAAAGGCCCGCACTGCCAGCCAGCCAGGGTTCAGGGAGGGCCACCGCATAGATACGCAAAAAGTACAACAACAAATGCGAGTAATAGAAAACCATATATGAGTAAACGGATAGAGGTATAGGTATACGAAAAAAATAAATAAAATAAAGAAAAGAACAGAAAGTATCTACGCAGTTATATAAAAATTCGGTACTGACTTGATTGGCTTGCCATAGAATGGGGCCCTCAGTTCTGTAGCATGACAACAGCCTGAGAAAGCCTAGATAGCAGCCAGCCAGGCGACAAATTTGTCAAGATCAATAGAAATGTATTTATATATAAATATATATTTATGACTGACTGATTGGTGGACAGCGCCAAAGAGGTGAGTGCTAGAAAGAAAGTAAGTACTAGATCTGTCAAGAATAATCTTTAATTTTAACGAAAATTAAACAGTTTAAAAATAGTTTTAAAATTATTTATATTTAATTTATCATATTTATAAATGGTTGTGCGCTTGTTAGTTTTAGTAAATTCATTTATAATATAATGTTAAGCCGCATTTAAAAACTTTATCTTAATTTAGACATTAGTTTTTTATATTCTTAAATGAGATTTTATTTGAAGCTAATTCACATATTCAGTAGTTCGGTTGATTGTCGCCAGTCGCGGAATACCTTTGCGCAATGTGTGAATAAATAAAAGAATGTGCGTATTTGAGGTGGCTGCAAATAGTTACGCATAGCGCACGCAATTAAATTTATAAATATTTCAAACACCAATTTACATACCCGTCCCACACACAGATACTTTTGCCCAGAGCCCAGTCAGCTGTAGGCTTGGACTCCAATTTGAGCTTGACTCTGGCTCTGGCTCTGGCTGTGGCTCTGGCTCTGGGTATGGGTCTGGCTCTGGGCCCGTGTCTTACATGGCCATAATCGAAAGGGGAAGTCGTCACCAATACAAACATTATTTAAATCCACAATGCGTATGAGTGGTTCTTTTTATTGCTTTTGAATTTCATTGGCTTTTTGTTGCTGGAATGTGCCCCAAACTGCCAAACTTGATATGACAGATTCGGTTTACGGCCCGATGGCATACCGAGAGGCGAGGGCCTTGTGGAGGGCCAGTGCCCAATAGAGCCCTGAGCATTGCTTAATTATTTATGTATTAATACGATATAATACTTATGTATGTCTGTACACATGTTTGCGCTTGTTTGTACACATTTCTAAATGTTTTCTGTCAGCTTTGTGGCCTGAAGGAAATTGAAAGTTACGTTCAAAATTAAATAGGAGACGACCTCGGCCGACTGCACTGCCCTCAGACATTGATAACACTGAAGCGGTATCTTGACGAGTTACGGGTAGGTAGGGTTGAGAATTATTCCAAATGTTTACGAAGCTAAATATGCCTCGTTCGTACTTAGAGTAGAGCCCCTACTTTGATATATAATTACGATAATGCGATGCCACAAAACTACATTTCTTCTGCGGTTAAGCGATGCACATGATGAGGGCCTCAAAAAAGTTAATCGAATTTGGAAACTTTAATTTTTATATATTTCCCCATAACTTGAGTAATACATAACCGACTATAGATCAGATTAAAAGTGAGTCTTATAGTTGTTCATCTAGTTGGCAATTTGAGCGTATTTTAATTTTGTTGTAAACTACTTTTTTCTGGCTGTTTTACAACACAAAACAAAACAAAAGTTAGAAAGGGTCGCTGAGGACACCTTGGGATCTGAATATTAAAAATAGCACGTCGACATTGCCTTATCATATCTATAAAAGAAAACTTGACCGAATACAATATTGAGTACTAATTGCAAAAATCATTTTTGTATTAAGTATATAGGCTATCTTTCCTTTAAACATTGTCAATACCTGAAAGCAATCTAAATATGTGCGGAAGTTAAAAAGCTAAGCAAATTTACCAAAGTAACCCTTAAATATATATGGGTGGGCTAGGCTGGAAAATATAATAAGAAAATCAAGATCGACATGGTAAATATAAGTTCTGTTATGCGAATTAAGCTTAAACAACCAAGCGTGCTGCAAAGGATGTGCCCGACTAATATATACCCTGAATCCAGCGCCGACCTACATTTACGTACATTCTAGCTTAATTCCACACACACTACAGAGAACCACACACACATTCACAGTTTACACTGCGCTTGTTCGTCTTCACTTTGCTTTCCAGATATATTCTGAAGTTTTTTGTAATATTGGCGAAAGTAGAAATATTTTTTAATGAGTATTTGCTATACAAGAACATACACTACAAGCTTGTTTGTTCCTGCATTTTATTCAAAAATTCTCTTATAACCAAATCTATTGCTTTTGTTGTTGCCGAGATCGATGCGCTCATGCAGACGAACGGATACGAACCGACCAATATGATTATCAAGAATTTATACACTTTATGTTATCGCATATGCCTCCTTCTGCCAGTTACATACAAATGCACAGTACCATTATACACCATTTACCTTTTTTTAATGGGTTTAAGGTATACAAATGTTTTGTATTTGTAAAAAATGATTATTGCGAACTAAGTGTCTAGTCCATATTCATTGTATAGATTAAAAGCAATATATCTTTACAAAAGAACACAGTTCAATTACTAAATAGAACTTAGTGGGGCTCAAAGACATTTAAGCAGTAACTATATCCAGGCATTCGTTATACTTATACGCTATATCGTTTAAGACCTTTGCTAAATCGTATCGGGCACACGAGATCTTGCGATCTGAACATTAAAATAAAATTAAATAATTGAGGTCACAGATTTCGATTCTACGTTGAATGCGATTGTAAAGTCCATGTCCCTCAAGTTTGCGACAGAGATGTGGCCCACAACTCCGGCTGGTTATTTAGAGCGCGCGATATCTGGGCCCACAAGCTGCGTTAACATTAAGTCTCTCGGTCGATTCTTGAACGTACCTCGTTACGTTAATTTTTCGCTGGTTCGCTCAATGCAAAGTGCTCTTCATTCAGAGAAGTCCACACTTGGCTATGCTTATGCTGGGCTTGAGGTTGAGGTTGACGTTTGGGTTGAGGTTGGGGCCTTTCCCAGAGCCGGCAACCGGCAACTCGACCCGGGCACATCAGCAACAACTTCGCATCAGCATTCGTCGTTGCCATCTTCTTATTATTTAGCGAATTAATAACCATAAAAATCTTAATGCCAGCGCTAAGAAACGAAATCTTAAGCTTGCCTGCTGAATTTCTTATGAAAAACGTTCGCGCAACCAACAAAAACAAAAAAAACGCACACAAGACAACTGAGTAGGTTGAAACCACTAAAAAAAAATTGAGAGAAAAAAAATCAAAATAAATACAGAAAAAATAAAGGGAAAAAAAGATTAGCAGAAGAAGTGCCGCCATTTAAATTTATTTACTTACGAGTGTGAACTTCATGCCCATGGCGTTCGACTGACCCTCTGTTGCCTCTTACCTTCCCTCGATCCACAGTCATGTGGCGACGCCACCGTTGTCAATGCCAAATGTATGTGACGGTCCCCATGTCCGAGGTCTGAACCTGAGCCCCGGTACCCGGAACGCTTCCTGTCCAAGATGCGCGTGAGCTCAACCTTTTCTCACAACCAATTGCAGTTCTCTCTGTGTGTGTGTGTGTGTGTTTAAGTGGGGAGGGGGCACATTATGAAGTATTGCCTCAGGTACACTAGAAATTGGCAACTAGTATGACACAATTGGTAGAAGCAGACAAACTTAAGCACACGCCATTAGCCAGAACCCAACTCATGCCAAAGTCTTCAGAATGCAGACTGCATGGCAAAAACTAACCACATGCCAAATAGTAGGTATTCATTTGGAAAGGGTTTCTGAAACATCCCTGGTTCCATATTGTCCCTAGCTCTTGGCAGCATATCCTAACTATTCAGCCATTCAAAATTCGTTTGCGGCGCTTCAAACGCATTTCGCCGACCAAGTTCAAAACGTAACGTAAATTCGCTTCCAATCCGAGATCTTAAGTATAAGAAAACATCTTGGCAGAGTGTGCCGCTGCTCCTCATAATCATCATTATCATTATCATCATCATCATCATCATCAGCATCATCGTCATTGGTTTCGTAATTTGATTCCAGTTAAAATGAAATGAAATCTTGTTGCCCTAAAAAGAAAACAAAAATGAAATTAAATAAATAACAATAAAATCAACAACCGCTCGCAATTTGTTGGCGCTTCTTTTTGAACTACTTGACGACAAGGCTTTTAAGTCCTTTCCTGACCGCCTGAGTGCCTTTTCTCACACTTTCACAGCGCACTAGTTTTTGCATATTTAAATTGATTTTTTATTGTAGTTTATTTTATATGAAAATTTACAGCTTTTGTATTTTTATCCCAGCAGAAAAAGTTCAATACAATTTTAATAAAAATGATAGCTTTTACGTTATATTTCGTATCAAAACTTAACCAACAGTTCAACTACCGCCAAATATAAAAGAATTTTATCTATTAAGGTGTAGCTAGAACCGAACAAGTTATAGCTGGAACAGCAATTTATTTTGTACTATAAAACGAGCCTAAGACCAAACCATTTGCCAAAAAAACCCGAACTAAATAAATAGCCCGATTCCACTATGCTCAAAATATGTTACATTCACCAACTTCACATTCTGCGATTCCATTAGCAAGTGTCAGTTGTCGGTAAAATATAAATGGCAGTAGTTTTTTAAATAAACAGCTGATCAGTTTGATTTGATTTACCTAAGCGCCGCAAAGTTTTCCTTTCGAGCGGCAAATAATACGGCCTCTAAATAGGGGCTCCATTTAATGGGCTCTTTGCGGGATTTGGCCAACTTTAAATGTTAAAGCAGTGAGATTAGTAAAATTTAAAATTATAATTTAAAGCAACCGCTTGACTTCGTTGCTATATCAGCTGCTTATGGTAATGATACTTTTATATTTGTCAAAACATCGATACGAAATTCGATAAATCATCGCAAAATGTTCGAATTATTCGGGGTGAATACCATTTTTTTTTTGCAAATGTGAAAAATGTGGTTTCTTATGGGAAAACGTGCAGGCAACATATTCGCAAAATGTAATAAATTTTGACAGTGGAATTAGGCTGTATGTCTTCACCGAAAACTAAGTTTAAAGATGCATAAAAACAGGTAATTATTTCGAACCAGCGACATTTCTTTTTGGAGTTGTAGCCCTGGTAAAGTAACAAGTAAGTGTCAGCTAACATGAACTTTGACAATAGCATGATATAAATGGATCTGAACTTTTGGCGCTTGTACACATTCTCCGATAAACTGTCAATGAGTCATTTCGGCACAGTTTCAGATAGATCCCTTTGTACTAGCACTAAGTGCCCCCAAGTCCGCCCTTCCCCCTTCCCTCCTGGAGTGAGCCACACCCTCCAAGCAGACGCACGTGCTGCGATGCCTTTGGTTGTGCAGTGTGTGGCTTCAGTTCGAGTTGTTGCTGCCGCTGGTTGTTCGTGGTTGTCTACTCGAACATATGAAGTTGTCTTTTGTTGTGCTCATAATTTATGCGCCGGCTCAAACAACTCATTTGCATACGAAATGTTTGAAGTGGCATTGATTTGACAACGTGCCATGAAAAAAGAAACAAGGAAAAAGAGATTCACTGAAAAAGTAACACACGCCCAACCGGATCGGACCAATTCAAATATATATATATATATATATACATATATGTATATATATATATAAATATAAATATCGTTGAGCCAACTAATTAATGAAATCTATATCAATATCTAATCCGTGCGATCATTGTTTATTGTTCATTAAAATCAGCAGCGCGCCTAATGCAAATTTTAAAATACCCTGTACTTACCAAATTGCCTGATCAATCTCTACAATTATTAGCAAATTGTATACCCCTGGTCTGAAACATGGCTGTAAATAGGTTCAAATTGATCCGGTTCATATCCAGGACCGAACTTTAAACCCGATCAGCTTCCAAAAAACAGAAAGCTCAAAGCCCAAAACGAATCGCATTTTTAGATTCAAAATGTAAAACCTTATGTATAAATAAACTCAGGCCTAACTGTTAAATTTTTACCGGCCATGTTTGGTAGATTCCAATTTAGAAAAGAAAACAAATGTTCATGGCAACAGGCAATTAATCAAAGCTTAAACCAAAATTAATGTTAAAAAGCTCGTTCGAGAACCGAACCTAAAGTCAGGGAATTGGTTTGAACCGTGAACCGCACCAACAAGCAGCCCTTGTATTATTAGCTATATACAGGGTATCTTATGAGCTAGCTTTGTAACAGCGAAAACTAGCAGAGCTTATTAGCTTTGTCTTTTTTTTTTGTGGGGAAGTTGATACGCAAAATCATCTGAGGCAGCAAATTATGTTAATCTATGAGTGTGAGAGACGCTGCGAACCAGTTCAATGGAGTTTTACCGACTGCTGGCAACCTGTTGCTTTGTATATGCTAAGCGTATGCATTGACATTCCTTAATTTGCTTAATAATCGTCGCTGCAAACTGGCCTGGCAACAGAGAAGATCCGACCACCAAATACCAAAATACCAAATAACCCAAACGGCCAAACGCCAGTCACCAAAGTCCAGCAACAAACGAGATGAAAACTTAAAAAGTTGCCACATTAATGCTAAAAACAACAATCGAAATGCGTCTCCAATTCTTTTTTATTGGTTTTTTTTTTTGAATTTGGGTCGTTACTGCGACTATCTCTGGGAGCTGCGGCTGGGCGAGATTCTGCGTACAGCAATCCCATTGGCCACGCTTGGCAATCAGCTTGATACCAGAAAGTTGGCTGGCTGCTTGGCCAGCACTTTGGTTATGGACAATTGGTTTCCATTGCCCAGCTCATGGACCAAGCGTGTCAGGGGCAGGGGGCCACCGGCAGTGTCAACAATCGGCAAACTAATTGTCGCCATGCTGGCCACGTTTGTTGTGTTACTTGTGGCCATAACGAATCGCATCAAGACCAAACATTCTCGGCCATATTCTGCTCCAGCCTTAGCATGGACAATTGTGCGCACGCAACCACCGAGCCACATAGAGGAGAGTGTGACACCTTTCCCCCCTCCCTCTGCCCACCCACATTTGATTGATTAATTGCCCATTTAACTAGAGTCCATTTGTTTGCCTCCAACAGCCGCCAAAGACCGCCAAGTGTGTGTAGCATTTTAAAGTTAAAGCATTGCCGCACACCGACAACCTTTGAGTACAATTCAAAATCATTTGATTTGAATGGGCGCCCGCGATTCTCAGCTTATCAATCTAAATGAACAGCAATTTCCACCTTCGAGTTTCACAATTAAACTTAATACTCCATTACTTACACTTATAAACTCCACAATTATTTGCTTTTCCTAAACTCAAAAACATTTCATTTCAAAACTTAAGAATTTTGGATATTTACTTTACCATTGAAAATGTGTGAAATTGGTGAATGGTTTTGCGCATATTAATGTAACAGGCAGAAGACAACATCTCCAACCCTATTAAGGAAATACATATATTCTTGATCAGAGCGACGATCTTATCCGATGTTAGATGTCAGAGACTTTAAATTCAACATAATTATTGTCCTAAGTATATTATAAACACGTCGAGTCTGCCATTTTTTTTTTTGGATATCACCTCCCATTTTCATACTATCTGTTCTCATGCAGTCATATGTGAAGTGCATAATGAAATCCATAAATGCTTCGCTTTTCACCGATTGTTTTGATTTTTATTATAGAAATATAATATTTTAAATATTACATGAGAATAAACATCTATACAACCCAAAAAAAATTATCAATTCATTGGGTTTTCGAGAACTAAGTTGATCTAATTTTTAGAATGTCATTTTGTTATCCTTAGTACTGCAAAATTAATCACATTTTAACTTACTCTTTTTATATATATATATATATATATATATATATATATATATATATATATATTTTTTTTTTTTTTGCTATTGAATCAATTTGAATTTGAATAACTGATCGTTTGATTTGGATATGGGGTTTTCTTCAAGATCTCATTCAATTAATTCACACATTTTATGCTCACGATTGAATTCGTTGCGTTTTTATTATTTTAAATCCTGCTGTATGTGAAACGGCAATGGGAATTCGATTGGAATCCCATTAACCATGCAATACGTAGATAGAATTTAAAGATCGTGCGCCGCTGTCTTCACTGTGATTGTGTGTCTCTGTATCTTGTGCTTTAGAGTGTGTGGATGTGTGTGTGTGTGTGAGCTTCCTTTTCGTGGTAACGTTTTTGTACCCATGTTGAGGCTATTATAATCTTTTCATGAAAAATGTAACTCATAGAAAAGGCTCTACTATCTTTCTT